>JARFPJ010000009.1:0-1211667 GCA_031010415.1 Talaromyces nanjingensis | reverse complement strand
CATTCTCCAAGGATATCAAATCAAAATGATAGTTTAACCCTAATTCTAAATTCCTAACCCTAATAAAATAAAACTAGAATAGATTTATTAGAACTATAATATTACAAGTTATTAATTAAACATATTGACGGCCGCATGGTGCAGCGGTAAGACGCCATGTAGGCCATCCGTCTGTCGTAAACCGGTACTTGTCAAGTATCCAGAAAGAGTAAAGCTCTTCACTGAACGTCGGTTCGGTGGTATTCTAATAACGAAAGGGCAGGATGCCTAAGAGATAAACAAGATAGCCTAGCTTAACTAGTCTGTGAGCAATAGTATACTCAAGGTTAAACAGTTAATTCAAGACGGTAGAGTAAAACTAAATACATGGTAAATGATTGTCCTTAAATACTCCATCGTCAACATAGCGATCATATCGCTTGCCTAACAAACTGATATGAGTGATATGTTCGAGCGAGCATATCACCTCGTTAGTATTCCGCTATGTCTGCTATGTTACCTAACCCTAGTGGTTACGGATAATCCTTTGTTCCGTTCGTGCAGTAGTGTAACGCTATCTACTGGTTTCATTGGCTGTGGTTGCTTGATTCTTCTGACACCGTCGCGCTACTAGCAACAGCGCTGCGGGAATGGGTTCGATTCCCATGGCCGTCATCTTCTTACCCCTGAAGCTGCCAGGTAAAAATCAGCGGATAGTTTATCGATTCTATTGCTCAACTAAAAATCTCGCCAATTCTAGGAATGATTTTAAAAACCACTCGACTAAATTAGAATATGATACGTGGTCATGCATAGTGAATTAGGGATATATTGTCAGAAGATTAGAAACGTCACAGCCAATAGATTGGGCTAATCCCCACGGAAGCTAATGCACAAGGGAACAAAGATTATCCATAACCTTAGGGTTAGGGTATCAGAGAAATCAGAGACATTCTATGATGGCTCTGACGGATGCATCAGAGAATAGCGAGGTATTCTATGATGGCTCTGATGACGATGGAATATATAAAGACGCTCATTTACCATGTAATTAGTTTTATTCTATTGTCTTTAATTAACTGTGATAACTTGAGTATACGTTCTTCTATCGAACAGGATATTCAGTTTGCCCTACTTCCTTAAGACTTTACGCTCATACAGCCTTTCGTACATCAGAATATATTAACTTCTTCCGTTAATATAACTATCCTAGTTATACTCCGACGGTATCGACCGAAGTTTCCGACATATATTTAGTATACGGCTTACTTTAGTCTTGCATAGTGTACCACTAGATCTATTAGCCAAGGCTCGTGGCCATTAGATATACTAGTTTGGGGTTAGGCAGTGCGTAAGGAAAAAGTCGGTGAGCTAGATATGGATCCTAAGGTTAGGCAGTGCGCACGTATCATATTCTAATTAGACAGAACACCTAGGGCTAATAATGGGGCCGAAGACATTATTAGTTGGTTAGTGCTTATATTGCTACTATAAGTGCAAGACTATGACGGTTGATAGGTAGGCTGAGATGCCGATATCAGCAGCTGGAAGTTTAGTTTACGAATGAGCAGCAGCGGTGTGCTAGGAATAGGAACTAGTATACTGGCTTGAGAGGACAGTTCGCGGTAGTCGGTTAGTATAGGCGTGAAAGAGCATAAACAGAAATGTATACTAGCTTAAGGTGTATCCCCCTCGGCCATAGGGGTATAAATGGCCTGATCTTAAAGACTACGAAATAAAGGAATCAATATTCCAACCATCAAAAAATAAAGCCCCAGGACCTGATAAAATATCTTTTATTATACTACAGCATGCGTATAATGATATAAAAGATAGATTTAATATTATTTATAAAGCATTAATAAAAAAGGGATATCACCCTAAATGCTGGAAAAAGGCCTCTGGCGTTATATTAAAAAAACCAAATAAAAAGGACACAGATCCAAAGTCTTATAGAATTATTTCTTTATTAAATTGTCTAGGAAAATATCTGAAAGAATACAAGCTAAAAGACTAGCTTATATTGCAGAAAGCCCAAATTCTAATTTATTATATTTTGACCAAATTGGTGGTAGAATAAATAAATCATCAATTGATACAGTTTTATCATTGGTTAATGATATCCAAATCGAAAAAGAAAATAAGAATAATACCTCGGTATTATTTTTAGATATAAAAGGTGCATTTGACCACATTTCTAGAAATCAATTAATCAAAATATGCATAAAATTAGGACTCCCAAGAACTCTAATTTATTGGATTATTTCTTTCCTTTCTGATAGAGAAATCCAATTAAATTTTGACAACCAAAAAAGCAAAAGTACACCAATTATAATTGGAGCACCCCAGGGCTCACCTTTCTCACCTATTATATTCTTAATTTATATTACGATATTATTCCTATTTGAAGAATTAGATAATAGCGAGTATGAAATAAAAATAATAATAGAAAAAGCAAGGTTTCCTAGTTATATTGATGATATTGGAATAAAAATTAGTTCAAAAAAAATAGAGGATAATTGCAGAATGTTAGAAAAAATTGCTACTTATTTAATCCAAAAAGGGGAGCAAAATAATATCCAATTTGACAGAAAAAAAATGGAACTAATTCATTTCCCATTAACTAGAAAAATTGACTTAGAAAATCAAGATTTTTGGGTCAAATTTAATGGAAATGAGATAGCACCAAAATTACATGTCAAATGGTTAGGAATTATTCTTGATTATAAACTAAATTTTAAAGAACATATTAAAACTCAGGTTACCAAGGCAACTAGGGTTTTTTACCAAATAGAAAGACTTTCTAATACAGAAAGGGGTCTAACTTTTCAAGCAATGAGACAGTTATATATGGCTTGTATAACATCAATTGCAGATTATGGAGTCCCAATTTGGTGGAGAAATCAATCTGAATTTTTATATAAATATCAAATACTACAGAATTTAGCTCTAAGAAAAATATTAGGGGTTTTTAAAACCTCCCCATATAAAGTTATGGAATTAGAAGCTTCATTACCCCCACCAGAAATAAGATTTAATAAAATATGCAGATGTTATATTTTAAGAACCTTACAATTTGAAAAGCCTCATATTATAAAAAAACGGTTGCCAATGGACTTTATTCTAAGCCCAGGGGAAAAAGAAAAACCTAATAAAAGGCATTACTATAATTGGGATGACCCAAAAACGCCAAGAATTACAAGAACAAGAAATATTAATAATAATATTAATAATAATATTTCTGATTCTGAGTCTGATCCGGATTATCAGCCAACTATAAAATATAGAAAATATAAATGCCAAATTGACTATTTAGTATCTTTATTTGCTTTTATTAATTGGAGCAATTTTAAAAAATCTGATTACAAATACAGAAAAAAAGATATTAATAAATTACTATCAATAAATATTTCAGAAGAGAATAAAGAAATCACAACAAAGGACCATTGTTACGGGCCAGTCCCGCCTTATGAAACAGCTATATGTTCATATTCGAATATACTAAATACTGTCGCAACCTTGGAAGTTGCTAAAATACGGTAACACAGGTGTATGCTGTGAAATTGTATGTGTGAAGATGTTCGATTGTTGCAAAAGTGCTCCTGAGCCGGGGGATCGCGAGATACCCTTTTTTCCGGCTGTTAGCGCGGACTACGCGCCAAGACACTAAGTACATGTTCACTTCTCATTGGCCAAATACTGCCGTATTCCCAGCATTACCGCCTTCTCAATGAAGCTAGCTCTTTATATATCACCGAGCTTGCAACAAATACATGAGGAAAGAAAGAAAAAAAGGAAGAAAGTAGGAAGTTCCGCAATAGCAGGCATCTTATATGAAAAAAGGGGGAACGCTAGTGTTCATTCACTAATACCCGTCTAGGGCCTAGCGTTGCGCTATTGGGATCTGGGAATAGCTTCAAATCCTTGTTGAGTTCTGCCTCCCATAGGCGGTAAGTACTTCGGGCCTTGGCATAGACTTCGTGAGGGCTCAGTCCCGAACGACAATATGGGGTCAGCCCATAACAGCAACAACGAAGACGTACATGTGTGTATGTATAGCTTCAGATAGTGAAAAATTCCATTATCGTATGTTGTAAATGCCTCAGGTCGTATACAATTTATGTCTATTTGAACGGAATATTTAAATTATTGCATGTCGTCGATATTAACTCAGCCCACAATTCTTGATCGAAATCCAGCCCTCTGATTAGCCAGAAAACTTTACGAACCCCAGGTTTTAGCTCTCCAAAAAAAAATTGCTGCCCGAACTGACGAATCTGATTGGTCAGTTTTCTTATGTCAGCACAGAAATTAGAGCTGCGGCCTCTGATTGGTTAGAAAACTTTACGAACCCGGGGTTTCAACTCCCTAAAAAAAAATCACTACCCGCAGTGATGACTCTCATTGGTCAGTCTTCTTATGTCAGCACGGAAATCTTGATTAACACAACCATACTGACAAGATTACTTTACGGCTATCCCGAATATGGTGAGCGCAGCGCATATATCCACTCGGCCACTCCCATTGGCTGGAGAGCGTTACGCGATATAAGGATTTAGCGAGATAACCCCTTACTAAGCTAGTGCGTACAGTCCTACGCTGTGTTATGTATGGCGCACCTATGTCAACTATTTTCACTCTTTTAGACACACTTGAATACATTACATTACACGTTCCCACTCACCTTCTCACATACCTACATACATCAGATTATCAGCATTCCCAGTTCCTCAAATGGAGCTTAATATCAAATCTCAACGTACATAAATAACTAACATAATATTGGCACCAATCCTAAAGAAATAAAGACTTCTCATTGGCCAGAAACCTTTGGAAATCTTTCCAACCCTGTGTTTCTTACCCCGGCATCAAATAATGATATCCTAACATCAATATACTTAACTGCATACTGAATCCCAATTGCATTATCGTCAGTTCCATTACATCGTCATCTCCCAACCGCCATTGCATCGTCATCTCCCAACCGCCAGATTCTGTAGAATTCCACAGGCAAACAAGGCAAACAGCAGACCTGCTCCCAGGTATAAATATCTCCCATCTCCCCCAGCTCTCTCCTTCTCTTCTTCCTTATTACAACTACTCTTCCACTGCTGACCTGCTGCCGCCGCTGCCACCACCTGCCGCTGCCAACATCGTCGTCGTCACCGCCACCATGCCCAGTATGCCTTCCGGGTTCCCTGTCGAAGATCGCCGAATTCTTTAAGGCCGCGGCAGGCGGCTTTGCCACTCTCGTCGCCGTTCTGGACAACATCAACGATGCCTTGCTCGTCGTCAAAAGCATCCTTGCCACCATCAAAGACATCATCAAGATCGTCAAGGAGATCAAGAACCCCAAACCCCAATGGGGCCAGCAAGTAAGTCCTCTGCCCCCCCATTCTATTCCTTCCACAACTAACACACTAACTCTTACTTAGATTCCTCAAAGCTCCGCTCTCTGTCGAGAGGTCTTCTGTTCCGGTGTCTTCCTCCACTCTGTTCGAGTAAGTACAGCTCCCACAACACATGCATAACAGCATATACTGACATTACTATAGGTCCAGTTTCAAGTTCATTTCGGGGGGTGGGGGGTTGACGGGGGTTGCTTGGGGGGGATCGGGGTCGTCGTCGTCGTTGCTTTTCGTTACTAAGAATCAAATCTCTACTCTTTTTTCCGCTCCATATTTTTCCACATTCCTATTGGCTAGAATTCTTACGTAATCCGTACTTACCCGACGCATTCGCAACAGATGGCGTTCACGCCAACAGATACTTGTATACAGCCATATAGTCGGAGACAGACTTGTGCAAATCAAGACAGTGAGAGCACATGGCACCATTCTTCTGCGCATAATCGCTAGCTCTAGGAGCTTAGAGGTTAGCGAGAATTGTATAGGTAGCGCTGGCAGGGCAGGCTAACAACACTCCTCATAGCGATGGGGTGGAGGAGCGGAGGAGGGATCAATGCTATTATTCACATTGGCAGAGGTATCTATGGTTGTGTATCAGCATACAGCATACAATAACATCACATAAAGCATTGCAATAATAATTCGATGGATGAGAATGATAGAATACTCACTCTTCTTGGCTTTGTGAGCCTCTTTTTAAGTTCTCGCGACGGCGCTTAGCAGCTTTTGCTGGCTTGGTGACACGCGGGGCATCTTAATGCGAATTGAGGAGGGGTTTCCTGCGAAATATAGTTAGTTAATGCGTCTACACACACCACACCATCAACGACATAAGGAAAAGCGATCTGTAGTGTGATCAAAGCAATGCAATGAAGATTGATAATGAAAATATATAGACGTTTAAATAAGCTCATACCACCAGCAGAACCAACACAACGAATCAAATACGTACGATGGAGCGGGAGCGGGGGTGGGGCGAAGCGAAGCGGGTCCTATGCAAACTATACAAATAATGCGGCACCTGCAGCCGCTATAATATATACACAGTACACTCACTTAGCCACGGTGCTGTTTGAAGTCACTTAGTAGTTGGATAGATGGACATAGCGCCAAGCTCAACGCGCTCGACACGCTGCTCAATGTGGTCAAGATACTCAAGGCGCTGAGGGGACCAAAGACGCTGAGGACACTGAGGATACCGGAGATGATAATCATGCTGACAACACTAATTCTTCTTAGTCACCTTGACAGCGACGCGCGCACGGCAAATGACACAAGGAATTCTTTCTACAATCTTTCGTCCGTGACCAATATTTAATGACATTGGAACTGGATAGGAGTAAGAGTACCTCAATCTGGAAGCAGGAACTGTGATACTATTAGCAGAAATCCTAGCGGCTGTGAAGTAGTGCCTTTTCCAATATAAACAGCTTGATACTCTGTCGTTGGATTTACAAATGGTCGCAACCTGGCAGCATATCGGTAGTGCTATTAGCCACATCCCCGTTTAGCTATTGCATGCTTATATGCATACCAAGCAGAGATGCTATATCGCATTGACTGGATGTTATGGCCAGAACTATAGAACAAGCAAGAAGTATCATATTACCAGTCAGGTTCTCCTTGCCATAGATGCGCTTTTTGACCAACGGAGGTTTGATAAGAGGAGCCATGGCCCTTTTTCATCTATGCCACCGATCTGATGATGGAGTGGGTTCCACTAACTTGAGCGGGATTGCATAGCATTTATCAGGATGACAACTTCACGGAAGATATCTGGTTTATGATTGGGACCTACATGAATATCACTGATATTCAGATGCTGTTCTCCTGCCTCTAGAGCTTGGATGAGGACGGACATACCGGGGATTGGCCCTGGAAATGCTGGAAATTGAAGCTATACCGCGTCCTCTTCCGGCAAAGTTAGTGTATACTTGCTCAGGACTGCGGAACCATGCAAGGGAGAGAGTTACGGACTCGGCTGAGGCATAAATGGTTGCACCAATCTTGTTCCCTCCTATCCTTGCTAAAATGTTTTCATATCCTATGGCGACAAAGAACGTTAATTGCAGATGTGTGTGGCCAGTACGCATCTAGCTGTGATTCAGTATATCAAGTAATGCACGTCGTATAGAAAGAAGCAAGCTTTACAATTTAACCCTGCTCGTGTTGAGAAGCTTCCCATCGATGGATAGAAGCACAGCAAGGAACCACTGACGTTGGATATAACCCTCACACCTATTCCCTCTAATCTTGAAAAATTCTTGAAGGAGGCTGGGCGACAATGTTCAGCAGCGTCGTTGCCAATTCCCAACATTCCTCTGCCCTCTAGTGGCGTTGTAACAAGTCAACTTACCCCATATCTAGAGGCTGCCAAGGCATCTCACCGAGCTACGCCGTCCCAGAATCAGAATAGCAATGTTGAGATATGTTACAATCTCCACTAGGCTAAAAAGACCGGTTACTTTTAAGCCCTGGAAATTGACTTAAAAGCGCAGCTTGCAACAAGATACATACCAACCAGGGTTGGCTCATACAGGCCCTGGGAGAATTCTTGCATGCCTACAAACGCACCCTTCAGCGAGAGGCTGCTAGTCCCTGTAAACTAGAATTTGCAACATGGCGGGATTGTAATTGACCTCGGGTGACTGCCGGTCTAGCCAGTCTCCATCCAGAATTGACGGTTCAGACAATGTATAAAAACTCGGATCCTGATAATATTCGCCAGACCCTCAAGCGCCGGCATAAGAAATTACTCCGCGTGAAGAGGCGGATACAGCGATTTGACGTGGAACAGACACAGTGTAAGACAACTGAGAACATCCTCAGAGATCTACATCAACTGAGGACGAACAGATCCATGACCAAAGCTCAATAGGAAGAGAGATATAGAAGCAAGTTTAACACATTAAGAGAAAGCTATAAAAAGGCCTATGAAAATCTCTAAGACATTTCTCAGAGTAGCAACCAACTCTAATTAGTGATCTATAATATTACAAGCATGTCTTGCAGCGTATGATGCCGGCAAAATATTGTGTTATTGTATAGTAGCTAGTGTGTGATGCGTTCAATTGCTAGTACAAGTGGTTCTAAAACTAGACTCTGCGACATCTGGATCGCCTACTTCCTAAAAAAATAGTGAATTGATCACTCCGATACTCAATCCAATTGTATTACCTCAGTGTTCCTGCCATTGTTCTTCTTTCCTGGTTGGTTGTTGGTGGGACCTTCGCACTTCGCGAAGACCTCCTCGCGCTCAAGAAGAAGCCGATTGTCGTTTACATCCACCTTAAAAAGAGCTGGCCAGACGCCAATAAGCACCATGATCTTAGCTTCACCATTATAGAGCGGATAGTACATGTGGTCCTCGACAAAAGCTACCCCACACTCACTGAGTCGGAATTGATACTGATGTTCTTGTATTTTGAGTAGCTGCTTGAAATCCACACATTTATTGAAGATGCTGCGCAAAGACTCCGCGGCTTGAAGTTCAGTGTCTGGGTTGAGAAATGCGTTGAATATGAAACAAGTTTCGTCCCAGATGTTTTGCCTTGCTTTGTGAAGCCGCTCACTGTCAGAAACGTCTAGGGATTTGCTCGTGGTTGAGCGCCAGATCTCGAAGTTTCGGCTGTTTCCTGTAGGCTATATTAGCATCAGTAACTTCAATTCAAGTAGATTGTATGGCTCTTAATTACCCAACTCTTTCACGCGGTTGGTCAATTTCCTAAACAAACCATCGGCACGCTCGGGACTGTAGACAAAATCATGTTTGAAGATACTGTCGAATATCATCCTGGCAATGGTGCCTTTGATATAGGATAACCTGCCATGCGGGGTCTTGAAAATATCTTCATGTGCACGGATGCGACGCGCATGTACTGTATCCGTTGACATGGAATCCATGACGTTTCGATTGGAGAAATAGTGTCTTGTCCAGATTTCCACCTCGTTCCTAAGGCGTCGCCATTTTGCTGCGCACTGATCGTCATACAGGATGTTCTGGCGTGATTGCAAAGAATTGACCAGCGCTGTGTAATCCTTGACCGCCTCTCTCAGGCGATCAACTTCTTCAGAGAGGTGCTGGTTTTCGGTACGCAATTGGCTGTTTTCAGTACGCAATTTGCTGATTTCGTTCATCATCTGTCGGTATTTTTGTTTGAGGATTTTGTATTTGGAGAGAACAGCTATATCGTCCGTATTTTTTGAAGACACCTGTTGGCCTGTAAAAAGTTAGTTTGTTTGGGCTCGAAATAGACATTGACTGCCAGCTAGCTGGATGTGAAGCTGGTAACTAGGCTGCTTCACCCACCTTTGACACTGGCCGTGGGTTCGCCATGATTTCCAGGGTTTTCATTCTCATCCATGTTGTGGGGATTGTAATTGCCAGGCGTAGAGGCTGACATCTGTGCGTGTGCGAGGTGTGTTCAGGATTGTCTTTACGAGCTCAAGTGTTGATCTGTACTGTTAAAATTGATTGAGGAGGAAGAAGGTCAAGGTTGTTGAAGATTTGGGGAGGGGAAGAGAAGAAAAACCAAGAGTCCTTAAATAATATGCTCTGATTGGTAGAAATTTGTGTAAGAGGAAAGTAAGATTTTATTGATTAGCTTGTCTGTCTAAAATCTGTACCAGCTGTGGGAAACATCTAACTATTTATACCTTTCCATGCACAGGAATACTTTCCACCTCAATAATGACAAACTTATGAAACTCCAATATGAAGCTGTCGGAATATCGATTCCGCGATTCGGCGCTACAGCGCACAACGCGTAGCGAACGTACACCGCACCCCCTATATAGCCACGTATTCACCCCGGAGCCCCTACGGTTCTGGGAGTTAGTCATTATAATACGAATATCTGTGCTTATAAGCAGGCTCACCACGTAGGGCAGTTGGACCGCCCTTGCTCACTATCCTACGCTTCGTGATACGGGATATAGCTAAACCAACAGAAGCAATCTTGTCAAAGCATATAAAACATACAAAGCATGCCTTTGTTAATATAACACATTCTGTACAAAGGCGGAAACGCTTGGCAGAACGGCACAAAGATTATTTATGCCTACATGGTCAACCCCATATCATTATATTAAAGATAAAATGAAGCTCCTAGCCCACAATGCAAGCAATGGAGTTCATTTCATAGTTGTGAGTATGTTGATGGATATTTCCTTCCTTTGTCCTAGAACCATAGTCTATATGTACTTAGCGCGGATTGTTTGGAGATGCTATCAAGAGCTTTGAAGTGTAGGCTGGTATTGAAGTTCATAGAAGCCTAGACATGGCACATGGTGGTAGAAATAGTCCGTTTCTTCTAGGTTAGAAATCAGAGGCTGCGTATTTCGTCTAGAGAGTAGATGCGATCTCTTGGGTTCTTGACTGCTTCTAATGGGCGGCAGCTTGAAGTTTGCCCTGGTGATTGGCTAGAGTAGGCATCATCTTAATAAGAGAGAAAGAGTTTGTAAAGGGTTTATGTACCTGCTTAGGAAGAGCATGGTATACAGCTTTCAGCTGATGTTTACGATGTCAAACTCTCTGCCAATACTCTCGGTTGCGCCAAACTCAGATGGCATGATAGATACCAAGCCGTTCGGAGTTTATAAACCACTTTGTGCGTGTGCAGCATACATTTTGTCCTTATTCTCTTCCTCCTCACTCTGTTCTTCAGATTCCTCCTCTATAGCCTGCGATTCGCCCCAGAGATCTCTATCAACGGGCTCCTCTTGCTGAGCTGTCTGCTGGGTCTGAAGTACGCCAAAGATATCACCACCGTATAAAGGCCTATTGTGCTCATCAACGGGGGGTTTACCATAACCTCCAAGATGGAATCCCTACATGGCCCTTGGAGCAGACGTAGCATGTAAGCCTGGAATCTTCAATGCGGGATATGAAGGAGGTGGGCCAAATATCTGTAGATTGATTAACCAAGATGGATGTGCTCCCGTTGGAGTATTAAGTGTTTCAATCAATTCGTCACTGAGCTCGTCTGGATGAAGATGGCGCAGATTTGTCTCATACCCCTTGCCCTCGCGATAGACGTCCCCATACCGGGTTCATTCTAGCTAACTTTGGAACCTGAGTGCTGATAGTCGATATCAAGACGGCCCGTCTTGGGTTGCACTCATTCTCGCTGCTTTTGCTTCAGCGTGGCCCGCTCTTGTTTTCCTAATTCCGCATCACGCATTTCAAAGATTCTGGTATCCTGAGTGGATTTTTGCAGTGCGAAAGCGAGTTTCTCGATGCCTCGCTTGGAAGACAGGTATACACGTTTGAGCGACCAATAGGTTGACCCGGGAACGACATTGCAATGTACTTTGATGTGAATGACCAATTGGGGGTCTGGAGCTGACGTATCGGTCCATTCCACCAAGTTGGGTGTTTGTACTAGTGCTTTGAGTTCGGCGATGGATAGTTTTGTCGATGCTTTTCCCTTCTTCGTGGTCATTCTGGGTTCTTCCTTGTCTGGGATTTCATCGTCGTCGTCAAAGAAGGCTTGAGGCTTTTTGGCTTCCTCGCTCGCTTCGAACTGATTTGCAAGATCTTTGCACGTCGCCTAAGGACTATCTTCAACCGGGATGGCGGCATCCTGCTGTTGATCTCTCTTTTTAACTCGGACTGCGACGGGATATCAACTGACTTGTTGGTGTCGCCATTTCGAGCAGCATCTTTGTTCGGCGCTGCGGTTGACCGGATACTTCGACACTGTTAGCTATCAGACCTGAATAGAGGACAAGATGACGCACAGCTTCTTTTTTTGGCTTTTCTCCGAGCTGTCTTTAGCTCGTTCTTGGTGGGCTTGATTGCTACGGCCGGTATAGTAGGCGATTGCGTATAGCTTTGGGATGTGATTAGACTGTCAAGGGGCAATAGTGTTGAAAGGTGTGAATGCGCCGGTGCCAATAATGTTGTGTATCGGTTTTCCAAGCCTGGACCGGTGAGTTGGCTGGTGAGAAGAGGGGGAATAGAAAGAGGGGAGGACGTAGGGAAGAGTAAGGCGTAATAGACGCCGTTAGCTTTCTTCTTTCAATGTGATTGCCAAGTAGTGCAAAAGTGAGACCCATAAACCATGTTCTCAAGGATTGATGAAGCGAGGCTGGCGGAAGGCATAATGCGATAAGCAGGTAAATGATTCATGGGATCGATGAAGCGAGGTCAACTAGGCTATGAGAGGTTAGTAAGGTCAGTCATGTGAGAGCAGTCTAGGGATGTAAAATTGGTCAAGATGTAAGATATTGTTTTTGATAGGAGCTGATTTATTTATACATCACAGAATAGCATAAAGTTTATTAATAGCATTACTTCACTTAGTAAGCTAGACAATCTGTGGTCTGAGGCATTTAAACTAGCAGCGGTTTGAGCAATAGTAACACCTTGAGCAGTGGCAGTGCCTTGAGCAGTAGCAGCATCATATATACTTTCTGCCTGAATGACTTCCAAGGTTTTGTTTTCTTATTGGTCACTTCACTGGGTGAGCTTAATATATAGTAGGCCTTAACTGGTAGCAGGGGATTCTCTTACTCTTTGTTTCCTCGTGTGAGCCAGCCCCCTGGCCTCCTTAGCTTGCTAAGTGACGCAATGTTATTTTCTACTTCCAACCTCAAATGACCAAACGGCCAGAAAAGGAAAGCAAACCCAGCAAATAAAGGCCACCGCGCGTATCCTTCTCGGGGCAGGCCACTTGACTTTGACCTTACAACCCCTCCTTACAAATCTTTCGTTATTTGACTCACTAAAAGTCTTCATTTCTTTTCTCATTACTCTTCTCTTGATTACCTGATTACTTGTTTTATTGACTACTGGTTGGGTGGTGCGATTACCTCTGGCAATTATCAATTTTGACTCATACTCTCTCTGGGCTGCCACGATTGTATTGTCCTTGGGTGACACTCTCATATTTAAGAGTGTTTTCTTTTCATTCCTGTTGAGCGGTGTGTTTTTTTACGTGAGCTTCATTTCGTCGATCCTATGCCTCCAGGCCTTGAGGCAGAAATGAGGGCGATGATCAGGTCCAACTGCCTGGACTGGCTGCAGAATGTTATTAAGCTGGAAAAGGATCAGAGTGAAATTCTTTGGGAAGATGTGGAGAGCCGCTTTGAAAATCCTATCAGGAACAATCTTCCAACGGCTTACCCGACAGTGGCTGGAAATACTTTTGAGCAACACATGGAGGCGCTCTACCAAGCCAAAGAACTACCAGAACCCGTGATACTCTTTCAATTGACTCAAGACACGTGGGTAAAGCTAGCACAATTTGTGCGGAAGGCCACAATGCAGATTCCTCATGCGAGCCAAATTCTAGGCAAGCGAGTGCGGGGTGAAGCTGTCTTGGATGAATTGGCGGATGACAAAACAGGCAGGGGCGCGGGGCTCACTATATCGAGGAATTTTCCACTGGTCTGCGCGCTTGAGTCCAGTTCCGGTGTTCAGTTGGACAAAGTAACAACTGTTGTGGGTACTGTGAACAAGGTGACTGATAACGAGGAAGGCGAACACATGCTTCTATCTGATATCGACTCCGGGGATTGGAAAGGTTCATTGTCCGATTATTTGATTCTTGACGACGTTGATACGGATAATATCTACCGTTACGACAAGGATAGGAAGAAAATCAGGGTGTCCGACGAAAAGAGCTTCCTGAGGGCTCTCAAGTATATGCACCACGTTAAAGATAAGGAGTTCAGATTTTTCGTTACAAAGACAGGTAAAAACGTTTTCCTGGGACTGCCATGACCAAGCTAACATCTCTCAATAGATAAAAACACGAATCGCAGACCTTTACATCTCGTTCTCGTTAACACGAATAAAGCTGTCAACCAAGCGCCCGCCGACGAAGCAGATACTGCGCCGGAAGATATTGGAGATGAAATGGCCATTGACCAATTAGGTCAGTCCATGAACGCTGGGAAATCACAATGGGTTGAAAGGAGAGCGCTAATGGTGGGAATAGCACACACAGTGCCTTCATCTGTGTTTGATATCTGCGGCAACAACAATGATGACAGGGATTTAACAGAATCTAAAAAAGACGATGTGGAGAGCAATGACAATTCGGACAGTGATTGCGAGGTTGTTACAATGACTGCATGGAAGTCACTTCCTCAAATAATACTCAGCACGTCTCCGCGCTGACTGAGATTCGACCGATTTTGGAATCCCGGGCATCAGACCAGGAAACAGACGAAGCAGAAAATGAAGAGATAGAGACGGACATGGCCGAAGGCGTAGGTCTGCGTTTTTCTCAGGCTTCCGATGCTAATATGAACGCTGACATGCGTCAAGAGCACCTGTAAGTGGGCTTCCTGGTTTATAAGTAAAGGATATAATGCTCATAAGCATTCTAGGTTAGATAGCAAGCCATCTTTGGTTTCTTCTGACCGCAGGAATTCTACACCCACCTCTGAATATCTTCAGTACTACGGTTTACCAAACGAGAAGGAGGCCGCAGATCCTACCAAGCAGCTATCGTTTAAGGGTCTTGCTGGAACGGTTTTTTATTATCAAGCCTTTGGTGCCCTGCACATGCTGCTGCAGGAGCCAAGCAAAATTGGAAGTAAGTTATTAGGCGATGAAAAGGGCTTAGGAAAGGTAAGTGAGCCAAGCGCATAATTATATACAATACCGGCTAACTGTTGGGCTTTTATAGATTAGACAATACCTTTTCGCCGCTATCGTATTACAGGCTAATAACCATCGCTGGAATGATGTCAAGAAATCTCGAAAAGTTGGCGACCGTCGACACAACGACGAAGGGGTAATAACACCATGTCCCAGTGCTCATGATGACTACCCGTGGCAGTGTCCATGCGAGTACCTGGGGATTGCTTGGAGAATTTCGCAAAGACAGGGCGAGTTCACGCTTGTCATTGTTCCACCAGATAAGATCCCATCTGTTTTGAGCGAATTTTACCACTTGATGGGTTTCAGCAAGTCGATATTCATATCGGCTACAAAACAATTCCAACCCACCATTCTTATGGGACATTCGAGGATAATAAGTATGGACATACGGATGGAAGACGGCGAAATGGAGACGGTGATCTTTCATACTGTCAAAAAAGCATTAGAGAAACGTCTGCCAAAGAATTTGAAGGATATCGAAGCCGACAGAGATCGCTGGTGGATAATAAACAAGGATGTACCCTATCCTCCAGCTCCAAGTTTCCCTTGTCTAATATTGCCTAGGAGCTATGGTGATCTCTTCATAGTCACAACTCCATGGAGTTTAGAGGGCCAGATCTTGAAATTTCTCAAGATTGAAGACAGGAAATACATTCGTGATCAAAAAACAAGGGAAGGGAAAGTTGTCCATTCCGCACTAGACGAGAGCCTGATTGACTGGGGAAGGTTCCAATTCATTGTGGTGGACGATTGGGATAGTTGCAAGGGAAAGGATATGAAGCTTATACAATTCCTCTCACGTTGCGCCGAAGGTCAAAAATCCTCCCCATATGTGTGTCTCTAGTAAGGCAATGTCGACAAGATCGGGCGACGTTGTTGGATGGCATCAAGTTCTATGGCAACCTATCGGGTCCACAACAGACTATTGAGTGTGATGACCAAGGAACGTATTCAAGGAGTTTCGAAGAAAGTTCACAAGCCGACGCTCGCTGATAATACTACTAATAAAACGCTTGGCTCGCTCCTCTATGAGTTCTTCGAGTTCTTGGAAGAAGTTGTGATACGTCGCGATAACCAGAGCAAGTGGCTGGATGCTGAAACCGCAAGCAGACTTGATGTGAAATAGGACCTTGGAAGCCGGTCTCTGGGCTTTGGATGTGGGTTTGACAGACTATGGAGATCGAAGAGAATGTTGACACGAAGAAAGCTGTTGAAGCGGTGGAACAGGAGGCGGTAACGAAGCTACAGAATGATATGGGGCAAGCTATGTCAATAGTCGGTTGAAGGGTCTATTTAGGGACAAGGGAAGCTGTTGTTTCAATGATCATACATGCAATTTCTCTAGCTACGTGAATGAAATGTGTTTGAGGTCATTCGTACAAAGGAAAGAGTGCAAAGGAACATAAATAGTTGGAAAGGTGTAGAAACAGGTGTAGAACCACCCGTTGATCAAGAATTTAGCCTCGGACTCAGAACCAGCCGTAGCAAGGTTAGAAATCGACACCTCCAAGAGATTGATGGTGTTTGAATGATTGTTCGAAGAAGGGTTGGCCGTCGGAATGCGAACGCGTAGCAAGTTGTTGAGTGATTTGTACGAAAGCCTAGGCTGGTAGGAAGGACGGTTCTGAACGGGAGAATTGAGGTTATTCTGAAATATTGAGATCTTGTTCGCATCTGACCAATATCGACCACAGGCCTCGTATAGGATACGTCCGAATTCGTCAATAAATCATGGTACAGATTCGGTGGCGGATTTCTCGAGAGGGTACAGTTGATTTTTAGCTTCGAATTCACGGGCTAGCTGGTCGGTAATCGCAGCTTGAAGCTCATCTTTCAGAGGAGCTAGCGCAACTTGAAGCTCATCTTCCATTGAAGGCAGGCAGGTATCACAATTCTGGGCAGGTCCGGCGGGTTTATCGGGGCCAGGCACCCTACCCTCAGGATGGGATTGAGGCCGTGAAGCCATTTGAAGCTCAAAGACTCGTATAATTGTGGTGTTGAGATTGTAGCTGTTGTTTCGAACGACAAAGGTGAGAAGAAAAAGATCACAAAATGGGTGTTAAAAAATAATGATGGCTAGCAGCGCAGGGTTTGGCACAATGATGTATCAACAAGCAAGAGCTTACTCAATGAGAAAACTAAGTATGGGGGAGGGCTGAGCCGCGATATTCTCTCAAAAGAAGGCCATTGGGTGTATCCTTCTCGGGGCACGCCACTTGACTTTGACCTTGCAACCCCTCCTTACAAATCTCTCATTATTTGACTCAACTAAAGGTTTCTTCTTTTCCCTCCCACTTTTCCCTCTTTTGATCACTCATCAGATTAGTGATTAGTGTTGTTGTTGCTATTACCTTTAGCGATAATATTGAGTTGAAGTGACTATCTTTCCTGGCGTTTCTTCTTATGTTCTCTTTAAGCAACCTCTTTCCGGTCTTGAGCCTGTTTTTCTCTCGACTCATTGGCGACAGTGGACCTAGCAAGAGGTTGCTGTACACTGTACGAAAAGATTTCAAGTTGATCTGCGCAGTCGAGTCGAGTTCAGGCGCTCGCTCTATCAAAGCAAAGATCACTGTGGGTGCTTTTGACAAGGCGACGGATCCTGTGGACGTCGAATACATTCGTGTGGCCGACATCGACTACTACAGTTTCAAAGGTTCATTAATCGACTATCCTACTTTGAAAGATGTCGATCTCGACGAGATGTACACTTATGACATTGGTGGCAATAAGTTCTATGTATTAAGCGAACATAGCTTCCAGAGGGCTTTGGAGAAATGAAGAACATTGGACGGGATGAATACATGTTCTTTGTACCAGACACAGGTAACAATTTCCCCATGGAATTGTCAATGATCAAACTAATGTGGTTGATAGAAGGCGAAATCGAAACCAGGACAAGTGACGGCGGAACCAGAAGGGTTGTTTTTTATTCAGGTCGGTACAGAAACACTGGACAATCATGATAAAGTGCTAACATGGTGGAACCACGCACAGTGTCTTGCGATAATAGCGCTGTCGATAATAGCGCTGTTGAGATCAGCACGGATTCAACGACATCGGAGCCAGATGTGGATACGAACCACAATACAGATGGTATAAATGATGGAGGAAGTGAAATTTCCATTGAACCAGGTTGGTTTAGCGACACTGTGGAATGACAATACTTATATGACGAATGCTAACGTTCATGATACTACACACAGGGACATATCTGATTTTACTACTGACCGCAGCAACGACAATGACGGCGATGCGGATAATGCTAGAGATCATACAGTGATCGAAGAAAGAGGTCAGTTAAATAATACTAGGAAATCGCTGTTGGCTATTAGGCGAATGCTAACTTTGATATCCCACACAGTGCCCTCGCCTGCAGCTGATATCGATATCAACAATGGCTCCGGATTGACTGATTGTATATATGCATCCGATTCAGGTGGGACTTTTGCTATCAGTAGTCCGGAGGACAACAATGTTACGGGGCATGTCGATGAAGAAGATGCAATGGCTGTGGATGAACCGGGTCAGTGAAGCAATCATAGTTTAGCATTTCAGTGGAGAAAAGATACTAACAAGGACACTGTCACCTAGAACCCACATCTCCGATTGACAACAACGATAACGGCCCGAATGTTACGGATTCGACGATTGACCAACAAGAAAGCACAGCCACAAGTGACAATACGATGTCGAAATCATTAAAGTGGTTCTGCGAGAATCTCGTTCCTGAACTACTACATCGCACGTGTGTGTATCGAATGAGAGTCGATCGAGATCGGGATAGAGGATGGAACATACGATAACAATGGCGACGAAACAGATGGGGACACAGCCAACAACCCGACTGCGGATAAGGTTTGATTGAGTTCAGAGTGTCGGGCATCGAACGATGGACTATATGAAGACATTGGTGATAATATAGATAAAGATGCGGCTATGGCCAACAATCCGACTCCGGATTGTGTCTCTGAAGTTCAAGTCTTGTGGCTTTCTTCACCTCGTCCATCACCTCAACTGATTGGTCGTCATCTGAAACCCAGCCGTCTCTACACAACGCCTCTCCAAACAATATCCTGTGTCATCGTCAAAATGAGGCCTGTATCAGAAGTCAACTAAATTCCCAAGCTGGTTCCTGTCGAGACCAACGAGAAGGTCTATGACTCTTAGACCTCGTTTGGCACGCAGGCAGCGATGACTGGTGTCGATGCTCCTAATGCTGGGGAGCCCCCCCCGTCGTACTTATCCAACGGCCAGCAACCAGACTCGCCAATTTATACCTCCTGCCACCGCGCGTAGCGACGGAAAGGTTCTGCTCTTAGAAAAGGATGTCTATGACTAGCTTGGTTACAAATAGACTATCCTAACAGTTATCTTCCTCGTCCAGGTCTCCATGAACTTCAACACCAGCCTGTACTCCAACGCTCTCAGTGGCATCTCCCACGAACTCCACATTTTCGAACAAGCTGCTTGGTGCGGCGCCATGATTTTCCTCGTCCTCTACACGTTCAGCTGCGAACTCTGGGCTCCATGGAGCAAGGAACTGGGACGCAAGCCAATCCTCCAGGCCAGCCTGTTCCTCGTCAACGTCTGGCAACTCCCCGTCGCTCTCGGTCAGAACTTCGCGACGATCATGGTCGGCCGCGCCCTCGGCGGTCTGTCCTCTGCCGGCGGTTCCGTTACGCTCGGTATGATTGCGGACATGTGGGAGGCCGATAATCAGCAATATGCCGTTGCCTATGTGGTCTTCTCCTCCGTAGGTGGTTCTGTCCTGGATCCCGTCATTGGTGGCTTTTGCCAGTAGTATCTACACTGGCGTTGGTGTATCTAGGTCCAACTCATCTTCGGTGGCTTCGTCCAACTCCTGCATCTTTTCCTCGTCCCCGAGACTTTCAACTCTCATGGTCCACCAGATTGCACGGAAGATGCGCAAGAGCGGCGAAAATCCTCACGTCTACGGAGAGAACGAACTCACGCCGTGGAACGAGCGTTTCTCGGCGAAGGAAATCCTCAAGACTTGGGTGCGGCCCTTCCACATGTTCTGGACTAAACCTATCGTCTTGACCCTCTCTCTTCTCAGTGGTTTCAGCGATGCTCTGATTTTCATGTTCATCCCGTCATTTTCACCAATATATGCGCAATGGGGCTTCGATTCTGTCCAACAAGGTCTCGCATTTATCTCTCTTCTCGTTGGGTATCTCATCGCCTGGTTGTCCTTCTTACCCGCTATCAAGCGTAACATTCGCGAGCGTACTACCAGGCCCGACGATGAAGTTGCTTAGTATGAATCACAATTGTCGTGGTTACTTTACACTGCTCCTTGCTTGCCTATTAGCTTGATGAGTTCCGCTTGGACTACTATAGGTCCTCCTCTTCCTTGGATTGCTAACATGATCTTTGTAGCCATCGTCGGCATCGACAATTACGTTAATTTACATGGCCACCATTGACTATATGATCTGCGCTTATGGTCCATGCTCTGCAACAGGCGGAAACGGCTGGGCTCGTGATTTTCTTGCTGGTGTGCTCACCATTCCGACAACGCCCTTTCTCAACAATATTGGAGGACGTTATCACATCCAGTATGCCTCAACAATGTCGTGTAAGTTCTCCTCTAGTTCTGTTTTCACTTACTCGCCTCCTCGATTGGACGTCTTTACTGATATGGAATTTGCCAATCAGCCTGCGTTTTCCTTCATTTTCGTCCTCGCCGTGTACGTTATTTACTGGAACGGACCTACCCTTCGCAAGAAATCACGTTTCGCTCAGCAGCTTTCTGACGCGCGTGCTGATACCGGTGGTCATGGTTACTGCTTGACTCGCTTCCTAACAATTCCTCGTCCACGTGCGTCGGAGCGTTCTCAGCAAGAGCTACGGGCTCGGGCCAGTGATTAGCACAGGTGCTGTTGTTGCAGGCTTCTTACGCCATCTCGCGTTGGAAATCCATGGCGTCCATGCTATCTCTGCCTAATGATTGTAGAGAGCATTCATTCATCCACTTTTTACCGTATCCGCTCGTCTGTCGGTGTCAATATCAGCTACGCATACTTATGAGTTTTTATGGCGCTTGGGTGGGCTGGCCACGGGAAATAGATTTTCTGTACCTTAGATGACGTTACCAATTCTTCATACTATGTTAGTTGCGTGAATAAAACCAGTCGAATACTGTGCTGTTTTCTACTAAAGTTAGAGGTTAGACTTTGAAATCCGAATGTTTAGTCTCGTGAGATTTTCGAGGATGATGCTTGCTGTGAAGGGTGTCAAACTGTGAAGGGGTATCTCTTTCTTCCGAAGCCTCTTTCTCTACCTATTCTTTTACTGGACAATTCTACTAACTTGTGGTTCTGGATAAATATTTTAGTGTATAGTATGACTATAAACGAAGCGAGAGGAGGTGCCTCACGCCGTCATGATTCCTACAATCCAAAGTGAACTTGCGAGTGAAGCTGAAAATATATCGTGCTCCGGGTTAGCTGTAGTGAAGTAGCCAACGGTGGACGACGGTCCCTTATTCTCGCGATCTTGCGTTTCATAGGTGACAGGCGCGTCCGCACCTGCGAGGAGTGTCTTGAATGCTTCGTCGTCGTCCTTTGTGTCGTCTTTCGGGGCTGTTAAGGGCTGTCCTTCGACGCTGGCGATATAGGCTTTCGTACGGTCGTAATACTTTCGGAATGCTCTGACGCGTTCTTCCTCAGGGTGTTGATCTGACCAGCATCTGGTTTGCTTGCAGACGATACATATCTTTGGTGAATGATTCGAGGAGCTGCGGCGTCGGTGGTCATTAGATTGTCGTCGATTTTGGTGCGGCGAACGGCCCCTGTCGGTTGTGATATCGGCGGTTCGTAAAGTAAGCGTCAGCAACGTACGAAGCTTCAGGGTTTGCAGCGGCTTCTCTTTTCGTATCTTCCCATTGCGTAACATTCTTTCGGAGCCACTCCATAAAGCCGTGGACCGTGGTTGTTGATGATATCGAAGCTCTGTGGCACGCTGGTATGAGTCGCGTTGCTGCGTCTAGCTTCGAAAGATATATCACCTCATTTTGGAGGTCTGGTCGGAGCTTGTGATACATCTTTTCCAACTCTTTATGCATTATTTCGAGGCATTTGAGAATAGTCTTGTCAGGGTGCTCTTCTATCGTTTTCGGCGGATTCGTAGCTTCCCATTTGGCTTGCATTCTTCGGAGGTGTTCTTCGGTCTCGAAATATACTTTTACCGCAGCGGTGGGATCGATTCCTAACTGTGCCCATGTCGGGTTGTTGTTCCAGTAGTAATTCCATGCTTGGCCTTTGAGCATGACATGAAAAACCTCCTTGACGGCTTTGGAGGTACGGTAACCGTAGTGTGCGCATATGTGTTTGAACGTTCGGAATGTAAGGTCGAACGATTCCTCTGTGTCTCCGTACTTCATACTGTCCGGAAAGGCTTTCTGCAGGTTCGGGAGATTCGGTGTGACGACGGGCACATATTGCGGTTCGTACGGTATCTCGAATCTTCGAGCAGCTGGTGTTTCTGGTGCGTATGTTGTCCCGTATGTTGTCCTTGCACCGGGGGTCGTGAGGTTGTACGAATGTTGCGTCGCTGGTCCGGCTGGGGTCGGTGTTGTCTCTCGTGGCTGGTCGTACTGGGACTGTTGCCTTGTTGTCATGCCATGATGTATGGCCGGGGTTGGTGAAAGCGTAGTCACTTGTTCGGCGTGAGTAACATGTTGTTGCGTTGCTTCGGCGTTTAAGGCACGAAGGGTGCGAATCATAGGGCCGAATGAGTAATCGATAGCCGGTGAGTTGAACGTTCCTCGATACTATAGATGGAATTTAACGTCGTTCTCAGTCCATGCGCGCGGTTCAGGTTCGGCGAGTACGGCAGCAAGGGCCTTTGGTGCGGTTTGATCATATGCTACGAATACGCCGTTCGTTCGGAGCGTTTCCCGTAGCCAATTGAGAGACTCTCTGGACATCGTATTGAGGATTGCTTCGGTCCATTCGGCAAAGTCATCCTTGACCTGTATTCTCTGGTGTAGGATTCGGTGCGGCTTCGAACGCATTGATCGATTGAGAATGGCGATATCCTTGGTGTTACCTTCGGCGTCGGTCGGTTCGAAGGCCAATTGACGCAGCTCTCAAGGAGCTAGGATTCGTACCTTTGCCAACAGATCCCTGCATCTACGTCAACAAAGAAACTGGTGTTTATATCTTACTATATGTTGACGATACTCTCATGGCAGCTCCCACTGAGGAGCCCATTCACACTCTCCTTGACTAACTTGACAAGAGCTTCGGCGTCAAGCGAATCGGACAGCCAGGAAGTTTCTTGGCTGTAACCTACATGTTGATTCTTCCAACAAAGTCATATATCTTTCACAAAACCTTATGTATGTGAAAGAGCTCCTCAATCGTTTTTGTATGACAGGAATGAAAGGCCGCCAGATACCGATCAACCATGGCTACAGCCTCATATCAACAAGACCACTACTCAACGACGACGAGGTCCACGACTACCTCGAAAGAGTAGGCAGTCTGAACTGGCTTGAGTTTAAAATGAGGCCAGATATCTGCTTTTCAGTACGATATTTGCAATGGAAAATGAAGGCACCTGCGCAAAGCACGCGCTCTACGCCAAACAGGTCTTTATTGGCCTCGGATTGATGAAAGAGAGCGATCCTATTACTCTCTATACTGACTCCGATAGCGTTCTCAGCGCTGTCAGGAGAGCTACTGCTCCCGCCGTTCGCTAGCTTGCAACTCGATATCACTTCATTCGACATCTTGCGGCCAGAAGCGAGATAATTTTTGAGCTTATTGACTCTGAAGATAACCTGGCTGACGGCTTTATAAAGCCCAAAAAGGCCGACACCTTTGCCAAATTTGTGAAGCAATTACGCCTGGAGAGACTCATCGTTGTTGACCAAGAAGATGACGGCGAAGAAGATTAGTCTCCTTTCTAGGGTTTTGCATTATTTTACAACACCAAAGCTCTATCCTGTACGCCCATTTTGTATTGTTACTTTTACTTCATTTTCCGGAGGCAGCGTCATTCCAGAACCTTGACAATTCAGTGGCTGCCCAATTCGAAACCATGAATCAATGTATAGAAGCTATAGAGCAGAATCAATAGTCTCATCCTACTACCCAAAAAACGCCCTTCAACACCCACCTTAACCAGTCCGGCAGTACACCAATCAATCACAACGCCAACACCGCATTTTCACTATTCGACGACCTAGGCGGCACCGGCGTGGATATTGAGCCCGACATGTCCCAAAGGAACCCAACGTACGTCATAAGCACGCACCTAGAAGCAAGAGGAAATCGGCTGCTTCTACCCTGAAGTTATGGACAGAGAAGTAAATGGACTCGATGGACTGGTGCAAACCGGTACCAGCCAAAATTTCTTTCAAGGCACGTTCCTATTCATGGAAAAGAAAATGTTTGGGACGTAGTCTCCTTCCACTGTGAGTAATTCATTCGAACCCGTATTCACAACTCCCTCAGAGGTAATGGGCAAAGCTGGTACGCGGTAGAACTTACCAGAGTCCAGAAGGAACTCCTCCGTCGACGGCCTTCGAAGACTAGCTGGCTCGCTACGCTCATGAAATGATTCAAGCCAAGTGCAATACAGGCAGCCCGACGACTCAACTCGCTAAAGTACAGACCGGCTGAAATCCGCGCAGGCCGCACACCAGAAATGTACACCAAGGAAATCACCTGGGCGTGTAGGGTCCTTAGCATAAACGACCGCTTCACTCAGCTCAACCAAGCCTAGATAAAACTTGACCCAATGTTCTAATCAACCATCGCCACCCCGTCACAATCTAACACGCTAGAGCAATGGATGGAATGCGTTGCGGACCGTTATGTTGTCTGGCAAGAACTTATGGAAACTCAACAACTGCAAAGGAACAATTACAACAATCAAGGCTACTATCACAACAACAATATCTATCACCACTCCGGTCATACTAGCCGGCTGGTTGTGGAGCCTCCAATAACTTCAACAACACTCCATATCGCCCTTCACCACTCTGTGCACGTCCATACAACCAGCAAGTCGACCCTATCCAGAACCAGTATGCCAATCAAGCCCCCTCTCAAGCATACAAGCCCCAACAGCCGGCCGCGCCAGCCCAATCCAATCAGTATCAGCCCCGTCCTTGGAAACCCCCCAAATAGGACCAATGCCATGTGTGGGCTGCCAACGGACGACCACGGCACAACAACCAGGTTACTTTCCAAATCCAATAGCAACCAACTGCCGGCAGTTCACCACATGCTTATTATGCTGACACCTGACCGTGTAGCAGACTAGCAGTCATGAACCAGATCATCAGGACCCACCCAGTCCCCAGATACCCTTCAAGGTTTAGAGTTCATGACTGATGAACATGTTCGATGTTATCAGGATGTCTACAATGGTCGTGGCTATGAGTCCTCAGTCACCGAGAATTTTGTGAATGACTACGCTTACCAGTAGGAAGACTATTACGACTTTTATGCATATTTTTAATATGGCTCTCACCCACGAAACGCTAGCTCATTTCACGCTATGATTGAACCTACACACGAATGCCTTCGCTGCCACGGATTTTTCGAATCAAACAACAATATGCACAAACACCCAAAGATGTGCGTGAAGCCCATTGATTTGACCACTAAATAGCCGGCTGGGTTTCAAGTGTCCGCACACCAAGACCAAGTCGAGAATTTGACCGTTAATCAGCCCCGTGTTATCACACCAGGGAAACAATAAGACCAGCCTGAAGTGCATCGGCGATGCCTTCCGCAGCTGGCACTATTCAACCACTACCGCCTCGCTTTCAGCCTCTCTCGACTCCCACTTGAAACTCGGGCCTCGAGACAAAGATGTTTATCTCGATACCAGCTGTACACCTACGGTTGTCGACCGTACCTTTTTGAACGAACAAGCTCCAGACGCCGAAGTGAAGACTCTAGGCGACACTTTGATAATCAACGGAATCTGTTCGGATAAATACCAGGCAAAGGAATTCGTCCGGCTGTTTTTTTGCTTCAAAGCCACTGTTTCTGGCGAGGACATGGTAGTTGCGATTCCAGTCGAAGCCTATGTCGTTGAGAGTCTACGCGCAAATCTGCTAGGAATGGACACATTTGGACACTACAAATTCGACCATTTGTTATCAGCCAAACGAGCTTACGCAAGAATTCAGTCGTGTTCGGGCGTGAAGATAATCCTCTAAAACAAAATCAAGGAGGGCGGTAGGAAAACCACCGGCAAACCAGTCTTCCGCAAAGAGCATATAATCATCCCAACCAAAAGCTGCAAGGACGTTCCTATGCAGTGTGCATGTTAAGGTCGACACGGGGGGAAACCGAGACTACATTTCTTTCACCGGAGTATAAACGCGTTGCATTGCAACCACATCTCGTCGACGCGAATATGTCCTAGATCGTCGCTTTACAATCCACCAGACCATGACTGGTCAATTCCACGACGGACTCGGCTGGACGTGATATCTGAGTACGAGGAGACTGCAGCTTGTTAAGTGGGGGAATGGATGGGATGAAACCTTGGAAATGTCTTCATGATATTCCTGTTTATGAAAATGAAGCGTAAGCTGGGGGCTCTTGTACTGGAGAGCAAAGAAGCTATCCTAAGGGGATTACGACAGAGGCTTCTTTCTCAAAGATTGGTCCTAAATAATGTCGTGGACCTTAATACAGACCATGAGAAAATCTGCTTCCTTCACAAATTGTTGTCAATACATCCAAGCGATAATCATTTCATATGCCTTATTATAGTAGTATATGTAGATAGTAGGGGCTGTTAATTCTCAGCAGAGTATACGTCTTCTCTCTTTTTATTAGACTGAACGAACTAAAGTATTTATTGATCTTGCGAGCAAAGATTGTAAAAACAGCCAGCAACAGAGCGAATGATTCTTATTGCTGAGAAACTGGCCGCTATTCCATTCTGCCAAAGCGGTGAAGACCTCAGGCTCTTAGGCATCAATTTGCTACTGAATCAGGCTAGCGCGACTTCTGTTGACATTGCTTCTTCCACCTTCGACTATTAACATGTACTGACTTTTTGCTTCGTGCTTCTACAGCCCACACCTTCCGTGCTTTCCTGGTTGAGATCCAACTCCTATCTTCGTTACAGTCCCTTTGCCCTTGCAATCATTGTCAACGCCGTTTTCAAGATTAGTTGAGTCGAAGCGCTTGTGCAACCAAAGACGCGTGCATTCGTCACTTTGACCATTTGGTAATGGATACATCTGCGAAATCCATTTCTCTGCCCGACTGCCCAGATGGGATCTTCAAGAAGGGAAAAATACAGTTGACGAGCGACCAATGTTCTACAAAGCCTTCAGATTCTCTATCTGAAGCCAAGGGTTGGCCTAACCAGTTGTGCGTGCAAATAATACAAACAGTCCTTAATGTCTTGCCAGTGGTCAAAGTGAAATTGGAGGACGAGAACGGCTGTTCAGTTTTGGAAGTGAACATGCACTCGAGAAAGCGCAGTCCTAACTCCTGTTGTCTCAATCGCGAAGGGACACCCCCCCATTCTATTTCACCGAACTCAGAGCTACATTGGGAAAGCAACATGGGGTTCCCAGAAGATGGGCATCAGTCCGCAGGTTCGCGATTAAAGTCGCAGCCCCATCAAGAACGTGTGGCGCCTTCCGTTGACCGTGATCAAGGAATCGTGGAAGAACAATCCAGAAATCATCAACACCTTCACACTGGACTAGCAACGAGCACAAATACGGAGAACAAATTTGGGGGGTCTTATGTTTTCGCCTCTAGCTTCGACAACAAGTTCCTCCCAGTCATCGAAACACATTATCACCGTTATCCAGGTGAAAATGAAGGAGGGATGTCCAGGGTAGTTCTTCACAATTTCAAACCTGATTCCTCCGCGGACGATATATCAGCCTTATACAAAGAGTGGCTGAAAAACATTGAGACGCAGCTAAAGGTTGACGCCAAATCGCTATCGCAATCCGCTACAATTTACTTTGAGTATGGGGAAAACAAAGACTACATTCAATTCGAGTGGAACGCACGGGCTTGGGCGGATGCGATTAGTCAGTCTACTGGCAATGTGATCCATTTCAAAATCTGTGAGACTCATAATAGGACAGAATCGAGATTATGATTCATCTATTATGCTATTGCAAGTGCTTGACACTGGCCCAACCACTGATCGACTTGTGCATTTCATGATGGGAACTTATTATCCTCAAAGCACACTGTCGATACTCTTCTTCAAGCTCTCAACCTCTATCTACACCCCGTTTTGGTGAGTTAGATCCTTTCCAAGTCATTTGCGATTTGAGTTGTCTCACATCAGAACGCCATATAATCAAGAGTTTACCCACTGACTAACATCTTCACAGGTCCATCACAACCTTCGGCGTGTGCTCCGGACTCCACGCGAACATAAGTTCTGTCTTTACCTCTGAGAGGTTACGTCACCGTCTATTGCTGATCAATTTGAGAACAAACTGCATATTCTTACTGTTTTCGGCATTGCTTCTTGATCTATACTTTTAATTCAAGTTATGCTCAATCTTTATTTGATCTTTGTAGATGTCAACGAGCTAATGCAGTCTTATGCTTAATGATATTTCCCAACCATGCAAGGTTACTCAATCCAGAGAAGAATCCTTAAACTAGTTATTGTTTACTCCTTTTATATTGTCATGTTACAAAATATCAGATTCCAACTTTGGGCTTAGACGGTCTGTCTATGAACGTGGAGAAATTTCGCATTTCTCTCCATGTTATCTCCCCGCGTTGATAAAATGGCTGAAAGAGTCGCCACAGTGTGATATTCTATTACCACTTTCAAGAGTTCAGGATCAGTCCCATTTGCGTTGAATGTTACGGGTTAGTCGGGTCACCGTGCCTTGTAACGCTATTCGTTATTGAGATAAGCACGACACGAGTGACTGATGAGGCTTTTTGAATTACATCAGTGACTAAACCGCCGTATCTTTATATCACGTAAACCTGAACCTGGAAAGACTTCGCCGAAATCCAGCCCGTGGGCCCAGTCCAACATTCCTTGACGGGATTGAGCAGAGAAGAGGGATAGAAATTTACTGTACGCCTATATACCTGTGGATATTCTATGTTTGTCCCCAATGAGTGTTCTATACTCGAATCCAAAGCATTAGCACTTTCTCCCTGCAAATCTTGATGAAAGTCTCCACCTTGGGGGTAGTATAATCAGAATATCCCTATCTCTTGAAATGTTCTTGATGGAGAGCGTCATTCATTTCCTTTGCTACATCTTTAAATGGCGTCTGGTAACTGGGTATCTATAGATATATAGTCTCTGTAGTTGTAGCGTAAAGATCTCTAAGACACTTACTGATTCTCAACTCGATCTCTGCAGGCTGAAGGTACCCATTTCCCTAACCATAGACTTTGGTATGAATGATAAATCAACTAACAGCATCAGCCTGACTGAGGCGTGCTTCGGAGCCCAAATAGTTGCTGGCCGTATCAATGTCTTTCACGGCTGTGGCCGTAGTATACATTTAAGATACCCTGAACATCATCCCGACTACTAAAGTATAAGGTTCCGGGCATTTCAGTGGCATCGCCAACGTAGATTCTATAAGTATATGACTGACGAGGATTATTCTAACTGGGTCTGTCTGGAAAGGCCATAGTGCGCGTATATAAATATCCAACGACTTGGGTACAATCTAGACGTGGGAGTTTGTACCGCTACTATACTCATATGAGAGGTAAGTTGAGGATTCCGAGGCTCTTTACTCCATCAGAGTTTGTTTAATAACCCCAGACACTCTCAGTAGCGGCGGGATAAGATCAGCAATGAGCCATGCATAGATGCGCTCTAGGCTCTAGAGGATTACTTCGTATCAACGCGCATGGCACGACTCCGTCGTTGAAATGACGTTGGGGTTCTCTTTAACCAGTTCTAAGGGAGCCAATTGTTTCGGGGACGTCTAACTCATGATCCCCTTACTATCTCCGGCTATGCAAAGTGCTTTCTTGCCACGCGTATCGTTCTTCATTTGAAAAATTCCCCTTTCAGGCCATCGCTGTTGCCCTCCACTTCTTTGCACCGAGTAACGCTTGGCCACCACGACTTTGAATTTTGACTGCAGTCCGAACATCAAAAATACTCTACAAACCTCAAATATGACATAGGTCTAGAAGACCGATATGAACTGCCATGGATGTATTCGCGATGTATATGCGGTGGCAGTGATGATTCTGCAACCACAACATAACAGCACTACGGTGATTCACTTCAGCTTTGTTCGGATTATCGTCCTTGCCTTTTTTCAAATCATATTTTGCTTCTCCTACGTCTTCGTCTATTAGAGATCACCTTCAATACATAAAATAAAGGGATGACCATCATCAACCTCATAATTTCAAATTTATAGCAAAGCTTTCTTCAGTTTTCACCAAAATCCTCTAGAGAATCTTTGCGGTAGGTAATAGATCCGAAAGAGACGTGCCAGCAGAAGCCAAAGCAACGAGAAATGGCGACCACAACAACAGTAACAGAGACTCCCCGGATCATCAGTAATAGACTTGAGATGAATTGGCAGTTTGGTATCTTACCATGTGCATAGTTGACACAGGAGTTGAAACCTTTCACTTTCTAACACGTACGAGAGTTGTTTAGGTATCCATATTCGGTCAAATTGATCTTAAGAGCATATCTATGCTGCCAAAATGCCTGTTTCTGTCGCACTCTTGATTGAGGCTCCGATTAAGCTTCTTTTGAAGAAGATAATAAAGCTTTTCTTGGACATTCTGGCTAGCCAAGCCTGTGTGCGACCGATATTTCTAGTCAGGTCGTTGACCTTGTTTCCGTGGCGACTGCCGACCCTCACACTGGGAACAGGATTACCGGTTCGACTGATAGCTGCACTGCTTAGGACCTAAACCATTATAATCAATATCGTCCCAATAGTCATCCCCTTCCCTTCTTTTACCTCGTTCTCCGGCGCATGTTTGAGGCCGCAGCGAGATATTTCGGTCCAACGACGCCAGAAACAGGTTCTCGGGTGCAGTGTTGAGGACTGGTCTAACATCAGCGCCCGGCATCTTATACACTGCATTATATCATTCAATGCATACCTATCAGTGAGCTGTCTGTTCCTGTCAAATATCCTTGGCGGTCAGGAATGGGCTGGCGTTCTTGCGTTCTGAAGATTTCCTCTTGTTAGAAAATTCACTTTTACTCCGTCTTTGTCAGGGGTCGCTCTCGTGGCGACCTGACGTTGGGTTTCTGCGCTTCTGATTGGTTGTTTGTAATTAGCTCCCGCTAGAGGCTCAACTCCAGTCAATCAAAGTGCTCGCATGTTTCTTAGTGCAACAACTTCGTATCGGATTCTTTTGCATTCTGTTTCCATGGATTGTTTACTGTTGGGACATCGTCCCACGCCCTCACTCTGCATTCCATATGATCCTCGTTGCTAGCTATACCTTACCATACTACATCATCTAGTATGCGCGCTCCAATATTTACTGCTCCATTTCCTTCCTTTAGTTGTCACATCTTGTGTACGAGAAAGCGCTCATTATTTGGCTTTGTACAGAGATCACCACTGTACCGTTCGAAAAAGTCCATGATGGCAAGGATGGCCTAGATAAGGCGCTCATCTTGCCCATCAGTTTGCGCTGGAAATCAGCAGTCCTCTTGTTCTTCTTCTTGCTTCTTGTTTTAGTTTTATGAATACGATATCGTTCCTAAGTCAGATCCTTACACTCTTAAGATCTATATACTCGATAGGTCAAGAATGTTCTGAATGTAAAACTTTTTCGGCCCATCAGACGAATTGTGATAAGCTTTCACTCAGCTGGTTTCTTAATTATACTTCTAATAAGCGGTTAGATATCCTGCTCGTTGGTAAGCGAGAGTTCACGCTGAGTAGTAACTATGTCTATTTCAGAAAGCTTAAGGAAAAGAGGTTTGTATAGCCGATTTTTCCCTTAGAGTCTCGAGGTATTAATACTAGTTGGTTGTTAACATTCTCAAGATACTGATGAATTATATGTATTCCATTAATAATGTAATTTACAAAGAAGCCAAATTAGACACTTAGGAGTAAGGTCTGGATCTGAATATAGGCACGCCTCTGTTCTTGCTGTAGAAGTATCTATATTGCCTTGGTTTCACCACACAGGGACACCAAGTCTAATTACAACACCTTGGAAACCATGAATCAAAAAGAAAAAACAAAATACTTAGAATCAACAACCACACCCAAATAAATCATACAATCATAGCCATTTGCTCGGTGCCGGAGAGCCCCCCCTTGGGTAGAATGAATATATTCGGCACCAAGTTTTGAGAATGCTTTGGCTGTATGAGTGAGAACAACTCTTTGTTGGGTGAGGATATGCGCGGCACCGGCACTTCCGGGATACCACGACCCTTGTCTGTATATCCTAACACTCACGATGGTCTTCTTGATATTGGTTTATAAAGATCTTTATTGAAGAGTTGCTTACGGAGTGTTGTTTTCGTAATCCTGCCCACACTGCTCGCAACGGCATCACTGCCATTAAATCCTTGAGCCCAGTCATACCACCATTTCTCAACAGCCCCTGGCTCATATGGCTCATCAGTCTTCCCCGTGGTGAACCAGTTCCACGGGACACGAGGTTGATCAGCAAGTTGTACAAAATCTAGATGAACCTCCGAAAAACCACTTGCAGATTGGTTGTCAGTGACAGAAGGCACGTTGTATGTATTAGCATCTTGTAAGCTAACCCACCAACTCTAAAGTAGATTCATGGGACCTTAGGAACGGGAGACAACGACACGGATTGGGCGATCGAAGGAGGTTTAAAGGATGGAGGGCTATCATTATCATCAGTCTTAATCGTTTCTGTTAAATGATTGATTGGGGACATACATTGAAGGCACTGAGGACTGCTCATAAGCCGCTAAAATTGCTTCATGCCACTCGTTGTTGTTTAGTGGGTTAGCGAGTCGTTGCTCCTCTTTTTTACACCATCTACAGCCATAGCTACAAAAAGCAGGCACTTCAGTAAAGATAATAGGTGATAGCTATATGTACACGAACTTAAAGATGGTCTTATTAAACACTTTTCAAGCAGTCCTGAGAATAGGGACCCCTTTGACCCCATTATTTTCTGTTACATTACACCCACGTCGATAGTCCTGCTACCATAATCGGTTACAAGACGGCCATCATTTTTGCTATCAAATGTCTGCTCCTGCCCTGATACCTTGCGATTACTCCGTTTACCCTAATCGCAAATACCCATTAGACATTCCGTTCGACGATAACGAGCCATTCTCGAATGATTTCCAGCCAATCACGACCCCCGGGAGAGTCCAGTTGAAATTTTATCTCCATATACGTTCCGTCATCAAAGATTATTCTCAAATCAAATGATGACATTGTTCGACGCGAATTTTCAGATGATGGTTGCTCTGAAGGAACGTGTTGTCTAGGGGCTTGCTCATCGTTTGAATTCCGTGCTATTTCCTGGGCAAAGGTTTGCTCGCAGTGGGCCGATCCCGTGTTTCCGAGCAGATGCCTTGCTCCTGTGATGCCACTATTCACCCCAGATTCTTTACCCATGACTTGATCGTTGGACTCGACAAAAGCAGTATGCGTTTCCTTGATTGTGTAGGTGGTGTCTGCCTTATCAATTATGGAAGTCGTACTCGATGGTTGACTGGTGGAAATATCGACTGTAAAAGGAGGCTGTTCGTGAGGAAGATTGACTGGAGTTGTACAGGTCTGAACAGAGCCCGTACTAGTAGTGATGGCCTGCCCTTGGTCGCATAAATGACTCCTGTCATCTTGGTGCGTCGAGTCATTCAAGGTAGTGTCTGTATTGGTTGTAGGGTCTGTATGCTCTTCATATGACGTGCTCTCTGTCTCCCAGATCTGATGATAACTTGTATATAATGCAGAGATTTCTTCCTCATCACTTTCACTGGCAGTATCTTGCTCTGTGCTATCACTTAGGTAAGATCTGTCACTATAGTCGGTCTCTGAGGCCGTGCTATCGTCATCCATGTAATCGAAATCACTGTCGCTGTCTCGCGTGTAGGTAGTCGCAATTGTCGATGGCGCAAGCATTATGGTTGAAAGGTCATCTCCGCAGGTATCATCATCGCTGGCTGTCAGGTCAGAGCCCCAGTATGGTGATATATGGACCAGAGGCATGTTGTATGTATAGGAATTCCGCAAGCCTGAAAGGAAGGGAATGCCTCAATGTGATTAAGGAAATTGTTTGTGTACCACGTAGTCGGCAATTGTTCCTCACCGCCCGTCTGATGTGACGCCACAACGGCCCTGGAGTATTCTCCTCGTAGGAAGAACATACACAGCCAGATGTGGCGTGGAAGAGTGGCTGTGTTGAAATAAGCTTTGCCGAATCTAACTGGCGGGATCTGCGTAGCGCGTCTTCCAGTCATGCAATTGAGGACTGGGAGAGTGAAAACTAAATAAGTGATATGAAGCCAGCGAAGATAGGTAACATGAGGCTAAGATATCTAGGTAGTAAGTAGGCGGCTCATATTCTCGCTTGCAAGTTACTATACCTTATAAGAATATGATGTGTTTATCCTCCCACTTCAGCGAGAGTATCCTTCTTTGTTTACCCCAGAAAAGGACGAGACATAATCACATAAATATAAACAGCCAAAGAAAACTAAGTTTGAGCCAAAAGCTGGCTAGATATGAGCCCAAGGCAACAGTATGTATTAGTTATACAAGCATTAATTCAGAGCTAGGTAGAGCATGAATTTACTGGGAGTTTGGAATTGTGAAGTTCTGGCTTAGATGACAAGGTTGCCACACACAGAAATAAATATGGGATCACTTGATTGACAAAGTACAATATGTCCCACCAATCCCCAAAAGCTTTTTGAAAGTAGGTATCGTTACTTGTCCATGCTGACCTTGGCATGATTTGAGTCCGAAGAAGATTCAAAAATGAAGAGCTAGCAAAGGAAGTTGACCGGAGACTCTCCCCCGCGAGGAGATTTTATGGCTAATACCCGCGATGGTCAAGCATGCGTATCTTTTAATTAATACTTACCTGACTGAGAAGACGAAGGAGACAAGAGCCTGGGAATATCTATAGGAGATTGTACGCTAGATTGCTTACAAGACGCAGCATTTGTTATTGGGTATATCTATGCTATGAGTGTAGCGATTTCGCTGGCAACGCTTAATGGTCGTGTTATTGATTTTTACCTTCAAAGCAAGAGATGGACATTCTTAATTGGACTATAACTTAGCACGGTGGAAGACCATAAGAAACCTTTGGCATCATAATCAACAGGAAACAAAAAAAGACATGAAAATTTTGAAAATACAGTTCAGTGCATGTGTGACCACATGGCTCAAATATCATGGCGATCGTCTTTCCGGATCAATCTCATCGCGGATGGCCAAATTGCTTGTGGAAGAAATATCAACCAAGGAAGCGTGAGGCGTTTATAGAGATAGATTAAGGGCGGTAAAAGCAAAAGCCATATCCAACTCTTCTGCAAAGGTACTAACAGCTCTTTCGACATCATCAGTCAGATCGGTATCGTAGTTTGCGGAGTCTCCCTTGAAATGTTCTAGGTATCCGGCGGGCATCGTCTCGACCACTGTGACTGGCATTATGGGAGTACAAGGTGACTCTGGGTGTGTATCTGTAGCTATTTGCCGATGGTCAGTTAGTGTGGTGGATGAAAATCTTGAAATGTTCTTACTTACCACTAAGAGTCTCCCGGATCTCGATCTGAAGGTCTATACATCCCTCATGGAACTTCTTCACGATAGTGCTATGCCAGAATGAAGCATCCCAAAGGATGCGCTCCCAGTGCTGCTCTCGAGTCCGCGAAAACATGAAGTAATTTTGTGTTATCTCGTCCGATGGTATACCAAACTTTTGCTCGAGAGCACACAACCACAGCTCGTAAGATATTGACTTGTTGTGGTCTCTGGTGTCTGCCACCATGACACGCGCCAATGATTTCTCGGTGGGCGTCTGCATACGACGGACGAGGCTTATCTCAATGGCGCAGTTCCACTCATTCCATTTTTTCTCTAATTCTGAGGAGGACATTGAAGAACGTTTCGAGACATCGTCCAATGAGAAATCGTGACTCAAGCTCGCGGTGTTGTTTTCGACGTCAGGTTTGCTCTCGAATGCAGCCCCGCTTTGCTGCTTCCTTGCTTCCAACCTCATGCCCTGTAGGTGTGTCTTTTTTCCTTTTTCCTCTTCTTTTGATTCTTGTTCTGCTTATCTTTGCCAATAAGCTTCTTGATTGCCGCTCCTCTCTCGTCATCAACCCTGGAAGCAAGTGGCAGATGTGGAAACCTTTCATGAACGGCAGGGAAAACCGTCTTTTCAAGCCAGGCTTTGGCCACGTCCCCACGAAGATTTTCGTCTTTGCCCAGCTCTTGCTCCCTGTCACTGCGGAGCATACTCAGCTGTCTCTTTTGACTTTTTTGTGAGCCCGAATGGCGACAGACATTCCGCAATGGTGGTGTTGGTCGTTGGTTTTGATTTCTCGTTGTCGGCATCGCTCTGATCTATGGCTAGTCGTAGTGATGGGCTAACGTAAGAGTAACGAGACGATCTGTGGCTGTTTTTGACAGGACAAAAAAACCGGAGAAATTCCAAATAGAAGATGCTTACGGCAGGACCTCTCACTAAGATGAAGTAGAAATAGACAAGACCGCAGCTTGTGATTCACGAACTCAGAATGTCAAGACTCCATTGGGCAACCGAGTATGTGGAGAGAATTTGATTGGACAATTGTTCTCTGGTAAAAATGATCTGAGTGATAGCGCGCGTCACTGACACGAACGCGTCGCCGGGCGTATGAACTCTGTGTATAAATGTTGAGACCCCAATCCAGGACAAAGCGTCCTTAAGCAAGCGCAACTTTCTCTGTACAAGAAATGAAATCAAAAATAAAACACTGTTCCGTATGATTGCAGCTTTCTTGATCGGGCTTGCTGTCTGATTGCTTTGAAACAGCCTGTTGATGTTGAACATAAGATATCAGAAATGAAGCCAACTTCATAGAAAAGTAAAACAAGAAATAGAGATACTTTGGCCGGGTAGGGTCGAACTCGCAAACCGATGACCCACTGCGTGGAGAGAAGAAATCTGATATTCTAATAAGATGAGATGAAAAGATGAGTTGTCGGCTAAGTATTAAGTGAGGTTTTGTTGAGAAGACTAGTGTCGAAGTCTACCGGTAAGGCATCTCTATGTTGTGGATGATTTTTCAAGCCATTTCTCACGTCCACATGTTTGTCACCTTAATTTCTCAATCTTGGTCGGCATGGATATTTTTAGTGTTTGTTGACGACCACTTGCTTGAGATTCTCTCCTGAAATTCTGCCAGCGTCACTGAAATTTTAGGTCACTTCGCCGAATGTCAATTCAAACTGTTTTCTGACAACCCCTTTACTTAATCTTGAAGTCTGACGTCCCAGAGGACTACTGAAAACACGAATTTCCCTCCAATAAGTAAATATGGATCGACTTTTAACCCATGCTGGGTATTCTAAGGAAATATATTTGGTTGATCGATCCACACTTTGTCAACCAAGAAAAGATATTCACTATTATGTTGAATGCTGTCCAAAGCAACATTTGCGAGATCTACAAGTATCCAAGTGGCGTGAAATCGCCAGCTGTTCCAAATGCGTTGAAGATCCAATATTTCGAAAAATAGGATCGTCAAAAGTAGGGCTTTAAGGATATAATATAGTATAGAATCACTCACGTTATGTGTTACCAATCGAGTTTTTATAGGATACGCATATCAGCTTATTAATGAGCTGGCTTGCTTACCTGTCAATCAGCATGGACGTCCTCTCACACAAATCCAGGCCTTATTGGCGTACGTACTTGTAAGCAAATCCGGGCCGAGTTGGCGTACGTGGGCTCATTCGCTGGCTGAGAATGGGTTTGTGTAGAGGGGAGTGGGATAGAGTCAAAACAGATAGGTATCGGAATTATTGACGGGCCGGTGTGGGCTAATCCAATTCTACCAGATCGTATTGTACAGGCGCAGGTTTTGATATGTTCTCTCCCGTATGCTATAAGTAACAAAGTGGAAAGTATGTGTTCGAGCCATGAATATCTCGCACGAAGAAGGTACAGTACCACTCAGCAAGTTGATCAGGCGTACCCACACTAGATACTTTAGCAACGTGTCTCCGTAATGGAATATCAATCTCATGATTTGAATTATCTCAGCACTCACCTCCTCTGATGAGAATTGGTGAGAATTCTCAGCGCGCAGGGCAGGGGTTGCGGATAGTACCTATTGTTCCACTCTTGGCAGTTTAGCGTGCTTGGACGTTCAGCCTACTCAGCCTACTCAGCCTACTCAGCCTACTCAGCCTACTCAGCCTGCTCTACGTGCTCATCGCTCATTGGCCTATTCTGGATAGTCTAGTTGATTGGTTGTAGCAATGTAACACAACCACCTATCATTTTATAACAAAGTTGGTATCATTTTGTACAGTTTCAAAAGCTCTATACTTCATCGAAGTAGAATTCTTTCGGTCATACAAAAGATATGGACTCTTAGCGCTTCGTCGACACATACCTACCTTTGGGTATGCCGTGCGTTACTCCCATCAATCAATATAGAATCAACTTCCGAACAAAAGATCTACATTCCACGTTCCAAAAATAATTGCACGATGGCTAGAGGGACACAGGAAGGTAGAACGTTCGTCCGTCGACCAATCGCGAGATAACTACAACAAAAGAGAGATCAAGAATAGGGAAGAGGAAAAAGAAGCAATCCGCCTAGCAAAGAATATTTGTGCCTTCTTTTATAGGAAGACTTTTTCCACCCAGCCACCACTCTAAAAGCAATCCCAATGTGATACTAATGGGGCCCAAGCCATATTAAACCCGCTCGGCGCGCGGACCCAGTGGGTTATTACGATAGGCGATTTAGAGCCGCTAAACCGAAACTTTTCAGTGTGATCAAATAGGAATCGACAATGTGTCTCAGAAAACGTCCTTCCAATTTAATTTAGAGTGAGGGTGAGAGAATGGCGGGAAAGCAATTGTCGTAGTTTTGTCTTCGGTAACATAAACTCGGTCCCGCTTCTATTTGGACCAGATTCGCACTACCTAGAGAGCTACCCAGGTAACAGAAAGCGGCCAGCAATGTAGAGAAGAGGACTACCTAGCTATGTAGTATCGGTAGTTGGTGGTCGCACCATCCTTCACACCTCACTGCACTCATACATTAAATCCCATGCAAAGTATATCTAAAGAGAATGGTTGGGAGAATAAACAAAACATTCTCGATTCACGACATCAATCTGGATCCGTACTCCTCCAGGTGTCGATATATAAAGGTGAATTAGGCGACGATTTGTAGAGAAAGTTCTGGATATAAAACAGATTGTCAGGTTACTCCGTTCTCAATGATCCAAGTATACATTAGTGCTTGTGCATTGTACCTGGAGTCTAATACATACATATTATCGTGAAGCTACACAAGCTGTCTGGACCTAGGGCCGGCCTTTGATTGATTATGTGCCGCACGTAACTGGCAGCCTTCAGCCTCCAATGACAGTAGCTGCAGGCTGCTTAGTCAGAAGCATGAAAAGGATAGAGGCCCACACCCGCTCTGATTCTCCACTGCCAAGCAACCTAATAGTAGTAGTGCACAACTTTATTATAACGTTCATGGATCCGCGCTTTAGTCTGTGCCTGCTGCAGGCTTACTAGCCACAATGTCACTGATACGAATGTCGTGTAGAGCGCCGGGGATTCCGCCGCCGATTCCAACCATCGGAGCAAAGCGAATCGAAGGAAATGGTCTTCGGATCTGGGTGGCAACAGTGGCCGCCGATATCGTGTCATCATATACTGCTGACAGGAAAGGAAGCTATCACAATATTATGGTGAGATATTTCGTCCAACGTATGGACAGTGTGATTACCGCTGGATTGTACGATTGCAGGATGAACCTGATCTAATATGGCGGCAGCGGCTTCAATTGGTAATGCACAGATCCAAGCGGCGGTGTACTCGATGTAGTTCTTCGCTGACGGGGGCGTCTCTCAATAAACGTCTGTCTTTTCAGCATGGAGAGATTCACAGGAATGCATTTACCTAAATTTTTGTCTATCAGGACTTTTGATCTTAGCTTCGTTTTTAGTCACTGTTTGTAACAATGTATTTCATTGCTCTCGTTCTCTCTCTGCTCCTATTAAGGACACCTTCAACGTTGATCAATCCTATCCAAATCCTAAGACGGCTTCGAGCGAGCAAGTGCTCTGTCAGCATGTATAATAGAATGGCTAATATAACTGGCCCTAGATGTGGTCCCTAGCGTTCTCCAATAATCATACATCTTGACACAAGATATATGCCGGAGAGGTAGGGATGAGACTATGTACCTTTAATATCTTATCGCAAGCCAATACTTGGATATGCTATAGAGGCTCCTGAATTGGCAACAATATTGGTTCAGTGCCGATTTGTCGTTCTGATCATACATTGATTCTATGTGAACGGTCCGATTTCTTCTGTGTCAGGATGGAAGCAGGATACAAGGTAAAGTAGTAATGTGTCTATCACTGGTTTTCAGGATGCTAATAGTGCCAGGATCTTCATATCGACCGCACTGTGGCTTAAATGGGTAGCCTTATTCAAGGTTTCAATTAGTGCTTGACTACCTGTATGACGTGTATTGAGAATCGTATGTCCCGCAACTTCCATTCCTAGTACCGCTTCTAGGAATTGCCATTCAATTACAGATTCCCGCGTTCGTCAAGAAAGTTCAGCGTGAATATTAGGGGTTTACTAAGTGAGTGGGATGGATAGCGGCCTTTGTCGGAGCAATAAGGGTTGTGTACAAACTCTCTGCTTAGGAGACCAAATGGTCGAGAAAGATTATCAGTAAATGTATTATAAAGACTGCTCATCACTTCTTAGACTTGCTGAAACTGAAGTCTGACCACGCCCTTGTAATAGATTGTGGATATGATATCAAGACGCTTTCCCACTCCTCATGGGCCCGGGGGAATAATCAAGTACATGGGGACGCATTTTTCATTGTGAGCCATAATAATATTGGGGCCATCTCGGGGGATCCACGATCCTAGTCTATAGCTCAGCGATTTGGATTGTTGGGGTTCGTAGTTGGCTTAAAGACTTCCACTGTGAAGCCTAGGCTTTTGAAGAGGGTTATTTTGGTGATATAGCTTTCAAGTTGAATATACTTATATATAGACGTCTATCTCAGAGTCTGCTTTTAGAATCCTGATTTGCTGTTCACATTTATCGGTGTGTATGAGAGCCCCGAGCCCGTGCATATGGTTCCAATCTAGTAGTCCAGCAGCCTAGTTAGATAGCTCGTTGATGTGTATTATATTTAATATTCACTACAATCTAGAACTGAGCTACGGTGGACTATCCCTACATTAGCCATAACCCCCAAGCTTTCAAATATTACATGCTCCCACGTCCTTCACGGAGCTCTCTAATTGTTAAGACCCCTATATCCTGCTTAAAAATGCTGGTCGATTGATAGCCCGGAGCAGAATCCACTTATCTAAAGTATGTATCACGCATAATCAAGCTCATATATAAGCCTACGCGGAGGCCTAGTACAGGCCTGATTTGGCAAGTAGTCCCCGTACAAATGTCTTATATCCGTACAAAGGAAGAAAGAATATGAAGCCATTCGCGGATCATGAAATCTTGGGATATTCGCCTCCCCTCGCTCATATTCACTGCATACCACGCGATGGTGCTTCCTCACTATATCTTACCATACTAGATCATCTAGTATGCACGCTGCTTTTTGTCCTAGTTGGTAAGAGCCCCAACATGAAATATATATAAGTAAGATCTTTAGGGCGTTGCAAACAGCTCAAAGTGGCGTACGTACGTACGGCAATGTATTAACCCCTTCAGCACTCTACGCCCATGGATTGTTTGTCATTCATTTTCCTTCAATTCTTGCTTCCATCTCAGTAAATTCTGATACGCATGATTTTAATTCATACGTAGGTTACTGATCTGCCGATTGGCTAAGTCCATGATGGCAAGACGGGGCTTCAAAGGAGCTCATTCTGCCCACCAATTCGTTCCGGGGACGAGCAGTCCTCTTGTTTCACGTCATTTCTTCTAGATTGTTACTTAAATTAAATTTATTTCGTTTCTGGGCCAGAACCTTGGATCGGAAGCGCCTGCTCAATGAGAATTTCGCATGTGTTCATCTACATCAATGGGAGCGGTTGTCAAGGATATATCGACACGCCATTTGTTATTCGTCGATTTCAACGGGGGATGGCGGAGTATATCGGTGCGAAGCATATGTCGATGGCGTATGCGGTGGTCGCTTGAAGAATCAAGTTCGCTCTCAGGAAATTGCTTCGCTTCGTGGAGGACGATTCGCGGCTCAAAGACCGACAATTGCTTCAAATAATCAACTGGCGTTCAGAACGATGCAAAAGTCGCGTGTGGTCTTGGGTCAAACTTACGTATGGACTGTAGTGGGAAGGCGGGAAACGGCATCAACGTGGTTGTTCGCTGGATATTGGTGCAAGAAACCATTCCCGATAATGAGGCAGTGGATCGAGCATGCGCTCACGCATCATTGAACCGTGCCCGGGGAGATTGTGGATTGGATCAAACTTGGGCCCGAGATGAATCACAGCATCTGACGAGAATGCATGGCAAAAGACGTGGGACAAGCAGAGGGACAACGACTAAAAAGCTTGTAGACAAAACCTTGAGACGGACACTCCAATAGCGGTCGTATTTGCGCAAAGCCACATCGTCAATTTTGACTCAAATCCATACGCAGCTGTATAAAAAATAATATGTATATGAGAGAATGGAACCTATGGCGGGGGTGGGTCTTGCCGTGTACTACAAGCTTGTCGAATCGCCCTGGCAAGAGCTTAATCTACCATATCGTGACCTCGTAGCTCTGGTCGCCGTCAACTTCGGCGTTGAGAACACCGAGAACACTGAGCACACTGAGCACACTGAACACACTGAGCACACTGAGCACAGTGAATCCACGGAGCACACTGAATCCACGGAGCACACAGGGCACGCAGAGCAGACAAGGCACAGATAATTAATATGTTAGGACATCCTCGTCCCCTAATTGGCCATACATCCCACGTTACCGTAGATGCTACGAACGTACATAATCGCGGCCGGCGATTGACATACACCTCTCTTTTACAGGTCAGATTCAGCTTATCTGAGCGCAAACCGCGGAGTACTAGTCTCCATACGTACGTACTCCGTAGTCCGTACTCCCAAACCAGCAATCTCCAAGCTTGATTTTAGTGCGGATTCCGTACCAAGTCCCTTGCACTAAAAATATCATGAGTGGGGTGTCCCCGTTGGAAACTTCGAATTGGTAAGGATTCCGAATTGGATGTTAGTTTGAGCTAAGCTTAATTGGGAATAGGACTTGGAAAATCGGCGAAGGTTTAGTATTATTATCTCAGCACCTCAGACTACTCGTCTGCGCAGAATATTACGCTGTTGTGAATGGGATGAGATTACGGCGTTACCTCCTTCGCAGACAAGCTGCTGATTGACCGACCCTTCGCTTTATATTGGATTACCACTGCACCAAAAAGACAGGGTAAACCCTCCAGGACTACAACCCATCCAACACTTCGCGGCAGAAATCATAGTAGTGGAGGAACGGGGTGCTGAAACAAGGTTAAGTATAGAACGCTTGTTCTGTATTACAGCTTGGCGAGGGGCTATAGAGGATAGTATATAAACTGATCCCTAACGTTTGATTAGCCTATTATATTTTTTGTGTCGTCTACAAGACTCGTGATGGTACACGATTATGTATACCTTTGGTATAGTTGTATTACCGAATTTGGGACAGCCTAGTCCAATTCCATGGCTCAAAGATATGATCTGCCTCTGAAATTTGATGTCAGCCGAGTGAAGCTCTGCAGTATTTGTCATGTAATTACTACCCGGGATGCCGAAGGCTTTAGTACAAACCCTATCACAACAAACAGGACGTCGGGCTATGGTGTCTCTATGATCTATTATTCCAAGGATTTCTGTTTGATAGTTATGGCTATCAAGATCTTATCCATGTGGTGTTTGACTGACGTCTTCTCTGCTATAATTTGTGGCGATACTAGGGCTTCCTTTCTTTTAAGCTCTTGCTGTTCCGCGCTATTCAGTGGAGTCCTACCAGTGGTTGGTATTTTCGAGGCCTTATACGATGCCCTCGAGAGTGAGAATCCTCACGATAGATAATTCTAATTCCTCCATACTTTGTTAGCAAATCCCACACTACAAAAATGGCATTTCCTGACGTGAAATATATGGTGGGAGAGTGAGGACTGTCTCGTACCAATTCATGACGCGAGCTGACACTTGGGTAGCGTATTGAACAGGTTCAGCGAACCCGACACCACTATCGTCTGTCTTCAAGAGCGAATCGTCTGTTCGTTCTCGGGTTATGATACAGAAAAGATGCTATTTATGTCCACGGTTTTACGCGGGATATGTACTGACTGTACCAGAATCAAAACCCTGGAACCAGTGAAACCAACCTAGACGAGCCTGCCTAGGTGGTATCAGTGCGTGCATTCTCCCACGAGCTACCGGGAGAATGGCCACTCAAATGTACATTCATGAGTCTCGCCTCTTTCGGCAGTACTTTTTAAGTCTCACGAAGAAATTTGAGCGTGGATGCTGGCGTTTCTTCATCAAATGCTAGGTCTGGCTATGATAGGTGCCGCGATGGAAGTATATAGACTATTTCCTAAGAATGTTGAGATAATGATCGCCTCGGACTAGACGAGGTCCTACGGGTTTTGTCTGAATAATCCGCGTATAAGGTGGGCTTTGAAGTTGCTAAGCAATCACGACCGAACATTTGAATGAAAGCTAGACACAGCTAATAGTATATTCGGCACCAAGTCGATACCTAGAGAAAGCCAGGTGGCTGGAGAATTTGTGAAGACGACTGGCGGGGCATAGTCTGGGCGTTGTACATGATTGGCTGGACAGACGAGCTAGCGTGCCCGCTAGGGTACTAGCTGGACTCGGTAAATCACGTGCGAGCGCAGCAGTGTGGGGCTGAGTTTTGAAGGGTTGTGAATACTTACGTAGCTGGTCGTTAATTTAGGGTTTGGTCCTATATCCATAGATCGGCCGGCAAGTGGGGAAAATATGCCAGGGACCGGTCACGGTCCTCCCTGTTCCATTAGTTCTCCACATGCAGAAAGGTATCTAGGATCTTTGTATTAGGCTCCTTCTGCCTATGAGTGGTTATAGAGCCCACCGTCGAAAAACAAAGATAAAGGCCAGAATACAATATACGTCATTATCATATCCTGTCGTGGCTTATGTACCGTAACTGCGATCCCGGGTTCGTCGATGTAACAGGTGGAAGGTTCTCGCTACGGTACTTGGACTTATGCGTCACGACTCTTTTAGTCAACTGCCAGAGTGTCTGGGGGAGCCATCAAGCTTCCGCTCGGTTTTCAAGCATGATCTTCCACTGGTGTATGACCGGCACCGGCGAGCACAAGTTAGTCGTGCGTACGACTGGACGAGCATATCCTCGGGAAGAATGTGGACAGGCCTCGCACAAATCCGAATAAAGGTGGCTTTGATAAACTACTTCAATCGGTTACAGATTGGGAACAGATACGGCTCAAAATTGAGTGTTTCCGGAACGCACCACTAACCAGCCACACCGCGGGTTTCGGAATCATGGCAAAGTTTCAAATTAGTCGTATTGCCAGGTTAGGACCATGCGGCTGCATCATACAACGATTGAGAAGTGACATAGATCCCGCCAATCCTCGTAATACTCCGAAAGTAGTAACTTTAGTTTGCATGCCATCCTGTAATGTGATGGATTGTGAATTGGGATTGATACAGCTCACAAAGTGTACAGGCTATAGAGCCGATGTATAGAGCGACTAAGAATGACACATCAATCGAGGATTTTTGGATTGGTAAAGATTCGTCACGACTCATTTCCAAGACAAGTTCTGTGCTCGCGGCTCGGCAGTTGCTCTACCTATGCATGGTATACTTAGGATTTACTCAACGATTTCTACAAGTGCTTCGCAGTGTAGGTACAGAAAATAAGATATCAACAGTGACTATTCCCATTCTATTTTTTAGAGATTTTAGTTGATCGGCAAAGAAGCACGCAGAGTACAGCGCTGTCAAGACTGAAGAGTTACTGATAGAACGGCAATATCTAATCGGAGTACTGTTTTCGCAAACGGGTCTGTGGATTACTAAGTCAAATGAAACGATATGATTGGCTGGCTGGCTGGCTGCGAGCGGCGAGGTGGCGGGTCGCCACACAGAAAATATAGCGTCGACGCGTGGCGAGCTCAGTTCCGAGACGGTACATAATTCTAGGCAAATTTGGTGCCTCCCATCTCGATTTATCTCGCCAAGGTTAGTTGACGACCGGATAAATAGACACGTGATATAGCCGTAGAACCTACCCGTCTTGAAGAATCTACACCTCTTACACCTCCCAATTTCTATGGTTATTATGTTCTTTTAGATCTTTTTATGATCTTCCTATACCGTCCTTCACCGCCTGAGGAATAAACCCACTGTCGGAAACTTCGGTTGTTACCGTCAGAGTATAACTAGGATAGTTATATTAACGGAAGAAGTTAATATATTCTGATGTACGAAAGGCTGTATGAGCGTAAAGTCTTAAGAAGGTAAGGCAAACTGAATATCCTGTTCGATAGAAGAACGTATACTCAAGTTATCACAGTTAATTAAAGACAATAGAGAAAACTAAATACATGGTAAGTGAGTGTCCTTATATATCCCATCGCGAACATAGCCATCATAGCGCTTTTCGTTTAGTTGATATGTGCGCTATGTTCGAGTGAACATATCGCTTGCTTAGTACTCTGCTATGCCTGCTATGTTACCCTAACCCTAAGGTTACGGATAATCCTTTGTTCCATTATGCATTAGTTCCCGCAGGGATCAGTCTAATCTATTGGCTGTGACGTTTCTAATCTTCTGACAATCCCCTCCTTTGAAGGCTGACGTCTCGACAGCTCAATAAATAGTCTGTGTCTCCCATCCTGCGCGTAGGTAGATTCTGATTTCCAAAATGCTCGTGTTGTGGTACTGAGCTAACCATGTCGTCAAAGTCAAATATTCGAAAGGATAACCTCGCGTTGCGTATTGAGCAATCCGGTGTTCAATTGCTGATTCCTTGCGTTCGGTGCGCAACTCTGGATAGGAAGTGCATCAAATCCGAGGTTTCCAGTCGTTGTAGCGAGTGTGTCAAAAACGGTCGGTGCAGGTGTGTCGATATGGCTTCATCCGATCTTGCGTGGAAGAAGTTAATTGCGGCACAAGATAAAATTCGTGCCCAACGTCAAGAGGCTCGAGCAAAATTGTTAGAGGCGGCTGCTCGCTTGGATCGTCTTGAGAAGCAAGATGATCTCCTTCGAAACGCGCGGGTCAATTTATTCAAACGGACATAAAAGATGTTGAAGAATTGGAAAAATTGGAGGAAGAGGAAGAGGCGAGAGAAAGAAAAAGGCTGGAGGAGGAAGAACGGAAGGCTTCGGAAGAGCGTGCAAAACTAGAGGCAGCGCGCAAAGAACAAGAGTTGATTGCGTCGATGCTTAATTCTGGCGATACCAACGGCCTGGTCGTGGATGATTCTTCCTGGCTTGCTTCTTTTTCTTTTCCAAACCAATCGTCGCTCGATACTCCTGAATCTTATCGTGGCAATTCAAATTCGTGACGGGTTCCCATGAATCGTCTTCCGGTGAGTATCCTTTCCATCTGATCAAGTAGTAGATCTGACCTTTTTCTTGTTTGCGGTCTAGAATCCTTTCTACTTCATATTCTTCGTCGTCTGCTTCATCGTTTCCGTTTTCTGGGTTTTTTGTTGGTTCCAATAGCGATATATGAAATATTGGGTGTATGCGCATTCTTGCTGGTAGTTGGAGTTGATAATTGTCATTTTCGAGTTTTTTCACAATTCTGAATGGTCCGTATTTGACTGCGTCAAATTTATCACTTGGTCGTTTTGTCTTGATGTTGAAAGTTTTTGAACCTGGTGTTCGTCGTAGAAGGTAAACTCTCTCTCCCTTTTGTAAGGTTGGCGCGTCCTCGCGTTTCATATCGTAATATCGCTTCATTTTCTGTTCTGCCCATTGAATGTCTTTAGACATCGTATTGTGCATCCGTTGCATATGCGTTGCCTGTAATATCGCTTCGTTGGATCTTCCATCTGTCGATATAGAAGTCCATGACATTCGTGGGTATCTTCCTAGATTGGCGAAGTGCGGTACTTCTCCTGTCGAGGTGCTTTTTGCGTTATTCAATGCAAATTGTGCCAATGGTAGCAGTTCTACCCAATTGTCTTGGTTCCAATCCAAATAGTGTCGTAAGTGCTGCTCAATGAATTGTATCATTCTTTCGGTTGGTCCATCTGTCTGTTGGTGATTTGCAGTTGATAGGCTATGTTCAATTCCACATGCCTTTGTAATTGTCTGCCAGTATTTTGATCTGAATAGCTTGTCTCGATCTGAAATGATCTTGGTCGGCAATCCAGTCCAACTGAATACTTCTCGTAGCATAAGTATTGCACACTGTTCTGCTGTCATATCTTTTGGCGTTGGTCGTATGATGACATATTTTGTCAGTCTGTCAACAATAACAATCACTTCTGTGTATCGTAGTCCTGTAATAGGATCTTTTGATTCTGGTAATCCTTGTATGAAATCCACTGTAATACTTTTCCATGGAGTATCCGGTGTCTCTGGTAGTTGCATCTTTCCATAAGGTCGGTGGTTGATTGGCTTGTTTCTGCTGCAACTATCACACTTGCTGATGTATTCCTGCACTTTCTTTCTCATTTGTGGAAAGTAGTATTGTCGTTGTATTTTTTCCATAGTTTTGTCGATTCCTTGATGTCCTTGTAATGGTGGGTCGTGATGTTGTCTGATGATTTCTGTAATCATTGATGCTGGGACAAGTATCGATCCATTCCATGTTGCTAATCCATCTTGCTGGTTCACTTCTTTGTTCAATATTGCCGTCATAAGTGTTTGGTCTCTTTCAGTTGCTTGTATCATTTGCTGGTGGAATCCTGTTTCATTAACAGTGATTGCAGCTGCGAGTACTGCTTTGGTATTGTATCGTATACCATCTTTATCTTCTTTCAGAATGTTGGTTTTTGGCTGTTCAAGACCTATAGCGTAGTCTGGTCTTCTGCTGAGGGCGTCTGCAATAACATTTTCTTTTCCTTTGATGTGTTCAATCCGAAACTTGAACTTTGATAAATATTCGGCCCATCGTATTTGTCGTCCAACTAACTCTTTTGTTGTCGTAAAGTATTTGAGGTTGTGATGGTCACTTTTCACAATCGTTTCTTCCTTAACTCCTTGTAGATAGTGTTTCCATTGTTTGAATGCTTCGACTATCGCAAGTAGTTCTCTGTCGTGAACGTCGTAGTTCCTTTCTGCTGTGGTGAATTTTCTTGAGAAGAAGGCGACGGGTCTCCATTTTCCATCGTCGTCTGGTTGCTCGAGAACAATTCCCAATGCGTATCCTGATGCGTCTGGTCGTACTAAATGTTGTCTGTCTGGGTTGTGTAGCATAAGTATCGGTGCTTTCCTGACTAGTTCCTTGACGTTGTTGAATGACTTTTCTCTTTCTTCGGTCCATTCAAATTCTAAATCCTTCTTGAGTAGTTCAGTCATAGGTCGGGCGATCTCAGAGTAATTCTGGAGATATCGTCTGACATATCCACTTGCTCCTAAAAATCCTTGAACGTCCTTAACACATGTCGGTGTTGGCCAATTCAATATTGCGTCCATTTTTTCTGGTTGAATTTTCAATCCTTCTGGCGTATAAATCATTCCCAAGTAGTTGACTGTAGTCGTGTCGAATTCACATTTCTTGATCTTGAGGGTCAATCCTGCTTTCATCAGTTCGGTCATCACTGCTCGTACATGGCCATCATGTTCTTCAACGTTTTTGGAGTAGACAATGATATCATCAAAGTATACTGCAACAAACTTGTTAAGAAACTTGATTAACACATGCGTCATGAATCTTGCAAATTCGGCAGGTAATCTCTTCAATCCCATAGGTGCGACTACCCATTCGAATAATCCCATATCCGTAAGGAATGCTGTTTTCCAAATATCCTCTTCGGCGGTCCTAAGGTTGTAGTAACCCCATTGGATGTCAAAGACTGTCATGATCTTTGCTCCTTGCAACAGATCTCGTTTCTGTTCCTGATGCGGTGCCTTGTTCGCATCGTCGATTGTTCCGTTGTTCAATGCTCGATAATCGATAACTAGTCGTTCTGTTCCATCCTTCTTTGGCACAAACATTGGTCTGCTTGAGGCTGGTCCTCGTCCTTCGCGTATATATCCTGCAGCTAAGAATTCTCTGACAAACTTGTTTTCCAATTCTAGCTGGTCTCGTGATTTGTGCTGTTGCTTGACTGAAGGTGGTGTAAATCCTGGTTTCAATGGTATTCTCGCTTCATATTCCTTTTCATGGTTTGGTAACCGGTATTCCTTTTTCACAAATAGTTCGATAAAGTCGTGGTATTTCTTAGGTAACTTCGCAAGTACCTCTTTCAATTCTTGTTCATAAAGTTCCTTTGGTTTCGGTCGTGTCTGCACAGGTCGCTCCTGTGTTGTTTTTTCTGCAAGTCGCTCTTGCGGTGTTTCATTTGTTTGTTTTCTAGTAGGCTGCATCACCTTCTGCGCCTTTCGTTCACCTGAGCTGGCATTCGTCTTCAGCCCTGCTTGCGGAAGGTTATTCCCCAATCCTTCTCGTAAGCTCGTGAGTTCTTCGTATTCTCCTAGTTTCGTTCGTAGGATCTGATTGTCAATCGAGACTGTTCCAGTTGTCCAATCGATAACTGGGTTCTGTTGTTGTAACCATGGCATTCCTAGCACTGCGTCGTATCCGGTCATTGTTGTGACATCAAACGAAAGAGTTGTAGCGTAAGGTCCTGATTTCAACAGTAGCGGTTCTGTTTTCATTCGATACCCTTGCATCACAGGTTTTCCGTCGATTCCTACAATGTTGACCCATTGTGTTGTCTCGTGCTGTTTGATTCGTAGCTTTGTTGCGACTTCGGGGCTTATATGATTACCGGTAGCTCCTGAGTCCAATAGAATTCGTAACTTCTCGTTTTTAACTTCTGCCAAAATAATAATGGTTCGATATTTTGGATTGATCGTTGCTGCAATTAGGTGCTTTTTCTGGTGTCGGTCCATATAGCTTTGTACTGCTCGAATGTGTTCTTCTAGATGGTTTTCGAAAAGTCCATCATGATGATCTTGACAGAACACTGCTCGGCATTTTTCACGGGGTAAGCTTGAATGTGCTGGATGTCCACTTTCTCCGTATGCGCATTGGCATCTTGGGTTTCCTTGAGGGCATGTAAATTTTGACTGTAGAGCGATGCCTGGTGTTTTTGGAAACCATTGGTTGATTTTCTTGCTAAAGTGGTGGAATTCGCATCCATCGTCAAAACAGGTTGTCCAGTGTACCTCGTTGTGCATGCATCCTGCTAAGTTCGGATAGTGCATACAGATGCAGTTTGGTACATGTCCTAGTTGTCCATTGCATAGTCGATATCCATTTGAGTTTGAGATCCGTTCATAAATTGTCGCTAGAATCTTGTTGCTATGTCCATGTGTCGGGCATTCTCGGTATGTCCATTCGTGACATTTCTTGCACATCCCTATGTGTTCTTTCCAAGTGTATTGAGATTCTTCCCAGCAAATTGCTTTGACAGGCATGCAATTGCATAGGTCATCTCCCTGGTTCCATGATTTCTTGATTTCTTCTTCGGTAACCCATGTAGTGTTGTAGCTGCGGTTAGCTTTGCATGTTTCGTCGTCGTGGGTTGCTTTGTTTCTGCAGTCGCTTTTCTGGGTGTAACTTAGTTCATTTGCGAGATCGTCGATCTGTTTCTTGATTCTCTCGTAGGGGTCCAGGTGGGGTTTCTTTTGGTCTCGATGCGCGGACGGCTGACTTATTGCCTCTTCGTCACCTCCTTGCAACGCCAATTGAGCATGAAACGACTCAATTAGTGAGGAATCCTCATAGTCAGTGCTTCCACTGCTATCTTCCGGTTCTTCTTTGTTTGGTTCGCAACCTCCGGGGTAATTGTTCTTAGGTGATCTTTCCCGTACCTCATGGCTCTGGTCATTCCTCGGGACCATGCGGTGAGCGTCCTCGTGCGTGTCCATAGGTGCTTGGGTATGTGTATCTCGTACGTCGATACTCGGCTTTTTTAGCGCTTTCTGTATTTCGTCTTCGTTCAACGTTGTCCATTCTCGTAGGAGTCCTTCCAGATTCTCTGGGATCTTGATCTTCTCTCGTACTGCTTGCTGTCTTCGCAGTTCTCTCAATAATTCTTCTCGTTCGCTTTCTTGCGGTTTTGCGAGTTTGTCTTGTATTTCTTTTCTGATTTTTTCGTTCATAAGTTTCTGTCTTTGCTGAATCTGATGTTGAATTCGTTCTTTCCTGTATTCTTCTGGTAACTCGTCATCGGTTTCGGAATCTTCTTCTGTACTGCTCTCATCCGGGGTGTGTACGTGGATAGCTGTTGCAATCTGTTGTCGTTGCCCATGGTTGGCCGTTCCTTGGGTTTTCTTTGGCTTTCGACATTTGTTTGCAAAATGTCCTGGTATTCCACAGTTGAAGCAGGCTTTCTTTTGATGAGTTTTTCTTTTTCTTCCTTTGTCAGAGTTGCATTCATTTGCATAATAACATCGCCGTCTCGGTCACGTCGTTCTTGATGTGATCCTCGCGGTCTTCCTTCGTTCATTCTAGGCATTCCGCCATGCTTTCTCCAGATCTGAAATTCTTGTTTCTTTCTTTTGATTTCAAATAGCTTATTGTCGATTTTAACGGCTGTTTCGACAAATTTATTGAAGTTGTCTGGGCGATCCATTTTGATGAGTTCAAACTGAACTTCTTCCTTGAGCATGTTTTCGAATAATGCAATGAGAACATCGTCGTCGTAATCCAATGGTGCCGTAATTTGTCTGAATCTTGTTGCGAGCTGTTGAGCTGATCCGGTTTGGCGCAAGAAACGTAGCTGTCTTTCAGCATTTCTAACTTCGTCGATATTCCCGAATGCTTCCTTTAGCTTGATTTTGAAGTTCTTGTAGCTCATAAAGATTGTCTTCGTCAAGTCATCCCAGTCGTCTTTGTCGTCAGTTGTATAGTAGTCGTCGAGTATTGGTTGCATCCATTCAGCTGCTTCGCCGGTAAGGCATGATGCAACAAAGATGATTTTTCGTTTTTCATCCCGAATTCCCTTTTCGTCAAGGTGCATTTCCATGTTGACAAGGAATGTCTTGAGCTTCGATCGAGTTCCATCAAAGTTCATAGGCTTTGGCATCTTCATCTTGAACTGTTCACTGTCGTTAGTAGTACTGACATTGGGTCCCATTACCTGAGCTTCAAGTTGTTCGATGTGGTCAACTTGTTCCTGATTTTGCTTTTCAAGTGTTTCGACATGACTGGTGAGGCGATCCATGTACCCTTCGAGTGCCTTAATTCGTTCCATAGGGTCAAGCTCCTCCTGCTGTTGGGTTGCTTTACCCTTGGTTGGGATGGTAGAAGGTCCTGGGGCGTTGGGTGCCATGTTGATCGTCGGGTTAAGACTTCTCTTTCGTAATGAGGGTCTTTAATTGTCGGAAACTTCGGTTGTTACCGTCAGAGTATAACTAGGATAGTTATATTAACGGAAGAAGTTAATATATTCTGATGTACGAAAGGCTGTATGAGCGTAAAGTCTTAAGAAGGTAAGGCAAACTGAATATCCTGTTCGATAGAAGAACGTATACTCAAGTTATCACAGTTAATTAAAGACAATAGAGAAAACTAAATACATGGTAAGTGAGTGTCCTTATATATCCCATCGCGAACATAGCCATCATAGCGCTTTTCGTTTAGTTGATATGTGCGCTATGTTCGAGTGAACATATCGCTTGCTTAGTACTCTGCTATGCCTGCTATGTTACCCTAACCCTAAGGTTACGGATAATCCTTTGTTCCATTATGCATTAGTTCCCGCAGGGATCAGTCTAATCTATTGGCTGTGACGTTTCTAATCTTCTGACACCCACCTGAGGAATAATTTTTCCCCATACAAAATTGATAAAACCTACCAATTTCAACTTCTTATAACTTACCCAAATTTTAATATAAATTAATAAAAATTTAAATATAGATTAACATAATATTATATTATAATTAAAAAGTAATAAATTAATTCATAAATAAATATAGAAAGATTAATTAGAAGATAAATTATACTCTTTTTTAATAATTATTTAAAGCTTAATAGAATCTTATTTATTAATTATTATAAGTGTAAAATGTAATAATATATTATATAATATTAAAATATTACTATTAGCAAATTTTTATTTAATTTTTTTAATATATAGTCAAAATAAAATTAACTTTTTTATATTTTAACTATATATTCTAAAGCAATAAATAATATATATTAAAATATTAATTATAAAATAAATAATAGTAATTATATATAAAATAATTATTAAATTTATATAATATATAATTTTTTTTATTAATCTATAGAAATTTTAGGAAATAAATGATAAAAATTAAAAATAGTTTAAATTTTTATAAAATATACTATAAAATACATGTGACAGTGGTCAAAACCTGATATTGAGGCTATCTCGCTAACTAGGTGCACCGGGTCTACAGGCAATATCAAGCATGGAGAAAGAAAGAAAGAAGAAGTCAGAATCCGCCTTGCTGAGAGCCTCTTTATGTGCTCCCTGTGCGAGGCTCCTTTCCCAATACAGTACCGCTGGGAAGGCGGTTCCCAATATGGCCGTTGCTAGGGCTGTAGCCCTATCTCGCGATATCCTCCTGTTGTCGGTCCTTTCCGGAGCCGCGCCGGCGACGTACCACGTGCTTGGTGGCTTCCGCATGTCTAGCTGTATGGGTGGCTGTCACAATACATTTATTATTAAATATTTATAATAGAAAATAGTTATAAATAAAATTAAAATAATTTTTAATATTTAGTTAATAAATTTCTTAAAATTTTAGTCTTTTTTTAAGAAATATAGACTTAAATGCTAAATTAAATCTTTAAGATTATTTTTAATTTATTTTATATAAAAAATAATAATTTTAATAATTTTATTTAATAATATAAAAAATTTTATAATATTTTTATATAAATATAAAATTTTATTCTTATATTTTAAATAATTAATATTTTATAATATTTTTATATAAATATAAAATTTTATTCTTATATTTTAAATAATTAATATTTTATAATATTTTAAAAATTTTACTTTAGAATTTTTATTCTATTTTAAAAATTAAAATTTTTAATTAAATTTAATACTTTATATTATAAAAATTATATTATATTAAATATTATACTTTATTTTATATAATTAATTTATTATTATTTTATTATTAACATATATAATAATATTTTTAAGGTTTTAATAGATTATTAATTAAAAATTAAATTTTATATTAATATTAGAAATTTATACTTATAATAGTATAAAAATATAATATTCTTATTTAAAATTAGTTTATTATTTTATATTAAATAAAAATTTAATAGTTCTACTTTAATACTTTTAGTATATTTAAAAATTTAATTTCTTAAAAAATCTTTAACTTTTATACTAATTTTATAGGCTTTAATAAAAGCTATTAGAAATTTTAAATTTATAAAATATAAATTTAATATTATATTAATCTATATTTAAATTTTTATTAATTTATATTAAAATTTGGGTGAGTTATAAGAAGTTGAAATTGGTAGGTTTTATTGATTTTGTATGGGGAAAAATTATTCCTCAGGTGGGTTTATTCTTCAGGCGGTGAAGGACGGTATATGTCATTCACCAACAGGAATAACTAGGGATGGACGAGATGTTCATGATAATCGTAATAATGTGATTAGAGTCACTGGCAGAATTCAAGGTTCAGCTATATCATGAAGAAGTTTCTTCCAGCATTCAGCTCCCAAAATACTCACATGGAGTCGGAACAGAATCTAATTTTGACCATGTATCTTATTTTATAATCCTGCTGGGCTGAGAAGTAGTAGACTTTTCCAGTATATAGGGTCGTTCGAAAACGCAAAAGCTCTACAGTTTGCGGGCAATTTAATATTACTAAGCTACAGTGTACTGATAAGTTATTAATAATAAGCTGCTTCTGCCAATGTAACATCAGACTAGAGCAGATAAGATCATCGACTTATTCGACTGTCGTCGTGGCAATCAGAGTGAAGCAAGTTATACTCAGCGTTGCGGGCTTCATGCAGGGCTAACTACTAGTCAGAATGAATCAAGAGGTCTGAGATTTTATACAAGTATCTTTCAGATTTGAGGAAAGGCGCGATATGCTCTAACGTTTGCGCTCTTTAGGGTTAATGTTGAAGGGAAGTCCCTTCCTCACTCCAGCACCGTCTTCCGCATGTAGTTAGCGCGGTTGAGGAGAAGGATATATCCTTCGCTCGTTAGCGAGGCAGTCTTTTCTCCCACAACCATCTTCACACACAGACTAGAGAGTCAATATCAGCTATTTCGAGCTTCAAGAGTTAATGAAGGCTTCGGTCCACAGAATCCTGACCATGGTTATCACTCATGAATTGTACATAATTATTCGTGCTGTAAAGATAATATAGCTCATTTAATGATTATCGCACAAGGCTGAAGCTGTACTGAGGGGTGACTGTGCCGCATAGAACTTGAGCACAATAGCCGTGATTTATCCACAGTGCATGCCATTTTTCAGTCAGTATGCTAAATTGGCTGGGACTAATAGTCTTTTAGCGTATCAAGAACACAGATCTAATCCTCGCGTCTTGATAAGCTTGTGATAAGAGTCATGTCGTGGACAGGGGTTCGACATTAGACTGCCTGTACCTCTCTCCTGAATTTGTCATAGTAAAGCTTTATTAGGACATCGACAGAAGGCCAAATATGTCGTGGCAGGGTCGAACCACGCGTGAAAGAAGAGAATCTATGTATTGCTTACATTACAATAATCGTATGTTGCTAAGGCAGTTACAAGATTGTCCTATCTTCTATTAAAGGACTCACTCAATTATCGAAGTCTCGGCATGTCCTACTCTGAAGTGTTGGTGCATCGCCAATCTGCCAGTTTGGATATCACTCTCACCATCACGAGGGTTTCCACTACGTTGATCACAACGATTTCTTTAGGTCCTTTGGCAGCAACGGGAAGTCAGGTGCAACCGTCTTCACTTTCGGTGTCTACAGCGCCACAAACAGATCATAACTCCCATGCTCAAATCATTGGAGTAGTAGTTGGTATCATCGTTGCAGTCTCAATTCTTGTCATATTCTTTGGTTGCTGTAGGCCATGCTTTCGAGGAAGCCCAGGAAAAGATTGTATAGATGGCTCCATCGGGCCACTAGGACCCCTGAAAGAGCTGGTTCGGATGGAGCACAAGGACCACCAGGGCCGGTGGGACCGAGAGGGCACGACGGAATTGACGGTGCGCGTGGATTACCTGGACAAGATGGTCGACATGGCAGAGATGGACGGGATGGACGGGACGGACGGGATGGTATTAACGACGCACAAGGACCTCCGGGTATGATGGGACCTAGAGGACAAAATGGTGTTGATGGTACACGAGGGTTACCCGGGAAAGATGGCCAGCCGGGCGAAGATGGGAAAGACGGTGTCGATGGCGCACAAGGGCCACCAGGACCGATAGGACCGAGAGGTCGCGACGGTACGGATGGCGTTCGCGGACCTCCGGGACAGGATGGACGTGATGGAAGAGATGGTGCCATGGGTCTACCAGGGCCGGCTGGGCAGAACGGACGAGACGGACGAGATTTCCACAACAATCATAATAATATAATTAGATTCGCTGGGAGAATTCAAGGTAGAGCAGTATGAGGCTATTTCTTCCATAATCCAGCTCTCTGATTGTCACATGTATATGGACTAGGGTCCAAAACTGATCATATATCCTTTAAACTCTACTTCATCTATTTGCTGAAGTATGTGGGAGATTGGTCACTAAATCCCACTATCCTGAGATAATGTGCTTAAAACATCACCCTCACTCAATCCCTAGGATCATTCAGGTGAGAATGACTTGCAGGTATTACCTGCTGGCCGTTGTGACTATGTATTTGGTGAGCCAACAATCAAGAGTATCCTTGCAAGTCCGCTAGCTTCAAAGCAGACCCGATTGCTATCCACAAAGGCCACGTATGCACCAAAAGAGCCATGCTGAGAAGGAATCAATGGCCACGTTCCCTGGTATGCTGGTACCATATCCGATCATACTGCATCATCATTTGCGTAAAAGCACCTGTTCCTTGCACATTAACCTCAATGGTGGTTCACTTGTCCATGAATGGCGTGTTCTGAGATGAAACAAAAGCAGGCTCCAACAGATTTCCATGCGGACTCACTCTCCCCGGTAACGCAGCCAAACCAAAGCAAACCACGTGAGTTACGAGTAACGCATAGCGTCTAGGACGATGCTAACAGTATATTGTAGTGAATGCGCTCACTACGATTCTGAAGGAGGAAACCAATTCCCGAGATGCGATGAATATACCCCTTATAAGCGAATATAAGCCAGTTTTTCAAGCAAGTGATGGAGAGTGGGCACTTAAGGCGGAAATGATTATTCACCAACATCTATGTTATCACGAAGGGAAGGTACATGGAGGGATCTTAGCATTCCTCCTTGACCATATGTTTGCGGACTGCTGTGCCTTATGGATAGAAGTCGCCGCGCCGTTACCGCTGATCTGAAATTATCATTTATCCGGCCAGTGTCACCTAACCTACCCACATCCTTCCATGTATGGGTAGCTAAAGTTGAAGGAAGAAAAATTCAAATGGCTGGAACCGTCAATTTGATTGACCGAGAATTAGGAGAAGTGGTTGCCGTGAAAGCAGAAGCTCTTTTTATCTTCCTAGCCACGAGCTGAGCCTTGCATGTTTTATCTAGCCACCTTTATTATACAGAAGAAGATCCGATGTCATATTTGAGAGGCCTAGCTACTCGACCAGATTCTCCAACAGTGGTGCATTTTGGTGCATTGATTTAGTTACCAGTTTGACTTAATTGGTGGCTTACGAGGCTGGTCGTCCCATTTGTCTCACCCCGTCACACAACTTTAACGCTATACTGTGGCCAAAACTGTTCGGTTGCAAAGAACGTGGCTTGTCAACACAAGTCGAAATGTCGCAGAAAGACGACGAGAAGAAGCGGAACGAACACGAGCGTAAGAACAACGAAATCGAGGTATAATTTCTCTCATTGGACAGATGAGATATATACAGCACTATCTACAGTGGACATACTTGCTATCGAGACTCCTTTGAAACAATGGGATATGACGTCGGTCTATTAACCACACTACGAAAACACTCGCTACTGGTAATGTAGTTTCGACGCTTGTAAAGGGTTTGGTCTGTAGGGCCCGAGTTAGCCCTCCGAATATTGTTTATTCCGCTGTTATTGACATGTGTCTATCAATATGCCAATATACCGAGCTATAGCTCGTCTCTGCCAGCGGCAACAATATTGGCCGTGACCAGTCTCTGACAAGGACCGCCAGCCTTTTCGAAGATACTTGGGTATAGATTCAGATAGAGAACCTCGATTGCCGCACCAAGGCACAAAAAAATGATGGACAGCACTAGATCCTTCTGTCTTTGGCTATCTTTCCTATTGAGTCCGGTGTCTCAGAGGGATGGGTTATTGATTTTGGAGAATATACAACGACAAAAGAAAACGTTCAAGATATAATCTATGGGCTAGAGGGGTTGTTGCAGCTGGTACAGCTTTTCCTTTGGAAATGAGACCGTGACAACAATGTATGCAATGGAAAGAGCAAATAGCGCATAGGTGTGTGCGCTTTAGACTTGATGCCGCTGGGCGTAATGAATTCACTACTATATCCTTATAATATCACGATGTCCTCTTTGAGCAGCAACCTGGAGAGCGTCGCCGTATGCTCCACCCTGAGCATTGGCATCCGCTCCTTTCTCAAGTAGTAGCTGAACAATCTTAAGACGTCCTCCTTGAGTAGCAGCCTGGAGAGCATTACCATAGTATCCTTGTCTGATCATTCAGTAGGGCTCCCTCTAGCCTCAAATCCGCTCCATTGTCTGATCTATCCGGGGACATGGACACTGATGGGTATGCCAATAACTAATGTACTTCCTGGATCAGGCAGCACTGCATAAGGTTGGAGCTTCCCATAGGCTTCCCGGAGAATCAGTTGTTGAGGAACGGATGATCCATCAACTCCCGTGCTGTCTTTCGCTCTTCGGGCAGCCATACAAGCATTTGTCTTATAAAAGACAGAAAAGTTTCCCTTTCCACCGTTTCTAAAGATGGAACTGTATCTTCGAGTTTTCGTCTCGGTATCAGATTGTCGTGGAGAAATTTGCCTACCAACTGAATCAGCGTAAATACTTATGGAAATCAGACCCCGATTATCCTACCTTCTGCATCAAAGAACGGTCCACCAAAATGCGGAGCCTGCCAGCTTCGTATGCGGACGCATTCTATAGCCGTCGCTGTACATTGGATTCACCGTGTTTCTTAGTTGTTGTGAGTTCTATCTAACACAGGAGGACGATGGAGGCGAAGAAGGGCACAGCTGATTCCTTCATCAATGATTGGGTATGTACAATCGTATATGTGATCCGCCATGTCTCTGAGTAGGCAGAATCTGCACCGAAGTGGTCCTTGAATCACGACTAGCCCAAGCCCGAAGCGTACTGGCATAACCTGATAGCGAGCCACTTGTACCGACCTGCCTTGCCGTGTGGTTTAGCTTGATCTATGATTGGTTGTGCTCCAGACACGGCTTGGGTTTCAGCATCCCAGGATGCCAAAATCCTGGTTTGTATCATATACAGACACATTCTCAGCCGCGGCACAATGAAGTTCAAGTTCCTACCACAGCAGGGCGATGGAGCAGAAAGATGTGGAGGTGAAGTCTCTCAATGGTTGGAATCGTTGGACTGGCCCACCACGTCCCTGGCCTCTACATCATCACCCATGCCCAAAGCGTACTGGCATAACCTGATAGTGAGTCTCTATTGGTTCTCTTCACCGATCCATATCACCGTGCCAATAGTTGAATCACTGGCAGGTTGTGGCTGCGCAGGCAGGACTTGGGTTTCCGCATCCTAGGATGCTGAAATCGTGGGCTGCACGGCTATAAAGAGGCCTTCATCCGCACTTCTGCCTTCTGTTCCTTGATTTCTTTACAACCATTGATCACTCTTAAAGCGTTCATCATGGATTCCGCTGTCTCCAGCCCACGACCAATAATTCCCCCGAGCCAAAGGAGATGTTCGCTCCTTGAGCTTTCGAAAAAGCTCCGGGAGCTGGCCGACATGCCGGCCAAGCCAGAAACGAAGGAAATAGAGAGCGTGTCCGAGGTATGATTTGGACCATCATCACAGGAGAAGCCAGCTGATAGAACAGTTTCGCGACCTTATCCACCAACTTTGCCAAGAGGCACCGGCCGTTGCGCGAGCCATCGCTGCGGCAATACGAGAAAACATTCCAGACCCGTTTCCTCGCTTACCTTCGAAACGAAAACAGAGACAAGATCCGTCTTATCGGCCGAGTCACGCGGTGCAATTAGTTCCAAGGAAGAAGCAACGTACCGACGAGAAAAACGCAGTTGATGAGCCTATGACTCCGGAGAGTCCAATTCCCGAAAGCGAAAGTCCGGAAACCGAGAATGCACCGGATTCTATGATTTGTGTTGACACCGCTGAACTCAGATCCACGTCTAAGCATGAGAGCAAGCCAGACGTTCACTCGACAACGCTTGCCATGGATGAAGACAATGCCGCCAAAAGCGACACCATTCACTGTAACACAATGTCCATGGATCCCACCGGGCAGCGAACAGAGTCGCCACCTGTGCCTGAACAGGATCCTACCGAGAGTGTGTCCTTTCTGGATACGGTCCACCAGATGGTCGACATCGTCCACCTGCTCAACAGGTATCAAACCGATCTGCCACGTACTGTCCATCGAAGGATCCTGCAAAGTCTTCACACCACTCAGGAGCCGATCAGGGACTCAACTACCCATCAATGGTCGGATGGGAGGATGTGGATGGAGGTGCTGGAGAGGGGGTCTGCCACAAATCGGCGATGTTCCGTACTTAACATGCTGGAATATAGTTATAGGCGCCTCGAAGTGGTACCATGAGCAGATTGAACACGCAAAGCGCACAGTCTGTACCATGGAAAACAAACCTGTGGGTGAGAAGGGAGCAGCAACACATGTGCTGGACCGCATCACCCGGGAGCATAGCTTGCTGAGTAGAAAGACCATTACCAACCAGTGCTCCAGGGGAAAGAGATTGCGCGAGCTTGTCGAAAAGATCGGACTAGGGATCCTGATTAGCCCTAAGATCTGGTAAGATTCAACGAACCAGTTTATTTACTATGCTTACCATGCACTTAGGGATTATACTAAGAGAACGGGACCCCAGTTCAACCAGCTAGTCCGAGATTTCAAGGCAGATACACAACGATTGGCACTGTTTCAGATTCTGACTCCACAGGTGGAACAACTGGTCCACAAAGGCTGCACGGATCCAGAAGCGTTGTACGGAGCTTTGAGTGAGAATGATATTGTCTCCGAAGATGAATTGCAAGAGATGAAAGCAAAACATCAATCAGAATCTGTGGGACTCCCGCATATAGCTTCTCTAGGGTTAGGGTTGAACTAATAATCCACAGGGCTCAACTTCCACAGTCACTCTAAGCAAGGCGGTCGACCAACTAACCAGTCAAGTCAGCACTCAAGTATTCAACAAGCGGAAACTAGATGCAGATGATACAGTCTCAATCAATGGAAGTGTAGAACTCTCGATCGATTTATTCGCGCGACTCCGGGCAGGGGAATGGCTCGATTCTTGGGCCCTCATGGCAGCCATGCATATTTCAGACCGACCGGATTTTGTCAGATTTGGTGAGAGCATTCCATTAGACAGCATTGGAAGACATGGCCAGATGCGATCAATCAAGCGGCCTTTTCAGGCCTGGGCGGGAAAGATCGTAATGTTCCGGAGAGAAGCAGAAAATAGCACGCCTCTCATATTCTACTGTCCCGTCAACCACGACAATTCACATTTCACGCTGCTCGAGGTCAACGACGGTGAAAAGGTCATTCGACATTACGACTCACAAGCACCACTGACCGCTATAAATGGCACGAAGAAGACACGAATCGCGGCTCTGGTCGAGGTCAGTCTCTCCGTAAGTGGGTGAATGCATTTGCTGATGATGACATAGGATGAATTTGGCGATCTAGGATACAAATATACCGAAGCGGTAAGCGTCTCACTTTCATTTATCTTGTAGATTTACCACTGACCTGTGTAGCCTACACCGCAACAGCGCGATGGCTGGAGTTGTGGCACTCGAGTGGTCTGGAGCTTCAGACGACTAGCCAATGGATTAGATATTGGGTCATGGGATACCGTGCTGAGCTCGGAACAGTTGAACATGGATATTGTAAGCGGGCTCTAGGCATCTGTTGAGTCGAACGCTATGCAGAAGTATAACCGAAGCCGCAAACGTGAACCCAAGATAAACGCACAAACTCCAGCCCGTTAAGTGAGGAATCTCGGAGCAGAGCGATATCGTATATTAGAGAGATAGAACAAACGCGTTCATGTTTTTATTAGCCAGTCCTAGGAATGCTATCCATATTAGGGAGGCGGGTGTCAAGCTCAATGTGCACCTATGGAGCTCTACTGGCACGGAAAATCTATAGTTCCTCTACCCGAAGTTACATTTGCCAAACTAGGTCTAGCGTTACTTTGACGGTATTTGAAATGATCATACCCGATTTATTTTCTGATGTAATTGGCGCATGCTTCCCAAAACTCATTTCGGACATTATCACTACACGACACATGGCTTCATCAAATGTGGAAGATTTACTTCGTCAACTCGCAGAAGAGAGAGAACGTGCTGACCGAGAACGAGAGCGTGCCAATCGAGAGCGAGAGCATGCCGACCGAGAGCGAGAGCATGCCGACCGAGCGGAACGAAAACTTGCTGAGGAGCGAGAGCGCGCCGATCGAGCAGAGGCAAAACAGGCCCCTACAACTCTTGAACAATATCTCAGGCTTATCCAACAGCGCCTTGTGACAACCTTACTAATCGAGTCCAACCCAGTCAATTCAGCATCAGGGTCTGTGACGGCCGTGAATGAGAAGTTTTACCCTTTGGAGCTATGTCGGTGGGACGATTTTGAGAAACAACTTGAGCGAACCTTCATTGAAATCAGTTCGGTTTTCTCGAGCAGACCTCTTTTTCCTTCCGAAACAGACATACTTGGCGTTCAGCGCGAACTCTCGCCTACCAGCCGAAAGGACGAGCAGGATATCCGACCATTTGTCCGAAGTGCGATCGAGAAACCAGCCGAGCGTATCGTGAGAGCTTATTACGACCTGACGAATCGGCCGGAGAAATTCTGTTTCCAGAATAATGCTTACAGCCTGGAGTATCGAGATCCTGAGACAGAGATCGAACGTAGATCTCCTAGCAAAAGGAGATCCCCAGAACGCAAGAAAAGCCAGCCCATTCCCGACCGCTGGGGTATCTGTGAGGAAAAAGGAGGTCTGCGTCGGGTCTGTGTTGGAGAGTATAAAGCAGCGCACAAGGTACCGGACGAAGAAATCAGACAGGTTCTTGACACTGCATCCAAAAACCTGTTCCTGGAGGTGCTCTGGCGAAAGCAGTCGGGAACGACCAATTCCGAACAGGATAAAGCGAAGGAGCTTGTGGCACAGATTCTTTGCCAGGCGTTTCATTATATGATCCAAAGTGGCCTACTCTTTGGATACATAACGTCGGGCCGGACTCTAATTCTCCTTAGAGTTGACGAGTTCGCACAACTGAGGTTATATTTTCATTTCATTCCCGTGGATTTAACTGGACGGGCTCGTGAATTTGAAACTCGGTATGCGCCAGCGACTCAATTAGCGACCTTTGCGCTCCTGGCACTGCGCGCAAGAGAGATGCCCCGTGATTGGATTGTAAAGGCTGAAAATTGCGGCATTTATCAGTGGCCCCTGGTTCCTAACCCGCCATTACACCAAAACATCTCCTTGCAGCCTCAAACGTATGGCGGAGAAACAAGTGAAAGTAGTGGAGAGAACGATGACCCGAATGACAGTGATTATGGTGCCTCTCAAAGACAATCCAGGTCCCAGGCGGACCAGCAATCCCGATCACAGAAGGAGCGTCGACGGTCTCCACGGAAACGAACTGAACGTTCCGTCGGGGAATATTGCACACAGGCTTGTTTGCTCGGCCTTGTTCAAAAATCGCCGCTGGACGTGAGCTGTCCCAACTTTTCCATGCACAAGCGGAGCTCTGCTCGCGGGAAGCACCCGATTACCAAAGATGATCTTTGTTGTCTTCTTCGAAAGCAGCTTGATCGGAGCCTTGATCAAGGTTGCGAATGTTTGGACAGAAAGGGGCTTTTCGGAGATGTGGGTGTGCTTTTTAAAGTCACTCTGACCGAATATGGATACACATTTGTCGCCAAAGGCGTGCAGAAAGCAAATGAGCGCGACTTGGCTCATGAGATGAAGGTATACTCACATCTTGTGCCTTTACAAGGGAAGAATATCCCAGTCTGTCTTGGCAGCATAACTCTTGCTCGGCCATATCCTCTTGTCAGTATGGCAAAAGTGACGAAGATGTTGTTGATGTCGTGGGCTGGAACGAGTTTATGCTACAATACCTGGCCTGAAGATGTTGACATCAAGAAAGAGACGGACAAAACACTACAGACGTTGGCTCAGTCTGGCGTCCGTCATAATGACATTCGACAGTCCAATCTAGTATGGAACGCTGAACGACAGCGAGTGATGGCAATTGATTTGCAGCAGGCAACTATTATATCTGTAGCAAAGCGAAAGGCTTCATCCTCTGTGCTAGATGTTCACAGGGAGAGAAAGCTAACAGCTGGATCATCTCATATCAAGGCTATTGTTATTTGATTCAAGAATGGCGTCTCATAAACCCCCTGCATCGTCAAATTTCAACATGTCGCTCTAAGTCACTTGATCATCTATCTCATCATACCAATCGATTCATTTCTCTTAATTCGCGCGCATTTCTCAAACAGCAGCTGGACAGAGATCTAGGCCGCTACTGTGCCCCATGTGGGGAATCAAGGATTTGCAGCTTTCCTTTCAATACCAGCTTGGTGCGCTTCGGACATACAGTACTTGGAAAGCGGACTAGCGACCGCTGGTGGCCTACCGTACGGCAAGAAGAAAATGTGTATCGGATCCTGCATCCAGTGCAAGACTCTGCGGTGCCCGTTTTCCTCGGCACTATCGATATCGACTGGATCTATTTTTACAGAGGTTTTAGGATCACCCATTTCTTAATCTTATTATAGGGTGGCTATCAGTTTAATCGAGTCTGCTGCGAGGAGGAACGGTGAAACGAGTACCGGCGGACAAAGTTCATAGATTTCCATAAAGCCAAACTCAAAAAGCGCAAACAAACTGCCACGAATTCATCGCGTCCGAGTAAGATGATGTTTACGAACACTGCAAGGAACGCCCAGCCCTAAAATGGAAATTGGCGGGATAGAGATCGTGCTGACCTTGACGTGTCCCATCACCGCAATGAAAGAGCCCTTTCCACAAATTGATTTCGGCTTGGGTTTTTGCCTCTTTTAGGGTGTAATCTGTTCCTTCTGCCAGCTGGGTGTTGGAACCGTACTGGAGCTGTCTCGACGTTGCAGTTTCGCGGCCGTCCGTTCCCACTGAGTGAATCTGATATTGCGCGTTTCATGATCAACGATATTAATCAGTATGAGAATTTGAGGACGATCTATTCACAGCAGTTACCGTTAAAGTGAGTGAAGCTTGTAGGTGGACTCGATGCGATTGTTGAGCGTTAGGCGCCCACCTGAAACTTGAAGTGGGTCTACGATATCCAATTGCATTTCTTCCTATATTGCTGCCTAAAAATCCAGGCTTCCGCCACCGCCAGCCTTGCGCTTAATACGCTGACTGGCAGGTTGAGGACCCTGACGTAGTGGGAAAAGTAAACGAGAGTCGAGCGAGGCGTGTGGCGAGGAAACTGAGTAGTTGCTAGGTGTAAGATTATTGCTACGCACAATTCTCGTTCGTTAATATCTTCCGTAGTGGACCTTGGCACTACATCTTTGTATTGTGCGATTCTCATTCTTTACTGGATGCTAAGCTATGCCGGCCCCTCCTTCTTATTGCGACGCCCCTATAAACATTTGCTCTTGAGATTGCTACACTTCGAGCTCTTACTTTTTCTCTTCCTTTCTCTTCTGAGACTCTCTTCCAGCCTTGGTCATCAATTCCTCCTCATCGGGACCCGCAAGTTTCATCTCATCAAGGTTTCCACTACTGGGATGTACTCCACGTGATTTTTGAGAATCTCTTCCACGCTCTTGAACTTGTTTCGTCGTGTCACCGGAGATATCCAGATTAAATCTGGTTTCCTCGCGAGACATAATGTCGGGATTTTGGGATGATGCCGGATTGAATCCTAGTGGTTTCTGAAATTCACTTAGGAAAAGGATTCAAATTAGGTACTTCGGTAAGAACTCTCACCACAACAGAAGGAATATGTAGAAAAAGATAAAATGAGGCGGTGTTCCCGACACACTTCTTACGCCTGGCCGAGGCTCTTTCAATGTCTGGGTGCGATTGAAGTTTGTCGATGGCGGTTCTGCCATTATGCGAGTTCCTTGCTACGGAGTGTCGATGTTTCCAGAAGAGAAAGTCCAACGAGAAGTTTCCGTGATACGTTTTCTCGAGCGCCATACCACTATTCCAGTGCCTCATATTCTTCATTACGGCATGACCAAGGAGAGTCCGGATGAGCTAGGGCCTTTCATCGTTATGGAGTATATCGAACATGAATATGACCTCATAGATGCGCTCAATACACCGGGAATACCAGACGATAAACGACCAATTCTGGATACCCAAATTTCGGAAGAACGGCTAACATTCGCTTATGGTCAAATGGCCGATATTATGCTTCAGCTGTCAAAGCACACATTCACAGAAATTGGCTGTATAGCAAGAACAAATGAGGATGATGAGTTTGATGACCTGTGGGTTGTTAAACACCGTCCATTGACCCTAAACATGAATGAGCTTGTTCAAGTGGGAAACTTTCCCCCTCATCTTCTCCCTAACGGTCCTTTTATGACATCGTCATCCTACTACCGGGCCCTTGCTGATATGCACGTAGCCCACCTTATTACTCAGCGCAATGACGCCATTGACTCACCAGAAGACTGCAGAACAAAGTGTATCGCGAGGTTTCTATTCAGGAAACTTGCAAGGGAGGATCGATTTTGCAAGTATAATAGCAGAGGCCCGTTCAAGCTATTCTGTGACGACTTCCGTCCTGCAAATGTTTTGACAAATTCAGAATTCAAGGTCGTTGGGGCAATAGATTGGGAATATACCTATTCAGCGCCACTTGAATTCGTTTATAGCGCCCCATTCTGGCTTCTTCTGGAACTTCCCGAATACTGGCCGGAAGGGTTGGATGACTGGACCAATGTCTATGAGACACGCTTGGTGACATTTCTTAGGGTACTTGAAGAGAGAGAGAAAGTGGCACTCGATCGTGGACTGTTGGTCGAAGAACACCGTCTCTCTACATATATGAGGGAAAGCTGGGAAAGTGGAGATTTTTGGGTTAACTATGCAGCAAGGAAAAGTTGGGCTTTCGACATGATATACTGGGCGAAGATCGACAGAAGGTTCTTCGGCGATGGGAATCTCGCTGATCGTCTCCAAGTCCTAACTTTGGAAGAGAGGCAAGAGATAGACAACCTTGTGGAAAAAAAGATGAAGGAAAAAGAGGAGCGCAAACTAACAGACTGGACGTCTTGACTCACATCTCGACTGTGGACCACGGTCAATTCCGAATGCCGAGAGACGGACATCTTCGACAATGATATACCCTGAGTCTTTTGAAAGGCTGCTCTGAGTCTGCATAAAGAGCCGAGCTATCTACTCGAGCCTTCTCATCGTGACGGTGCTTGTTTGCTGCTAGGAAGAAATTTGGCGCGATGGGAAGATTATGCTGCGAACATGTGTATTGCTCGGATTTTGATAAGCAGATCACGTATATAACACCGAATCTAAAGCTTTCCAATAGTAAGTCCGCCACCAGAGAATATCAGAATCTACACCTGCTGCTACTTATGGCATACGCTTGCAATATACGCGACATTGAATTCCAGGTGGTGTGATATGAAAGCTGTTCGGATTTGGAGTCGGTATTTCGCATTTGCCGTCCCAGCCAATCATTATCCATGGCTATGCCAGGACTATCCCACCTTGGTTGCAATAGCTTCTCGCGGGCGGAAAAAGGTTATCCCGCAATCTAGAATCAACATGTGACCTTGTGGTGGGGAAGCTGACGTCCCCAAAGTCTGCTAGTTGTTACAAATCTCACCAAAATATCTATATGAACCCGGCTTGGGAACCTCATGTAATCAGAGAAGACCATATACACAATTTTACCAGTCAACCAATGCAACCAAGTTTTTACAATACGAAGGCTTTTGACAGGTAATCCAATAAGGAAGTGGGTCTGTGCTACTCTGTGTATATAAGTAATCCATCGTCCCTCTAGATTAGAAAGATGAATGAACAAGTTTACACCCCAGCAGAAGCACGCTAATCTGCTCGTATATAAATAGCAGAGTTTCGCGATCGACTTTTCTTATGCAGCAATTAGGCTGATCCTCTATAACAGCCCGTCTCAAGACCGTCAACGCTTCATTTTCAATCGATCGCGGCTGGATTAGGTTGCGACTGCTTATAATTGACAAACCAGAAAATGACTATATATACCACCTATTATACCACCCCTATAACGGGGCCTCGTTTTTAGTCTAGTGGTATATTTTCTGGTTTTTATTACATTTGTCAATAATGGTTCGTACACGTCAACAAGTGCGACGTCAAGCACTCGGGTTACCCAGAAATGAAGTTTCTTCACGGAACCGCAACAAGACCATTGAGCATCTCAGATATGACTCAGATATGCCCCCTTCTGAGGGTTGTTTTTCTCATATACTACGTCAACCTGTCGCAAGACACTGGCTGCTGGAAACCGATGAATTTAAATCCTGGAAACAATTTTTGTGGATTAAGGGCAAACCTGGCGCTGGCAAGTCTACTTTGATGGAGCACATTGCTCGGTTTACCGCATATCAAAAAAGCGATCATGCAACAGTGACATTCTGTTCTTTCGCTGAGACTGGACGTTATCGAGGCAAATCATTACTAGATGTATACGCCGTCATACTTTATCAGATTTTACATCGCAATACGGAGCTGGATCGGAGTATTAAGAGATTTTATAATAAACGTTACTTGAAGTCTCGTTTGGAATCCGCAATTACGAACATGTCCAGGCCATTGATATGCTTCATAGATGCATTGGATTCCTGTTGGTCGGAAGAACTTTCAGAATTACTTCGTTTTTGTGCGGAGCTTTCATCTTCTTCGTCCGTTAAATTCTGTTTTTCGAGCCGGCATTATCCGTATATCGCTGCTTACAGAGGTCCAACCGTGATTTTAGAAGAACAGCAAGGTCATTATGGCGACATTCAAAGTTATCTGAAAAAGAATGTACAGGACTTGGAGCGTTTAGTCCCAGAGATGCACGATTCTCTCATTGACGAAATAGTGCAAAAATCCTCTGGATGTTTTCTCTGGATAAAGACTCTAATTGATCTATGGGAGGGAGAACAAATATTCGACTTCCGAATCACATTGGACGAGGTGTTGCCAGAATTGAAACAATGCGTGAAAGGTATCCTGGGCAGACCTGTATCTGTCGAAGGTGTTGTGACAAAACCCTACTTGGAATTTTTGCGGTGTGTCCAATGTGTGATGCATGCCGTCCGCTAAATATGGAGGAATTATTTTTCGCAGTCCTGTCTGGGTTGCCTGGTCGATCCAATCAGCCTTCAACATGGACCAAGCCGGAGTTAGAAAAATTTGTTGTCACCAATTCGAGAGGTCTCGTGGAGTTAGATAAGTCTTCCAGCTCCATTCGATTCATTCATCAAACAGTACCGGAAATCCTACGTGAATTTTTTGAGGAGAACGGTATTACATATGATTATTTCGAGGCCCAGGAGTATATGAGACAAAGCTGCGAGAATTACCTTTACCGGCCTACTTCGCTCGCATCTTACGTCAAATCATCGACACTTGTGGAGTTGATACATGTTAAGTTTCCTTTTTGCGGTATGCCTTGGAATCTCATGACTACTATAGCTAGGAAGCGACGAGTGTAAAGAATCAAGATCACTCAACATGCGACAAAATGACTGATGGTCAGCTCTTGGCTACATGGTTGCCCAGCACGTCTGAAAATGAAAATAGACAGTGTAAAAGGTGAAAAAAAAAAGAAAAGAAAAGAAAACACTCAAATGCAAGGGATTGTTCCGAGTGGAAGGTTCTGATAAAATGAGTTATAGACTGTTTTCTGGTGATGGTATCCTTACAGTAATATACGATACAGTAAAACCACAGGAATACCGTCCTTCACCGCCTCATGACTAACCCTACCTGATGACTGATTTCAGCGGCTTACTATACAGAATATTTTGAAGCTTTACAACACCACATAATAATTAAATATAATAAATTTCTGGTGTAGCACTAAATAAGACATAAGAAATCAAATAAGCATAAAAATAAATCCCGAAAACGCGCAGGGGGCCGTATCGCGCGGCCCCTACGATTCATACTAACAACCACCCCATTATCCTCCAAATGAGCCTTAGGCTGCGCTTTTGGCCCTGCTTGCTTAGAAATTTGCTTTTTTGACCTTTTTGAGGCCTTAGGAGTTGATATAACATCTTTTTGAAGTTGTAAATCAGCTAATTTAGCTAATTCTTGCTCGTCCTTAAGTCGTTGCTTTTCCGCAGCCTCTTGCTCACGTTTTTCTTGTCGGATTCGAGCCCTTTCAACCTTTTCAGCCTCTTTAGCTTGCTTTGTAAGCTGTTGTTGAAGCTTTTTATCATCTTTACGAGCCTGCTCCTGCGCAGCTTCGTTATTTTTTTGAGAAATAATATCACGAGCCTGCTGAACCTTAGTTAGGCCTCGCCATGGGCCACCCATGGGTAGGAATTTAAGACCCACTACCCAACCCGTGGGTGAGGGTCTTGAAAGATTACCCAAACCCATCTACCCATGGGTAGGCATTTGGGACCCGCGGGTTACCCATTGAATACCCATTTCTGCATAAATTCCTAATTGGGACATGCCAAGACGCATAAAACTTGCTGACTCATCCCCGTAAAATACAGCCGTTCTGGTAATTCCATCTTCTCTTTCGGTTCGTAAGGCTCTTTGGATGTCAACATTGCGAAATTAATGTATATTCATGTGTAATATAAAAAGTATAAGCATAAACAGTACTTTTGACATAGTAAACTTCGCTTATCTTAGTGACATATTGTGTTGACAAGCTTTATATGATTCCGTAGCAAAATCATTCAACAGTTGGTAGGAATTTGGGAAATATATATTGCCGGTCCAACATATATGCATACATATTCGAGCTACTCTAAGCACTAAAACGAAGATTATTACAACCACCCATAAGCTGATGATTCATTCCTACGAAGCAGCCCTCATGAATGACAGTTAGACAGTTAGAACACCTTGCAAAACGACAGGCGAAATGTGTCGAAATAAGTTAACTGACGGTCAAGATAACTGGTGCAATGACTGTCAAAACAATCGGTGGATTAACTATAGTCTATAGCTCCGACGATTCTCCGTCAAGATTGTTAGCACCGTTATTTCTGTCAATCCCGTCGAGTTTGTCTTGTTAATCCGTCAATGGGTAACCCGCGGGTTTTTCATGGGTAGTTGGGTAACCCATGGGTTACCCACGGGTTGCCCGTAGTGTAAACCAATCATATTAGTTATTGTAGATAAAGTGGGTTTTTGGGATATTGATAGATGATAAAGCGTAGTTTTATCTACAATTGCTCAGTGCTCAGCTGTGACTTGGAAGCATTATTGTAAGTTCTCCTAATCTGTTTTATTCATTTGTGTGTTTGTTTGTCTTATTATAATGTTGCAAAGTCAACATTCCCAGTTTTCTGATGTGTATACATCATCATTATATGACGCTGATGATACAGGCAGTCTTCCGATCATTCAATCTGACGATTTTATTCCTGATATCTCATTCGGACAGCAAAGCTTTAGTTCAGTCACACCTTCAATTACTGAGTCTGATCATGTCCAACCACTTGCTCCTCCACTTCCAGTGCCCACTTCTCTTCAACGTGCTTGCCCCGATCGGATTACTACATATGTGATTTATTCGGAAATGGCCAAGGACGACTTTGTCAGCTGGTGGCTGCAGACTGATTATGGAAGGAAAAAACAAATACGTTGGAATGCTCGACAGCAATCGGATGTTTGGAAGAACTTTGACCAAGTGGCTAATGCCAAAGATGGTACACCTAGAGTTATGTGCAAGCGATGCAAAAAGGTGCTTGATCATCCACAACAGCATAGAAATGGCAATGGAACCTCAGCAATGATCAAACATCTAAAAGGAATAGGGTGTCGAGGATCTCAAAGCTCTGGGATTAAACAATTCCTACAAGAGGTTATTTCAATCCCAGAAGATATCTATTATCTAGCTAATATCTATTCTCTTTTTACAGACATCTCTTTCCTCAAGACCGCTTCACTTTACACAGGAGGCTTGGGAGAATAAATTACTTCAATTTATTACTTCATCTCGGTTACCATTTCAACTACTTGAACACCCTGACTTTCATGATATGATTTATATGGCTCAACGTGCCCCATCCCGCCCACAAATTCCATCTGCAAAGACAATAAGACGTCGACTGCAAGATGCCGTCAATGAACGTCAACACACTGTCTTAGAGAGGCTGCCCAAGGATGGGAAAATATCCATTGCTCTTGATTGTTGGACATCTCCTTTTCAACAGGCATTTATGGCAGTTACCGGTTATTTTATTGATGAGGATTGGAATTATCGTGAGATACTCCTCGATTTTGAGCCACTTCATGGCACGCATTCAGGTATTAACCTAGGTACTGTTCTCCTCGAGTTACTCCGGAAACATCAGATTACAGACCGAGTGCTTGCAATCACTACTGATAATGCATCGAATAACAATACTTTGATATCCAGTGTTCAAGACTCTATTCAAACACTTGAACTCAACAAAGATATCTCTTTGATTAAGGTTCCATGCCTAGCCCATGTCATCCAGCTTAGTCTCAAGCAGCTACTCGGGCAAATGAAAGCGATACCAGAAAACGATACAGCTGAAGTACAATGGTCAGAAACCCAGGATCAATTGATTCGCTCAAGGCAACAAAAACGTGAGATTGTTGATACACTCAATAAGGTTAAACTCTATACATCGAACGTATGTGGATTCAGCATGCTTACTCATATCTATATCTAGATCCGAAGCCTAGCTACTTTTATCAATGCTAGCCCTCAACGTCTAGAAGTTTTTTATAAACTACAAACTGGATCAACGCCATTAATGCCGATTCAAGATGTTAGAACACGATGGAATTCAACCTTTTTAATGCTCCAACGCGCCAAACGACTACAATCTACATTCGATGAGTTCTGCACGAAATACGGACATTCACATTTAAAGCTTGACCAAGAACAATGGCGTCAAATCGACTATCTACTCTGTATTACGCAGCCTTTCTTCCAATTCACAATCGCACTCCTCAAAACAAATGATGTGACTATTCATCTTGTTTTCAGTATCTATAATAAGCTTTTTGATCACCTAGAGCAGTCGATCAGACAGCTGGGAAACAAAAAGGTGATCTGGAAAAAGGCAATGCTTAATGCTCTTCATGCTGCTAAAGCTAAGCTTTCTCAATATTACGGGAAAACAGATGATATCCATGGTGACATCTTTGCTATTGGAACGATGCTTGCACCACAAAATAAGCTTCAGTTTTTCAAAGGCGATGATTGGGGACCGGAATGGCTTGAAAAGTATCATCAAAGTCTCACGGATTATTTCAAGCCATATAAGCAACGTCTTTCTCAAGACCAGCTATCATCTAAAGCTTATCAATCTGTCGCACAGAGCTCTGAGATTGATATTGAGCAAATGATCGGGCCGTTAAGACCTGTTCAGTCAAGCCAAAATGACGAGCTTACAAGATATCTTGATTCTGGTGAGTGTCTTGATCTCTCTTTATCTTTTATATGATTGATGAACTGATTCTGTAGGTACTATAACTGGTATCCCTATCCGGATGTTCTGGAAAGACCACCAACACGAATTTCCAGCACTTGCAAGTCTTGCCCGTGATATCCTATCAGTTCCTGCTACAGGTGGAGGTGTTGAACGTATTTTCAATATCTCACGAGATATCTGTCATTATCGTCGAGGCTCATTGAAACCAGAAACTATCCGGGAGCTTATGATGCATAGGTGTACCGCCAAGTTTGAGGCTAACAATGAATTTCTTGCTTTAAAGAAAGAATATCTCTCAACTGAAGAGATTGAAATGGATAATGAAGAGAAGGGCCAGTTACTACAAGACTATCTTGATCTAATCAGTGATAACGAAGAGGATGAGAATGAAGCAGCTGATCAGGAACAGCCTGCTACTCAAGGTCTTTCTAAACGCGCAGCAGGAAAGAGAAGGAAGAGTACTGCATCGGAATCAGAAATTGAGCCTCAACAAGCAACTGTATCTGATGATGAAGCCGCGAATCCCTTGCCAGACATTCAGCAGCGTGTATCAAGGAGGATCCGCAAACGCCCTAGACGTGACGATGATCAATTTATTGAATACTGATACTCTACGGCCAGAATTGTTATGCCTTTTGCTGTGCCTCTTGTTGGTCCTCTCTATTGTCATTGCGATGGCAGATGAATGGCAATAGTGACTTCTCTGGTACAACCAGCAGAGTTGGTGGATTTGACGGAATTGACGGAACTGATGGATCTGACAGAACTATCAACAACGTCACGATATACTTTTAGTGTTGTAAATACAGTCAAATAAGCGGATACCTTCTGGTTAGTCGTGTAATAGAATCTCTTAAATACATGATCTTGAGCTAGCAATAGTTCCTTGAATGCTTAGTTCCTCGTCAAGTTAGAGTAAACTCAGTAACCGTCCCGAATGTAAGAGGAATACCCAAAAATACAGCCAAGAATTGCATAAATTATGTACGTCCCGCTAAGAGGATGTTTGTACTGTTTGCCTACCCATGGGTAATACCCAAACCCATACGGGTTTTACCCACGCTACCCACTACCCGTTATGGGTAGCGAAGTCCTACCCATTACCCGCCAAGAAATGGGTAATGGGTGGCCCATCTGGGTAGACCCGCGGGCCGTGGCGAGGCCTAACCTTAGTAGGGCTCATAAAAAGTGCTCCACCATCTTGTTCTAAAGGTAAACCTAGTAATAAAGGCTTCTTTTTCTTTTTCTGCTTCTTTGCATTTATAAGAGCTCTTTTGAGGCCTTGATTCTCACTTTTAAGCAAAGTATTCTCAGTAGAAAGATATGACACTGATTGCATAAGCTGTATAGCCTTTTCATCGTAAATATTGTTAACAACGGTTTTAACAAGCTTCTCAAACCGTTTCCAATCTTCTGGAGGGATAATTAAAGCTGTAGATTCACTTAATGATGGCCGGCTAGTGATTTTCTTGTTGAACTTTTTGATAACAATCTCCGGATTGAAGGGATATAGACCAGTCGATTTGAACGCTGAATTGATATTCTTGCTTATAAAAACCTCATTCCAGCTAGCCCAAAAAAGGCGAAAAAAGTCACGTTTAGGGAGCCGGGTGAAGCCTTGGCTGTCATTTATAAAATCGTCCAATTGCGTCGTATAAGCGTTCGAAAGAGGCGAGAAAAGAGCGACATCAAGAGGCTGTAAAGTATGTGTGCTAGCTCGAAACCGGTCAGCCTAGCGCACCAATAATCAACCACTTACATACCTAGCTCATTCGCCCAACCCGCACATCCACAGCCGACATCAATAACCCGTAAAATTTGCCCTGTCAGATCCGCAAAATATAAGCGGTCTGCTTTGATGAACTTCCACAAGTTATGCATATCGACTAGATCACATTGGAGTCAGTCAGGAGTCAGGTAACAATGAGCGGGTCAGACCTTGCAGCCCCTTTTCCTTTCATCGTCAGCCTACAAATTCCTAACTTCAGGCTCCTCATCACCAGGCTGGGTGGAGAAGAACGAGTAAGAGCGTTCATTTTCTTCAATGGTTCGGTAATCAGTGTCATGGTATGCTTCGTGTGATTCTTTGAAATCACAATGTGGCATTTTGTTGATATCATACATGACCATCCAGTATTCTACACGTACATGTCGAGCATATACAGGAGAAGAACCGCTAATTTTCTCATCGTGTCAATGCCCCTCACCTTAGCTGTCCGTCGCTTTTTATTAGCGTCACATCGTGGTAAACGCTCAGTGGGATGAGACCTGTGATGTTGATCTGATAGGGTCTAATAAATGTGACGATCTAGATCACCGTCTGGAACATCGGCATCATTTTTTCCCCTTATAGAAGCTCTCCATCCTGTAGAAATGTTACCCCACCATATACCCTAGTCTTGCTGTGTTCACCCTCAATGGATGCAGCGGTGTTCACTTCTCGGATCGAAGTTCCAAACATTTTAGCGACCTACTACAGCCGTTTCATTTTCATTCTTATCGCCCATAATCTATTGAAGCGCGGTATCTAGCAACTATATAGATTCGAGATAACCGATTGATTTCGTCATGCATAAGTAAACCCCTCTCAGACTGTACCGTCATGGCTGCTTTAAGTATATCAGACATGTCTGTAATTCGGGCGATAGCTATGAGAAGATGACACTTTTCTTCAAAATCTGTCAGAGCTCACATGCCTCTAATCAGGTTAATTTTGCTTACCACGAGTTGGGAGTCCTTGGACATCAGTGTGCTGAATCCCAGGCGGCCACCATCCTATGACACGCGGAAAAGCAATAAAAGCAATAATTTGTAGTCTTATGGGTTGTTGAAGTTGACACGACCACATCCCAAAAATCTATCATTGGCTCCATCCCATCTTGTTGGACGCGTCGCCTTTGCAGTAATTTTCTATGTGCCAATACGTGTCATTGGCGTAGTCAAGATCTGGCGCGATATCACGGATATCTTCAAGAATTTCCCGTGAAATCTGATTCCTCAACCAGTTAGCGATATTGACCGACAACTGACGCCATTTGGTGAACAAATTGTTGTTTCCAGCCGGACGTTCAAGTTCTTCGTTGATGAGCCCTGCCACATCGTGGTGAAACATCTCCCCGACATAATGCCAGTGATCAAAGTCGATCTTCCTGGTGAGTCGTTCAATAGGGAGAAGGTTGATATCGGTTTTGTCGATCGAGTCAAGCTTCGTGCACTGCTTCAGGTCCTCTGGTTGTGTCATCTTGGCCTTCCCCTTTGGTGTCCTGTCACAGAAAAATAATATGACTAAAATTTGATGAGAAATGATGACGAAATGACGAATGAGGATGGTATCAGAGGTTCATAACCTCTTGGAGCTCTATAGCAAGGGGAAACTGATAATATTGCTTGCTAGAGATGAGTGGAAAGATGATTGTGGGAGGAGGATATCCTCGCTGGCTGGATATTGATGATCTCGCTTCCCACACGCGCTAACTGCATGCGGGCGCGGTGCTGAGGACAAAGAGAGAAGGAAATATCCGTCATGATGACATACTCGTCAAGGAAGAGAGGTTAATGTTTTCGTTGCTGGCGTAGTTATTGCAGGCGTACTGGGTGCCTGGGGCGGGCCATTTGTGCGGTATCTCTGATACCTAGGACCTAGGCATTTGCCTTGATAGTTAGCAATTCTTTTACTCTTCCTAAAAAAAATACTTCAACTCTTTCGTGAGATTCTTCTGGCATATTCCTCACCCGATAGGACTTTTTTCCCTACACTCCCTGTCATTCCTCCGAGCGCTGGTTTGTAACTTTACCTCCGGCGGGCGTTGAGTTCTCTTCAGCAGGCGTACACTTGAAAGTCTAGCTCTAGCTCCACTTTCCCACTCTTGAACAAAATCATCCCTTGTCTCTACCTTCATCTTTTCCTAACGTCCGTTCAACGGACTTCGTCTAATTAAGGGTGCATCAAAGATATCTGACTGCTTCCTTCCAACAATATGTCCAATTCGAGCAAAAACAATTAATCTGGTCTTTCGTCGCTCTGAGGTGTCAATGAAAACAGACACTCGCGAGCTCTATACCTATCCAGCAGGATTTATGGTCACCAATTTCTCATCTCACATTGACGCGTTTCCTCTTCCGTCCTCAAAAGCAGACTTCATACCTTCCTGAATTTCAATCCAGAGCAACATAATTCATACAGAAGCCAACATGTTGAGCTCCGAAGACAGCGCTTCTCAGATCCCTCCCACTGTCAATAATTTGAACTCCAAACGCGCAGTAAGCAAGTTGATATGTCATGTACGTTGAGTCTGTGCTAACTTTCTTCCCCAGATAACGACGGAAGGGAGAAAGCTATTCTATCACGACCGTGTTTGTGATTATTGCAGGGCAAAGAAGATTGCTTGTTGCCACCGGGCAATATACGATGAGCTCGGTAATTTGGTCGAGCCAGGAGCCCCCCCAAAGCTTGACGAACCAAAGCCAAAGTCCGTCCAGAAAATTGCAAAGCCCAGAAAAAACACTGTAAACCGACCCAAAACCACAGAGAAAGAAACCGAGAAGACTTTAGCAACGCCAACGACCTCGCAGCGCCCTTATTGGATCAAGGCCAGCAAAAGAATGCTCGACGACCTGTCTATCGAGAATGCTGCACCGCATGATTCCGGAAAGCAACGACTCAAACGGAATAGACAAGGACACACGTCACGTCAAATCACTTCGATTGCAACCACGATTTTAGATACTGAAGTAGAGCCGCTTTCAGATTACTCCCCAGCAACAGAGCCGTCTAGTAATCTTGCTCCAGCCCGGGAACGAGATGGTGGAGTTATCAACCCTTCTATCGATTTGGAATAGAACAAAGCTATGCAGAGACAATTTGCGAAGCACGTTGAAGTTGCACAACAGGACTGGGAGCGGCTCCAACAAACCTTCAAAGAAGCCTCGAACCAGATGGAAGATGTTAAGCAGTCCATAGAGAAAACGAAAGTCTTTATGAATGAATGGACTTCACGCTGGACAATGAGTGACAACTTTGCTCTATAGGCATGGACCTTATTGTCATCTGAAGACAAGAAGCGATGATTAGTGTGGACTACTTTTTTCCAACCGAGTCATCTCTACCCACGGATTGGCTGCCCAGAGTTTGAAATTATTAGAAAAGTTCTTTGGAGAGGCCTGGTGTCGTAGAATACATTTCATTGGAATATTGTTGATTGTTGGATCGCGCGGAGGAGATTTACTATCTCTATCATAGGGTTGTTTGTATCTATCTTCTGCGTTATTGGCGCCTAGAGAAAACGAAACAGCAGAAAGAAAAAACTGTCTTTGGTCATTGTCGTTTTTCTTGTTATAGCTTTTCGATTTTATGTGTGTGTAGAGGTAGCAGGTTTAGCTGATGGACTCAAGTCATTATCCCACACAAACCGCATAGGATATGATGTACATATCAAGATGTAGAATAGTAGAAGCTGTTCGACTGGTATGGGCCCCGGGGAGGGATGATATCTCTATGCTAACCCCGACTCGATGCTAATTCCAATCATTTACCAGCTTCTGTTTTCATCACAGAGTTGTATCAAGATGTATAATAATGATATATTATATAGTTGAACTGGTCGTTTTTCCTAGATGTCGGTTGGGCACCAGTTGACGGCGATAGTTGATGGGAATTAAACCGCGCACTTTTTTTGCCTTTGACAGCTTGTAAGCATCGTCATCTTCGTGTCCCTTGCGCCTTTTGCCGCGAACATTACATATATCGTGATTGATACCTTCAGAGACGTCGTCGCCTTCATCCATATCGTTGTCGTGAAGGTGGTAGTGGTCGTCAACATCGTCTCTATCCCCTGTATCGAGATATTCCTCTTCCTCATTACAGGGCTCTCCATCCAGGTGGTAGGCGAACTCGCTATCGTCGGAAATGTGAACGCCATGGTAATGAACTCGGCATGCCTCCTCATACTCCCCGAGATGATCCCCCTGCTCGGCCAGGCCCTTGTTGGTTGCACCGACATAAGACAAAGCTAGCAACGGCGATCATGTAGTGCGTAGAGACGAGGCGCTATTCGCGTTCTAACCTAGGTAGATATATCTTAGATACTCTTGGTTGAAATATGACACTTCATTCGTCACTCATGTAAATTTTTGTTGAAACCTCGACCAACCTCCTATTTAGGTCTCCCTGCATCTTGAGATGTAGCAACTTCACGTGTTTCGTTGTTTAGAGGGTTCACTCTGTAATAAATACTGAGATTATAAAATGCCAGCTCTGGATCGAGATGTTGAACCCATCTCTCTGATGTAAAATGTTGGTTGCATGGAAAGATATTTAATGACAGCTTGACACTATACACTGATCAACATGCTGTTTTCTATAAAACTCTTGAAGACAACGCACCTGATATAATCCACCCAATCATAAGTCTTTCCAATATAAAGCTGAAATCGAATCATGATTTCATCCAAACGTTTCACTAAAATAGCTCCTTTGCCGCCTTGCACCGCCATACATTCTGTACTTGTTCATGGACATGTCGAATTCGCTCCATCGTAAAGAAAGGGATTCCCTCCGCAATCATTGTCTTGACGTGGGCTTTGACTTGGTGCAGTATAGATTCTCTATCCTCTATCATTGGATCAGATGATGGTTTGGGAACGCGCATACGCTCACGTTCGGTAAGGACGATTATCATGTCACAAGGGTCGTCCGACATATCATCGCTACAATCATCTTGTATTTCTCCTTTGATTATGCCGTCTCTTTCTACTTCTATTATTGTACTCATGATTGTTTGATCCCATGCGTTATCAGAAGGGATGCTCTGTAACAGATGAGGTGTGGACGTCGAAAGAGGGCAGCATCAGCTAGGCGTTGGGTACGACCAGTCAACTTTGCCGGCGTTAACATGCGGGACATCAAACAATAAAGCCATCCTCGGTTTCAATAGCAGGGACTTTGTATTTTGCCGGTTTTGATTCCACGGAGCTGGTTAGTCTATACCCGAGCGGTCGATATGCGGCTCTGTGAGCGTATACCTGCTATAGGCGCGCTGTAGAGCAACACATGGTATCGAAGGTGGCTGAATGCCACGATCAAACTCGAGAAAACACTAGCACACTCCAATAGCAACCCGACAATAGTGTTGAAGCATCCATCGAGCCTCTGTCTTTCAATTCACATTAGAGAAATAAGACTTCGCAGGTGACCTCACCTGCGGAGAAGCAACTTGGCATAGTCAATGCACAGGCAATATGATGGATTGTTTATATGTCGAATCGGGGTGGTTTCAACTAAAAATGGTTCACTGTGAAAGCCGCTTTCTCTCTGTTCCAATTTCATGGTATTGTCGGCACCTCATATTCCAAATTACCATGCGCGGTTGCTTGGAACAAAGGCAACGATGTTTGAAGGTGGAAAGAGATGACAAATGGATATATCTTGTCAGCTATTCAAGAAGTTGGGAAATGAAAGAGTTAGTAAGGGAAGGTTGCCTTTTGCCTTCCACATCGGGTAGAAGTTAATGAAGAAAAGTTGGTAGGCTTACAAGGAAGGAGCACCTCCTGAGATGACTTTCAGTGTACTGGTTGAGTTGGCATACTTTCTGTTGGTGCTAGTGTTGTAGTAGCAGATACTGGTAATTTTTGATAAGAGGAAAGTGAGTAGATCAATGCATGGATCATAGCATCATGTTAGGAGTGTAGCGGTGGTATAATGGCAAGCCCTAACACGGCTGGCAATTCTGGCACTACGTAGCACTACTCGACTAAAACGTGGTGAAGGTATTGGTCTTCTCTGAATCATTGCACAAATTGTTTGGAGTGCGCTATTTGCTGTACTTCCTTTTATTTTTTCAAGGTCACATTTTGTAAGGACGGTTGGTCATGGAGATCAGATCAAAATGTTGAATTGGACAGGGAATTGGAGCTATAAGGCCATTCTTAGTCAGTATGTTGGACTTGCATCTGCTATCGGACGGAAAGGAATAGCCATCGCGAATCTGGATCTGGATGGTCCCATTATGGTTTTCTGTCAAGAGAGGACCACCGCAGCACGCCGTGTGAACCCCCCAAAAATTGATCCGATCGCCATTCTTCTGGAGAAAGCGCAAGGTCGATTCGGCCAGGTCTGTGGATTCAAGCTGCCCACCATTTTCGAGAGACCGCCCCCATTCTTCGTAAGAAGCCCATAGAATTGGTGTGTCATCGGCATCGGCGTCGTGCTGCATGCCACTAAGCGGGACCTTGAAGATTCCATAATCCGCAAAGCCATCACTGTCCGCGGTACGAGCTCGACGTGTCTCAATGATGCACAGCTTTTTATCACAGGGCTTGGTGGTGTCAATCTTCCAAGACAATTTCTCACCATCAATCTTCGTAAGGCCCAGTGGTATGATCGACCAGCGCGTTTCGCTCGCCTTTGACGAGACCTTCTTCACTGTCTGTCCTTTCAACTGATCCCTGTAACGAATTGCCTTGAAGACCTCGGCGGTTCCAAACGCTTCTCTCGCCGCGGAGAATTTTTTCTCTGTCTCTTTAGGCTCCGCTTCCATAAGTTGATCCTTTGCGTGTTCCCTAGCGAGTCCCTCCTGTCTGGAACTTGGTTTTTCCCTTTGTCCCCCTTGCTTTGCGCTTCATTTAGGTCTTCGTTTGCCCGGTTGGTGGCTTCTGACTTTAAAAAAAACTCTGATTTTCTATATCAGTTGATCGGGATAGGGAAATGATTTGGGAATTTGGTCTGGAGAGCTGGAAACAAGTTGCCATCGCGCCAACTCTGATTTGTGTTGTCGTTTCCATGCTGGGAACCTTGGAAGTTTCTTGCAGATTGGACTATCGAATATTTTCTCGCACGAATGCCCTAAAGGTTGTGAGTTCCACATCAGTCATGGGAAGTTTTCTCTGCCACTTTATGGTCTCTTATGTCGGTTTGAGCCCCATCTCATTCCAAAGATTGCTAACTAAGCCAGGCTTGAAGTGGGTTGTCGGACTACCTCTTTGATATATACATATCTCGCATAGAGTTGGAGCATGACCTGGTTTGAAAAGATATGTATAAACAAATCACATAGATCAATCAATGCAAGGAGGCCAGCATTGAGTTGGTGCGTCGTAGACGGTGAGGTAATCAATCGGAATTGTACATTGGTTGCTCCCGGAAGCTCAGATTGGGCGCCGGGATGGACCTAAGAGTTTATTTGTCAGCGGATAAGATGTTGGTATAAGAGAATGTCGGTCAGCCTTACAAGCAGTCTCCGAACATTCGGATCTTTTGACAAAGCTGAGATTCAAATCAGAATTAACAGTCTGTGTGGCGATGACATTCAAAAAGTGGTCCGTGGTCATGTCCAGAATAGGTAATTTGCGCAATTGAGTGCGTTTCCTGAAAGCGGCCAGCAAGTTGATGATGAGAATCCAGTGCTGAGGATTCATCAAGGCATGGTGACATCTGTTCAACGTTGCTCCAATGGATGCCTCGAGGCTCAAGTCTTGTTCTAGTATCTTGACGCATTTCTCTCGTATCTGAATGTCAATGATTCCCCCCGAATACTGACCAATCGCATCACGCCAGATTTGTGCAATCCAGAGAACATCTTTCATCTGGCCGTGCTCAGTCCAAACATGCATTGCCGCCGTTCACAATAAGTCCTGAAACTTGACATGCAAATCCTGCTCTGATGTCTCCTGCCATTTCTTGTATAAAGGACGAATTACTGATGAACAATCCCTAAGTTCATCTGGTTGGAGATCCTTCAACATGACTCTAGTGAATTCCGGACCATCGTTTTGGTCTTGAGCGATCCGGATGTAACGCGTTGCGAGTACGCAGCGCAATCTATCATCCAAATGAGATGCTGAAGGCATGGATTGGAGATTCAAGATCCACGCTAGACGAAACATTCGCTTTCTGGCTCTATAACATGTTAAGGCAGCGGTGAAAACCGTGCCTAATCCATGTCCAAGAACTAGGAAGTTGCGGATTCTGATCATCCGCCATATCCTTTGTTTTCTCACTAGGCTTTGTTGTTGCATTGAATACAACTGCCAGCCGTTCTCCTGGTCGGCTGTCATCGACATTCATTTGGCAAAGCTCCTTGACAGCGCCCAACTGGTTTCGACTCGGACGTAACCGTGTAACCTTCCAGTCTTCCCGTTGATGATACTCTGTAGGGTGGGTAAAGTTGAGGCTGGGCTGGACACCTTTGCGACTGTGAGGATGTGACGTGGGGACGGGGTGGGTGGGACTTGTGCGTATATTGTCGTCAGTTGAATCGTCCACATTCTGAAAGCCGTCTATCCGGACGAAGTCGCTAACTATCCGAATCCGTATCCACGTTCTCACTTTGACTCGACGTGATAGTTTCATTGAGACCATCCAGATCATCCATGAGCCATTCAGTGCTAGCAGAGTCTGTATAAGACGTTTGGCTAGTGGAGTACATGCTCCCAACGCTGAGAATATTATCCGGGTCCGCTGACATGTGATATGGCTGACTAGGGGCACCTGTCATAAAGTGTTGGAAGGAATCCGAGCGCGGCTGTCCATAAACGGGGGGATACATGCTGGCGGCACTGAACCATTGTCTCTTCCAAAATGTCAAGATACGGTTGCGAGTGTTAAGGACAGACTCGAAATTTTAAAAGGTGAATATCTTAGGCTTTGGTAGGGATAAATGATAGACGAGGAAAAGAGGTGAGACACGGTGTTGGTAGTTGGAATCAAAAGATGGGTGGAGTGCGAAGGGGGAGTTGTGCTAGGCTGGAAATAACAGAGACGGTGGATTGCTGCAGGTCTTGAGGTAGAGAGCCCTTTGTTTTAGCATGCCAACCTCTTGTCCTCCGGGTTGACAGCACACCTTACTGTAAAAACCGGTTATATTCCAGTTTGTGTAATCGTGTATTCTTCCTAGATAGGGTCCGTGAAAAAGCCGTCTCGAGATCGTCGAAGAGGCAGGCGACTTGGAAACAGAAGTAGGGCCAGTTGTCTTGCTTTTCCAGTCAGAATGTTTTTCCGAGTAAAAATGGTGTTCTAATCGAGGGGTGGCGATGTTCAATAACAAGATCTGAGGATATTGTCGTGTCTAGGCCGTCGCTGTAGTCACTGTGATGCCTGATCAATATCGCCTATCAACCTAGCACAGTAAGAGACATTGAAGCCAATGGCTCATAATGCATCCCTGAGATGCTGATGCAAAACCGTTTTGGGGGTGAAGAAACAGTGATTCTTCGTTAAATTCAGACTGCTTAGCTCCATTCGACAAGTGATGATCGCTGTATATTTACACGGACGATGTAAAGGCCAAATGCCTCCAGAGGTAAACAAAGCTGTAAACTCCACCTCCCAAATGAGTGTTTCTGCTCAGCCTGTTCAATTCCGATAGAAGAAGCAGGTCCTGTTCATGTCATCAGTAATAATTTCGAACAGGTACGATAACCCGTGGTCATACCGAGTAGGCTTAAGTGAGGCCACACTGTGAAGCCATTGAGAAGTGACGTTGCCTAGATGTCGTGCGCAAGGTCACGAGTGGACATAAGAAGTGGGTTTGGAGACGCAGGCAGAAGTAAAAGGCCTCATGTCGAATACACGAGAGCAGATTGATAGGATAGAAGAATGAAAGGTTAGATAGGGTATTGTAGAGACGAGACCAAGGTTAGACACAACCACGCGCCACCCCGTTGTCTCATCGACGTTAAAGGATGAGGAGGATGTTAGTTTCAAGAAGCGCCAGGAGCTGGAGAACCATGGCGAGGAGAAGCCAGAGCAGTCAGAAGCGGAGGGCGTCTTGAAGAATAATTGGTCAGTATTTAATGAGTAGTCTTCTATTTTTTGTTAGCTTTTCTGTTCTTCTATTACTCCTGGCTAGGTCGGTTACCCGACATGGCCGTACGTCAGGGGTGGTCGATCGAGTATGGATATGGATTGGTCTTCTTGTCAAATAGGGATTTCTTTGTCATGTTATGTATACGTCCTGTTTGGATACTACCCTTGACCAGGTCGGTTGCTTGACATGGCCGTAAGTCAAGGGCAGTTGATTCAGTGCGCCTACACAGTTACAGATACCAGTGTTGTTTAAGTACAGACGTCAGGGTACTGTGCCCACGGTCGGAAACGAGATATGAGACCAAACTGCCCCTCCTGCGCTACCACCAGAACAACGGCAGAGAACGGCATAATATGGCGTTTCAGCAGCGGCACCAAGGGCTGGCGGAGTATCGACAACGTGTTATCCGCATTGCGAACCAATGGTAGGAAACAAGCAGTTGCGATCATGATATCCATCCCAATCATAAAGCGGCTTGGTTCAAAGGAGTCCATCAAATCCAGTGAACGGTCCACTCCCAACAGGCTCTTGGCCAGATCCTGAGCGGCCTTTGTTGTAACGTACGCCATAATATGTCGTTGAGTGGTCGTGTTTTCAGGAATCTTTTGCGGAGAACAATGCGGCGAGAGCATTGGTGAAATCTTTGCGGTTAGTTCTCTCCGAGTCCATTTCTTCAGTGGCAGTGAGGATCGTAAATATATATATATATATATCCGGATTGATAGATAGGGAGAGGGCTGGTAGACTGTGTGTCTGTTATGTAGGCGATGGCTGGAGTAGAGAAAACATTTGAAGCTAGACTGTTAAGAGGGGGGATGGCCTTCTTTATATATTTCAGACCAGGACAGCATCATAGCCCACCTGGGCACGCCGGTCCCGTGCCCAATGCCACCAGAATGTCACCCAGATCGGTACACTCGCAATCAACCTGCGACCTCGGGACCTGTCGATATCCCATACTTTTCAATCCTCTGCACACGTGCGTTTTCATACGATCATCCATTTAGACCTGTCTGTCCACCATTTCCACCACCACGAGAGGGAAGTCAAACCTTGGAACTCATGGACCCTACCACCCCCACCCCAAGTGACCGGCCACGGCAAAGTGACCATTTGAAGGAATTCGTGATTGCCGCCGCTCGAGAGGGCTGGCCAGGGTACACTGATGCAGAGCTGTACCACGACCCTGCATACTACAAAGAAATCTACAGCATACCCAACATGCTCCCTCCCAAACATGATGAGGTTGGTGGGATTCAAGTTCATTGGCATCAGGATACGTTTGGTTGTCAGGTCACGGATCATATTGACGCGGAACTCGGTGATATTGTCGTGGGACGGTCAAAACGGTACATTCAGCTGGCGCGTAACAAGTTCAGCACCCGCTATATGATAATGCGACGAATGGAGTACTTCCTGGAGGAGTTGGACAGAGTACCTGAGGGTAAGAACCTAACTATCACCTCTTCTGTATATGTCACTGACTGATCCACTTATAGATCCCGCCCTAAGTCCATACCGCGTGTCCACTGCCCAGCTGTTCAGCCGGATCGAACTCATCACAAAGATGCCTCCACAGGAATTACCGTTGAACATAGCATCCTACAAGCCGACCGCTATCAAGATAACATCAAACCTCATGAACCGCAAGGATGTGGACCGATCACAAGAGGGGCAGTTCGTTCGAGCGCTCTGGCTCCTAATAGATGCGATCGGCTTAGAGGAGTATCGCTTTCGTCAGAATCATCACGACAAATTCGACATGCGTCGCTTCATCAAGGGGGTGAACAATGCCATGCGCACATCCCACTTCCTCCCTGTCCTCGCCAATCGCGATGGTACCATTTCAATTGTCCGGCCACCATTGTACAATGCTGTCAAGCAGCAGCTGCTCTCTTTCCTCGACCTCGCTCGATTCATGACTAACTGCCCCGATCCATTCAGCCTTCTCCGTTCCTGGAAGCAACCGGCCGATGATGTGGTACAGTGGTGGCAATCGCATCTACTAGGCGAACCAACCGATGCCCTGTGGACAATATCCGATCGCGCCCTTATGAGAGTCGTTGCTTGGGTCCCTGACTATCTCCCCAAACGGCACGCTGACAGGATCATCAACGAAGAGAGGCGCAAAGCGGAGGAGGCAGCGGCTCGTGAGGCGGACCGGGTAGCAGCTCTCCAGGCCAGGAAGGCACAGGAAGCCTCGTGGGACGGGACTCGAACTCCATATGACGACACAAACGATTGGTTTGACAAGTGGTAGATCCGGCCCCACGGTTTCGATGTGTCGGTCTAACCAGCCACTCTCTAGCATCACTGCCGTGTATGCGCAGGAGGGTGGCGGTTCGACCGACAGTACTGCTCGGCGTCTCAATTCTGCTTCACTGAGCTCTTGGTCAGGTTCAGCAAGAGTTTGAGGCAAAGCAGCGAGAGCTGGAGGTGTCCCGGTAGTTGACACGGCAATGCTCCAACAAGGACAGTCCAGCCTAACGATCCGATCACCAACCGCCCTCATCTCAGAGGAGTTCTACTCTTTGATTGATTGCGTTACACATGATTTGCAACTGTACGCAGGGATGGAAACCCGACTTGCACTAGAACCAACGGCCATCCGTTAAAGTTGTTACATACTTGACATTGCGCATCATATAAAGACACCAGAATAAAACAAGGAGGAGAGGCCGAGTAAGAGATTCTAAGTACAATATGTGGCGGCTAGATCATTCGGGCAGGAAGCCTGACTGTATGTAGCCAGCTTATTTTCTCTACCACTGCAACGATTGGCAGGGTCAAGCTTTCAGAGTTTGTTGTTCGCGAAAATTGAACGCTTGGGTTTCTTCCAGTTCTCACGATTCTTCTCCTATTTTGGTGTGGTCCGAATTTTGGTGTCGTCAGGACGAAGGGACTTGCCTGCGGCATGATAAAGGTAAACACAATCATAGATTGTATCAGCTTCTCTTTCAATTCGTTCGCAATATAGAGCTTCATTACAGGATAGTCTTTGTCGTTGATGATCACGACTATGTCACCAAATTCGTCCTGACAGTCTTCAAAGATTTCTGCAACCATGTGGTCGATGACCTGTGTGACGCGACGTTCACCTCATATATCAATGTACTGTCGGTCTTTGAAAGTGGCGATTGCCTTGTCGCGATTCCTTTCGGAAAGAACGAACCATCGCGACGAAGTAAGTGAGGTTTTTTTGAAGCAAGATAGTGAGTTAGCAGCTACAATGCGATAGTCGATTAAGTAGAGAGGCGAAAATTAGAGTTAGAAGAAGTGACTATAGAGAGCAATGAGAAGAGAAGTAGGATAGAAATGAGAAAAGAGAAGAAAGAAGAAAAGCGGCAGGGATGGAGTATTTATATGTAGAAGTGACCTCCTGGAGGTCGGAAGTCTGGGATTCTGGACAAGAGTTGTAGAGTTTTGCAAAGAAATCCGTGGGAGCGATAAGCAAATGTGTAGAGTGCAGTCTATCGGTGTTGTCTAAAGAGTGAAGCGAAAATAATGAAGGTGATTATAGTGTGCGAGAGCGATCGAAGGAAGCAAAATATTGAAGAAAAATGTTGTGGTCGAGCAGAAGAAGAGGAAATTGTCCAACTATAGGGTTGTAGGCTTAGCCATGGCTAGGTGAGTGTATAATGATAGCAAGATGTCTAGTAATAGCACTACACAAAGGTTAGACACAGTTAGAAGAGGTATTGCTGAATGCTATGAAGTGATTGTAGGATAAGATGTCGGGTAACCTAGGTTTCGCCGCGAAATCGTGAATGGGTTGGATTCTTGGTATAAGAAATGGGCGAAGAATATTGCTATGATTGATAGAGAGCGAAATCAAGTGATTGGTTTGGACAGGTATCATGTTCCAGTGATAGGTCGTATGTAGTATCTCGTCGGTGGTATAGAATGTAGAGGTTTGCTGATAGGTATGATGGTATAGAGGATGAATACGCAGTGAAAGTTGTGGATGTACGCGGACGAGGGATTGGTAAGAAGGCAGTATAGCAGTGATCAAAAGGCGACAGCGATAATGTGCAGAAGAATATAGCAAATTGCGAAAAAAACTTTGATGAAACTGTACGATAGATATATGCGGTGAGGCGTTTGGTCAGTCTGTTAAAATAGATTGCTTTAGGCTGAGGTGGTGATGCAAGTGATTGACTGCGGCCCAAATGATGTTTTTAGGATGTCCTCTCTTTGGCCGAGGGACCGCCAGTTGACTTTCAGCAGAGATTCTCGCTTCATAATCCGCAACTGCTTCTTGGATGTCAGTAAGTTCGCGTGGCTGGAGTCAACTGCCTTCCTCTCTGGAGCTATTCGTCCAGCGGACTCGTCACTGGTATTCCGTTACGGGTTTTCAGTACCGGCCAACGCGAACCACGCTCTTGTCGAGAGGAATGTCGCTAACCTCGAGCCGATAAATGCCATCAGGATCTGTAGACTTCTTGACGCGCCCTTTCTTTCGTTCGAATGGATCGGAACTAGGGTATGGTTCCAGGACAGTGACGGGAAGAACTGGGTGCACCTTCAATTCGGCCGGTAGCTTGATTTCGATATGCTAATCTACTAACGTGTTGTTTCACGGTATAAAAACTGCTGTTGGGACTTCATGCCCGGTCGACTCTGTTCGGATTTGTTTCGTTGATCGGCCGGTATGGTGTATCCATCGTGTAGGCGGATGAGGATTTGATCACCAGGAGCGTACGACTTCCAACTGTGCTTCTTATTGTAAGCGTGTTTCATATATATGACGGCAGGGTGTGGACTTTTACGCGCCTCCGTCCTCAGTCCAAAGTCTTGGGCTGCAAGGTCCGGGTTCATGAGTGATGTCGGGTCGTTCAATTTTTGACCGTACATAAGCTGGTGCGGCGAGTATCCGGAAGGAGAGGAAAGAGTAGCAGCCTTTTCCATTGTCTCTAATCGGGAAGTTTGATGGGGAAATAGCGGAACTTGATCTCGACTGTCTGGGTGGTGGTTCTTTTGGACTGCTCACAAGTTTGCAGATGAAGCTCAGTTGAGTACAGCAAATCCACCTTCAGCTCCTTATACATGGCTCTCCAACGATCCGACACGAACTTTTTATCACAATCTGATATGATCTTACACGGCACACCCCAACGATTCCCAACAATCTTGGCCAGCAGATCTTTCCCCAATTTTTCTGCGTTCCAGGTAGTCTTCCCAGGAATATGGAGTTTCGGTTTTGACGCTTTGCATGTGGCCATTATTAGACTGTCATCTCCGTCTGGTGCAACCGGTAGCGCCAGGATGAAACCAATTGTGATTGTGTGGAATATGATGTCGGGAGTCAGGATGGGTTGAGAATCACTGAAAGGTTTGTGTCGCGAGTTTCGTGTTCGTGTAACAGGGGTAGGCTAGGTACGGCCAATAATATGATGATATAGAGTCGCAAGACAAAAAGTAGCTAAGTCGAATACTACACGTAGAAGGATACGTACTACGTGGGTTATTGTACTGGTGACGCGCGCGCTGACGCTAGCACGCGAGGCCTGAATGGAATGGGATGGCGGCCTGTGGCCTCTGATTGGCTACTTCTCACATTAATGCCTGAGGCCTCATATAATCGCTATTAAGCCATTTTCGGTCAGTATTGTGGACTTCGCTCTATTATCGGGCGGAAACATCTCACCGGTATTCTTGTCGCGAATCTCAATCTGAATAACCCCATTATAATTCTCTCTCAGCGAGAGGACCACCGCAGCACGCCAGTTGTGCGAACCCCAATATGACTTGGTCCAATTGCCGTTGGCTTCGAGAAAGTGCAAGGTAGACGATTCGGTTAGGTCTGCGAAGTTAAGATGCCAGTCCCTTTCCAGAGACCGCTGCCATTTTTCGTAGGAAACCCGTAGGTCTGGTGGGTCATCGGCATTGGCTTCGTCGAGGATGTCACCAAGCAGAACCTTAGAGGTTCCGCAAAGCAACCGCAGTCCGTGGTACCGATTCGGCGTGTTTCAATGATGCACAGCTTTTTATCACCGGACTTCAGGGTATCGACCTTCAAAGACGATTCAGTACCATCAATAGTCGTAGAGTCGCCAGTATAATCGACCAGCGTGTTCTGTTCGTCTTCAACGAGGCCATTGTTCACCGTCCTCTCTTTGACCTGATGATCCCCGTAACGAATTGTCTCGAACACCTCAGCGGTGCCAAACGCTTCGTTCGCTGCGGATGACCCTTCCTGCGTCTGGTTGTTTGCCCGGTTCGTTGCTTCTGACTTCAGGAGAACTTTCTCCCGTACCATGATTTCCTGTATAACGCGCAGCTTTTCTTTGTCGCTTATGATTGGGTTAGGGAAATGTTTCGGGAATTCGTTCTGGAGAGCCGGAAACAACGTGCCATTGCACCAAAACTTATTCTCCCTGTGGTTTCCATGCTGGGGAATTTCTTGCACAGTGGACTGTTGAATCCTTTCTCGCATGAGTGCTCTAAGGGTCGTGAGTTCGGCATCGGTCATGCAAAGCTGTCTGCACCACTTTTTGGACCCGTCATCGCGTCCTTTTGCCGGTTTGCGGCCCATTTTATTCAACAGATTCCTAACTAATCCGGGCTCCAAGCGGATTGTCGAACCTAAGATTGCTCAGAAGTCAGTCGTTGCAACAATTGTCAAGCTTTGAATAGAATAGCACCTGTAGAGATAATGGTAAATGAGTGAGGCTTTCTTGAACGTTGTGTAGTGGCGAGTTGGCAGGAGTTTACTCAAATCCTGGACATAGGATCTTCAGACGCGTTTGAGTCCAATGTCAGGTGTAAAAGCTGTGATGAGAGGATTAGATTGGACATGAGATGAGAGAACTTCGACGAATTATTGCCCAGCAGGCAAAAGCGCGCGTCAAACGCGCTCGTGTCGTTGGGCGCAGCGCTGAGCGCCTGTTTGAGAGAAGTGCCACCAAGAACATCCATGGGTATTTTGAGCTCCTTGACCAAGGTTTATAGCAATCTAGTGTATGTGACCTGATTAGAGTCTGCGATCTAAAACAGAAGGTCAGTCAATGTCTCGTGGTTGCCAAAGAGCCTGGTGAAAATTTCACTTAGAATATCACTTGCCTGTATGTCCGGGTCAACAAGTTGATGACCGTACTTCGCCTCAGTCTCGGTCACCCCGCCCCTTCACGGATGAGGTTTGTTGTTGCACAATCGTTGAACGCTGCTGATTGATGGTATAGCAACAAATCCAATCAAATAACAAATGAGGCTCTGTTGATGCGGTTGTGAAAGATTATTCTCATTTGATGGGAAGTTCGACATCATGTCCTGCGGGCAACGCGTTCCGAAATTTGATATCACCGTGAAACCCAACACCAATGTTGGCAGTGAACTTCATCAGTAGAGGAATTCTCGTGCTGAGCAAGCAGTCATCTACTCTGTATATTGACTTTCCTTTAGTGAGCAAGCACGTCGGAATTACCTGATCAGATATAACTGACATAGTACGTCATTATAGGAAGATCGCTACCTGCGACAAACTCTGTCTTGCTGTTGGGTGAGCTGTATACTGTGTCTCACTCAATCTCTCATATACCGACCCCGACATTGACCACTATGTTCAATGTGCTGGACATTACCGCGAATGACTGTCTCGAGAAACACACGGATACAACCACGGCTGACTGCTGTACGGCAGGCTCACAAGCCTAAATGCGTTCAGTTTCGATTTGCTTCCACGCTGGAATGAGTGCAAATGTTCACGAGATTGTTTTTATTTTGTACATGAAAACGCACTATGGAGCAACTTACGAGGATAGGGGTTCAGAGGCACAATATGCCGTGCATCTCGCCTGGGGTGCAAAACAAGGAATCATTGACCAAGTCGATCTTTGGCATCCCTACCACAGCCTCTGTTTTATTTAAACTATTGACCAACCAAGCGATCAAGCACCTAAGTTCCACGAGACCTCTGCACTCCGAACGACGATCCTATGAGATCAATCGACTGATTGGCCAGACCAGGAAACTTTCCGATGATCCAAGTCTTACACTGAAATGATAAACACCAATGGTAGAGAGTGTGGATGATGGCACATAAGGTTTATCACTACAACAAAAGCTGCCCCTGTCATGTCGAGTTCGAACCAGGCAGTGCCTTTACCTCATCCTAACATCGTGTAATTTCTCGTTCGCGGAGATTGCAAGCTAGCATATCCTAGTCATATCCGGCTTATAATCAACGGAGGCACCACTTTGCCAGTGCTCCCCACACATTCAACCACCGTCACCCATTCACGATTTCCTGGCTGAATGAGGCTTAGTTTTCCTGAACGATCAGAGCTGCATATAACTTTTGCTATAGCGGCTATCCCCATGGCAAATCCAGTCTCATCGAAGTTGTAAACATCCTCATCAGCGATCCCATGCTCCTGCTTAAGCTGTAATAGATTCGTAAAAAAGCCTCCAATAACGGCCGGATCCTCACAAAGCGCTCGCGAATACGTCAATCAGCGTGAAAATTTGACCTTTATATCGGGATTGCGCTTGAGAAACGAAGATACCCAGTTAACACCTACTTTCTTAGGTGATTTGGTCAAGTCCCTTTCGGCTAGTAAAATATTCGCAATTTCTTGAAACATACAGGGCCTAGGAGGGCAGCCACGGCGCTCTAGTGAGAAGACCCAGCTCCGGAGCGTGCTTTCTTCCGTAGGGGTCATTTTTCGGCGTGAGATGCCGGCATCGCCAGCAGGTGTAGTGCCTTTGAGGCGCCTTCGTGTAAGAGGGGTTTACGAGAGCGTAGTAGTACGGGTAAGAAGGTGGCTAGTAAAGAGTATAGTAAAACGTAGGTGTATATATCGTTCGCAGCTATTTGCTGCTCTCTAGGAAGCCTCGTCGCTACGGCCTCAAGATAACGTAATCGGTAAGCGAACGGGCATTTTTTATCCGAACGCCGTACAATATTGATTTCACATCCCAATTTTCAAAGCCACATACAAATTATATACAAAAATCTAACTACTAGTACGACTAGGACATTGGTTAATTCTATGCCCCATAACGTTACAACCACTGCAGCGATATTGGCGGCGTACGACTGCTTGAGAAGCTGGGAGCTCCGGCTCAGCCGGAGTAGTAGTAACAGCATGAGATGCCTCAACCTGACCTTGTACAAGCGCTTGAGCTTCTTCTCTAGTAACCCCTTGCTCAATAGATATCTGTTTATTAGATCTCTTGCGCTTTTGCTTCTCTTTTTCATGCGCAGCTCGTAAATCGTAGTTCTCTTTCCGTACGAGTAAAAGATCATTTATAGTTATTTCGTAGGCTTTTGACATCCGCATAATTGCCTGATCAATTACTTGATTTGGGCTTCCTGTACGCTCACTTATACGCCTCTTAATTGTAGTTGACTGGCGTACAAATTGGCGTATATTTTGAGGTGTTTGTAAGCAGGATGATTGTATATTGCTTGATTGACTTGGAGGGGGGGTTGGTGTCTTTAATTGAATATTAAGCTGTTGAATAACTCGGTCCGGATTGAAAGGCACTAATCCGGTGGCTGCGAAGCTATTCCGAATAGTTTGAGCTTTATATGCCACCGTACGAGCCTGTGGAAATGCTGTTAAGAAGTCGATTTTGTCAATATGATTGAAACCAAGCCTCATTCGTTGTTCAACAAGCTGCCCATAATGTCGCTTTAAAACTGCAAAACAACCAACATCAAGAGGCTGTAAGAGATGTGAAGAATGAGGTGGCATACAGACTGGAATAATATTATTCTCAGTACATGTACGGTCAAATTCTGGTGTTAAATGGCTTCCATGGCCATCAAGAATCAACATTCGATATTTTCCCATTGTACGACCATTAATATAGGGAATAAAATGGGTTTTAAGCCATTCTAATCCTATCTGATCTGTAGTCCAGCCATTATCGCTAATATTGATTCTCCAATCATCCGGAAGCTCATCAAACCAGCCTAATCGTACGTTTTTCTTTGCTTTGAAAATCACGTATGAAGGCACAGCCCATCCGGTTGAATTTGTTGCCTCAATTGCAGTCACCCATTCTCGATTTCCAGGCTGTAAAAGCTTTGGCCGAGCATATCGATCGCTTCCGGTAATAACCTTTGCAGTTGCACAGAGTCCCATAGCAAAGCCAGTCTCATCAAAGTTGAATATATCTTCCGGTAAGATGCCATACTCGGATATAGCAGCTCGTACGCGGTCAAAATGTTCTTGAATTATCTTCGGATCTTCGCATTTAGCACGTTCGTAGTTATATCTTCGTGAAAACTTTGAATCGATCTCTGGGCGACGTTTAATGAGGTTATAAACCTATTTCTCTCCAACCCGTTGATCTCTATGTTGTGAGAGAAGATGATTAGCCATATCTCGTACGAGAGAGTGCCGGGGGGGTAATCCACGTCGATCTAAATCAAGCACCCATTTGACAAGCGACTCCTCCTCAAATTGAGTTAATTTATGGTTGTTGGCACGTATTTCAGATCTTTGTTGAATACCGCGTAATCTTCTTTGTAGAGTCGTCCGGGGTATATTATACCGGTAAACACTTGCCGCTTGAGCCACGCGTAAAATTCGTTGATTTTGTAAATCAGAAATAGCTAATAAGATTCGGCCTTCTTGCTCAGCTAAATTCTTTTTATTTTTATTGCGAATTGGTGGCATCTTGACGCGTTGAAATCTAGTAAATAGAATAGAATGTGGTGTTCGGATAAAAAATGCCCGTTCGCTTACCGATTAACTACATGACATGTATGTCGTCATCGTGACTCACTCCCCGCCGCTGGCCAATCATGGTGGTTGTACGGTCAGTTGGACAATGCGGGAGAGGTGGAATCCATGGATTGCAGATTAACTCCGACCAAGGTTGGATTTGTCTCTGGATGCTACAGTAGTAATGTCCCTGTCTGCAAGCTCGGCAAACGTCTACAATGCTGGAACGCGTTCAGGCTGCATTATTTACGTTTTGCTAACACGTCCGCTCCATTCAAAAGCAGCCAGTCAATGACGGCCGTTCTTGTTTCTGTTCTCCAGTATTTCAGCTCAAGGTATGTATTCCGTCAGTTCGTTTGCCTGCAATGAAACCGGGGTTTGCCTTTACTGGCAGTAGCGCGGGATAGCTTTCCTTGCAACCGGAGCCGTGGTGTAGTTGAAAATGAATGAAAGCTTGATATAAGGTATTGCCAAAACAAATCCTATTACGTTTCGTACGGTACAAGCTCTCCAGCCAAATTTGGTCCTTTGGCAGAATGAGTTAGCGCTGAAGGCATGTTGCGAAAAGAAGACAAGGTAAAAATGGCTGGGGGTTTGAAACAGTACGAATCCTTCTTGATATAGAGCATATTGCTTACCCCAGTCTCTTGAAGATCGTGACGCTGAGAGACTCATAATGTTGCTGAATATTCTGTGTTGTGTGTACCCAGGAATAGGAAATTCACTTCGCCCCAAAATAGACAAGACGTGAGAATTTGATGACGATTGGGAAAAGGCGAGTAGTCAAATACTTGATTGTAGGCCTAGGATGTATGAAGTTCCTTACAGAAGCTAAGACCCGACGAAGAAGACAGTAAATAAATCACACAAGTTTGTTTCGTCTCCTCAGTTCACCTCATTCTTGATCTTCTTGCCCCTGATAGTCTTCCATTCCACCACAAACGTACTCCCAACGATAGAACACGCTGCCATAGCCGTGCCAATAAGGAATGCGTACTTCAGCCCATTACTATATGCTAACACGACAGCAGACAGGTATTCTTTCGGAACATGGTCAGCTAAGTTGGCCGCACCCCATCTCAACACCATGGAGGGATCCAGATCGGGAACTCTAACCGAGGGTTCGCGTACCAGGTTATTGGAGAACGCGGTTTGCGCGACGCTGAGGAAGATTGCTCCGCCAATGGTCTGAGAAAATGATAAGATTGCAAGCGCCGTTGGTATTTCATGTGTGCCAACTACTGTCTGGACAGCAACTATGGGTTGTTGCCATCCTAAGCCAACCAACACCCACGCCAACCAACGCCTGATAGCATATCCACTCAGCAGTAGAGGTAGTTGGGTTGAAAAGCGAAATCAACCCGCCGCCAATTGAAGTCAGGATAGTGCCAAGGATCATAAATATCACGAGCAGTACGAATCGACCTGTTGAGGAGACGAAGCCACCCGCAAGTACCGTGGCCACAATGTTTCCAATGAGCATCGGCAAAACCCGTAGTCCTGATTGGGTTGCATCAATCCCCTGCACGGCCTGGAACCAAATGGGAACATAGTAGATAAAAATGAAAAACCCAGCGCCAAGGGTAAATTGGTAGACAGCGCAGGAACAAATTCCCCGGTTACCGATGATGCTAGGCGGGACCGTGGCATTATCTTGTAGATGCCTTTCAAGGGCGACGAACCCAAGAAGGAGCACACCGAATAGCACAAATAGTGCAATCATTCTTCCACTCTTCCACTCATACTTTGTACCACCCCATTGAAGCGCGAGCAATAGACATATCACGACAGACGTAAAGGCAACGGCACCAAAAGGATCAAGACGCTTGATAAGGCCGCGTACGGTACGGGGTGTTTGGGCGTTCGGCACGCTAGGCGTCTTGAAAGATTTTGCAATGACAAAGAATGCAACTGCTCCAATCGGGAGATTGATATAGAAGCACCATCGCCAAGACTTTTGGGAAAGATTAGAACCGTGTATAACTCGATAGGTTGGGGCATGGGTTATATCGTACAAGTTTGTCTGTGAAGGCCCCTCCAAGTAGTGGCCCAGCTATGGCAGCAATACCATATGTACCGCCAGTAAAAGCCCTACACAATAATTAGACGGTGGTCTCTACCACGGCGGGAGCATACTCACGTAAACAAGGAACGTTTTTCGAGTGGAACACTGTGGCTTACTATAACCTGAGCGCCAGAAACGAGACCGGCATTTCCACAACCAGCAATGGCACGTCCCAGAATGAGAGAAAGGGAGCTACCTAGGTGCCGCCCCGCAAATAGCGCTTCCAATCTCGAAGACAAGAAGGGCGATCAAGAACACCCGTTTGATATTGAAAATAGTGTAGAATTTGCCATAGAGTAACTGCAAAGAAGCCGTTGTAAGAAGGTATGCTAGAATCGACGTCAAAAATTGTCCGGGTTTGGTGGCAGACGATGCACACTCACAGCTTCCATACCAACCAACATCGTCTAAGCTGTTGAACTCAGACGTGATCGAAGGAATCGCCGTACTGATAATAGAGAAACTGGGAAGAACGACATTGTCAGCCCCTTGATTAGATGAGTAGATTAAGCAAATCTCTAGATCTTCTTACTCTAGAGAAATCACGAACGTCGTTAGGACGATAGCCAAAGTAATAAGAACGAGTTTCCATTTTGTTGTGTATTCCCCTGAGGGAAGGTCGCCTGCGTTGCTAGTTGGCTCCATGAAGATTCAACAACAAGCTTCTGTATGTCATGGGATTGGAAGTCTTGTCTCAGTTGAGAATGTTGAGGGGATTGGAGCAAGTTGAGAATACAAGCTCTGATTATCTCAAGCAACACGCAGACGAAGATTTTGTGAAAGATGAGGTGAGTAGGACATGTATCTGTTTGGAAGGTCCGAGGAAGCTGTGTAATGAATGGGTTAGACCGTGCGCATTTTGTGACCGATGTGCCTGATATCCCTCAAATATTGCAGGTTTAGTAATTGAGATAGCTGGTGAGATAATGCAGAAAACATCAAATAGATATCAGGTGAGTTACACTGGTTATATTGAGCAATGTCTCAGTTGTTTAAGCAGTGTAACACATAATTAGATATTTTAATTTCAACATGATTTAGCATGTAATGGTCATTACGATGAGGAGGACCTTTTACTAGCTTTTCGTAATTCAAAGTGATTGTAGGAACATATTCTCTGTCTTATAAGGTTCAAGAAGATATAATCTACGAGATATTACACAGAATTGTGGCTTGGATTGAAGCCTGTAAATATTCCGAAATTAACTTAGCCCTATTACATAATTAAGGACAGTTGGCCGCCACGACCAAATGTTCACATGTTGTCCTCCTTTTTTGACTACATGAGTTACCAGTAAAAGTGTGTTTTAATCTCTCTCCAGCAGCAATACCTTGTATGAAATAGGGCTAGATTTTGATTATCCTAATGGTAACGAGGAGAAAACAGCATACTCAATGTTTCGACTGTTGTCATTATCATCTACCAATCACTCTATTCTTAACCTCCTTTTATCCATTATCGAAATCTCGACTGTATTGTCTAATAACTTGCAGTGTGTTTTGACTCTGGAAGGTCGTTTGATGGGTTTAGAAAGGTCCTTGAGAATGTAAATCTGCCCGTATATATCCGTTATGTCGCAGAACAATCAGATGAGGCGTAGACACTGCATGCCGAGTCTTGCAGCCTGAAGATCTGGAGTGTTCACCACCACCTCCTCGAGCTGTCGCAGTACACCCTTCCAACAGGACCGTTCATATTGTGGCAGAATCTCTGGCGTACTTTTCTTCGAACTATCATCCGAGGCTGTTCCGCCAAACTCTGGGAAGTGAAGAGAGTTGAGATTTCCCTCGTCACGGTCACGCGCCCAGGACCCAATATCACTGTACATTCGGCACATAATAGCAAGGTGTCTACATAAAGAACCAGCAAGGTGTTTTCCCATAGTACTGGGAAAGCTGTCATTGTTGCCAACTGGCATGACTGTGGCTCCTATTAGGCAAACTGCAAAAGAGAAACAAAACGGAGCAGCAATGTGGTCTGCAGAAATTGTGCGGACCCATCGAAAATATGTAGTTTCTGCAGTGGTCAAAGTCTTCTGTTGCTTTAGTTCCATTTCAAATCGAGCATTATGCTCGATCTGTGTGGTATGCGCGAGAAGAAAATCTCGGAGCTCTTGAATTAGCGTGTAACGATCATAGAAACTAGCAGATATAACATTTGCGTGATTCTGAATAAAGCTCCTCCGATAAAGAAAGGCAATAACTTTCTTATGCTGCTCTATCCGATTTCCCGCAAAGTCGGTAAACTCCTTGCCCGTTGGCTGATCGATAGGCCCGGTCATCACAGTACGATCAAGCTGGCGAAATTCATCTAGGCTGTTATTCATCAGAGGTGCTGCCACTGCTTCCATGAATTCATCAACATGATAAGTAAAGAAGGATAGCCTCATCATTTCGTACAGGAATGAGGCAGAGGCAGACGTACAGCTGCGATTGTTGCAACTTGTCCAGGTGAATGGGATCACGCTAGAATATTTGCCCGATGAAAAGTTCTCTCGCTCCGATGTTCTGGAGCTAGGTAGCGTCGCTCAGAAGCGGTTGGAAGAGACTAGCTTCTATCAGCGACGCCCGCAACTCCCACTCCGGAAGAGGCTTGAGGAGTGGTGTCTGGTGGAATAACCTCAAACTCTCATCTAGATGCGTATTCCTTTTCCAAAACGTCGATCCCACAGATCCAGTAGCTTGAGTATCGGCCAACTTAAGGGCGGCCAGAATATACGACTCAGTAATATATGTGGACCCGTAGGTAGCTGACTTTGTCCGACCAAATATAACTGTCAGCAAAACAACTGCTGGACCCGATATATGCAATAGCACGATTGATGGAATTTTGAAGATGTTGAGTGATGTCTTAAAAGAAATAGAGTCGCCGAGCCTCGGTGAGGGTCAGAATTGCATAGGCAGTCTCCTCGATAGATTCGCCCCAGGACCCAGTATTTCCCTGACATAACAAACACCGGAAGTAGGCCTGGAAAACTGTCATGCAAACTTTGGACAAATAGAGTTGTTCAAAGACACCGATTAGCTTATTTTGTTCAATCAGATGGAGCAAATCTGTCATCGCTTGAACATAAAGGACGGACGAATACAAATGGCTTGTGTTCTATAAGTTTATATCAGCTTCATTACTGTCCTATAAAGAATATGTAATCGTCACGCACCCACTTGTATCTAATCTCATCATTGGAATGCCACATGTGATTGCATAAAAAGTTTACGAGTTTTGTGATTTGAGTGGAGTAACTGGAAAGGTCTCGTTGGCAGAGAAGCGCCGACAGAGCATTGCAGTTTGCACTGAAGCTAGGGTCCCGTTCTCCAGGATAAACACGAAAATGAGTCCGTGTTTCAAAGACTTCAATTAATCCTTTAGGATTAGCAGGTCGTCCTGAAAGGTTGAACGCCACGATGGCCTTCGCACTATCGTCAAGATCAGGCTCGAATCCTGGGGCTTCACTCATGCTCAGTTTTGACGCTCTCAATCTGCAAAGAATGGTTGTCTTACCTAGACCAATGATGCCGTCTCCATGCCTAAAGCCGTGCGCAATACTGTCAATCATCTTGCCTAGCTCGGGTGATTTTAGCTCGGTCAGCTAGAAACTGGCTCGAAGTGATGTGGACAGGATATACCTGCGTTTAGCGCATGAAAGTAACGAGGTAATGGAAGTGAAAATGTGCTCACCCATGTATATTCAAAATGAGTCGTAGGATATACACCGGGAACACCACCACTCCCCTGGCCAACAGACTTGCGTATGACTTGTCGCAGATAATCCTCGGCTTCATCATCCCATGCCGATGCGTTCATTAAATAAGCCGCTGTTGAAGAAGGGGAACCAAACATAGAACCCGAAACTTTATGCTGAACTATTTGATCAAAATCAATTTTGCCAATGAAGGCTTCAAGCGAGTGGGTCAATGTCATAAGCCTTTTGCTGTATATCAATTCTGGGCGAAACCCGGATATTTTAGTCTTGTATACGTCCATTAAAGCCAATTTTGCTTTGAACTCAAATACCAGGGACGTATCCTGTTCCTGTAGCAATTCAAGGATGGCCGGGACAATTATCTCAAAGCCGACATGATTGGCTGTGGATACATCCCATGATGCCAATAGAGAACGTAGGGAGGAAGTCGCACGACTGATACGTGGACTAAGATCATTGTGGTCAAGCTCGAGTTGTAAAGGCTGAGCTTTATGCCGTAGTTACCAACGCAAGCAGTGCACCTGCTGTGTTCAGAATACCATCAATCTGGCATTTAGTGTTGCTTTCCCAGCTCCCATCGCCAGATTGCATCTTGAGTAGATATTTGAAGCTCTCGGGGAATAACAATCTCTTCTCGCCGTCAAACGACTTTGTGACAAGAGAGACCCAAGCTGTGTTATATGCCGTGCAGCTCAACGAGCCAAACCCGTACTTCTGGCCGGCGTCTCTGACAACTTATTGAATTAGCGACTTCGCATCACCCAAATCCATCGTGACTCTCTGCAAAACTTTTGATTGATGTGTTGGTGTATAATAGATCCAATAGATCCTGGCATATACCTATGTAAGAATGGCATTCCTATTATACATTCATCAACGAGGCACTCCAGGTCTACGAGATGATCCTTATCCACCTGTCTGTATTCAGGGTCAGTTCCACGATGTCTGGAATCTAGTGTAACCTCCGTCGGGCTTTCCAAATGAGTATTCAACATGCAACAGCTAAGGTATGGAGCACAGGCAGGTATCCGTGCTCATAGGTAGTCACGGCCTTTCCTAGATGGGTAGTTATCTAATGTCTTCAGGGCCGATAGTCAATATGGGAGCACCCAAAGCTCTCAAGCTACACCGTCAATTTCTCAGCTTCCCAAGCGTGACCAGTTTTGCATAGTTTATCATTTACAATAATCAGGATATGTTATTAAATCTGCCATCTGAAGAAAGCGCGCTTTCTTCAGGAGATTGGCGCAATTGGGTTGCTGTTGTGCCATTTGTGGTAAGGAGCATTATAAAGATTATTTCCAAAAGACTGCAATTGACGTTCCAAATCCCAGGTTCTTATCTATACTTTGATGATCCTTCTATATAACGTGTTTTTACACCCCCTGCATTCCTTCCCAGGACCGTTGCTGTTCCAAGCCACCAAGCTCATGAAGGCAGGTCATATGGCGACAGGAAATTTGCAGTTCCAAGTAAAAGCTTTGCACGAAAAGTACGGCCCTGTGGTTGGTATTGCGCCAAATGAACTTAGCTTGGCAGATCCAGCAGCCTGGAAAGACATATTTGGCCAACTCCCCAATTTCTATCGTTTGGATGATTCTATGGCTAGGAACCTCATATCAGCTGAGAGAGACCAACACGCTATTCTTCGGCGTTTGTTGGCTTATGGCTTTTCCGAACGATCTATGCTGGCGCAAAGCCCCTGTATCAGCAACTACGTCGATGTACTAATGCAAGGACTCCACAAACAGTCGACAGGTAGTAACGAAGCTGTGGATTTAAATGCTTGGTTTAACTGGCCTGCCTTTGATATCATCGGTTTTCTCTTTTGGCTCCGACTTCGAAAATCTGAAAAATGCCGATTGGCATCCATGGGTCAAGTTGAGCGCCAAACATAACAAAGCAGTCGCGATAATGGCGTCATTAAAAGCCATAGTCTTAGGAAAGCTTGTCAAATGGTTTGTTAACAGTGGGATGTTTCCAACACAAAAGTATCTTGATGATATTACTCAAAAGATCCGCCAGCGGGTTGAATGCGATAATGAGCAACTGGATTTTATCGAGAGTCTTGTGCGCAAAAAAGACGTACTAGTAAGGCAATTCTCTTGTACCTAAACTTTCAAGTCTAACAACATAAACAGTCTATTGCAGAGATAGCAGCAAATGCTGAAGCTCTTATTGGCGCTGGTTCTGAATCGACGGCCACTTTACTTTCTGGTGCAGTTTTTGTCCTCCTCAAAAACCCTGTCTGGCTAGAGAAGGTGACGAGCGAGGTTAGATACACCTTTAAGAAAGAAGAAGACATTACATTGATCTCTGTTCAACGCTTAAAATACATGCTCGCATGCTTGGAGGAGACTTTTTGGTACTACCCTCCATACGACATCCACGATAAGGAAATGTTAGCTATTATTCGAGCGTTCCAGGAGTGGAGGCCAGAGCTGTTGGTTTACGATAGAAGGAGAGTTTCGAAGTGTCATCCGACCACCGAGAATTGGAGTATTTCATGACTACTAAGGTTCTGACTGCTAGGCAGGTACGGTGGTATGAGCTGCTGCAGGAATGCTATTTCGCTACGATACCGACCCGGAAGAACAAACGTATTAGCCGACACGCTTACGCCACGGAGGGACGACAGAGCCCAGAATCTTGATCACCGCTACTTGACGATGTTGCCTCAGGAAGTCCTTGACGAGCAGGCCGTGGCGGAGCTAGCATTTATGGATTTGCACAGTGCAGTCACGGACAGCGATGTTATCGATCGAGTACTTAATGCCAACGAGAGATATGCCACGACAGAGAAGGCACATGAGAGAGTGGACCGGAATGATGCTAAATAGCACACCGAAGAAGGGAGACTACTATTCCAAGGCCGCTTGTACGTCCCAGCCCTCCGCGCACGATTGTTGGACGAGATGCACCGACTCCTTCAACAGCCCACCCAGGTCAGGACAAAATGAAGAAGCTATTCAGAGAAGGCTTTCACTGGGAATCGTGGAGAAAATATGTGGAGAGCCGTTGACAACTACAAGACATGCAAAAGGACCACTACTTGGCGGGACCGAACACCTGGGCTGCTGCAGCCGTTACCTATCCCTGAACGACCATGGCAACATCTGTCGATGGAATTTATGGAGCTTCCCAAGGACCGCCACGGTTACGATACGGTGTTTGTGACGGTGGACCGATTGAGTAAGAGAGCAGTGGCGGTGCCCTACTGCAAAGAGACCGTCACGGCTAAAGAAATGGCGAGGCTCTGGATTCGATACGTATTTCCATGGACAGGTCTACCCGACAACATCATCCAGGACCGAGGGGGTCCGTTCGTATCAGAATTCTAGAATGAGGTCTGTCGAATACTACGCATCAAGTTCAAGCTGTCAACCGCTAGACATGCTCAAATAGACGGGCAGACCGAAATACCCAATCAATACTCGTAGCAACGTTTACGACCCCATGTCAACTTTGCGATGGACGATTGGTTAGAATATTTGCCTATTTGCGGAGTCAGCTCTACCACAGACCTCAGTAGAAATGTCTCCGTTCATGATCGAGAAAGGATATCAACCAAGAATGTCATTCGATTGGACACCCGCGGTGCCGCCACGGAAGTTGACTGTTAACGAGAAGGATGCGCAAGCGTGGACCAAGCGGATTCAGGAGATATGGGAGTTTGCGAAAAGAAAAATGAAGCAAGCGCAGGAACGGCAAGCAAAGCAAGCCAACAAAAAACGTCGACCAGTGAACTTCTCGGTAGGTGATATGGTGTATGTGGCGAATGAAGGATGGGATACGGGGCGGCCGCATCGTAAGTTAGGCCATCGGCAAGAGGGAGCCTTTCCTATTATAAAGAAGGTTGGTCACGCCTTTGAGCTGGAGCTACCGAAGGGCCTGAGGGTGCACCCGATATTCTCACCGGAGAAGCTACGCTTAGCCGCCTGTTCAGAACCGCTACCAGGGCAGCTGGCTGATGAGGGACCGGAGTTGAATATTGATGGTCATTCGGAGTGTGAGATCGGGCGAATCGAAGCGTCACGAACCCGGTGGAAGAAGCTGTGCTATCGAGTATGTTGGCTAGGCCGTGATCCGGATCCGAAGTGGTATCCAGCGAGCTACCTAAAGAATGCGCCGTTGGTGGTGAGGGCCTTCCATGATTCCAATCCTGATGCGGACGGACCGCAAAAGCCGCTTGACGAGTGGCTCAAAGCTGCGGAGGAGGACCGCTTTGTGGAGGACACTTTGGAGGACAATATCCCGATATCAAGCGCTCGCGGGCAAGCGCCTCGAAGGGGGAGAGTAATGTGACAGCCCTACGCGCTCGGCCACGTGGCAGAGGCTCTCGGTAGGTAAGGCGGATACCGTAGGGCGGCCGGGTCCATTCCCGTCAACTAAGGTTTCAAGCCCTGGCGGTACTGTATTTTGATCTCTTCGAGAGCGGTGCCCAGTTGGGAAAGGCCTTCACACAGAGAAGCGTATATGTGCTCTTGCCAGGCGTATAGCTTCATTCTTCGTCTTTCATCTTCTTCTCTATGCTCAATATTGTCGGTGGACCGGGTGCGCCTAGATATATCAATCCACGGCTTCGACCATTGTCACACTTGGCCAATGTATTGGAGCTGCTACATCTTCAAGTACGATGTGGCATTTTGGATCTCTTTTGCAGCGTCATCGATCAAGCTGGGCAGGTTCACGATATGCTTGCAGTAATACAGAGGCCGATTGAAAGAGCACAAGAGATCACACAAGACATCCAGAAATATCGATCTGCTGGAAAATCCAACAACACTAAGGGAGAGCTGATGGACATACACTTCAGGAGCGCAGTCCCTTGGAAACTTGATCTCCCAGAACCTCCAGAAAACGAAAGCCATGAGTGGATGACAGACCATATATAAGTGGGCTAGCCTATCGGCGAGATTGGAGTCCAAACGGCGTAGCCGATAACTGTTCTGGTACCCGGTACAAATTTATGCCGGGACGGGCCCCCAGATTCTTTCTGGCAGATATTATTCGGCACTGGCGTCGTTTAATCCGACTTTGGCAGACAGTTAGATCGTGTCATTTGCAGAGATACCGTTCAAGACAAATTGGGCCATGCTAATCTTAGAATTAGAGCATTTTTGCACCAGGCTGTTGGAGAGATCATACCGGCAACCCGGTAAGTCTAAAAATCAAAGCTTCGAAACAGATCATCAGCTAAAAGTTTTGCCACTTTTTTTCCAGATACTAGTGACTCTCAATTCCAAAATCCAAGACATGCAGCAGCCGGATCATGATTCGGGGAATGTAAGAACTGCGACTTGCGTCAACAGCCATGGTATCGATTCAGACTTTTGACTGCTAACAATTTTTTTCGATGACACAGGAACAACCAAATACCATCGTAAGAACCCAAAGTTCCGTCGACCATAGTTTTCGCTCCTTTTCGAATCAACACACGCGTCTCTGTCTCCCTTGTCCCACGCTGATTCCTCTTCTTTTCTACTCGATTGAGCAGACTACATGTTGTGGTAAACCAACGACCGAACCGAAAACAAAAATCGTGACTCTCGAAAGAAAGCTCGGTTTCCTCGATGTATGGGCGAAGAACAAGGAAGGACGAAAATGACAGCTCCTTCTAAAGCTCGATCTTTTGGAAGCAATAATCATGTTTCTAAAGGCGAAAAAACAAGAGTCGTCGAAAAAAGTCTTGAATCAAAAAGATGCAACGAATCTACATACTGTCAATTTTCCTGTCATCTACATTATGGAGTCATACGGGACGGACGGTGATGGCAGTAACCGAGACGTATTCCTTGACATTTTAACCAATTCTCAGGGGCTTCGCCCATACTACACCCGCACACGGTGTTCTATCAATCACAACTTACAGATCTACGAAGAGGAGCGTAACGGTACCCCAAGGTTGAAGGCTGGAGACGATATGCACCGGACCATGGAACCTTACTGTTGGAACCCCAATGACAGCTGTTGCATACTTTAGTTTATCTACCAGAGCTAAAAAGTAACCATGGCTTTTTAGCTATGTAGGATTGCAACAACAGCAACCGACTGTTGCCTCAGGCAGCAACCACAGCAAAGCAGAGCGCCACTTTGTGCTTCGTTAACGGGTATCTCCATACTGCGGATAGCTTCATGTTCGTACGACAATGGAAATATTCGGTGTTTTGTTGACGGCTACGTCCAGCATCTTGCTAGCGCGTGGAGCCAGCCAGAGCGCATATAAATATGTGTTATGGGCTGACCCCATATTGTCGTTCGGGACTGAGCCCTCACGAAGTCTATGCCAAGGCCCGAAGTACTTACCGCCTATGGGAGGCAGAACTCAACAAGGATTTGAAGCTATTCCCAGATCCCAATAGCGCAACGCTAGGCCCTAGACGGGTATTAGTGAATGAACACTAGCGTTCCCCCTTTTTTCATATAAGATGCCTGCTATTGCGGAACTTCCTACTTTCTTCCTTTTTTTCTTTCTTTCCTCATGTATTTAGTATATTCGAATATGAACATATAGCTGTTTCATAAGGCGGGACTGGCCCGTAACATTGGGAGATACCTTTCTTGCTTCACTTTTTTCTTTCTCTCTCTTCGTTTATTAACAGTCAATGATAAGAATTATCTAACACATAACAAGGAAAACCAGCTATCCAATGAGGGCAGATGAGTGGATATATGCGCTGCGCTCACCATATCCGGGATAGCCGTAATATAATCCTGTCACCAATCACTTGCTGTTGATATATACGTGATAATCTAGAGACTTTACCTATAAATGTAGGCGGTCTCCTGTAATGGTTGTGACAGCCTTTGACAACACGGCACCGTTCTGCCTACGGCCTGACGCCGCACCCCGGAAAAGATGAAGCCATCCGCACGTAGGGCTGTAGCCCTACGCGGTGCCGGATTGGGCCTCTGCAAGAAGCGGTGCCAGGATGAGTAAGGCGTTACCCACAGAGAAGATAAATATCTCTGTGGCGAGGCGGGGAGCCCTTTTCCTTTCTCCTTTTCTTCTTCATGCTTGATATTGCCTGTAGACCCGGTGCACCTAGTTAGCGAGATAGCCTCAATATCAGGTTTTGACCACTGTCACAATGGTACCATACGAAGTATTGATGTTATGAGCTGACCTCATGAAGGGTGTTCGGGTGAAGCCCTCACGATATCGCTTCATTGATCGCCTCAATGATCGCCGCATTGATCCGGCACCTGCCCGGTGCCTACACCTACGCTCTATGCCTACGTCTACGCGCTAGGTGCTGCCCCCAGGGGGCAGAGCTACCCCTGTTGCTAGGCAACACCTGCGGAAGCCCCTATTTCCCGTTAACCATATAAACCTGTATACGCCTCGGAACTTGTAACTTCTCTTTCTCTTTCTTTTCTCATGTTTAGCTTTCTAATCGAATATGCCCTTATATTGAGCATAAGGCGGGACTAGCCCGTAACAATTGATGTCTGGTGCGACTGTATACTAGAGCAAAGGATGGTGTCGGATTGCTGGGTTCCTGAATAGTGGAAAGGAATAAGTGACTAGTAAGATTGTAACTATGTATTGAGTTCTCCTTTGTCTCATTATACCATGTTCCAAAGCCAAATTTATACCGGTACGGTTGACCCCGGTGATTTCCCTAGTACTTTTTTTTATTTTACTGTCATACAGGGATCTGTTGCAAGCTCGGTATTATATGAAGAGCTAGCTTAATTGAGAAGGCGGTGATACTGGGAATATGGCAGTATCTAGCCAATTAGAAGTGAACATGTATTTAGTGTCTTGGCGCGTAGTCCGCGCTAACAGCCGGAAAAGAAGGGTATCTCGCGATCCCCCGGCTCAGGAGCACTTTTGAACAATCGAACATCCTCACCCATACAATTTTACCGCTGACACCTGTGTTACCGTATTTTAGCAACTTCCACGGTTGCGACAGGATCACGTAATAGCGCCGTACTGTTTACAGCCAATCATTTGCTATCGTATTCGTAATAGTATAGAGACTTTACTCCTTAAAGTAGGCGGTCTCCTTGTAAAGTACCATACATGGTATTACATGGCTTGTATTTACATCAGGATAAAAACATACTACGTAGTACATAGTTAGTAGATTACTACTTTTATATAATTCACATGGGCAATTTGGTGAGTGACTTTCGAATATGTTCTATAAATGGTTTTAATGTAGAGATAAATATGTGCGTTTCTTATTGGGGTAGTCAGTTACTTGCATATTGTCATTTGGAATGTCATCAAGTACATATCCTGAATGGTCCCAAGCGCAAAGCTTTCAGGAGTTGCTTGTACTAAATCGAGAATTCATCAATAAAAAATTAGACAGATCACCCTATCTTTGTGGCTCGTTACAATCTGAAAGTGTACCGTTCATTGACGGATTACTTCGCCTAAACAAGCTAGGTCTTCTCACAACAATTTGTCAGTCCTCCGAGCCTTCTTTTGACAATCCAGCTATCGAGGAAGTTCGTCAGATCCCATACATTTCTTTTATCATGGTTGAGAATGATGTGTGTAAGCCAGAAATGGTCGCTCGTACATTAAGAGACCGTTCTGATATTCTTTTTTATGGGTTTAAAAGGTATCCTTATATAGTAATAGAGGGATCTCACAACTCTACCGAGGTTGTTACGAAATATCGCTTGGCTAATCATACGGCTTGGAAAGATGATATACGTCTCCACCTAATGAAACCTCAAGAGACAGAGGATATTTATGTTGCATTTGAACATATATGGGAGCGTAACAGACCTTGGGATTTTACTGTTATGGGACGATCTTATGATTCCGATATAGACATCGCTGAAATAATTGCCAACGCTGTACAAGCGGTTGAAAAATAGCGATGAGTCAACGCGCCTTCGAGGATATCTATTAGTAATCTAGACTCTTAATGCATGTATTGTGCTTATTCTCACTTTCAATACTACGAGAGTGTATACAGGTAAGGTGACCTTGCTAAAAAGAAGCCACACCACCACTAATGCAACACTATACCTAACTAGGACTGCTTTCTTGGCAGAGCTCAACCGACCATGCTAAAATTATTTCTTAGTAAAAGCGTTACAGAGCTATACAAAATCTATATTATATTAAAATATTAAAAATATTCAATTTTTAACCAGTTTATAACTGATTTTTAATTGATTTTTAAATGATTACTAAGTAATTTAAATTAGAAATATATAGATATATATAGATATATATATTTTCAATGTATATACCTTATTGATTATATATTCTTCGAAAAATGTATATATAAATATTAAGAAATCAGTTAGAATTAGACCTCTGCAAGTCCCATGGGACTAAAATAATTTCAGTCCCAGTCCCATGGGACTGATTTCCATGGGACTGGGCGAGACCCCTCTGCCCGTCCATGGGAGTCCCATGGGAATCCCATGTGTTACGGGCCAGTCCCGCCTTATGAAACAGCTATATGTTCATATTCGAATATACTAAATACATGAGGAAAGAAAGAAAAAAAGGAAGAAAGTAGGAAGTTCCGCAATAGCAGGCATCTTATATGAAAAAAGGGGGAACGCTAGTGTTCATTCACTAATACCCGTCTAGGGCCTAGCGTTGCGCTATTGGGATCTGGGAATAGCTTCAAATCCTTGTTGAGTTCTGCCTCCCATAGGCGGTAAGTACTTCGGGCCTTGGCATAGACTTCGTGAGGGCTCAGTCCCGAACGACAATATGGGGTCCGACTTTTATTGTTGGATAGCTACTACTCCCATCTCACGTACGATTTTATTCACTTCTGTGAAATAAACAAGATCGTACTGTACTGTACTGTACAGTTGTTTGCAAAAACGGTGCACGTTTTTACTCACTTCATTTGTTTACTGATCCCTGTAGCCAAGAGACGCTAAGCTATTTTTGTAAATATTCCGAAGCTCCATCTCACATATCTATATCGGCTAGTAACTACAGTCTGAATCTGTTTGGGGATTAGCACAACAATCTCCGAGACATGTAATTTAGCCTCCTCCAAGGAGGTGAACTAGTGCATTAGGTTGTCAGACTAATACTCTATAGTAAAATTGGGGTGTTTATCTAATTTACGCTAATTCAATGGAATGCCATTCATGTACACTTGATTGGGAAACTAGTGCGCATCTCTACACCACTCTGATTGGGTTTTAACCCCTGTAACTAAGATGACGCTAGGCTATATACGTGAATTATTCTGGACCTCTGTCTCACGATGCAGAAGTGACGCCTTCGCGTATTCATAGTATAGTTTTACTCTACGTGAGGACACTTCCACTAGCGGGGGGTCCTCCAGGAGCTCTATATAACTCCAAATTGTTAGTTATAACACTGCTAAGCTAGCTCCACCTCTAGCAGCAGATATCTTCTTATGCAGTTATATATAAGGTCGATTTTCGAACACTAATTTGACCCCACCTGTTTGGCCGGATATAGATAGTAATATACGTGTTCTATAAAAAGGAGTCTATATAAACCTCTTTGCGTATTTGGTAACCTAGCACTATGAAACCAGAAATATCATCTAGTTCGATGCATGCGAAATGCAAACATGCTATGCAGAACAAATAGATGAAGAGATCAACAAGGTACCACATGCAAGTTATGTAACTTAATTCCTATCCCATATGTTATATCAAGACCAACCCTTAGCCAACAACACACAAGCCCCTCCAACTAGGAAATGTTGCGTGCTTCATCTGTCAGTATTTATTGAATTTCTTGCACTAGTGGAACGCTCTTCTATAGTAGCGTGAGACACTAACTTTATCTGCTGAGATAATATTCCTTAGCTGTTTAGATAGCAGGCATTAGCATATATACCTCAAGTATAAGAACAATCAGTCTCACAGTAGTAACTTCCTGGACTTAATCACATTCAATGCACGGATACCAGGGACCGTCAGGTTCTATCGAAGGAGGACAACATGGCAGAGTAGGAGTACCCTTCACAACTCCTATGATCTGAAGCATAATTATAGGAAGCCAAGCTAGCTGCATGATAGATGATAAACCAGAATCGAGTGGAAGTTTTATGGTAAGAAGACTAAGAGAGCCGAAGCGTAGAACGTATAGATGGTAGAAAGCTTAAACCTAGTCTGTTAGGAAGCAATGGTTATATTTATACTCTATAGCGAATTAAAATACACTGCTAATTATTTCTAGTTATTATTCCTTGAGTAATTATTAATCAAACCACACTCTCTAGGCTGCACTGCCTCCTTTAGGTTAACCTTAACGCTGCAAGGGACTATATAGCTCTATCCCTAGCTCTGTAGTTATGTGTAATTAGACATGCTGTATAACATATTCAGTAAAATCATCTCTATAAAATAGTTGATATGATCTTCTTAGTACTGTATATTAAAATGTGGAATGGAGGCTTATAAGGCAGAATTCATGATAGACCCTCTACCGTTACACACGGATTCTTCCAATTACAGTCTCTAAGATCTATATCCTATTTAGCATAGCCACTCAGTGCTATGCTTATTTGGATGATGTTAGCATTCAAGATCGGTATGCTGTGGAATATTTCTCCACCGCCTGGAATTTTATGCAGCCCGATTATTATAAATAGTTTGTCGCTGATACTAGGTACTGTACATATATAATAATATAATACTACTCAAGATGGGAGCCACGATTTTTACACGTCCTATTGCGAGATTCTATTCTTCAACCCTTTAGGCACTCTTGGCCATAGTGCATTCTTTTTCAAAATAAGCAAGTCATAGATTACTACAAACTATCATTCAATTAATCTACATCTCCTCAGTCATATCTCATGAGTCGGAGAATTTGACACGATCCCCACGTATGAAGCGTCGGGCTGAAGGTCAGCCAGGCGATATGATGCTGTCCCTGCCTTGCGCACTCCGTTTTCCATCTCGCCTTTATCACCCCAAAAAATTCTTTCGTGGTCCCAATCATCCACAAAATCAAGGAGTCGTGATATCTTACCGTATGTAACCGGTTGAAATCCTTTTATGCTCTTTCTGGTTGAATATTCTAGGATGCAGGATAAGACAAACAGCATAATGCTCAACGTCAGCATCGGTAGCAGAGCTAGCCCTATTTCAATATCTGCAGTGAACGCGCAGCCAAATATCCACTGAATAAGAGATCTGTAAAAGAAAAAGAGCATGCTTTGCGAGCTCGTCAAGAATGACCAGAGTGAATCACCACTCAAGCTAGATCCAACGTGCGCTGCTTTCCGCCATGCAGCCTCTCGTCTCGGAAGAGGTTGACGAGAAGTTGGACAGAATGAAGGCAGAAAGTCAGGATGGACTGGCTGATAATCTGAAATGAAATCCCCAGCCACTCAGTACGATTTCCAAAAACTTCCGAAAGTCGCGTGGAAATATATGCGTAATTCTTCCATTTATCAACCAGTGTGTTTGACGAGAGATTGTCGTCAAACCCACCTAAGCTGTGAGTGCTGACTAATGCAACAAGAACTGTAGACGTTACGGCGGACGCGATGAACGAAAGCCAGACGAACAACATGATACAGTGCGTCTGAGGTACTATCGTTCTGAGTGAAGGCTGCTGGCTGTTTGGACGCGCGACGGCATCTTCATTCCGTGACTCATCTCCTGTGCTCCCCTCGGCATCTATCTGGTATGTAGGTTTTGTATACCTCCCCTCATATGACTTTGCGTCTCGATCCATGACTGCTTGGACACCAGAAGGAATTTTTGTTCTTTCAGTGTTTAGCAGAGTTAAGCGCGCGTATGTTTTAGCTGTAACCAATGGATTTGATCCCCAATATGCCACATTTCCACTACAAAGTAAACAATATGTAGAAATGCATGTTTGCAAGAGAAGACCGGTACCCAGTGTTAACATCGCCCAAGCACTGAAGTCGATACCATGTCGTTGGGCTTTATCGCTAAACTGTTCAATATTCCCGGCAGTGTTCCCGTCCCACTTTCCAGTGATATCAATACTTGTTGTGAGGATTGAAATACCGCCATACACTGTTGCTAAAGATATTGCTGATATAACATTCATATACCATGCGTGGGGACCGTGTGCGTTGGAACTCGAAAACAATCGGAGAGTTGAGGTGTATCGTAGTCGACCTTCCCAGAATAGAGTCCACCTAAGTGTAGTTGCATGTATATAATTCATGCTATCAAACACAGCAGCAATTGCCACATTAAGTATTAGTGATACTGTCGTCTCGGCTATCGAGGGTAACGAAAGTGCACGATGTCCACGGTGATAGTGGCTGGTTTCTAGCCAATAATATGTCATGGTTCCGATTCTAGATGCCGTACCTCTCAAAAACCGAGGGGCTCGTAGGCGACCAGTTCTCAAGATGTAAGAACCAATTGAAAGTAGTACAATAGATATAGATAGACCCAAAAATAATCCAAAGGCACACATGTTGCGGGTCAACAACTGTTTCTCCGCGGAATCCAGCGAAAGTTGTGCTGGCAGGAGGACGACACGGGGACTGTAAGGTACAAAGAAGGTTTCATTGGGCGACTGCATGCCTGAATTTGCTGGGATTGCCTTAGGAGGGAGGCCCCTTCCAGATGTCACTGAGCTTCTCGGTCGATCAGATGAATTGACATGATTGTGTGGGGACATTTTGAAGAACAAGAAAGCGAAAGGGTTGAAGAATAGAATCTCGCAATAGGACGTGTAAAAATCGTGGCTCCCATCTTGAGTAGTATTATATTATTATATATGTACAGTACCTAGTATCAGCGACAAACTATTTATAATAATCGGGCTGCATAAAATTCCAGGCGGTGGAGAAATATTCCACAGCATACCGATCTTGAATGCTAACATCATCCAAATTGTGAAAGTGCTCAGGCCGAAGTACTAATATTGACTAATATTGCACTAAGGGTAGCGGTCAACGAGAAAACTAAGCATGGAAAATAAATACAGGAGTAAGAGTAAGCCAGCGCTGGAGTCGATATTTATGTGCGAGCTCCATTCCCAATACAGTACCGCTGGCGGTCCCTAATACAGAGATATCTAGGGCCTCAGCCCTATCGGCAATATCCGTCCCCATGCCTCCATTCCCACGTGCCGGCCACGTGCCAAGCCCTAAACCCTATGACGGCTGAGAGCTGTCACACAAATAAGCATAGCACTGAGTGGCTATGCTAAATAGGATATAGATCTTAGAGACTGTAATTGGAAGAATCCGTGTGTAACGGTAGAGGGTCTATCATGAATTCTGCCTTATAAGCCTCCATTCCACATTTTAATATACAGTACTAAGAAGATCATATCAACTATTTTATAGAGATGATTTTACTGAATATGTTATACAGCATGTCTAATTACACATAACTACAGAGCTAGGGATAGAGCTATATAGTCCCTTGCAGCGTTAAGGTTAACCTAAAGGAGGCAGTGCAGCCTAGAGAGTGTGGTTTGATTAATAATTACTCAAGGAATAATAACTAGAAATAATTAGCAGTGTATTTTAATTCGCTATAGAGTATAAATATAACCATTGCTTCCTAACAGACTAGGTTTAAGCTTTCTACCATCTATACGTTCTACGCTTCGGCTCTCTTAGTCTTCTTACCATAAAACTTCCACTCGATTCTGGTTTATCATCTATCATGCAGCTAGCTTGGCTTCCTATAATTATGCTTCAGATCATAGGAGTTGTGAAGGGTACTCCTACTCTGCCATGTTGTCCTCCTTCGATAGAACCTGACGGTCCCTGGTATCCGTGCATTGAATGTGATTAAGTCCAGGAAGTTACTACTGTGAGACTGATTGTTCTTATACTTGAGGTATATATGCTAATGCCTGCTATCTAAACAGCTAAGGAATATTATCTCAGCAGATAAAGTTAGTGTCTCACGCTACTATAGAAGAGCGTTCCACTAGTGCAAGAAATTCAATAAATACTGACAGATGAAGCACGCAACATTTCCTAGTTGGAGGGGCTTGTGTGTTGTTGGCTAAGGGTTGGTCTTGATATAACATATGGGATAGGAATTAAGTTACATAACTTGCATGTGGTACCTTGTTGATCTCTTCATCTATTTGTTCTGCATAGCATGTTTGCATTTCGCATGCATCGAACTAGATGATATTTCTGGTTTCATAGTGCTAGGTTACCAAATACGCAAAGAGGTTTATATAGACTCCTTTTTATAGAACACGTATATTACTATCTATATCCGGCCAAACAGGTGGGGTCAAATTAGTGTTCGAAAATCGACCTTATATATAACTGCATAAGAAGATATCTGCTGCTAGAGGTGGAGCTAGCTTAGCAGTGTTATAACTAACAATTTGGAGTTATATAGAGCTCCTGGAGGACCCCCCGCTAGTGGAAGTGTCCTCACGTAGAGTAAAACTATACTATGAATACGCGAAGGCGTCACTTCTGCATCGTGAGACAGAGGTCCAGAATAATTCACGTATATAGCCTAGCGTCATCTTAGTTACAGGGGTTAAAACCCAATCAGAGTGGTGTAGAGATGCGCACTAGTTTCCCAATCAAGTGTACATGAATGGCATTCCATTGAATTAGCGTAAATTAGATAAACACCCCAATTTTACTATAGAGTATTAGTCTGACAACCTAATGCACTAGTTCACCTCCTTGGAGGAGGCTAAATTACATGTCTCGGAGATTGTTGTGCTAATCCCCAAACAGATTCAGACTGTAGTTACTAGCCGATATAGATATGTGAGATGGAGCTTCGGAATATTTACAAAAATAGCTTAGCGTCTCTTGGCTACAGGGATCAGTAAACAAATGAAGTGAGTAAAAACGTGCACCGTTTTTGCAAACAACTGTAACAAGCGGGCCATGGGGTCCGCAAAATGTCACAACTGAAGGCAACGGCCGAACACAGGCCCCTAGGCGAGGCATAAAGTTCGCCCGTAAGAAATGGGTTCATGTACAATAGAGACACAAGGGATAGTTATAGTGGTTGTATCCTGCATATCGCTTAATTGCGAGGGGTCGGGGTAAATGAATCAAACAAACAAACAAACAAACTGTAACGTTGCTGGTGGCGAACTTGTCCTTCAGAGAACGCGGGATTTTGTCAGGATTCTTAGCCCAGCAGTTTTCTTCGGTATGGCCAGTCTTGCCGCAGCTGGGATAGCTGCATTTTAAATGACTTTTGTCTTCACGCTTTGACTTCTGGCTGCCGTTGTAACCAGTGTTGCTACTGGTATTGTTATTGTTGGCTTCTTTCTTAGCCTTCTCTTTCGCCTTTCTGTCGTTGTTGATTTGAAGCTGTCTGTTCTCTTCAACGTGTAAACGTTCATAGAGATAATCAAGGTCAGGAGGATCATCGGGCTTGGTCGAGCGGATCCAGTCATATTTCTCTTTGAAGCCACGATAGTTGGGGGGAAGACCATGGAGAAGAGCAGTGGCGAGCATGTCGTCCGTCATATTATACTTTACGGACTTGAGATCGGCTTTGATCTGGCGCACTTTGTTGGTGTACTCGGTCATGGATGAACAATGTTCAAGCTTAAGGTCACTAAGCTGATTTAGAAGGCTGTCACGCGCGCGCTCATGAGTGACTGCATATCGCTTCTTGATGAAATCGTAGGCCTCCTTCGCGTCTGCGTAGTCTTCTATCTCGATCTTGATACCATCAGAGACCCAGGTATTAAGCAACTTGCTTGCGAGTTTCATCTTCTCCTTGGCATCCTTGTGCTCCTTATAATCAATCTGCCATCGGAGATTGTTATTGGTGGTCATCAAGATGGTCTGGGCGTCATCCGTTTCGTCGTTATCGTCAGTGCTTGGAGTCAAAGCCTTGGTCCGCCTAGAACGTCTCGCTTCAACTTCAACAGGTTTGGTAAGTAGTCTTCTTTCTTCGGCTTGGGAGGGACGACCTCCTCACCGGTGAGATATTCAAGCGTATCGTTGCTTTTGGCCGCTCGCTCGAACTCGCGTTTCCAACTGATGAAATTGGTCTTGCCTTTGAGTGTGCAGTTATCTTTGACTTCGTCCATCTTAGAGTCAGTCATGTCTGTAGTCTTAAAAGCAGAATTCTGAGGTCTGCAGTCTGGGGTCTAGGGTCTGGGGTCTGGGGTCTTGATCACTAGGCACTTGCGTCAATTCAAAGTTTTTGGATTAGAAAAAAAGAAGAGGCTCATAACCAGTTGTAACCCTGAACTGAGACACAAGTGATGATAATATTCTACAGAATCTATGTATGCAGGTACATCTATTTATAGTCATAAGTAGCTGCTGTTGCCTGCTAGGCTACCAGTGGTAGCCTAGCATTATGCATATCACGTGATTCTGGGATCCAACTACACTAGCGATATGCAGGCTACTACCACTATCTGTATCCTTGTAGCTCTAATTACAGTCATCGGCGCATTTCTTACGGGCGAACTTTATGCCTCGCCTAGGGGCCTGTGGTTGGCCTTCGCCTTAGATTCCGTCCTGGTGGGCCCGTTGGCCCACGGCTACAAAACCTTTGATCCTGAGATGGATGACGACATGATCCCATTGTAAATGTTAGATAGAAATCCCGAAACGCCGGGAGTGCTGAGAGCAGAAAGTTCGACAGTGCTTCGGATGCTACTGCAGTGAGGTGATCGCGGTTCGTAGGCATCTGGTGGGCACCAGCTAGTTTGAAGGGTGATGGCTTGTTATGGAAGCGATTTCGTAAGTCTTCAACAGTGAGAGTCGGAGTCGAGATGGGAGACGCCTGATTAGGGCGATATTTGGGGTCCGGCGTATTTGCTGAGAAGGATGAATGTGGGCGGGTATGTGGCGAAGATCTCGATTCTGTTGCTGACGAATGCTGACGGGAACCTTTCAGAACGGACGCATAGCTTGGGCGGGGACTAGAGGTAGAACATGATTCGAGGATAGTTGATTGGTCGCAAACATCTGCTTCATTCTCGGTATCTCGTTTTTGGGCTTCTGGGTTGGAAAGGGTGGCAGTGGAGGGATGGTGTATCGGTGTAGTTGGGCGAGTTGGAGGTTCTGTCCAGGATTGGGTTTCTCGGAGCAAGTCGGCCCACATGCAGTCATCCTTGTGCAGCGACAGGAGCATTTCTGTGTCTGGTGGTCCCTCAGTATCCCAATTGTAGAGTTTGTTTCCACATGCGAAACATTGAACCACATCGTCGTATTTCTCGGATGGGAGGTAGCTGAATCCAAATTTCGCTAGTTGCTGGGGGGAGATATGGTGGTGAGGCCATTGCTGATAAGTAAGACGACGTGACTGAGTTGTAGAAAGTTTTGCAGAGATCCATAAAGGTCGTCATCATCTTGTTGTGGTGTTGCAGGGCGCGTTTCGGGTACGGGAGATGTTTGACGCGTTGGTGGTTCGGATGCGGGTTGTGGGTCTGTATCTAGGATTGAGAATTTGTTTTGGTCACGGCTTGGGGGTGTGTTGTTTTCTCTGTGTCTTTTGGATGCCATTTTGTTTCGATCTTCGGTCGATACAGTACAGTCATTCTCGAAATTGGCTTGACCAACATTGATGACTCTCTTCTTGCCCCACCGCCAAGACTTTAGTCTAACGCCTAACTAACTTAACCGACCTTGGATGACTAAGGAAGGGCCGGTTAATCTCAGCAGCAGCAGCTACAATCTCCCCACCTCAGAGCATTCACTTCAGCCTTGTATGTATCAGCCAAGATGAGCATAATTATAAGAGGTGGCCGAGATTTTGAATTCGATTTGCAGAGGATACAGGTTCAGTCGCGTTATATCACTGCTTGTGTCAACTGGAAGAAGGTATTTATTTCAAACCAGAGCGGCAATGAGAGTGCTGACATGGATAACTCGACAGCCTGAGGATCCCATACAGCTCGAAGAAAATGAAACTGAGTTAATCCAATGTTGGCAGCAATTCAATGAAACAGGCACCTACGGTGATCTACGTGATTTGCTCTCACCGGAAGACATCCTCTTACGGAACCTTGACATTTACGCCTTCAGTGACAAATACTTGATCGAAGACCTGAGAGAGTACTCGCAAAGTCAAGCAAATTGTTGTTTGGCTCGCATATTGGGACAAAATGCACTTACGACTTTACCAGACCTAGTCCAGAAAGTGTATGACGACGTCGCTTTAGTCGGTCTGAAAGTCCCTTTTGTCCGAGCCATAACGGCATTTGACAACTCTCGAAAATTCGCAGTCGAAACTCTCAAGAGCAAATCTGAGTTTTGGGACGATTTCTCTAGGGAATCAGCATATTACAATTATGTCTTCGATAGAAGCGAAGAGCCTCGTATGCTGCCACCGCGAGATTGGTACCGAGATGAACTATCTATCCTTCAAGTAGCAACCGATTTCAGCTTCATCGTTCAGCGATTTGTTCCTGTAATTCGTCAGCTTATTAGAGCAGATGATTTTCAAACCGCGAATGAATGTGTTCGAAGCATTTGGGATTTGCCATTCCCTCGATGCAGCGCGTTCTCCGGAATTCGCTTTGCGCTTTTTCAAAACTTACAACCCACCTTAAAAACTTTTTTACGGGACAAATATATTTCTCAACACGAGGTTTATGATAAACTTCTGAAACTGATTCCAGTGTTGGCGAAGTTGTTAGGCATACCTATCCCTAATGTTTACCGCGATGAGGTGGATTTCCTTCGCCAGGCACGTTTTGGAATAATTGCAACAGCAGCAAATTTATCCGAGGAAGCGGCCGCTTATCTACAGTCCAGAGCATCATTGAGTGATGTGCATTACCTTATCGGTATATGTTCCTGCGATAATGAGTCTGAACTCATGGCATTTCTTCAGAAAATCCAGGTCGCCTCCGAGAGTGAGCTTAACAATCTCCAGACCTTGCCTCCAAACGAGCGTATTGAAGAACTGCAATGGCTTTGTTCCCAGCCTTTGGAGTCGGTAAGGGAATATTTAGAAGACAAATGGGATAAAATACACGAGTTCTTTCGGACGATAGCTGTATTGTTTGTTTGTTTGCCATTTGACGACTCCAATCCAGATGCATTGGATCGCCTATTCGTGCATGAACAACTTTTTTACATCCTTGAGATATGCAGAAAAAAGGGCGGCACGCATTACCTTGGAAATGTGCCAGAGAACGATATTGCATTTGCCCAAACACTAAGGCCATTGGAAAGATATTGATAGACCGAAGCTAGTCCAAACACAACTAAGCTGAGAACCTTACCTTGCATTAATTGATTGATTTATTATCTAACGTACACCGACAAAATTACCCAGCAACATACGTCTGCCGTACAACCCGGTGGATGATAGTTTTTGAATTCCCATCCATATCCATGTGTCTTTATGGGCATCTTCTTTATTACATACTCTAGCTAAGTGGTCTATTCGTTAGCTCATTAGCCCTTGCATAGAGAATATTTCATGAGCATCAGATTTCTATCGGATCACAATTTGAGCAGTCTCATCGTAGTCATTGAGTCGTCGTAACGCGGTGATTGCACTTTGGGGGTTCATATTGCAGAACTATCGAAGCTTGCGGTTGGTTTGCATTGAACTATCCTAAGTGATTGTCATGGAAATCTAAATTACTTACCGGTATACCACTTCCGAGACACTTGTGAGATATGGTTCAATCATTGTACGTGATGTGGGAGGGTAAGAGAATTGCATATACGAGCAAAGGTTGAGTTTCTTTAGCAGCTAGCCCACAAGTGTGACGGGACACGATGTATGACGCCATTAAACGAACTGCTCCTAAGCTGCGAAGCCACGGAGCGGCAGCACGTATATAGCTGTCTACTGTGTCAGCAAGCAACCTACATGCTCTAGACAAGAACATTGAAATGTATTGAGTTGTATGGTACAGTAGCACGAATTCTTTATGGAACTCGCCCTCAAATGCAGCTCCTGTTGTCTCAATGTGATCTGTTACCAAGATGCCCCAGAGTAGGTCACGATACAGTAGTACAAGACTGTGCAGTAGCTGAAATCAACGCGTCTCTGCCCGCATCTTATGCGATGCAGGGTTCGTGACAAAATGCAAAGTGAATGCCCCTTCCTGCGCTTGAAAATGAAAGACAGCATAAGACGGTATAACCCCATCGCAGTTTCAAGACCGAGATGCCTCAAAGCTTGCGATCTCGTCCGAGAAATCCATCAAGCGCGCTTTGGGAAGCCAAAGTTCAACCTGATATTCCTCGCCTGCGGCAGTGAGCCGCTTATCTGACACCACCAGCCCAGAATCGCGCGGCATGGAGATCACGAGCTCGATGTCACGGGACCGTTTCGCAATGAAGAATACCAGACAGCTTTTATATAAAGAAGAAGATAAATACGAATCCTTCGGGGCTACATAGCTATGATTTTGGCATCAAATTTGCGGGGGGCGTGAATGAAGGATAGCCCTCACAATTACCGTGGCAAGAGGCACCAGAGTTTTCTGTTTTGTCTACAAGATGAAACTGAAATGAACATGAGCCCTACCACCTCCGATGCAGAAGTAGTGATTCCCCACCACTCCATGTCTGGTGTATTTTCGGGCGTGGAAATGTTTCGTGAAATCTTGTCTTGCTTGCCGGCTCGATGTTGTGGTCGTCCGAAAGTATGACATTGAGTAGAGTAGGGGTAGTGGGCCGTTTGCTGAAATCATTAGTGAAAAGCGTGGTGAAAAGAATCGTCAACAAAATCTTGACTTATCGATGATGAATGGTATCAGCAGGACGTGATCATGAGCTACTTGTTTGAACAGTAGGGTGAAGAGTAGCATCCCACCTTTTTCTCCGAGACAAGGTCAAATGGAACGAGGTACAAGCATCTCTCGTTTGCAGCCTTGCTTAGTAAAAGTTAATGTCTCAAATATTCAAGCCACTGGCCGAACAAGAGAGATAGACGGTTGCATGAATACGGAACGCATGAGTTCATGACCGTGATGGGATGAAATGTAGAGTAACTCAAGGACCGGAAAACCCCGCTTCCTTGATCCGGGATGCAACCCATCTCTGACGATGAACGCTTTAACATGCACGATGTTATCTACGGGATGATTATCGATGCGCAACTTGCAAGCATGCTGTTGATCGTGGTACCGTAGTAGCGTGAACATTGATTCTAATACTACAGGCCTACGTCATATTCGATAGTCTGGCTTCCATGTCCATAGGATTAAGGTCCAGGGGCAATTTTATGTTAAATGATTGTAATGAATTGATTTGCCTGTTCCTAAATCATGGCCCCTTTACTTTGAGTGCTAAGCTCATGTGCACCCATGTGTCGACTGATTGACCCGCAATATATCCATTCCTCGATGCATATCTACAAAAAGATGGTGATTCTCGCCGCTTCACGTCAGAGACCGTTTCCAATGGCCTAACCACACCACAGTAAGAAACATTAGAATATACTGCACGTAGTGTCGTTGAATCGTTTCATGAAAGATTCGACTTGGTGAAGGCTCTAGAATTCAGCATATCTGCTGTGCGTTTTCAGCAATTTCAATATGGATCCGCTCATGAAATCAACAGTGAATCAAGCAAGGAATCTGTAGAAGTTTGTACTTGGCACTCACCTTATTAGTACTCTCGTTTTGGACTATGGGTATGATTGGGATCGTAATTTGGGTGGTGGTAAATGTAGAAGAGGGGATTCTGCTGAATGTTATCTACACGTCTGAACAATATGACGTTGTACTGAACCATAAATTAAAGGCTTTCAAGTTTGATGGCAGCCCATTAATTCTAGCCAACGGTTGCTATTAGACTATCGGATCGATAATATTGCATACATACATTCAAACATATACTCGCTGTTTGCTACGGCATCCTTCACTGTCCCCTATTTCGGCGACCATTTCGTCTAAGCAAACATCCTCACACATTGACCAGCGTCAATAATCTAGGCTTAGTGCTTGAAAAGCTGGGAAGATATGATGAGGCAGAAGCCATGCATCGACGAGCACTCACTAGAAGGAAGAAAATGCTAGGTTCTGGGCATCCTGATATACTGACTAGCATCAGTCATTTAGGCTTAGTGCTTCAAGGCCAGGGAAAATATGAGGAATCGGAGACTATGCATCGACGAGCACTCGCTAGAGATGACATCAGTTCCAAAAATAAACCTTGTTTACCTGTCGTAAGTGGTATACTCATCATTGCCAGATTCGAATTCCTTGGTCGGGAGAAAAACTATATTGACTTGGGAAGAAGATTTTAGAGCCGGTTCAGGCTTCTTGGCCCGGCTGTGGGACCTTAGCCCTGATCACACGATTATGTGACCTGCCCCGGCGGGTTAAAGTTACAGGGTGTGAGACGGATAAAAGAAGGTGTCGGATTAACAGTACTACGTTACGGCGCTATAGCGCCGTACGCGTAGTGAACGTATCGCGCACCGGAGCGGGATTACCATATCCCTAGCGCTATACGCGCAACCTCTGAGTTATTATCATTCATTGCCATCAGTTGATGGACACAATATGATACAATCGCGCCTAAATGGTTTGGAGTCGAAAATCGAGGGAACATAACGACATAATAATCGAAGGAACCACTGCGCGGATTGTGGTGACTGACTCGAGGGAAAGCAATGACACCCAGCAAGAGACACCATCCTTTATCAAAGGAGCTTCCTTGAAGGTTGGGTGTGATGTAAGTTCAGGCAACGTGATCACCGTCATAAGTGGTAATCTTTACCTCCAAGTTCCAAGCGTATGCATGAGATAAAGTTTTCTGGACATAAAGAAGCAAGATCGGGTATTTAGCCGGTTAGAGTCTGCATAGCACTACAGCAAAGATAGGAACTCTATCAGTTGTTAATAGGTTAATCCAACCAGCCAACCAACCAATACCATATGTTGAATACTAATTCCTACTGTAGAAGGTTTGTTGTCATCTAAGTTATCAATGCCAAAAACGAAGCCAACAAACAATGGCTGCTTGCTTACTAGTGACAAGTTTCTATACCGCTATCCCGAATATGGTGAGCGCAGCGCATATATCCACTCGTATGCCCTCATTGGATAGCTGGCCATCCTCGTTATACGTAGTACTACGTAAGGATTTGCCAAGATTCCCCGTTACTAAACTAGCGCGCACAGGACTGCGCTGCTTCATGTATGGCACACCTATGGCAGTTACTTTCATTCCATTAGACACACTTGAATTCAATACAATACACGAATCCACTCAATTTCTCAGTTATCTTTATCTACCCCTTCCCCGGCGGCGGCAGGTGTTGGCCATATTTTACCGCTACGGTAAGAAGGGATATAGCGCGTGAATCTATTTGACATAAATACGCTATATTCACAACACCATATGACCCATTATCACACATTATGAAGCATACCATTTGACACACAGATTGAAAAAAATTGTAGTCGATTATTTGTATGGGATTCGCATATATAAAAGGGACAAGGATCTTAGACAGAAATGATGAATAGAACAGATTAATATTACAAGGATTTTCCACCCATATATTCGAACTTCACCTGTTTTGTGCTAGTGGTAAAAAACTCTAATAGCAGGTTGGTTTTAAGGTTAGTTATATGTTTCAATGGTTCGAGCATTAACTCAGTCGTTTCACATTGAGTATGGTACGAGGTGGAATCACCGAATCGCCCATCCACACATTTGGCGGACGTTTATCCAAGAATTTGATATCATATTTCATGACAATAGTTGCAATGATCAATTTGATTTCGTGGCTTGCGAAGTAACGACCAGGGTAACCATGCTAGATACAATGTTAGTGGGATTGAATAATCAAACAAATGTAGAAAAATTAACTGAAAGGGATCGCGGAGACATACTCGGCCATGTCCGAACGGCAGGAAGTTTTCACTCGTCTCAACAGCAGGCGGCATTGGCTGTTCTGTGGAAGGATTCAAACGAAATGGATTGAAAGTGTTCGCATCCTTATAGATCTCTTCATCACGATGCATATTATGCATATCGGCGGCAATCTTGGTGCCCTTGGGAAGTGACACGCCGTTTAGCTGAATTCCATTCTCAGCCTTTACTTCTCTAATCAAGCGTACAATAGGGCCCGACAAGCGCATGCTCTCCCGGAGGACATTATCAGTGAATTTCAGGTCGTCCACAGAAGGTTTGGTCCATTTGCATTGATTTTGCTGATAAGTTGTACTGATTTCGTCTTTCATCACGTTGAAAATACCAGGGCGCGACAATGAATCAAGCAACATATTCACCGTCGTAAAGGAGGACGTGTGGATGCCTGCAAAATTCATCGTCATCAAGCGCGCGTATATGGTTTCTGGGTCTAGTTCACGTGGGATCTGGGAGTGGATAGCTTCCTGCACAATCCACATAGCGAAGACGTTATGTTTGTTGGAAAATTTTCCATAGGTAGCCATTTCCATTTTTGCCTCTTCCAGATTGCTATGAATTAAAGGCATCGCATATCCCTTGCCGCGCCAGTATAAGAACTAGCAAGGAATGGACAGAATCGGGCCCACAAGTGGCTTCGCCCAGCTTGGGAACACGCGGATAATGGCTGACATCGTATGGATGCTAGTAACGTAGCGTCTGGTGTTATCCAGATATCCCTGATTAGCACAGAGAGGATGACCGACAGAGATCCTGTTGAATGTACGAGTCACTAGCATGAGTACTGTGCCCCATATTTCAATACCCTGCCACTTCTCCGTATCAGATCCCCGGTTTTTCAGCAAACTATCTCCCGAACTAAATTGTCGGTGAGATTTGGTAGTTCTCGTGTGAGGACTTTATGGATGAGTTTGATGTGTGTCGGAAAATCGAGGATATGCCCGCATGGCATCGTATAGGGGGACTCCACGGCATCAAAACCAGTCGCCCTATGGTCAAGGACATCTGATCTTTCTTTGAAGAACCACTTGCGTTGATTCTTCGGCACCAGTACGAGAGGTACGGATATAGTTGATATTTTAGTGACGACGTTTTTCCTGGTATACTATACATGGTAAACCCATACATTAGGTCATTTGATACAATTGGCGCCCAGAGTGTCTTTAATCTCAACTTGAAGTAAGCATCAGCAAAAAGCTGTCTCCCCTTAACAAAAGCCCATAGCTTGGAGCGTGCATTAGCAAACAGGCCATTACTTCTCCCAAGCCAGAAAACTCGAGACGGCTTTTGAAATGTCTTTCCCCGCTTCCATTTTATGCCTGTTCGCAAAAACTGAAAGGCGAAGATCCATACTGTAGGGAGTACAAAGAGGCTCCAAATAGTATGTACAGCCATACTTCCTACGGTGATGTTTCATTTGTCGAACTCGTCTCAAGGTAGGCGTAGCGAGGAGGGCTTTCCGTGCGCTACGGCGCTTGTACAGTGCTATGTATGAGTGGCAGCACTTTTCCATCAACTGCGGCGGTCTAATCCCTCCTTAAATATGGTATGGATTACAGGACCAGCGCTACGTGCTGAATTCGTTCTGGGTTTCCAACCGATTTCAGAGGTGTGGTGAAATTCTGTTCTTGGCCTTTTAGAATTGCCACTCCACATTGCTAGTCATGGGGATATCCTTTGATACGCCACAAAGATGAAAAATATCAATCGATATTTGCTCCAAGGATATGAAAACCACGGAGTGAGTCATGAAGCGATCAGTTCTTTCACCAGGTAGCGGGAAAAGTGACTCGATTCACCCGTGTTCTCGACAGCCACGTTGTGGTTCTTACATAATTGTTCACCAAGTCAAATAAGATCCCAATCGACTGGTCACTCATGGCCGCCTTCCTGCAGGTCTTACTGAAGTCATTCATTAATCATTGGGTCAGGGTTTGGTGCTTTTTTCACCTTTCATTTCACCACCATTTTCACTCCCCTTTCAGTAGACATTTCAGCGTAAAGTTCACTATTGCTAATCTATTCAATCCCGTACTTTTCACCACCATTCTTTGCACTAACGTTACACTAATGTTAGACTAATCATTTCATCATCGTTTAGGAGAAGTGTTGATACCATGAACCTCCAAGACCCGCTTGTTGATCAACGACATATGCGATATCATTCCGCTTTGCGTCATTGGGTCGATGTTTGCATGGCGAGGTACATTCATGTGATGCCGCTGCTGTGTTCGTCATCAGCCACCACGGTAAATACGGCACCACTCTTGAGATTAAGTATCCGCTGGACACTAAGATGTCATGTAAATCTAGGCCCAACGCAATGGACTGCCTTGATTGTGTCGAAAAATTGGTACAATAAATGCGGCGGGGGAAGTTCACGTGTCCATCATGGCCATTCAACAGCTTCGAGGTGCTCAATAAATGATAGATCGATCAAAAATCAGTCGATGTGGGACCTATATACAGTTTGTTTGTTTGTTTGTTTGATTCATTTACCCCGACCCCTCGCAATTAAGCGATATGCAGGATACAACCACTATAACTATCCCTTGTGTCTCTATTGTACATGAACCCATTTCTTACGGGCGAACTTTATGCCTCGCCTAGGGGCCTGTGTTCGGCCGTTGCCTTCAGTTGTGACATTTTGCGGACCCCATGGCCCGCCGTTGTAGAGCTCTCCGAAGAGGAATAAAACACAGCAAGACGTATATAAACAAACCTTTTTACCATACCATTTCCACCAAAGACCATTTTGAATAAGCGGTTGAGGAAGCTTCATTCAGGAACCGACGAATATTGCACCGATGTTGAAGTCATGAGCAATAGATTGTGGCAGAACCACACTAGAAGCGAAAGCGAACCATTGTTGTAGAGGGAGCGACTCAGCTAAGAATTGTAGCTGATCCATTCGAAAACCACGTAAAGAGGGGCCCAAAGTCCCACCGGAAGAAGCAACAGAAATCCCTTCTCCATAACCATTGTATATGTTTCATTTTACCACAGCACCCAGAGCAACACAGAAGACGAGACAGCATTGGGGCGAGACGGAGATGCCCCGGAGGACGACAAGATAGACCACCACGACAGGGCCTAGTCATCTCCATCCCAGCTTTGATATGGTGGCGACCATTGCGGTAATAGCGAGGTAAGGTTGGACAAGACCTTAGCTATTCTTCGTTCTTGTTGACAAATTTGGCTCGAGGCAGGAACGCGTTGGGAAACCTGTCTGCCCGCGTTCCGTGACAGGGTAGATTAACCGACAAAATCTAGTCACGGCAAAGGCAAGAGGCAGGTATCGTCCTTCCAAGTCATCAATTGTAGCGAGGCAAGATGAGAAAGCGGCATCTTGGCTATTCGTTGCTGTCGTTGTAGGTAGCGCGTTAGAGTTTTCACGACGCGTCGAGATCGCGTCAAACCATTGTTGTGTCACCATTTTTCCATCTCCTTCGGGCAGATCTTGGTTTCTTCAAGCGGCATCCATCCAAAACCCGCTTGAATAATTGTCCCCAGCACCACGTAGAGGTGTCTGCCCATCGCTGGGGACCTATATACAGTTGTTTGCAAAAACGGTGCACGATTTTACTCACTTCAATTGTTTCATACATTCCGCACTAGCTTATATCAGGGAAAGCGCCGGATCAATGATAATGCTTGAGATTACACGTAACTCAAAATACCGTAAGATAACATGACGTCGCATGAAACTCCAATACATTGAAGAAACCACTAGTGCATGCCTAGCAGCCTCATGAGAACTGCCTAAAGATCCTGGTTTCGTATCATCGCTAGTTAGAGGTTATGAATGGAGCATAAAATCACGAAACAAAACTCTAGCACTGTAGCAATGATCGACCAATTGAATTCCACGCAAAACCAGACTTCTTCCTCGAAAAGATTGCATTAGCATACGCGCATATTGCTCTGCTAGACCCGCGAATATCACGGCCATCTAGTCTCAACCACGAAAGCTAACTCAAATTAAGACTCAAGTTAGGGCAGAGCTCTGCAACTTCTCGGCTCGGATCATCATCAACGCCATCTATAACCCCAAACAGTAACACCACACATTCTTTAGCACGTCTACTCGCAGTAAACTCCTCCTCATACAGATCTCTGTCCTCACGCTGCACTCCCAATTTACCTTCAAAAATCCGATATCCTTGTTGACTGTAAAAATCGCACTTCTTCTGTATGAGGTGATCTTTCAGATACTGTTCATCCAAAACTACCCACCGTTTGCGAATTGATTTAACATAAGGACAGTAAATCGAATAGATGATCCATCTGTCCGTGTGAAATAGTGGTAACGCTCTAGCTTTTTCATTTCCTTTAAATACGTCGCTTTATTGTCGTTTGTATCTTCCACTTCGTCGTCCATTTCATCATTCAGCTTGTCGTCGATTTCATCGTCGGTTTCGTCGTCGGTTTCGTCGTCGGTTTCATACGCGAGAATACCACCACCTTCCGAATAGCCTTCCTGACTAAGAAAGTCTTTCCACTCCTTCACCGCGACTCTCATTTCACTCAAAAGGTAATCTAGCGGCGTATCGTGGTATGGTCCTCTGTCTGCGGCAATGATCGTAAATCGGCGAAATTCATCTTCTCCTTCATTGTGTACTGCAGATAATAGGCTAGGTCCTCTAACAGTCGCTCTCCACTTCCACAGCATTCTTCGAAACGTAGTAACATTACCGAACATTGAACCGAACAGCCTATCAGCAGGGTTATGGAAGATGTCCATGATAGCCACAAGAGGATTATGTGTGCGAGAGTGCGATACTCAGCAATATTCAGAGGTCGATCTTGTGAATTTGTAGATAGAAACTTTTGATTTTGCTTGACAGTGAGCTTTGTCAGGGGCTCGTCGAATTATAAACCAATACGTATCACAGCCCCACTTGTCAAGGCATATTCCGCCTTGTATGTACGGAGTACTTCTTTACTGGCTGGTGGAGGTAGCTTGCAAAAAGATATGGTTGGTGGGAATCCCTGCCAGCATGCATGATGAGTTTTCGTAATTGTGCATTTTTGATGAGTTTGTGTAACCGGTACTGTGTACCTAAGAGTACTACGGTAGGTACTACAAAGTAAAGTTCTCGCCGCTTCGGGCGGGTAGGGAAAAGATTTTAACTGATACCTACAGAGCTAAATGCCCTCATAACCGGACGGTACGTGCAGGTAAATACCAATACTAGTTGAAACAGATACGTGAGACAAAGGCTTCGGATTAATTGCAAAAATAGTTTAGCGTCTCTTGGCTACAGGGATCTGTAAACAATTGAAGTGAGTAAAATCGTGCACCGTTTTTGCAAACAACTGTATATATATTTTTAGATCATATTACGTTTAAAAGCCTTGTAAATCTCTCACTGGTATTCGTGTTGAGGTAAGTATGTCAAATCCGTGCTCCGTGGGTCTACCATTACAGAGGAATTGTACAACTATAACCCAGTATTCTCTATCGGGGGGGAACTGCTCGGCTTCAATCTTCTACAGTGAGCTGAACTATACATCCTCGCTGGGTATGTACCTTTTCCTATGATACTGTTCAACCTTGTCAAAATGTTGCCCAACGAGTGTCTCTGAGCTCTCACTCACCAACAGGATCAGCCGTGTTAGATATTGTCTGTGCCGGTCCACCACATGATCAATGCTTTACAGTCACAGTCGATGATTCTACATGCGGAACAATCTCTGATGATGTTGATTCTATTCATGCCATTTGTCTGGACTTGCCATCTCCAAGTAGCGCTATTTACTGTACTGCCACTGTTTTAGTCACAGTACCACCTGCTTCATCTCCTTCTAGCACCATTGTCTCCTCCAAGATTTCATCGACATTTCACCCTGATACTCCAATCTTTCCCCCAAGTCCTACCACTATCACCCCATCTGGAATCGATCCAATTACATTACCTCTCTCTACCTCTATCGTGACTGTCACGTTACTAAAACAGCAACCCCATTAGCGACCTTTGCAACAAGCTTTCTACCTAGTTCTGAACCAACCACTATACTACCTTCATCAGTATGTAGTTGTAGATGCTAGGAGGCAGTTGTATTGTTGATGAGAGGTTGGGACTCGGGAGCGGAGGTATGACATACACTCAATAAAATAAAACAAGCCTACCTCACGTTCTACTTTTTAGAACTCCTCTGGTTGACCCCGGTGATTTCCCTAGTACGTTTTGTCATTCTGTTCTTACAGTAATTGTAAGGCCGGGGAATGAATGACATTGCGGATAGCTTCATGTACTGGAGGCACGTGATCCACGTGACCTCTGCTAGGCTAGCATGTATTAGTCAACAGAACGCATATCTTGAAGCCGCAGCGGCGCGGCTTCCTAGAGAGCAGCAAATAGCTGCTAATAATACAGACCCCTACGTTTACTAGCCACATATCCGGATCCGTACTACTACTACAGAGTACGTTCTCGTAAAACCCTTCTTACAGTAATTATACAAATAGCACGAATATACTCCGTACACATGGTAAAGACTCATTACGTCATCCACGATCGATTGGCCATCACGAATATCGCGCTATTTGTATAATTACTGTAAGAACAGAATGACAAAAACGTATTAGGGAAATCACCAGGGTCAACCAGAGTACACCTCGGGCCTTTTACCCAGTCGCGGAGTATAAAAAGTCACAACCCTCGCATCAAACAAACACTAAGCGGATCATTTCTTTGCGCGGCAAACTCTCACTACAGGATGGATGCTGAGTTTGATAATGATTTCAACTTTATGAAAAAACACCGATGGATAAAAGAAACGCCCCTCTACGTGGCTTACCTTGAATACGCGAGATGGGCAATGAGAAGCGGTGACAATAATCCTCGCGGACCTTTTAAGACATCGCTGATTCATTGGGCGGCAATGTTGAATTGCAGCAAACTCCTTCGATTCCTTCTGTCTAAAGATGTGCCGATCGACAGCCTAGACCAGGATAAACGAACCCCACTCTCTTGGGCTGCGGACTATCATGCATTAGAAGCTGTGGAGATTCTGGTAAACCACGGAGCAGAGATTAATAGTATGGACTACAGGTACTATACACCTTTGCGCTACGCAGTCATTAGCGACCTGGAAATTGACGAAATTGACCGCAAACCCACCGTCGAAAGCTTCCTGCGAAGTCACGGTGCAAAAGAGCAGACCATTTGGGGCTGGATCTCAAAGACATTGTTTTAGTGTCATACAAGTAAGAGACAGAGGGCAGCTTCACCGTTCCTGCGGACAGACTAATGCAAGCAACGTATCCCTGCTGACGCGGCCGCACCAGAGTGGCAATGACCGGGGGAGGCTATATTGCACGATAGTGAGATCCTGGCGATTCTTCAGCGACGGGCATTTACCGGCATGGGCATTACTTCGAAGGAGAGCTTACTCGTCGCGTTGGATGATGATAGTGCAATTTTTGATTAGTTAGTGTTTTGGCTCCTTGGCATTATACAGAATATATGTTCTAAACCACTGATTTTTCAATGTTCCTCCTGACTATGAGGTGGTAGGATCTGCTGGTGGATCAGCAGTAAGAATAAGCGAATGGGACGAGTTGGATGAGGAGTTATGTTACTTTTTTAAAAGATTTATGATCTGGGAAGCAGATTTTCTGGGCGACTGTACGAAACTTCAGATGGCATATATTAAAAGTGATCATGTATGGGCTGCAAGGAGACACGGCATATATATAGTTAGTTAGTTAGTTAGTTAGACTTGATATTGGTTAAAGCGAAGCTAATTCTAGAAGCCGCTATCCCAAGTGTGCCTACCCGTAGGCACGCGCCAAGGCGCTAAAAGGATATGGGCCTGCCACATCGGGGCTAGTGCAAGGGCTTTACCCTTGCACTAAGCTAAGAATAGAAGTAAATACACAAATAACAAAAATCTCAATATTGTGAGAATCCAAATCCGACTCCCAATCCACGCAGCGTAAAAATGATGCCTCAGGCCGTTAATCCTTGTGTGTAGTGCTTTCCGAGCGTATATGTGTATAGGCCTTATTTGTACGGGGTCTTATAGGCCTTGTAGGTGAGAATACAAGGCCTATAAAGCCTTAGTGGGAGTAGAGCCTCGCAAGCCAACTGCATTGCGAATCCCCGTAGAATAGGGCCTCTAAGACCTCATAAGCCAGCTGCGTTATGAGGCCCGTAGCTGGTCCTTACTGTTGATAATCCGATTCTGGGACTCATATCAACTGCGTGTGTGATGTCGTACGGTTCGTCAACTCAACGTGTGAGAGCGCGGTGATATTTTTTTGTATGGTAATACCATAGTTTTTTCGATCAATAAATCCTCTCATCTCCCGGGAGCGTATGTCCAAAATCTCTCGCCATATTCCCCCGTCAATGAATCCCCAATATTGTGAGTCACGTTGATGTGCCGAATCCGTAGTTCGTAGGCTTCGCTGACCGTGGGTGCGCGCGCGCAGGATTGCATCTCCCGTTTGGAGTTGCTGGCAATTCGTACGTGTACGGCGGTCGGCGTAGGCTAGGATTGAGGTTATAGAAGCCCCAGAGTGCGCGATCGTAGATTGCGAGTATGATTAGTGACTGCGAGTACGTGACTGCGAATATAATGAGGGACTCGTAAACAGCGATGCACTCCTTCCTTCCTTCCTTCCCTCCTCCTGTGGAATCAGGTTGTGTGCTCGTATTAGGCAGATCTTAGTTTCTTCACAGTCAAGCGACTGCGAATACTGATCCCCAACAACCACGTAAAGGTGTCTGCCCGTTCGTTGGGGCACGGCATATATATTAGGACATGTACAGTAGCTTGCACCCTCAGAGTAACAACTACCCGTCGCGTCACCTCCCACACCCTGCGGCTGTGAGTCGGCCCGGGCTCAAGGGCCACCTGGGCTCAATGGCCAAGGTCGTTTTTGTATGGGATCGCTAACAAAAGTGACATTTAGATAATCTTAAATTATCAGCCAACGACATCCAAAAATGATTCCAAAAGTGAGATATATTAATATTTATATAAAGATATATAATATATCTAAAAATTAGATTCTAAAAATCATTAATAGTTATTGAAAAATCGAGCTAGATTTTACGCATACAAAAATTTTAGCCCTGTAAAAATTCGTATAGAACCCTTTTGTAATTTTATATTTTTTTGTCTCGTATATTATATAACTTATAGTAAGAAATTCAATTTCTAATTTTTAGATCAATATATTATATTTTGGGGTTGTTATTTGAGATTGTCTAAATGTCACTTTTGTTAGCGATCCCATACAAAATTGACCTTGGCCCTTGAGCCCAGGTGGCCCTTGACGGGCCAACTCACAGCCGCAGGGTGTGGGAGGTCACGCGCGGGTTGCAGTTTGCTCAGCGTGAGGGTCTAACCGTACAAGGTAATAATATCATATTTTTAAGATGTTCAATCTTTCCGCATGCTAACCTCTATGTATTCTAATTACGATAGCTTTATATAACTTTTACTCACCACAACAATATAAATATATTATCTAATTCGATAAATATATATAAAGAGAGATTCTAAATCTAGATATTGAGTCAATTCTTAAATATTAAGTTGTTATATATACAAAAATATAGGGACTAGATAGAGAGAGACAGGGTTAATACCTTATAGATTACATAAAAAGGTCAGCGTGAGCTCAGATTAGTGCTTCGGCCGACTATATCCAAGTCTCCGAACTCACGCCGAGCAAAAATAGGTCCACGTTAAACTGTAAGCCCGGTGACGCGACGGGTAGCCACAGAGTGATGCGTTAGTTTCGGAGCCACATCATTGCATGGGGCCAGCAGCTGATAGGCTGAAAAGAACGACTAGCAGCTGCATGTGCCGCCACAACCAGCGCTCCGGAGAGTATACGAGCTTTTCTGCTTATGATAAAAAGCCTGTTCAAAGGTCAACGGTTCTGTATCTTATGATAGCAGCAGAATACATGTAGAAGGGTCTGCAAGATTCGATGGGCACTCTGCACGCCGGACAGTTAGAGTTAAATAGTGGCTCAACCGTGTTCATGTGACTTATACACGTAGTGCAATACAAATGGCCGCAGCCTAGTATGCGCCAGTATTCCTTTGACTCATGGCAGTTTCGACACCGTATGTACTTGAGGTTTTCCCGTTTATCCAGAGTTTGTTGGAGCTTCTGTGCCTGCTCTTCTGATGTACGTAATTTATCTTCCGACTTGCGTAGTCTCTCTTTAAGTTCTTCGTTTCGCTCGTATTCCATCCTTAGCGCAGATCGAAGATCCCGGATCTCGCTGATCCACGCTTGACCTTGATCTCGCACAGTTTGTGAAAGTTGATCCTAGCAAGTGTTAACTGAAAGGCATAGGTAACCTGTTCAGAATTTACATACCAATATAGATTCGAGTGAAAGGGCATCGGAATTTTTCTGCCTCTTCCTTTTGCGTGAAGGACTACGTGTGGCAACGGCGTTCCTCAGACGCTTATAGTCTGGGTAGCTATGGTCCAGCTGCTTTCTATTTGTGCGCCGTGGCCGCGATGTTGAAGCCTGAGCTTGGTCGTCGTTATCATCGTCCAGAACCATGATGGACTCTGCAGCTTTCTCAGGGTTGCAAAACAGCGACTCATCCAGAAGAGTTGATGGAGGAGAGGCCATAAAAGTCTGCGTCCCTTGATGAAAAGGCTCCGCCCTTGGTGCAGCGTTTTGAAATCCCTCGCTCACCACTACCACTAGAGAAGATAGTTCAAGTGTTTCCATGATAAGGGTACGGTGGATGTAGAGGGGATGAAAATTTTTGACGGCAAGAGGCACAACACACCTAGTAGGTGTTGAGAGGCATTATATGCCTAAAGAGTTGATTATCAGACAAAGAAATGGCCGAGGTCAGGTCAATGAGTCATCATGGCTGAGCTGGCAGAAAAGGGGGGCAACCAGAGCATTCTTGACCAGTGGCAGCATCGAATTTGCAAGGACCCAAGAAGAAGCTCCATTGGCTGGCTAAGAATAGCTGGTTACCATCACGCTACTAATGCGATGCGATGTCGATAGCCCAATGATACGACGATAATGACTGGTCCTACGTACTCAGTCATGAGATCAGGAGGACCGCGTGCAGGATTCAAACCAGGCTGTGTTTCATCGAGACATCAATAACCCGGCCCGGATTATCCAATCTGGAGAACATGGATGAGTTGGAGCCGATATGTAGCACTTCTGCCATTGCAAGGCACTCTACTTGGAAGGTTTTCCAAACGGATAATGCCTTGACACGAATAAGCGTCTCATGACCTCTAGCCTGAGGTAGGGAATATAGAGCAAGCATCATGGCTGCGAGCTTGCAGTCACGCCATCTAAGTCGCCTCGTTGAAGGGAGTCATTGGGGACTATTAACGGAGATGTGGTCACAGCCTCTGAAACTCCAATCAGATATGAGAGGCGCCCACCAACCACGCAACGCCATAGCATAGTATGACCCTTAAACATTGATCATCCACAAGTCGAGCCCCGATTCATCCTAATCAAGCAGGAGAGTATATCATGCGTGGCGCTGCCAACGGCACCATGACTCTCATTTCGCGGTCGCCTCTACCTATCCTGAAGCGGAAAATACTCATAGTGAGTGAGCCGTAGCTCTGTAAGCATGATCATCCCAGGTGCTAGAATCAATTCCTCACATATGAATTAGATCTAGTACCGGAGTTTCATCGGACGAGAGGTTAGTCGAATGAAGGCTCTGAGGCGGAGTTCTTCGGGAGGTGCTAGAACTGAGCTAACATGCTGTCGGAATGCTTGAGGGCTTCACCTCAAAAGAAAAAGGCTAAGCTTCCACTTGACTCATATACCTTGATCGCGCGACTGTGTAGCCATTGTATAAACGTCCCTTTCTGGGTAAGATGGAGCTGATTCTAGTTGGTTAATTTAAATCCACAAATATATAAATACAGCACCAGAGTTTGGGTTCCGGCCCTGCCAAATGACAAAATTTCTCGACACGTCTAGCAATTCTAAGTTAATGAAGAATCCCCATCGTTCAGAGGGACTGAAGTCAGAGAATTCAAAGGGACTTGTAGCCTGTGACTGATATATTTACGCAAACATATTTAACATACCGCATATTTTGTATAATTATGTTCAATACCAGCCGACAAATACCATAATAACGGACTAAACCTACTTTAGACTAGGCCACGGAAGTGGCGCTGAGAAAGAGTGTAAACCATGTAAAGCCGAACCTGCAAGGCTCTGTATCTTGCTGAAATCAAGCACTTGGTTCATTGTATCCAGCAGCGTTCGTCCACAGGCGTTGATAGTCTCTACCAGTGATTTCTGAAGCTCTTTCATATACGTGCCGTCCATGAATTCTGCAGCCGCGAGAATGCCGTGAAGCGGGCTTCGTAGTTCGTGGGACATGTTACCGATGAAATCGCCCTTTTGGCGATTGGCTATGATTGGTTCTAGTCGACTCAACTCGGCCATGATCGAGTACCCGAATCCCATGATAGAGGCTAACTCCACAGTAGGACTAAAAACCTGCGTTTCTGTACAACTCCAACAGAAGCATCCAGCGTACCTTGAGACGTCGCTGCATGCCAAAATGGCACCTTGCAGCTGGAATCTAGTATATGAGCTTATGCGATTCAATGTTAAATCATGTCAGCTGAACTCTGATTGGTGCTGGGAAGACCCTCATTGAATATGTGGATAATGATGGTAAACTCGAGGGTCATGGTGATGTCCCTCAGGATATTCGCCGGGACCTCATCCGGGAAAGCCAGACCGGGAGAAGATCCAAAAGGCCCAATCCGCCAGCAAAAGTGTCGCCATATCATCCAGTGAACATTAATGTTCTGCAAGCCCGGGCACAACAGGCCCTTACCGCAGCTCTATCGTCTACCAGACCTTCTATCGCCAAGAGTCTCATCATTCCTGGGCCGCGGGAACAAGCAATAAGAAATTACTGCAAGTGGTTGGAGTCAATGGCTACCGAAGATGACTACAAAGCTGATTTCCAACGAATCTGCCAAGTGACACTTGAGAATTCTATTAGACACACTTGAATACAATACATACACTACAGTATGAAGGAAACGTAATTCGAAACTAGAGTTCGTCACCCTGACCCAAATAATCTTTGATCTTTTGCTGCAAAGCGCCAATTTGGAGATAATCAGCCGCAACTTGAAGATCTCTTAAATGATCAACCTGTTCCTCAGCCGAAACACCTGACTCTGGATAGATGTATTCTCCACTATGTACAAAACTCAATCACAGACTGCAGGTGACCTTGTCACGGTCAGCCCATTCACCACGAAACAGCGTCTTGAAATATGGAGACCAAAATGACAGAATGTCCTTATGCGCTGAGAAGTGTTGCGAGTTCACAAACAAGTGAATATCTCTCGGTTCGGTCTCCAAATTGGATCCAAGACGACGCAAGAGAGCCCGCTTTGCCTCTGTTGGGATAGCCGCAGATACTGTACAATACGCGTTCCCACTCAATTTCTAACTTGGAAAGGAACAATCTAACTTGTGCCTGCAGCCTGATGCATATTTATCACACTTCATACTGATCTGACACATTGAAATACACTTCCTACAAATTCATCTTATAGCGCTGTCATGAGTCGACTCGAAGAGCCTGCGTAATATTTGGTCAAGTGGTTAGTAATCAGTTGCTAAAACATATTACAGTATGTACTGTACGCAGATAGACCTTGTGCTGACTTTTTGAGGTGGGGTTGTGAAATCTCGGATGCCGTCTTGGGCATTTCGGCTCTTTCTTGCTCTATTTTTACTCATTAGAATTGAACCCTAAATGACGATAAGCGGATCTGACCTTTAGCTCTGGCAAGCTGTTGAAGTAGCGACTGCCATGATTTCTCTTGATGGTTCTGAAACTCGAGCAAGGGCCGTAGGTAAGATTCGACATGCTGTCTGTTCTGCTAAACCTCTTTGCCGTTCAGAACTTATGATGGAGAATCTCTTGTGAAGAGGTAAGAGAAGAAATATTTACAGAAAGACGTAACCCACTAAATATACTGTCGGAATATCAATCTTATGATTCGGTGCTTCTGCACCGATATGACACGCATGTACGCGTACGTACGCGCTTGTACGGAATGGGGATACTATTCCCCTAGCGCGTACGTAGCAACCCCCTATATAGCCACCTAGTTTCCCCAAGCCCCTACGGTTTTGGGGATCAGTCGTCAATATTAGGAATTCATACCGTATTGATTAGGCTCACCACATAGGGCAGTCGGATAGCCCTACTCCCAATCCTATGTACTACAGTACCAAAACAGTCTAGGAGTTATCGAACCAAAAAAAAATAACCGATTTTGAACTCTGATTGGCAGGCTCTGTAGTCGAAGTCCATAGTCCATAAGCAAGTCTATATTGTACCGTGAGTCTCGAAATCGGCTTGACTGACAAGCATCTCTCATCAATTACCTTGCCCCACTCTAAACGGTACCTGAAACATCAAAATTACACTGATTGGTTCAATAAGCATAGGGCGATCAATCACATTCCGTTCTCCTAAGACACGGGGGAAATAGTGGGGCCTCAAACAATCAAGTCTTGAGACTATCAGTCAAGCCGATTTCGAGAATCACTGTACAGTACAAGGTGACAATGTTAAATTGGTTCTCATGATGGAAACACGGAAAACACCATAGCTTTTTTACTGTACGCCAGCGAGCGTAAGGCTTCACTCGCAAACTTTAAATCTTGAAGACGCTGTGGATAATACAGATATCCACCTGGGCCGTAATCCCAGGTGTCATCATAATCGTGCTTTTCAAATTCTTCCTTGTCTGGGCCTAGACTCCGCACCACGGCATTGTATTGTTCCGCTGTCATAGTTGGAAGTGGAAGGTCCCTTATCTCCATATACATCTCCAATGCGGAATGGTACCTGGGGCAGTAATTGATTTGAAGCGCTTTAATATCGTAATTCCTCCGTTCACATTGATTGCAAAGATTCTTTGTCGTATAGCCTTCAGTGGGTCGTTCTTTGTCAATGTTCTTGAGTTGTTCTATGGCCGTTGCATTAGCCAATCCTCGAGAAATGACCTCATAGCCAAGGCCTGCCAGATGTGAGTAGTAAAAGTCCCACTGGATCCATATCAAAGTCATGTTTGGATCACAACTGCACGATAATTCTTTCGGAGATAATGCTTCGTAACGAAGTAGTGTCCAGAGGGTTTTAGAAGTCTTGAGGCTTCCTTCTTCCAAGCTTTTGAACTTCTTTAGCGAGCTTTCCATGCTGGGCCTCTCTTTGGTTTCCGGCTTACCATCTCACTTCTCCACCAGGCGCATGCTTGTTCGTATTTATAACATCATCCGTTACAGTATGTCATGCCATTATATATATGAGTATGACCACGTTTCTTTTCTTAGAAGATACACGGAAAAAGTTCTAAAAATAGTCAATAGCTTGATTCTCTGCACGTGACACAGCCCGAACAAAAGACCAATCGGCGCAAGGCTTGGCCCTTAGTTTCAGAGAACATGTGTGAATACTGCCGGGTTATGAATATGATAAATTGAGTGGGAACGCGTATTGTATTGTATTCAAGTGTGTCTCATAGAATGAAAGTATCTGGCATAGGTGTGCCATACATAATGCAGCGCAGTCCTGTGCGCGCTAGTTTAGTAAGGAGTCCTCTTGGCAAATCCTTATATCGAGGAAAGCCAGCTATCCAATGAGGGCATACGAGTGGATATATGCGCTGCGCTCACCGTATTCGGGATAGCGGTAACGTAATCTTGTCAATAGTTAGTTAATTAGAGGCGAGGTTTTACGTAGTAACAATTCATCATGCATGCGACAGTAGCAGGGATTCCCACCAACCATAGCTTTGTGCGACCTTCCCAAGCCAGTAAAAAGGACAAGGCAGAATCTGCCTTGTTGTGGCCATAATATTAGTTTATAACTCGGCGAGCTCCATAAGATCGTTGAATTCCTTGACTCATATCTATGGAATACATGTACTGTAACCAAAAGTTTCTATCTCTTTTCATAACAAAATTTATGATCACCTAACTCCGTTTTCGCTTTTTTGACCTGGTGAGTAATATGCTCGGATCTACTATACTGGTATTGAGAGCACCACAAGTAACTAATTGCTAATGAAGACAACCTTGTCTGCACGCTCCATGCTTAAACTCCTCCACTAGTTTCTAGTGATGGCATCTCTGCAAGATCCCAGTCGTTACGCGATGGTGGGTATTGAACTGCCTTCAGATGAAAGCTTTCTCTTAGAAGTGTTGGCTTGGATACGGTCCTTGTATGGAGCTGGCAGCTATTTTGTTTGGAGAAGATTTCTTGGCGCGGATGAACGACAGTTATGTGAAATTCTCATCAATGGTCGCCAATACGTACCATACAATGCTATCCGACCTTCCATGAAATCAAATGCGGTGATGTCGTCTTATTTTTCATTGATGAGAGCACAGGAGGGGGAAATTTGGGAGACGTTCTTTAGACGGGTGGATAAAGCGCAGTCTCCTGGCACTGAATTCGGGGAGTGGTCTTCATTCGGATCAGAGGACGTACTGGAAGACATCTCAAGCGATCAGTGACAGTTGGAAGGACGGCATCCGCCGCGCTGGTGCCATTGCTTTACCTCGAATTTGACTTGCTGTATAAGGAGGACAAGAAGGTTTTTGACGGACGTGACATGCCCGAGGGTCTGGCAGAACAATATGCATGTGATATCAAGCTCTGGATACTGTAGAAAACTATCAACAGGGCGATGAAGAAGTATAGTTTATGGAACCTTCCACGTGGAACCAGAATATCCACTTCCAGGCCTGAAAGTGCCTGGCTCAAAGAGTTCCGTACGACATGTGCAACACGTGTTCGCACGATCAAGCCATGCTATGGCACATAGCGAGTGAATCCAATGCCCGCAAGTTAACATTACTCCAGTCATACCCTCTGTGGCAAATTTCTCGCCACATACAGCGCAATCGTCATTCTAAGTTCCAAAGTCGAGTTCTGTCTGTGTGCGAGATCGTGATGCCTTGGTCCAATCTCCATGTCGCTGTAATAAATGGACGCTCTCGTAGAATGTGCACACTATAGTTGTCTTGGATTAGGCGCAACTCTTCCAACTCAGGGCCATTGCCACCAGCCTCTTCACACTTTCGCAGGTACTGGTACGACGTTACAATATCTCCAGTCCTGCCCAGCAACAGCAAAAATGGAAGTTATATCCGAGCCCAGCAAATCAAATATTGAGTGAGTGTTTTCGAAATCCAATTAATTATATTCATCGGTAATACAGAATAAGCATTATCGTGGTGGGTGGCACTGATGACGCTGGCGAGTGGCTCGACAAGGACAAGGACAGTTTTGCGAATGATTTTCCAACTGCTCGTTTAATACTTTGCCGCTGGAGTAGGGGGCAATCTGATGAGAACGATGATGTTGGTCGAGATCTTCTCGATTTAAGACTCGGGATATTTCAAATTCAATCCAATCATCTTCTTTGTATACAGCTCAGGGTACTCTGCATTTGAGAAGGCCATTGGGTATTTTGGGAAACGTGGATTACCGCTTCTATCGAACATATTTGGAGTGGCTTTCATACCTGAAACGGAGTCAAGTCTCAAGTATTAGCTTCCTGCAGCGTTTTTGTGTGGCGGTCTCGCACCCACGGTCCTACGCCCTTCCACTCCCTTCGGTCGTTTCAGGGCATTGATGCAGCTGACGGCCTGGCCAAGGCAGCGGTCGGCCCTACTAAGACAAATCCCTTCTGTCGACCAGTCTCACCTGAGAAAGCGGCAATCCGAAGGCAGACTCCGAAGGAATAGGACGACGAACGGAAAACTTCCCAGAAAGGGGCTCGCTTACGGAGAACACTCCCAGCTATTGACACCTGGCGATGATACCAATCGTTACCACGAAACAAGGCCTATCTATTAACTCAATCACGAACTGGACACTCGTGGTTGGCAACCCATGTAAAGGTTCCCCGGTTTCATGAAGGTGAGAAATGCGAACGCGGTGTCAAGTAAACCGTCACACATGTTCTAATAGGTTGCCCGAGATTGACAACAAAAGGATAGGCACTACCGGAAAAGGTTGGGTGAAGCTTTTGGGAACATACTGCTCGTGCTTGAAGTGAGAGACCAAAGATATTAGCAGTTCTGCACAGCGCAGGACCCTAGGCGCAGTGCTAGATTTCCTTTGTAGAAACATTGCAGTGGGCCAAAGGGCCTACAAGAAGGGTATCAGAGGCGAAGGCCGACGCGGGCATCTAGGCGAGGCATATGGGTCGCCCGTAGGAAATAGGACGATGACTGTAATTAGAGCTACAATATAGGGATAGAGTAGCAAGGGTTTGTTGGATAACTACAAAACCAGAGCAATTAAGGGGAACAAGAAGAACTAAAAGAATTTGTGTTAGAAATTTGAAAGCTATGGATGAAAGGAGTCTCTAAGATGGCTTACTTTCACAATATTCTTAGTTTTACAGATACAGTTATACACAAGTTTTAGCTCTATGTGTGGCAAGTCTATATAGCGGCGAAAACACCCCAGTTTTAACAGACTATTATAGATATCCATACATACCATATCATACCATACCATCATTATCTGAGAGTCTTGATCCAGTCTATATATGTATAGTGTTCCAAGGGACGAATATCAATACAGTAGTTTGCACCTTCAGAGTACAGTACCTGGTTGCAAGAAATAGGTCTAATTTTGCCCTAGCTATGAATCATATTAAACCCAAACAATGACACCATCGCAGTAAGCATGACCTCCGCAGTGCAAATGAGGAACGGAGGTCTCAAATCTGTCCGTATCTGTCGTAATTGTTCATCCAAAAAATTGCCTAATTCTCCGTTGCCATCAGTTACTAGCATGAATCAAATTGCCTCAAGCATCAAAGGGATGAGTGTTGATAGTATTGGATGGGTGTAGAAATCAAGATTGCAAGTCGGGGAACGTAGAAGATGGCAACCATACCGGCAATGTTGAAAGGTTACAGTACAGGCACCGGATGCGTCTGCATGTTGATTGATTTCGGGTCGTATTGGAATCACAGTTCAGTGCTTCTCGAAATCGGCTTGTCTGACAAGCACCTTTCATCAATCACCATGCCCCCCTCTGAACGCCACCTGCAACATTAAAATTGCACCGATGTCGAGAACCACTGTACCCTGAATTCAAAATGGCCTTGCGAGCCTCAAGGCGCGAAGCGTTGGAGTCCATCAAGCCGTACGGGCTCCTCGGGTGCACACCGCCCCGGGTTGGTCTACATGGTCTTCCCTCGACGTGGGAGTATGTCGAGCGCGTGGATCACGACGAGTCATGTTAAGACGTTAATAGTGAACGTGGGGAGGAGATGATGTGTCTTTGGAAAGACAGGGGGAAGCGGGTCTAATCATTGACTTCATGAATGAATTCGCTCTCACCAGTCTACTGAAACGAGGCACAAAGACGTGGCAGGGTGGAGGAGAAGGTGGAGACTACGAATCCACCATTGACCTCGTCCTCGCCTCCGAGAATATGACAGATTCTATGGTTAAGTGTGCAATACACAGGACAGAGCACGGCTCGGATCACCGCGCAATTGAAACCGTGTTCGATGTCCCGCGGCCGGGTCCAATCCACCAGGAGCGACTGCTGCTGAAAAACGCGCCATGGAAGGAGATTAACGCCAGAATCGCACGAACCCTAGACAGCACCCCGGCGGAAGGCATATTGCAGCAGAGAACCAACAGACTAATGTCAGTGGTCTTGGAAGCGGTTCACACCTTGACTCCCAAGGCCAAACCATCACCATATGCAAAGCGATGGTGGACAATGGACTTGACACAGCTCCGTCATATCTACACCTATTGGAGAAATCGCGCCCGCTCGGAGCGACGGGCAGGACGGAACGTTGCACGCCTAGAGAAAACGGCTGAAAGTGCGGCGAAGCAATACTGTACCACGATGCGATCCGGCAACAAAAGAAAAAGCACTGGAAGGAGTTCCTCGCAGACAATGATAACATTTGGAAAGCCGCCAAGTACCTAAAGTCAGGAGAGGATGCAGCATTTGGGAAGATACCGCAACTCACCAGAGCAGATGGAACCACCACCACCGATCACAGGGAACAAGCGGAAGAATTATTAACCAAATTCTTTCCTCCCCTGCCGGACGACATTGATGACGAAGGACCTAGACCACAAAGGGCACCAATAGAGATGCCTGCTATCACCATGGAGGAAGTAGAACGACAGCTATTTGTAGCGAAATCATGGAAGGCACCTGGGGAAGATGGTCTACCTGCGATAGTGTGGAAGATGACCTGGCCCACTGTTAAATACAGGGTCCTTGAGTTATTCCACGCATCACTAGAGGAAGGTACATTACCAAGTCAGTGGAGACATGCAAAGATGATACCGCTTAAAAAGCCAAATAAAGATGACTACACCATTGCGAAAGCCTGGAGACCGATTTCGCTTCTCGCAACACTGGGCAAGGTGTTAGAATCCGTGGTCGCAGAAAAGATCTCCCACGCAGTGGAGACACACGGCCTGCTTCCAACGAGCCATTTCGGAGCCCGAAAGCAGCGATCAGCGGAACAGGCACTCCTCCTCCTGCAGGAGCAAATCTATACCGCCTGGCGTGGGCGGACGGGTCCTCGGCTTGATCAGTTTCGATGTTAAAGGGGCCTACAATGGAGTCTGCAAAGAAAGGCTGATCCAGAGAATGAAGGCGCGAGGCATTCCCGAGAAGCTGCTCCGGTGGATCGAGGCGTTCTGCTCGGAACGGACGGCAACCATCCTAATCAATGGGGAAGCGTCAGAGATCCGAAGCCTCCCACAGGCTGGATTGCCGCAGGGCTCTCCCCTCTCCCCAATCTTATTCCTGTTCTTCAATGCGGATCTAGTACAGCGACAGATTGACAGCCACGGAGGGGCAATTGCGTTCGTGGATGACTTCAACACATGGGTGACCGGACCCACGGCACAGAGTAACCGGCAAGGCATTGAAGCAATTATCAATGAAACACTCGACTGGGAAAGGAGGAGTGGAGCGACCTTTGAAGCAGAGAAGACAGCAATCATACCCTTCACCCCCAAGGCATACAAATTGGACAGGGAGCCTTTCACAATTAAAGGACAAACCATTGAACCCAGAGACCACGTCAAGATTCTTGGCGTAATCATGGACACAAGACTCAAACACATCGCAAAGGCAGCCTCCAAGGGCTCGGAAGCGGCAATGGAGCTTAAACGACTCCGAGGTCTATCCCCAGCAACCGCGCGGCAGTTATTCACATCCACCGTTGCCTCGGTGGTAGATTATGCCTCCAATGTCTGGATGCACGCTTTCAAAGATAAAGCCATTGGTCCGATCAACCGTGTTCAAAAGGTCGGAGCGCAAGCGATTGTAGGAACATTCCTCACCGTCGCAACCAGCGTCCCAGAAGCAGAGGCTCACATCGCCCCGGCACGAAGCCGGTTCTGGAAACGGGCCGTGAAAATGTGGACGGACATCCACACGCTACCGGAGACCAACCCATTGCGCCGGAATACAAATCGGATCAGAAAATTCAGAAGATATCACCGCTCGCCATTATATCAGGTAGCAGATGTGCTGAAGGATCTTGAGATGGAAACACTGGAAACCATCAACCCATTTACATTAGCCCCATGGGAGGAGCGCGTGCAGACCGACTTCGGCAACTTTACGGTAACCAAATCGGATCAATTGATGGGATTCTTATCCGACATAGTCCTTTTTCGACTTTTGCAAAAGTTCTTGTTCAAATATGAGTTGTCAGTCTTTAAATTTCATTGTGGTATGAAACCTTGTCCATGTAAATAAGTCGCTAGCATGGGACTTTATCTCTCATCATTCTCGGCAACGCATGATTTATTTCTAACACGAAATCGAATCCCTGATGAGGCAGGTTACTGGGAATAGTTCGCAGCAATCAAACATTCCTTTCGCAACGTCGCTAACCGGCGACTCGGCTTTTTCGACTCCTTTAGAACGTACATTTCATATAGCCGTGCAATAACTTTGACCAACCTGCCTCCGTCACATTCCCATGCTGCCGACACATTTCGCAAGTGCAAGATGTATGCTTCCATTTCCGATTCATCCACCATATGTAATGTCTGCCGTATCTTGAAACCGAATATGAAGCCAACAGAGTACAATGCAGTCTTTCCACCAGCGCGTTCGTGCACATTGGCCAACGGATCCCTGTGTAATAGCTGCTGAATTTCCCGCTCCCTCATCTTCCTGAAATTATCACGGGTACGTTCTGCTGCAACCAGACAATATTCCATTGCCACAAGTCAACTATATACACACATTCCTCTCTCTGCGCCGCCGCAGCTGTTGAAGCGGGGTCAATAGAGACGGCTATATATGGTGCGTCAAGTATATAATTGCTTATTGAAATGACACTTTGACCCCTCATCATGACTTCTAAGGTTGATGGCTTCAGTGAGACAGTCCCGCCACTAGATCATGACTCCCAGGGAGGAAAATGTCTCGCATTTGATACAACTATGCCTCGATATTGATACTGCCAAGCTGCTGCCCAAAACTACTGTATTTTCCGGTACATGCGTATTGTAGCTACTCGAGACGGCGAAAAATGTATAGACTCTAAATTCTGTCTTCCATGCGCGAATGCCACCACGTAGATTAAAAAGTCGCGTTGAGTATTGCTACTGGGTCATTGAAGATATAAACTCGGACGCCTCCAGTCCTGTCTCATCTGACGTTTGCGCATCACTCAAGAAGCTGGCAGACGAAGGGGGGCAGTCAACTAGCATGTCCGACTTTCAAGCTATTGACATAGAAGGCTTATTTACCCGTGATCTTGGGCCATGTGGAAATATATAGAGCTTCAACTTCAAGGAGAAGCACGCGAAATCGCCGGAAAATCATTCCTTACCCCAGGAAGGAAGGGTATCACCGACTCTAGATGACCTTGTGGTAGACAGCCAGACTGCCCCGGGGGCGGATGAGTGTGCGGTATGGACAGGGGATCTCTGGTGGTCTTTGAGAGCCCAGAACGTTTTGAATGTCCTTGAGTACGCACTGCAACGGTTCGTTTCGTCCGGATCGACCATATCAGCTTGCAGTGATTCAATATCCGTTAAAGTCAGGGAAGAAACGGATGTCCCTGGTGTATAAATAAGTTCAAAGCCGGTACTCGTGTCTGAAAATACGCTGCCATTATCTTCCAATGTAGTGATCTCAAATGGAGGATCCTGGGCATGGATTATCTGTTTGGTATCCTGTGCGACAACAAGTGCGTTCAGTTGATCTCTGTGAATCCCAGAGATGCAGGCACCACTCTCAAGATGATGCAGAAGAGACGAGGGGCACCTGAAGTGTTTACGACACTTTGGGTCTTCGCTTTTCTCTCATACGTTACGTTGCATTGTCGTTCATTCCTACATTCAAGAAATTGCAATTTACGATGTTTCGAGCAAGACTTGGTAAATGAAGTGAAGAACCGAGCGTGATTCGACTAACATTCGCGCAGGTACTCACAAAATGCAACCGGTGACATACCATCAGCGCGAGCGCTGTTTTGCTCCGTATATGCAACCGCAGCTGATAATAGCTCGCATAATATCTATATTTATGGAGGGTACGATGGCAACGATCTTGAACATATTCCTTTCAATGACGTCTATATCCTTTCATTGCCTACTTTTACCTGGACGCGTGCCTATGTTGGAAGTGACAAAGATGGCCGTAGTGGACACCAATGTATCCGTGTGTTTCCAGACCAGATGCTCGTTATCGGTGGGCAATACCAAGATCCCACTCATTGCTTACCTGTCTTGAGGAACTTCAATCTGAACACTTTAGATTTTCAATCTGAATATATTCCAAGCGTGTACACAGGTTATCAGGTACCACCTCCAGTTATTGAGATGATTGGCGGAAAGTAAGTACGTCGCCTAGAGACCGTCATTCCCTTTACTAATTGTATCAAACAAGCGGCAACGGTAGCGCCCTACATACATCACCAGCCGTTTGGTCCAATGAGGATCTGCAGACCATTTTCAACACTTCTTACACAAAGCCTATTCCCAGCTGGTACCCATATGCTACCAAAACACCTGTTAGTACACATTCCAAGACGCTCGAGATTGTCTTAGCCACTATATTTCCGATTAGTGGGAGCGCCATTGCATTCGGCATATATCGACGTTGCCGCAAGTCACATTTTGAACGCCGTATGAAAAGTCTAGTTGAGCTGGATACGGAACCGCACAAGAGCGGCGTCGATATTTACTGCGCCGAGTTACCTGCGGATCAGACCAATCCTTCCACTCCGGAACCCAGAATTGAGTCGATCAAGGAATCCAAAACCCCGGAAAAGAGCCCGGGTTTACCATCAGACGACCAAAACCCAAAAACCCAAAACAGCGAGAATCGATACTCAATATTGCCGACACCGGTCGACAAGTATTACAAGCAAGGTTCATTACCCCAGTTTGAGGGGGTCTAGTAAGGTGAGAAATTGAGTGGGAACGCGTATTGTATTGTATTCAAGTGTGTCTAATCGAATGAAAGTATCTGGCATAGGTGTGCCATACATAATGCAGCGCAGTCCTGTCCGCGCTAGTTTACCGTCCTTCACCTGATACACGCCTAGCTGCTACACGATTTTGACGGCTACCATATAAGAGATTTTGAAGCTTTACAACACCACACAATTATAAAATATAATAAATTCTTGGTATAGCACTAAATAAGCTATAAGGAATCAAATAAGAGTAAAAATTAATCGCGAAAACGCGCAGGGGGCCGTATCGCGCGGCCCCTACGGTTTGTAGTAATAGCCTGTTCATGAGCCTCCGAATCCGCCTCAGGCTGCGCTTTTGGCTTTGCTTGTGTAGAAATTTGCTTTTTAGACCTTTTTGAAGCCTTTGGAGTTGATATAACATCATTTTGAAGCTGTAAATCAGCTAGCTTAGCTAGCTCTTGCTCCTCCTTGAGGCGTTGCTTCTCCGTAGCCTCTTCCTCGCGCTGTATACGCCTTTCTTCACGGATTCGAGCATTTTCAATCTTTTTAGCCTCTTTAGCTTCCTTCGCAAGTCGTTGTTGAAGCTTTTTATCATCTTTCCGAGCCTGCTCCTGCGCAGCTTCCTCATTTTTTTGAGAAATAATATCTCGCGCTTGTTGAACCTTTGATGGGCTCATAAAAAGCGCTCCACCATCGTTTTCTGAAGGTAAACCTAGTAATAAAGGTTTTTTCTTCTTTGGGCGCCTTCTTACATTAGTAAGAGCCCTTTCAAGGTTATTAACCTTATCCTTTAACAGAATATTCTCAGTATAAAGATGAGATACTGATTTCTTAAGCCGTATAGCTTCTTCACAGAAAATATCAGCAACGGCAGTTCTCACTAGCTTGTCAAGCCGTTTCCAATCCTCAGCTGGGATAATTGAAGCCCCGGAGTCACTTGAGGATGGCCGGCTGTCAGTTTTCTTCGTAAATTTTTGTATAACAAGCTCTGGATTGAAAGGATATAGACCGGTGGTTCGGAACGCTGAGTTGATATTCTTGGTTGTAAAAGTTAAGTCCCAAGCAGCCCAAAAGAGCCGAAAAAAGTCACGTTTAGTAAGCCAGGTGAAGCTGTAAGAATTCTTCATGAAATCATCCAGTTGCTTTGTATAATGCGTAGAAAGAGGCGAGAAAATAGCGACATCTAGAGGCTGTAAAGTATGCGTCGAATGAGCTGGAAAGATTGCGAGTAGGATGCGATTTGAATCACAGTATTCAATAAACTTCATTGTAACGTGGGATCCATGCCCATCGAGGATAAGAAGGCGCCATCCCCGGCTTGCTTGAGATTTTGTTTCTTTATCAAAAACATCCACCAGCCAACGGTATCCGAGCTCATTATTAGTCCATCCTGAATCTGAAGCTGCAAAAAAGCATCTCTGAGTTCTCGGATCAAAATCTTGAAGCCAAGAATCTTGTAAATGGCCTGACTTTGCCATATAGATTAAAGCAGGTGATATGGCCGTTCCATTCGCACAAATACAGCCAATTGTAGTAATCCATTCACGATTCCCATCCTGAACGTGCTGCTTATAACCTCCTCGCTCATATTTGCGCCGAGTAAAGATTCTCTTCCTTTTTGTAGTCACTCCGAGCATAAAGCCTTTCTCATCCATATTATAGATTTGCTCCGGGGCAAGGTTATATTGCTCAATTTTTTGGCCAATAAGCGCGAAATATAAAGCGTATTTGTATGCCGAATCTGCCCTTTTTCTCTCCAAATCGAGGCCTTTAGAATAAACAGAAATGACCTTATCCGGATGAGCCTTCTTCCACCGTATTACCCAGTTTTTACCGGGCTCTTTACCAGATATCTCCCTAGCAAAGTTCTCGAGCATGGCATTCGTAGGTGGCAGGCCGCGCTCAGTGAGTTGATTGATCCATTTTATAAGGACTCTCGATTGCTCCTCGTTCAGTAATCGTTGATTGTCGTATTGTGCTTCTTTCGAGCCCGAAACCCCGCGAAAACGTCTTGACAGCTGTGAACAGTCAACACCATATGTTCTTGCTACTAAAGCAATATTGGGCGTTTCTCCTGGCTTCAAGGAGCGTAACGCTCTTAAGTGCGAGCTCATATTGGTCCATATTGACTGATTTGACGCGTTGTAAAGTCTTCGCGATTTTTCGTGAATTGGGGTAAATTCGTGTATGGGGTGGGTCCGTGTATCAGGCGGTGAAAGACGGTATGGATGTGGGAAACTTCATCCCATTGATGACTCATCCGCTTACCGTTAACTAACGTAATCGGTAAGCGAACCGGCCATGTAAATGAGCCGGCCACCTTCAATACACATACAAAATGACATATGTTCGTACCCTCATTACTCTACACCAAGGACTTCTCTCTATTTCATCTGATGTGTACGTCTTTAGTATATACTAATTGACCTATTAACGAAGTATATAGGAATTTAAGTAATTACATCTAACAATAACTTATGTTTTGTATAATTACACTAATTTCCAGTCATATTATATATAATATGTATAATTACTACTTTATACTGTTTCAAATTAAATATTCTTATTATATTAAGTGAAACAATACCAATATATGCATCGTGAATCGAGATTCCCACTGGAAGTTGAGTAATGAGGGTACGAACATATGTCATTTTGTATGTGTATTGAAGGTGGCCGGCTCATTTACATGGCCGGTTCGCTTACCGATTACGTTAGATACAGGCGATGCAGTCTTCATACTTGCGGCTGCAACCGAACCTCGGATTGACTCCCCGGCAGCCCTTTCGCATATCATGATTAGGTCGCGTATGGCAGTGGAAATCTCGGTGCAAAACATCTCAAATTCCTCGTCATCAAGAGACCTTTTCCTCTCCCGATCGACTAATACTGGTATGCTTCTCGGCGCAGACTCTTCCTCCTTTGATGAAGAGATAGCAGCCGTAGGAACGGCTGTGGTCCCATCATCTATCTGGAAATTTCGGTCTTGCTGATCTGGTGTAACAGGTACAGTACCCGCTTTGGCATCGGAGGCACAAGCGAGAATGCTCAGACATCGTATCGAAGTAATGCTGATGACTTTTGATCTAGTTCTGGAGCTATAGAGCGAGTTTCTTATCGCCTCTCGTAGATACGTTCTTATAATAGATCCTATACTCGTCCGCCGCTTTTTTTCGAAATTCCATAGCTTTTGCGAGGTGAGTCGAAAATGTTTTCTTGCGCCTATTGCTGCCATTTTTAATAAAATTTCTCAGCAATTTGTCTAATTGTTGAACGCTAAGATTTCGCGTTGGCTCCGATTGCAACGCGATACCAAATGCCTTCTTCTCCTCGCGCTTGTATGCCGTCCAGTTCTGTTGTTCAGTTTAACCTTCCAAACAATGAGATAAGTCTGATCCCATAACGTTAGAGGGATGAAACATAAATGATCAGATCGTGGTTTTCGCTGATACTCGAGGAATGGGCTTTAGAACTATGTATGTGTGACGAGGAGTCAGCCCGTGAGTCTGCCTTGCACAGCCGCTCCAGCCACTCTGCTACGAGTCGGTTTGGACCGCTCTTGCATTTGATTAGCTGCCATCAAGAAAAGGGATAAACCCCACTTCTGGGTCACATACTGTACTTACTACGCAGCATGAGAAGGAGTGTTTTCCTCCACAACCAGCATTGTAATGTGCCAACCATTCTGTTTCAAAAAGGTCAACGTTTCTGTATTTTGTGACAGAATATGAGATAATTTTCAACGACAAATTGCCAGCCAGGGGTTACCTGTTCAGACCGAGTCGAATACTTCAGAAATGTATTTTATCACCGTACATGTATTAGGAATAGAAAACCGTATCAAGAGGTATAGTATTATTTCCGCTTTAACATTATTCTTGAACTATTCCATATTCACAATGATGTCTTCTTGGCACTGCTTCAGAGGAAAGACAAAAGAGTGGTAGTTGTTACTATAAAGGTACAAACTACTGTAACAACATCCCTCATCATTAAGAAGACCCCGGCAGGCCAAGATCATACGCTCGCGAGAAATTCGAAGCTGACTTACAGAAGGTCTTCAAGCAGATATTGTGACAGCCAACCACACAGCAAGACACGTGGGAGCCATCAAGCACGTGGCACATCACCGGCATGGCCCTAGAAAGGACTGACGACGGAAGAATATCTCGAGATAGGGCTACAGCCCTAGGCGGCAGCCACATTGGGAACTGCCTTCCTGGCGGTACTGTATTGGGAAAGGAGCTTCGCACAGAGAGGGTATAAAAGGGGTATCAGCAAGGCGGATTTTAGCTTCTTCCTTCTTTCTTTCTTCATGCTTGATATTGTCTGTAGACCCGGTGCACCTAGTTAGTGAGATAGCCTCAATATCAGGTTTTGACCATTGTCACATAATATCAAGCATCATCATCTGATGAGAGACTTGATAGCCCTCAATGTCCCCCTTATTTTGTGTTTTCTAGAGAATGGCGAGCACGAGGGTTGGGATATCCCAACCCTCGGCTAGATGCCGCTAACCTAATCTGGCAATGGCGTCTACGTACAACGGGGATTCCCGTGACCCCCCCCGTAGACGGCGCACAGAAAAATGAGGCTAGAGTACACGTAGTAAAGTACATCTAGAAGTGAAAATTTGGTGTTGAGTAAACTTCTTCCCACCATCACAAAATCACACTTTCTCGACCCCGATTTGCTTCCGGAATTTGTCAAATAGTTCGATCGAAAGCGCTTTTGTGAAGCCGTCTGCTGGATTTTCTTTCGTGTCAGTCCGCTTTAACACTACTTCACCTTTCTCAATCAAATCTTTCACAAAGTGCTGATGAATCCGTAACCACCGTGTTGCCTGGGCAGTTCCGGGTTTGTGAGACGCAATCATTGCATTGTTGCTGTCGGTGTAAACTACTAGAGGTTCCCCTTTTCTCACCAATCCTAGGCTTATCAGCATATTTTGTATCCATAACCCTTGCCTTATCCCGCTTCCTACTCCCAAGTATTCGGATACGGTTGATGATGGGGCGACGAGGGTTTGCTTCGAAGAGTTCCACGAAATTGGCGAACCAGCATAAAAAATGATGAATCCTTCAGTGGATTTCCCATCTGGGTGATCAGCGTGCGATGAATCGACGTAAACCTCGAGTCCTTTGCTAGGGTCTTTGTTCAACGTGATACCGTATTTTTTGGTGCCTTTCAAATAGCGTAGCACTCCCTTTCCGGCGACATAGTCGTACTTTGTGGGATCGTGTTGCTTATGCTGTAAACGGCGTACAGTAAACGTGATATCGGGTCTAGTTTTTGATGTCAACCAGTTAGCCGATCCTGTGATCTTCACAAACTTTTCTTTCTCGTCATCAGTGGCTTTTGGGTCATTTGATTCCAGGGTAAATTTGGGTTCTAAGGGTAGGGAGCGGGGATGGGAATCCGCCATGCTGAAACGGTTGAGAATGCTATCAACATAGTCCGATTGTTCCAATTTGATCGTATCCATCTCGCGGTGAACGTTGATGCCGAGAAAACGCTTTGGTTCACCAATTCGCTTAACTCCCCATGCCTTGTCAAAAGTGTCAAGAATCTCATCGATTTGTGCCTGGCACTTGCCTGCAATGAGATTATCATCGACGTAGAGTGCAATAGCCATGCCGTCGCTTTCCCTTATGGGGATGCATAGTTCCTCGTTGATCGGTTTGTAACCCAATTCTTTCAATTTTGAACTTATGGTGTCATACCACAAGACTGCCGATCCACGTAGGCCATACAGTGCTTTTAGTAAAGAGCAAACCATTCCGTCAACAATATCGACGCCTTTTGGTTGTTCCATAAAGACCTGGCGCCGTTGCAGCATCGCGTGTAAGTACGCAGTAATGATGTCTGCTTGGAAAATGATGAGGCTATTCTTGATACAATAAGTAAGGAAAATCTTCACTCCAACGTCACTGACCACTGGTGAGTAATTGTTCTCGTTATCCTTTGCTTCAAAGTTGCCACAAACCACCCATCTTGCACGGAATTCAGTGACATTTGATTCATCATCAGCTTTGACGTCGTAAACCCATTTTCCAGGTAAAATCTTTGCACCATTCTTTGGTTTAGGTACGAGCTTCCATGTCTTGTTGGCGCGCAGCTTCTTCACCTGATCCTCCATTGCCTTCTTCCATAAATCTCGTAGTGGTGATTTAAGCATCTGGCGGTCGTTACTAGGAATCTCCACCTCCCACTTTTTGAGTTTGGGAATAGCATCAGGAATCGCTGAAGCTTGCAAATTTGTGCTAGCATTGAGTTGAACTGTGGTCTCTGGTGTAGAGCGTGTTGAACTAGCTTTTTGTTCCTTCTCTGCACGTCGCTGTTCTTGCTCTCTCTCTTGTTCCTCTATGAGAGTCGACATCGATCTCATCCCTTTGTTCTTTCGTGAGGAAACTCGTGTTCCAATGTTTTTGTGAATCGCTTGCTGTACGGGTCCTTCGTTTGCGGGCTTAGGGGATTCTTCGTGCGTAGGATCGCGATTATCTTCGTGTTCGATCGATTCGTGTATGGTCTGTAAGTTCGTGATTTCGTCGATTAGACCTTGTTCGTCATTCGTGATCTGGACTTCCTCTCGAATAAGAGCTTCTTGTTGTGACATCCCCTTTTGAATGATCTCAATAGCTTCATTTGTTGTAGCATCGGTTGCCCCTTCTGCTTCTGCATCGAAAAATTCCTCTTGATCACTCTCATCCGCGCAGTCTTGCTTGTGAGTTCGCTCCGGAGTTGTGCTCAGAGTTTCTGCTCTGCCCGTCACGTACGCGTTCTGTCCGAAGTCATACAAATCGCTGTTCAAAATATCTTCAATTGTAGGATTTTCATCAGCGATGGTGATGCGTTTTTGATTCTTCGCAACAGGATCTTTGTGGAAGACGATTGTGAGCGGTTTTGACATCTCCAACTTTGTTGTAGGTGGTGTTGGATCCTCGATCTCATCAATCATGCCTTCTTCAACACCTTCCCAAAATGTAACGTCTCGTGAGAATTTGACATCACCCGTTGCTGGAAACCAGATCTTGTAAATATGACCATAATCTCCAATGTAGCCCATAAGACGTCCAATTTCCGCTTTTGGCAACATCTTTCGTGCCTTTACACGGTCTTCCTCCGGGATGTGCATGTAAGCCTTGCAGCCCCATACACGCAAGTGTTCGAGATTAGGAACAGGATTTGGAATTCCCAGCTCTTCACGCCATTGTTGTATAGGCGCTTTTTCTTGACCTGGCTTGACAAGACGTGCAACTGTATAACACGCTGTGTCAACTGCAAATGGCCACAAATATTCGGGCAAGCCTGCGTCGATCATCATTACCCTTGCGATTTGAACAAGGTAAAACTGAAGCCATTCGATTGGTCCATTTGGTTCGGGGGTTCGTGCTGGAGATTCTCTGAATTGGATGCCAGTTTGATTCTCTTTAGACCATTTGATGAATCTGAAGAATTCTCGCCCTTGATCTTTCGCGATGATCACTGGCCAATTCCCTGTCTGATCTTTGAACTCTGTGCAGTAGTCGATACACTTATCCGAAGCTTCACCTTTTGTGACATGGAAACGAACGTGTGGCATACGCGTTTTGTCGTCGAGGAACGCTGTGAAGTAGTTGTACCCGTTAAACCCTGTGGGCTTTATGTGCTGAACGTCGACGTAGACAATCTGTCCGGCTTTCAATGCTTTCGGCAGCGGATCGTGGGACACAATGCGTTTCGATTTTCCAAGTCTGCAGGATTCACAGTGCTTAATCTTTTCTTTGATGTCATCAAGATCGTAAGCCTGAGCGGTTCCTTTACGGATCACGTCGCTCGCATGGCCAAGTCGTCTATGTTGCAGCTCTGCAGATACTGCTGACAAACTGAGCGCTCCAAGTTGCATTTCTTTCCCGGTTGTCATGGTTCTGAGAATTGGGACGCCTCCTACAGTTGTAGTATGGCCAATAACTGAGTCATCATCCATTCTTCGTACGGTGCAGTCTTTGCTGCAATACCATACTTTGTTCTCATCCTTTGCTCGCTCGCATGCCCAGAGGTTATACTTCAATCCGGGAACGTAGTAAGTACGAGTGAGGAGGTCGGTGGGTTTGTCAAGACCGTTGTCGAATCGAATAAGAGTCGTACCATACCCCATTGCTTTGGCTTCTCTGCCGTTGCTGCACTCGTAGGTGTAGGCCTCGTCCTTATTCTTGTATTTGTAGATTTCAATCCAAGTCGCAAAGTCTCCAGCTATGCTGTGACCAGCGCCAGAATCCGCAATGAACTTTCCGATGAGGTTTGTTGGTGTAGATGCTGATAATACCACTGCTAATGCTTGTGATTTGGGCATAATATCGTTCATTTGCCGTTCCTCAGATGGTGCTTCGGCCTTTTTCTCAAACCATTCAATATCGATAGCTGCCCCTGCCATGTTCGGCATGAAGAATTCTGAAGAAAGAGAGAAAGACGACACATTTGTTGTTGCAGGTATATTTGCCTTAGTGTCACTGTCATTCTTCGTCCCTTGAGGCTTCAGTGGAGCTCGATCTTTGTAACACCATAAATCTAGCTTTGGATACCATGCAGAAGGTGGTGAGTCGGAGAGATAGTAGCATTTTGCACAACCGTGACCTTTGATACCGCAGTAACCACAGATGTCCCCTTTGTCATTCCATTTTCTTAGCTTTCTGGCGTGTTCGTCTGATGAGACTCCGGGCTTGGGGGCATGTCGCTTCTTGTCGTTAGGTGTATTAGGATCTCTCTCCTTCCTCTTTTTGTCGTCTTTCTTGTTGTCGTTCTTTTGTGGAGTTGTAGTTGAAGGATTCCACGCCGTAGCTGCGTTCTGCATCGAATATTTCAGGGTAAGACATTGTGCCATTGCTTCAGCACATAGTTTGTTGAAGTCATCAGTAGTCCTCGTCATGACGTCTCCCATGTTCTCCATCTTGTATGTCGTCCAAGCGGGAAGCTCATTCTGCACTGAGAGGAGGAGGAAGATAATTGCTTGAGCAGGAGAAAATCCTAACTTGCTTCTCTCTGATTCAGCATTTTTAGTGCGTAGGTCCTTAATAAAGGCCTCCAAAGTTGGATACTGGTGGCGTTGTAAAGATTTCAGTGCCATCCATGCATGCCAGCCCCTTTGGGACTCGACTTCTCCTTTGCATATCGCTCTAATAGCAGCAAACATGTCATCAGCATAATCTGTGATTGTTGATGCGTCGTCAATTTGCTTGCAAATGTCTCGAGAAATGATTGTGGATAACCATGCTCCCACATCTAATGAGGCTTGTTTCCATATCTTGTAGTCAGGATCGGTTTCATCTGGCCTTGGTATGGCTTTGTCGATAAGATCCAAAGTGTCAGTACGATTCAGCTCTCGTCTGACGACTGAGTACCAGCGATTATAGTCACTAGCATCTTGTAAGACCTCCATAGGCCGCAAAGTGATCTCCTTTGTTGCCTTGGGGATGTTGGTAAGTTGGGTTTTCTGTTGAGTGTCAGACATCTTGATGTGACGTCTTTTCGCACGCGTGTCTTATGAGAATTTCCTCACAGACCGCAGGTCAGGGTCAGATCGCAAGTCTGCCCTTGTTGTTATCGATAATATCGAATATGTTGATGTAATTTGATGATTCAAGGCTTGACTTCGTGTCAAAACGAAAAATCAAGAACGAACCAGGCGCATAACCTGATGAGAGGCTTGATAGCACTCAATGTCCCCCTTATTGTGTTTTCTAGAGAATGGCGAGCACGAGGGTTGGGATATCCCAACCCTCGGCTAGATGCCGCTAACCTAATCTGGCAATGGCGTCTACGTACAACGGGGATTCCCGTGATCATCTTTTTCTTCATCTCTCGTACATCAGCACAGCAGACCTTTTCAACGTCTAGCTCTGATCGAGAGACCCCTCCTTTCTCCCTTCTTTCCACCCCAGTACGCTCGTACAGCAGACCACTCCAGTGTCACGCTCGAGCCAGGGGTTATCTCTCTTTATCCTTTTATCATTATCCTTTTTCTTTTTTCTTTCTGATTTTCACCGAAACAATGGTGAAGGAACCAGGTCAGGACGGTGCCGGGAAGGCGCCAGGCGCGGACGCGTCGAAAGGCTCCAAGCAGAAGCATGCGGAGCGACGAGCCACTCTGGAGTTCAACGAAGCTCTAGGAAAGGAGTTTGGCTTAGCTGTGACTCAGGGAGACGGCTCTCTGAGCTTCTCTGCGTTCCAAAAGCTCTATGAGGATCATCCTGAGAAGCTTTTTGAGTACGTATGTCACCAGATTGAGAATCTTCAGCAAGCAGCCTCTGAGGCCCAGGAACGTATCCGTGACAGCGGATCCGTGGATGACGATGATGAGGAGATCGCATCATTGCAAGAGCAGGTTGATCACCTCAAGCAGCAAGTAAAGGATCAGCGGAATGCCATGCGAGAGCTCATGATTGAGCGCGATGATGCACAAGCCCGTGTGCAGGAGCTAGCTCGACAGAGCCCTAGCTCAACACCCCCAGTCAGCCAGAAGAAGTCAACCAAGCTTCCTGATGGGAAGAGATTCAGCGACGGCAAAGACCCGAAGTTCGCTTCTTGGCTTATCGATATTGAGAACAAGTTGGAGTCCAACGCCGACCACTACCCAACTCCTCTAGCCCGCATGCAGTACGTGAAAAGCATGTGTGAGGGAGAAGCAGCGGACCACCTAGTGCCTCGCTTCCAGAAAGACTCGCCGGAACGGTACCAGGACGCAGACGACATTATCGAGCACCTCAAGACGATCTATCACGACGCGAACAAGGTTTCCAAGGCCAAGCGAGAACTGCGTCGGCTGTTCATGAACGACATGAAGTTCCAGGATTTCCTATCGAGGTTTGTGCTCAAGGCCCAGGAGTCAGGACTCGCTGTATCTTTGTGGAAGGATGAGTTGTATGAACGTTTGCACCCTGAGATGCAGAAAGCTCTACTCAAAGAGAGTTATAACGCCGACATGTCTTACCGGGAGTTCGTCCGAGAGTGCCATCAGACCGCGAATCAACTTGAAGTTATCGCCGAAAACGAAAAACGTGCCCCAAAGAACCGTGGTAACAAAGGAAACAACCGTGACGGTGCTGGGAAGGATATCAAGAAGGACAAGAATAGCGCTGGGACAGACAGGTCGAAGGATGGCAAGGACAAAGCCAAGATCCCATGGGCGGAGAAGAAGCAGCTTATGGCGGAAGGCAAGTGCTTCAAGTGCAAGATGCCTGGACATATGGCAGATCAATGTCCATTCAATGAAAAGGACACCCCAGATCTCAAAGCTTTGGAAGCGACAAAGGAAGTGATGAGAGGCTTGATAGCACTCAATGTCCCCCTTATTGTGTGTTTTCTAGAGAATGGCGAGCACGAGGGTTGGGATATCCCAACCCTCGGCTAGATGCCGCTAACCTAATCTGGCAATGGCGTCTACGTACAACGGGGATTCCCGTGAGGAAGTGGCTAAGGAGAGCAGCGATGATGATACGGGTTCGGAAAACGACAGCGCCTAGGAGAAGACTCCTTCCTAGGCGAGATCTGTGCTGCTGATGCCTTGGACCTCTCACAATTGATTGGAAGCGATAGAGATAGCCTGACTGTACCCATACAGCTAGCTAGAAATGGATTATCAGTTTATCTCAAAGCATTAGCAGACACAGAAGCAAACGGATTTGCTTTCTTAGATATTTTCCTCGCTGAGAAGCTTGCACGACACCTTCATCATCATGTTGAACCCTTGAAGCAACCGTTCCAGGTGAAAGGATTTGATGGCAAGGCCAAGAAGGCGGTCACGCATATCATGAAGTTGACGTTAGTGGTGGACAAACGTGTCATGTATAACCTACCATTCCTTATCGTACAACTAGGTAAGCATGATGTGATCCTCGGAAGGATGTGGTTAGCCAAGTACGGAGTACTAGTTGACTGCGCTCGTCGACGACTACTCTGGCCAGAGGAGGTCTCCTTGAAGGAGGAAATACAAGCGAAGCAATTCACGCTATTACCAAAGAAGTTACTACTACGAGACCGTGAGGTGGAGCTTCAGCATCAAGAGGACGCGAATCGCCGAGACCGATTGTTCGAAGCTAGCGTCAAGATTACGGAGCGGATCCCAATTGTTGCTAAGAAGGAACAAGAACGGGCTATACGAGTCACACACCACGGCTCCTACCGCCGACGGCACGAGTGCGAACTTGACCGAATGAAGAAGGAGCTTAGTAGAGCAGCAGAGCTACCAAATCCTCCAGAAGAAGCAAAGCCCATAGTCAAGAGGGCGAAGCAAGCGCGGTTCCAGGAACGATACCCTGATGCGGACATTGCAGTGATTGGCGCAGCTAGCTATCTTCGAAACATGAAGGATAAGAAGACTGAGACCTTCTTGACCAGCATCAGTGAGATTGATAAGGCCATCGAAGATAAGCTCAACCCGGACGAGGCGGAAGAAGAAGAGGAGATAAAGCAGCACCTCCCTGAATGGTATCACGAATTTGCCGATGTCTTCTCCAAAATCAAGTCCGACCAGCTCCCGGAACGGAAGGAATACGACCATAAGATTGAGCTAGAGAAGGAAGTTGAGCTTGGCTACTGTCCCTTGTATCGCATGACCGCTGAGGAGCTCCAGGCTGCCAAGGACTATATCATGGAGAATCTGGAAAAAGGTTTTATCGTGCCTAGTAGTGCGCCGTATGCATCACCAATCCTCATGGCCAAGAAGCCCGGCGGAGGTCTCCGTTTTTGTGTGGATTATCGGCGTCTCAACTCACTCACAAGAAAGGACCGTTACCCACTACCGTTAATCGACGAGGTGTTTGAACGAATCAGCAAGGCAAAGATCTTCACGAAGCTCGACATACGACAAGGCTTCCACCGAATCCGCATGCACAAAGATTCTTCCGACCTGACAACGTTCCGTTGTCGTTACGGAACCTTCAAGTATGAGGTTATGCCGTTCGGACTAACTAACGGCCCAGCGACGTTTCAGAGGTTGATCAATGACATCTTTATCGACTGCCTTGACAAGTTCTTGATCGCGTTCGTTGACGATCTGCTGATTTACAGCGAGAATGCCGTTGAGCATGAAATTCATGTTCGTACTGTACTCCAACGGCTCCGAGACGCGGGGCTGCAGGCCAGCATCAAGAAATGCGAGTTTCACGTGACGACGACAAAATATCTTGGCTTTATTATCACACCGGAGGGCATCAAAGTGGACCCTGAGAAAGTTGAAGCAGTACTTTCCTGGAAGGTGCCCACAACAGTGCGAGGAGTGCAGTCATTCCTAGGCTTTTGCAATTTTTATCGAAAGTTCATAAAGGAGTATAGCAGAATCGCTAAGCCATTGCACCGGCTTACTCGGCAAGATGTCCCTTTTGTATGGACGAAGCAATGCCGAGAAGCCTTTGACCGCTTGAAATTGATGTTGGTGTCAGCGCCTATCTTGGTTCATTACGACCCAAACCGATTGACACGCGTGGAGACTGATGCATCAGATTCAGTGGTGGCCGCGGTGCTGTCTCAGCTTTGCGAAGATGGAGAATGGCACCCTGTGGGATATTACTCATCCACAATGACGGACTCCGAACACAATTACGACATCCACGACAAGGAGATGCTGGCAATCGTTCGGGCGTTCCAGGAATGGAGACCAGAGCTGCTGGGACTACGGCAACAGGAACGTTTTGAAGTGTTATCAGATCACCGAGCTCTGGAGTACTTTATGACGACCAAGGCTCTGACTGCGAGACAAGTACGGTGGTATGAATTACTACAGGAATTCTACTTCATGCTACGATATCGACCTGGGAGAGTAAATGTGCTAGCAGACACGCTTACACGACGGAGGAACGACGGGGCTAAGAATCTCGATCACCGCAACCTGACGATGCTGCCGCGAGAGGTCCTTGATGACCAAATTGCGGCGGAACTGGCCTTTATGGACCTGAACGGTGTCACCACGGATAACAATGTTATCGGACGGGTACTCAACGCGAACGAGAGGATGGCCTCGACTGAGGACGTTCGTGAGAAGGTCAATCAGAAAGATTCGAAGTGGCATATCGAGGAAGGGCGGATATTATACCGGGGCCGGTTATATGTTCCTGATGAGGAGGACCTCCGTGTACGATTGTTGGACGAGTTGCACCGACCGCCTTCCACAGCACACCCCGGTCGAGACAAGATGAAGAAGCTGTTCCGAGAGCGCTTCTATTGGGAAGCATGGAATAAGGATATCGAAAGCTACGTTGACAATTGCAAGACCTGCGGCAGGACCAATACCTGGAGAGATCGAGCGCCTGGAGTGTTACAACCACTGCCGATCCCAGATCGACCGTGGCAGCATTTGTCGATGGACTTCATGGAGTTCCCGAAGGACCGTTACGGCTTTAACACGGTGTTTGTGACGGTCGATCGTCTGAGTAAACGTCCGGTATCTATGCCTTGTCACAAGGACACAGCGACAGCCAAGGAGATGGCTCGGTTATGGATTCGATACGTCTTCCCATGGACAGGATTACCTGATAGCATCATCTCGGACCGTGGAGGACAGTTCGTGTCGGAGTTTTGGAATGAGGTGTGCCGGATATTACAAATCAAGGTCAAATTGTCTACGGCACGGCATGCACAGACGGATGGCCAGACAGAGATAGCGAATCAGTATCTCCAGCAACGCTTACGACCTTATGTTAACTTCGCGATGGACGACTGGTCAGAGTATTTGCCTATTGTTGACTTTGCGGCATCAGCTTTACCTCAAGCCTCAGTAGGGATGTCGCCGTTCATGATCGAAAGAGGATATCAACCCCGAATGTCATTTGATTGGACCACCCCAGCGCCGCCACGGAAGTTGACTCTTAATGAAAAGGACGCGCAGATCTGGACCAAGAGAATACAGGAAGTCTGGGAGTTTGCGAAGGAGAATATGAAGCGAGCTCAGGATCGTCAAGCAAAACAGGCCAATAAGAAGCGCCGACCAGTGAACTTCTCAGTCGGGGATATGGTGTATGTTACAAATGAGGGATGGAATACAGGTCGCCCGAGCAGGAAACTAGGACATCAGCAGGAAGGGCCTTTCCTGATTACAAAACAAGTTGGCCATGCCTTCGAGCTCAAGTTACCGGACGGCTTACACGTGCATCCAATATTTTCGCCGGAGAAGCTACGTTTAGCGGCCTCAACAGAACCGCTACCGGGACAGTTACCGGACGAGGGACCTGAGTTGAAGGTGAATGAGCATTCGGAGTGGGAGGTCGAGCGAGTATTGGCCTCGAGATTACTGCGGAAGAAGTTGCACTATCGTATCAGCTGGCTAGGCCGAGATCCAGATCCGAAATGGTATCCCGCAGGATATCTAAAGAACGCGCCATTAGCGTTAAGGGCTTTCCATGATGCTAATCCGAAGGCTGTTGGACCGCCTCTTCGATTAGGCATATGGCTCCAAGCAGCCGAGAGGGATCAGTTCGTTGAGGACCATGTTGAGGACGGAGTTCCGGAGAAAACCTAGCCTGGAGAGCCTTATAGATGGGTGATTAGGGATTCTTCTCGAAGTTGGGGTTAGGTCATGTGTCATATACGGCGCTTCAACTGGGCTTAGTAACCTAAACTTGGTGAACTGCCTTGTATGTATGCGCGGCTTGACCCCAGCTTCGCCTCTTATTTTTGCCGAGCATACAATTTTGCAGGACGGGGGGAACGGTGGATGAACAGGACGGCAATGAGGGCAAAAGTATAGGATTGGAGTTCGAGTCGGACTTGGGTCATATTTTTTTTTCTTTTTCTTTCTTTCTTTCAAGACGCTCGCGGGCAAGCGTCTCGTGAAGGGGAGGGTGATGTGACAGCCAACCACACAGCAAGACACGTGGGAGCCATCAAGCACGTGGCACATCACCGGCATGGCCCTAGAAAGGACTGACGACGGAAGAATATCTCGAGATAGGGCTACAGCCCTAGGCGGCAGCCACATTGGGAACTGCCTTCCTGGCGGTACTGTATTGGGAAAGGAGCTTCGCACAGAGAGGGTATAAAAGGGGTATCAGCAAGGCGGATTTTAGCTTCTTCCTTCTTTCTTTCTTCATGCTTGATATTGTCTGTAGACCCGGTGCACCTAGTTAGTGAGATAGCCTCAATATCAGGTTTTGACCATTGTCACAGATATAGCATTTTGGAGACTGTGGTATTTATAAAAAGTTTGATTGTAGATGTGACAGCTCAGTCAGTTAATGCCTGATGACTGCCTCACAGCCTTACACGTAATCACATCTATCTGTTTTCTCTTTTTCATGTTTTGTATTCTGAGTTCTCATACAAGTTGCCTAGATAGGGGAATCTATATTGATTTGCGTAGTCAACTCTATTCTAGATTGAGCACCGTCATATTTGAGGCTAAGAACCAAGAATATCAAAGTTCTAACTTCTTCAGATTATAATACGGCTACCTTCTACAATCAAAATATAACTGTGCCCATCGTTACATGCCTCTCTGTCCAACTCTTCACAATACACACCCCAATGGCTTTTCCCAGGCAGAAAAAAAGTGTAAATCCAGTATTACTGAGCAATAAGGCTTATCGAGAAGACATATTTCATAAAAATACGTAGAGGTTTGATAGAAAACAATGGATTCGTAGTCGAACATACGAAAGAGGTATAAGAAGCGGGGGTTTATGAATGTGTGTCAGCAGAGTTATCCACCCTAATTAGGGAAAGCGTGAGAAAGTTATGCATTGAGTTTGTCGTTTTCTGAGTACATCAGGTTCCAAAGCCCCGGGTTTTATAGCTATCATGAGGGGCAAATTTTATCTAGATGCCTAGATGTATGACAGTCCACAGTTATATGTAGCTGTCATATTGACAGTCATTATCTAACATGACCCTCCAAAGATTCTATGACCCCAGGTGCGATGAGGGTTAGGGTCGCGAGTCGCGAGGAGGGACCCACGGTCCGGGTCATGGCGAGGTCTAGATTGTGACGGTGCCAAACTGTTTGATTGAGCGCTAGCTATCAAGAGGTGCTTGTCTACAAGCAATATTGAGCATAGAGAGAAAGAGAGAAATCAACAACAAGCCCTCCTCGCTACGTCCCTAAATATCCCCTGGTGCGCCCTTGCCCGATCCGGCTCGTCGTCTGATATCGTACGTATTTCCTAATACAGCCTGGATAGGGCTCGGAGCCGTGTAGCCATAACTGGAGACCAAGGATAAAGAGCTAAGTCGTAGCCGTAGCGGAGCGTAGCCGTCACATGGATGGCATGGGATGAGATGGGATAGTGGGACGACCGACGAATACCGAACCTGTGGGAGTTCAACCAAGCCTAAAGTATCTCGAAATACCACTGTTAACTGTGGATCCAGGTCCGTGAGTGGAAGGAGATTTGTGTTCGACTTCACAGTATACATAAAAAAAGTATTCTAGATTAGGGGGTTTCACGCGTCCGCAGATCATCATGTAATTAGGTGCACGGTAGTCATTCTCTACCCAAGAATTTGGTTGATGTGTCAGAAGGCCAGTGAGAAGATCCAATTCGCGTATATGAGCTGTGGTTTCCGGAGAAGATGTTCTAAAACCCACCAACCCCAACCACACACGATGTAACTCAGATTACGACCTGTCTACTAAACACAAGGTTTGCTTCGGTCCTCAAGGTCTAGGTCATATTGGCCTTGCTTGTCTTCCCGCTACGGTGGACACGATGAGAATTTATGTATAGAGCTGTTATCGGCAATGTATTCAAGGCACTGGCCGGGTATCGACTCGCGAATTTTTGCACCCTCATACAGTATCGTGCATGGTTTATCACTTGTCAAGCTGATTATGCAACTTATCCGAGACGGCTCCTCAAGTCCATGATTGTGTGAACAGATTTCTTCCTCCCGTCCGAGATTACACGCATGCCATAGCGAAGAACGATAGATAGTAAGCCTCCCGACCATGTATGAAGCTTAAGCTGATTAAAGGTCAAAAATGAACAACTTGAACGGAGAGAGAAAGAAAAAACTCACATCAGGAACACCGCATCTGTAATAAGAGAGCATTAATGGATTCTATGCTCTCAAAGCCGATGGGGGTACCTTTGCTTTTCCATGTCCGACGGAACAAGCGACGATTACCGTCAGTTTTAGGATTTCATCATGACATTCGTCAACACATTCTTGACGGTCGTGGTTCTATAAACCTGTTGCCAGCGTGGTCCACCAGACTCTTTCGCCCCATGGAGCCCATACTACAGCTCCTCTTCCAGATGTTGCAGGGTACAGCTGGTGTTCAATGGATCGTAGTACCAGTTATTTCCCGTCGGGGCAGTCATGGAAATATAGGTGTTCGGATTCTGATCTGGACAGGGCTGCGCTGTAGACATCTTGGCATGGCTATATGGGCGCATGTCAAACCCAGCCTGATGAGAACCAAATAGCTGGGGGTCTAGATGGCCATCGTACATGCAAGTTACAGTAGCATCAATGCTGGCAGCGCTACTGTTCCCGTACGGACGCAGCGGTTTGTGATCAATGCTTCCAGGACTACTAGCAAGACTGGTTGACATACTATATCCATTGTTCATAACATGACCGAAGGGCCGTGCAGCAGCGTGTGTGTCGGCGAAAGAGGCACCAGGAGTCATGAAGCGCGATGACAAAGCTCGAGAAAGATTGTCAGGCTTCGGGGAGGCGGTGGAGGAAAGCCGATACCCAGCGTCGTCAACATCACTGCCGTGGTGATTGGACCGCTTCTTACGAGACGGCAACCGTGATTTGTTTGGAGCAAACTTATAGTCCGGATGTGCCTTCTGATGGTTTTTTCTTTCAACCAAAGCCAGAAACAGGTATGCGTCCCGGATTTCAGGCGGTTCTCGAGGCCAGCTGAGCCCAGATATTTGCGAGACAAACTTATGGTTGTTCCCAGCGCACCAGGCCTTTATCCGGTCGGCATAGGCGGAGCGATACATCATGAAGGAGTTCATGGGCCGTGCGATTTTGCCCTTCGTCTGAGCTTCTTGACGGCGAACATCCGCCGGTCGACTCACCCAGGCTTCCATATCCTTAATTGGAACGTGGTGCAGGTTCTCGCTCAATCGGCTCACGGGTACCGGAAGAATCATGTCCCAACCTTTGGCCTTTGCACGACGTCGCGCGCGCAGAGTCTCCAAGACTCGGACTGTCTTCATGTTTTGAGGACCGAAGGCATTGTGAGTGGCCAAAATTCCCATCTCAGATGAAGAGCCAAGTCTGACAGGTTCATGAAGCTGAAGACGCGTCAGTTGAATTGTGTGAGATGCCGCATCGGATGCGAAAGAGAGTGATCCAAATGATACAAGAACTCACGGGAAGCGAGGAAATTCCAGGCGCTATCGAAGCAGTCGAGTGCGAGTAGTTGTTGGCTTGTCCGTTCGCCTCGGTAGAGGTACTTCTCGCCGCGTGGGGGAAATTCGATATGTCTCGACTCGGACGGTCCATGATTCAACCCTGGATAGGCGCAATATTTTCCCTCAACCTAGCCTGCAGGACTAATCGGCTCCTTGGGATCTAGTTGTAGCGGGCCCGAGGTTGACAAGATTGTGTCGGAATAATGCTGATTGATCACCGAGGAACAATCTAGTGTTGCGGATAAGCAGCTTCCGGAGGGGGATAGCCATAATCGCAGATTTAGTGAATCAGGCGAATCAATAGCTATAGATTTAAAAATACACAATAATGCACGCTAATGCATACTAAAATTCACAACTCTCCATCCTAAGGGATAGTATGGAGTTTGTGAATTTTAGTGGTAAGGCCACATGTTGAGTTAAATTTACGCTATTTTTGGATCCTCGTACGTAAAGCCACTTTTTTGGGTGATGAATCGTCCTCCGCGAGGGTTGCATATTGTCAACCTCTCGCTCGCCATCCTAGAGAGTTAGACAACCCCCAATATGGGACATGTCAGAGCTGCTTTCTGGTTCTACGTCAAGATGTAATTGCTACCTACTGGTACTTCTATTCTATGGTGAGCTTATACTTCATGCTGGAAAATATCACAGTATCTTCATGGGCCCTCAGAGACATCAATTGATGGCTTGACAGGCACACCATCAAAGCTCGCGAGGAGCGCAAAGTTAAGGATATGCAGACTTAGGGCAACTTAATCACCGCGAATGGATTTTCTAGCTCATCAGTCAATACTTTGTCATTATACGCATGTCTGGAGATTAATTTCAGCTTCAGCGGTGTCTATCTAGTTACATTCGCCGGTCCTTACGTACCTATGGTGCGAATGTACGGGGAGTGGAGAATATTGTTATGCGCACAGTAACAGTAGGTAATGGTAATGGTCGATTTAGTGTGATGACAAAAGAGGACATGTTGTCAATAATTAAAGGCTGAACTGGTATAGATCTAGTGTCTTGGTGCTTCAAACGCTAGAGGGTTTGTATTTTTGATCTATCTCAATAATCAAGAATCGAACGACTCGATATTCGAGGATTCAGCCAGTCAGGTCGCGCGAGGTGCGGCCATCTGATGGACCGGTCTCGAACGACTGGATATTCGAGGATTCAGCCAGTCAGATCGCACGAGGCGCGGCCATCTGATGGCCAGGGTCTCCAACGACTGGATATTCGAGGATTCAGCCAGTTAGGTTGGATGAGGCCTTGCTATTTTGAATTTTCGATAGCCATCTCAACGACTGGAATCACTGGACATTTCAAGATTCATCCAGTCATATCACAAGGACCGGCTACTGCTGATAATAGCGCAAGCTGACCTAGGTAAGATATATCTTATATTAGAAATACCTTCAGTATTGCGCTTGCAAGCAAAGCACCATGTCATGTCCACTTCTTCAATTGCCACTCCCAGTATTGCATGTCCAACTCTCCGTGTATCGTCGTTTAGCGCTGTGTCGTTGATTCTCTATCTTGCGGCGTCAATCCCATTGCGCCTCGTCATTCCCGAGAATGCTAACATGTCAGAACTGCGTCGTTCATTGCATTGTCTATTACATCGTAATTGCTTTACGGTTGCTCCATTCGTACAGTTTTCCTAATTTATATCGCCCTAAGCTAGGTTATAACTATCTCCTATCTCTCTCTATTTCTGAATTCTACTTTCTCCTTACACACCACTTCCTATCATTGAGAATATGGTCTACTGCCTGCTGCTGCTACCACTGCAATAACCCTGTTATTCAGATACTGACGTATGGGCGGTTTTTGATTACTAGATCTATACAAGTGGGCATTCGACGGCGCGAAGGGGTGGTTATTATCGCAATCAGTGTTTTCATACTTTCGTGTCTGTTTCCTTAGAAACCTCTACTCCAGCTTCAAAACTCTCCCTAGTAAAGAAAAACACGTATATACTCTGTATTATAGCATGGTATATCAAGTAACGTACTTTGTTGTAGCGAAATGTACTGAGCATAAGATGTTTTGAAGGAAATCTGATGGACGGATTGACGTATTACTGAATACGGTACGGTTAGTGTTAGTCATGTAGAGCTTGTACTAGTTATGACCCGTCAGGAGCTTCTACAGCTTGTGCTCAATGCAAACTGACAAATCTAAATATATACAATGAAATTGATAAATATTGATTGTTCTATCGTTATATTTGAGGCGGTATTAGGTCTAACGAAAGGCAGAGTCCTCCTCGGCTAGCCACTTCGGGGTCGACGGCATGCCAGTATGCTACCTATCAGAGCAATTCTGTTCTCTCCATTGCAATATTTATTATTGTTTGCTTTGCATTATTCCCTAGACAATCATTGAAGCTAATCACGTCATGTGCAAGAGGAGCTCATCCTTACCTAAGTACCCGCATGAGATGTACAGTTACTCTTTATACTTTTATTGTAGCTCGAGGCATAATGGACGCGAGAATCGCTCCTAAAAGAATCAGTATTATGCAACTCATCTTATCAGGGCTTTGTAACCTAAAATCCCAACTTCAGCAAGCCCAACACGATAATATGGCGTCTTAGTACAGCTAATGATTTTATTAAAGACACCGGCACCGGTTGTTTGATCGTTGCTTTCCTGAAATGTTGCTAAACTTTCCTCATGCAGGCCAACAGAATCAAATTCACAAGAAACTTCACCAGCGTCAAACCAAATATGTCCCAACGGAATTGGCAACAACCTTGTGGGGAACATTTGCCTGCAAGTAGATTTGCCGAGCCAAGGCCGTGTCGTATGTCTGAACAAGCTCACAAAGTTCCTCTGATACCTCTAGCTTGTTCTCGCGTATCCACTTCTCCAACAGGAATTTCTGGTTCTGCTGTACCTAGAGTGCGGCTTGCGATCTCGAAACTTTCGCATAGGTTGAGACTCCCTTTGTTGAGGAGCATACTGAAGTACTGCAGAATGAAGGACATTTGTTGACCACCCAGAGGCGCATTCTCGAGGCGGTTGATTGTTTCTTGGGTATGTAGGGCGCAACGAAGCGAGTTGGCTGTGATCTTGGCTGCTTCGGAAATTTGCCCTCATCAAGTAGATTGTCAAAGTACTGTTGGTAAAGGTGATCGGCAACGCGTAGACCGGCCTTGGAGGCCAACTTAACAGCGAGGTACTCCATGAGGTATGGGATGATGGTACTTTCAAACTGACTAACAATACTTTACCCTTGCTGTTGGCACCGACAAGACCTGTTGAATCCGAGTCAAGAGCTGTTGTCACAATAGCCTCGCTAGAGATGCGTTTCATGAAGATGCAAGTGCCGGTCTCCAAGTCATATAAGTGAATGAAACCATATTTTTAATAAGATAGACAATATCGTATTTCTTGGAAACTTGCATGGCAACTGAGATGTCGTTTGTCGCTTCGGGAGGGAAGAATACTTCCACTGCCTTCTTCTGGAGGCGTGGGTTTAGTTCCTGGTGGTGATCTCTGGAATGTGCAGCCTGGCACCGGTTTATGTTCGAACAGCGAAGGTAAAGAGCTTATGTTCGAGAAGATAACCGTCAACCTAGATTGAGGCGAAAGCTGCGGCGACCTTCGATGGACCGGGATTTATCCCGTTCGCAGGAGTACAGTTGCATAGACAACTCGCTCTTACTATTGGCTGATACCAACGACTACACTCCATTTGTTGCCATTGTTCACTCGGTAGTCGACAATTTGGCATCCATAATGCAAACACGTAAACGGATATGGAGGAACGAGATAAATGGTCACTTATATTGGGGTTGGAAACTCGGGCAAACTGCTTCACTGGGCTTAGCTGGTTCGGGTCGAAGACGTCCCAATGCCAGACGAAGTTGTCTGTGACTAAAGCCAAACCTGTTTTACTGAACCATTTCTAGAATATAACAGCCTCAGTCATGGGAAAGGACTTCAACTCTTTCTATTCCTGGAGGTTAAGCATTTCGGCTTTGGTTCCAAGGCAATAACATTTCGAGGCCAGTTCATGCAGGCACTGTATGCCGTAACCTGATACTTGATGAGCGCATTGTTGTTTTTAAGATTGATGATAATGCTTTGAATTTGTTTTTTGTTTCACGTTCGCCTTTATGTTCGTTGGTGTCGTTATGCTTCAGTTGTACGCAGAGATAGCGGTCGGGATTCCAGCATCTGAATAGGCGGACGCATCTCAGCATACACATTTTCGACTTTGAGTATCATTGTACTTACAAATGAGTTGGAACAAATCGAAGATGGCTTTATAAATAGGATCAAGTCAGAATCAACTCGTAAATCAATATAAATAATCCACAGATGTTGGTGACACCATGAATAGTGGTCGCATAGTACCACGGAAAAGCAATGAAGTGGGCTAAAGTTGCAGAACGCCTTCATACCTCAACACCTTCATTGGTCAACTATTAAAGTAAAAGCACAGTCAGTACTGTCAAAAGAAAAAGAAAACCATGTGATTCAGGTTGCAGAAGGACAAGTACCTGTAGCAGCTCCTTGATCTCGATGGGGTGAACCATGTTCAACTTAGCCTGCAATATCGCCTTGCGTCAGTGCTAGATGCTACAATATAGAATCAACGAGGACACTTTAAAAGGTAATCAAAAGGTGATCAATTGAGGTGAGCCCCTCCTCATCCAGTTGAATATTCATTTAATAGAGGCGTTGTACGGGAAGCAAGATGATGATAGAAGAAGTAATAGAGTACAAGGCAGCTAATATCCTGGATCTCTCAAGGGGCAGTGGAAGTAAGAAATTTCTGTATATTTCTTGCTACCCAGCTGTTGTGTGTGTTGTGGGAGAAAAGAGATCCTCGCTTCCAAGGTTGGAGGCGAATAATATATCTCCTAGCCAAGGTAATGCTGGAGACTTTCTGTCAAAAGAAGATGATGTAACATATTAACGCTGAGCTATCTACTACATAGATATCATGTAATGAGATCGTTGCATCAATTGATGGTCTTCGAAGAAGCTTGCATCAATCTACCTATGTAGTGAGTCTAGTGACCTGTTCTTGCATATATAGCCCCAACCTTGGAACTGTACCCCCTACCTATGTTTTTCAAATTTTAGATTTATACCTAGGTCTGGTGATACATATGTAACCTAGGGTAGGACATCCGGAGGACCTGTTTTATCTCCTACCTAGTACCTACTATACCTATCACCTTCATGTGCTATGAGGAGATTTTAGTTCGAGATAAGTACATTCGCTAATGTATACCTAGGTAGAAGACCACTACCCGTGCAACCCGCGCCAACCCTCTCATAATTAAAGGTTGAACTGGTATAGATCTAGTGTCTTGGTGCTTCAAACTCTAGAGGCTATCTCAATAATCGAGAATCGAACGACTCGATATTCGAGGATTCAGCCAGTCGGATCGCACGAGGCGCGGCCATCTGATGGCCAGGGTCTCGAACGACTGGATATTCGAGGATTCAGCCAGTCAGATCGCACGAGGCGCGGCCATCTGATGGCCAGGGTCTCGAACGACTGGATATTCGAGGATTCAGCCAGTCAGATCGCACGAGGCGTGGTCATCCAAGACGCCGTAACCGGGAGGGGGTTGGTGCGGGCTGGCACGGGTAGATTCTTGTCGTTGTGTCAACGATTAGTTTTTTGCCATCATACTAAGCACCTGCCATGCTAGAGGATTGTCTCAACTTCCCTCAATCAACGTGTTACTCAGGGTGGCCTATATAACAGTCAAGGTCTCGTTATCGGCCCTCCCAGGATTGAAGAAAATAATCAGTGACAAGAGAAGGTCGAAAATGTATCTGAAAAGACGACAGCAATCTTAGGCGGAAATTATAAAAGCCGCTACCAATATCACCTAAAATTCCTCAAATTTACCATAGACTACCCCTTCAGGGTTCATCAATCAAAAAAGACCCGTATTCCGGATTCGGCACAAGAATGGCAACGTTGAATGAATAATACCACTTCTAGCCTGGCTGAGATACTGCTTGGCAAGAAGCAAAACTCATAACTGAAGATGAGAAGGAACAAATACCTCTACTAGCTGTTGCTTGCGGAGATGACCATTTTAACCGAATTAGGCTGCTCCTGGATAGGGCGTATCGATATCACAATTTCAAACAACGGTGAAATGATGCCTATATACAATGCACCTCCGAACGACTATTTGGCGATAGTCCAGCTGCTGGTGGAGAAGGGGACCTATGTCACAGATCCAAACAAAAATATATGGACAGCAGTCAACAGAGCATCGGAAAATGACCATAGTGGCATATCCAAGCTAATGCTCGGGAAGGGTGCCGATATTACAGTTCCATAATGATGGATACCAGCGAATGGAGCAATCATTGTTACCTCGGGATAAAGAAGGAGGCAGATATTATGATTTCATCAACAATGGATGAACATCAATTGCCGCGGAAGATGGTCATCCTGAGGGGATTAATCTTCTGCTGGAGAAGATGGGATATTACAGTTATGGATGGAATTTGGCACACCCTTTTTGATAATCTGGATATTGTCCGACACCTTCATCAAATCCCACAGGGATATTGTGATAGGTACTGCGACGCACACCTGTGCCATGCCGCCTGGTTGCAAGAGGACACTTGGCAGTGGTACAATACTGGCTTTTCACCAACGTTGATGTGGACGATCGGGTCTCTTTTTTTTCCAACCGCTCTTTTCGGCGCAGTGCGAAACGGCCACACAAAGTTCTCCAATGTTCGATCACATTCAAACAATGTAACACTGATATGGATTCTGTCGATGCTTCGGGTCGAAACTTGTTTTGGTGGGCGCGAAGAAGCGGAGAACCAAAAACTCTGGAGGTCCTCTATCAATATGGTATGATGATTCTGGAAAGTGACATGGAGGGCTCTTCTCTCAACCCTGGCCACTATCATCGGTTGTGTAATTTCCGCGCACGACGTATTTTCTCTAGCGGTTTGTATTATAATGGCAGGTACTGCCATGGATCTAAAATGTGCTCGAAGTGTCTTCAGGCAGGTGACCAATGGCTGGGCGATCCTCCCAGCTGGTATGTTCACGATAGTGATATTGCAGAAAGGAGCTACTAGCCACCCCTAGACCTGAAATATGTGGCGAGGAGTTTATCGAACCCCTAAAAGAACTTTAAGAAGTTATGATTATCGTTCCGGTTGTGTCTTTTTCTGCGGGCTGGTTTGCGTACACAACTTGCCTGAATACGGAACCGATTTGTAGCAACGAGGTGTGCCTTTACTCCGAAGGGATTTCGAACATCAAAAGCTAGGTTTTTTGCGGTTCATGGCTTTACACGTACTGCCAAAGCATCAATAATATGTTCCGAATCTATAGGATCACCAGGTGGAACATTTTCATTAACCAAAAATATGCAGCACATAAGAACTCCGGAAAGTCCGACTTAAGCTCAGTCGTACAGAGCATTATTCTACATACGTCCTATGATAAACATTCATCGGCCTCTGTAGCTCGCCAGGTACAAGGTCATCGTGAGTGTGGTTAGTGGTGCCCTCAGACATCGTTCGAGGTCCAAATCGCCGGACTTGCTTTCAGGATTCCTTGTGGAGATTGAGAGATACGACAGACTTAGCTGGAGAGACCGGTTTCGTACATTTCCTTTGGACAGAATGTATGAATTAAGTTTTCCCTTTATTCTCTCACTAATACAAATAAAGGAAGATAGGTGAATGTCAAGCTGCTGTAGCCGAAGCCATGAATTTGTCTGGAGGACTAGATATTGAATAGGCAGCAGTGAAGAAGTTGTCGAAACAGTTTTATCTAAATCACTGAGTTTTGTCTATAGGCAGCTTGAGATTGTATTAGACAGCTGAATATTCAAGTCGTCTTTTGACTGACTTTCTCCCGAGGTCGTATTAAGGGATCAGTACAATGCTATAATTTAATTGATACCCATCGCCACGGATACAATCCGTGATAAGCAACATTGAATGCCTCTCGACACTCTTGGTCTGGGTATATATTGCGCATGCGAATGGGCATGAGAAACATTCAGCCATGTATGACAGACCTGCCAGTTTAAGCATGGAATCATGGATTTGTATCAAATAATTAACAAAGTCGATCTCAGAGCATCTATACGGAGGGGGTTCTTTCAAGGTTTAACGTCAAGATCTCCAAGTACATTATTCTCACGAATCTCATCAGCAGCTTCTCTCCAATCCTCGCCGCTTCAGAGGTAACTCTGCCTCGGAGAACCATGCACCTCTTCCGGAATGCTAATATTGTATATTATCACAGGCTGCCGAGAGTAGCAGTACGTGTAGCAGCTGCAGTCATACGACAACTCTGAATGCACGTATAAACCAGGAGTATTCTCACAATTGGACAAAGTCGTGACTATATACTTACCATTTAGTGCCGCCAACCTCGAATCTCCAACACCAGAAACAGTGCGTGAACTCACGATATAGTATCAGGCAGGAAGGGATGATTGCAGCAAAGCAGAATATGAACCGTGTTAGTGAGATTTCGTTTGCTCGGTTAATGTCCGTGGTAATACGGCCGATGGGGAGTCCACTTGGGGTAGCATGTAGAATTTGAAGAATTTTGGTCCTGATATGCTCTATCAATACAATTTTTCGCACGGACAAAGGAAAAGACAGCCTTAGTGGTAATAACGCAATCTCCGCCCCGAATTCAAAGCCGTCGCTGAAAAAAAGACCCCATCCCAGAACCAAAAATAATCTTCACTGTCATACATATCCTTCATCTAGCAGCTTTTTCCGGATGGTGTTTGGCGTACCAAGCATATCGGACTTCCCATAAACTGCCCATATCTTGATTGTTCCTGAGGCATCGTATCTCCTTCCAAGCGTTTCCGTTAGGCGGTTCCTTGACACGTCCGTCAATTTCCAATATTTTGTTTTTTAGGGTATTCGGTCCTGCGATGTTGTGTATCTCTGTTTCACGAGGTATAGGGGTATCACTGCATGGTTCTGGTTCACCGACAGCACCTAAAAAAGTGCGTCTAGTCGGCACCAAAAAACCCAATCTCGCGCCATCAATAGATGTAATCTACATAGGTTAGTTCATATCCAATCACAGGCTATATAAACTTACCTTAGCCTCCTTCTCAACAACGATCGGCGCCTTCTTTTCTCCAAATGCATGACAATATTTCCAAACATCTCCAACTCTCACGACACCGTGCTCGATCAAAGTCTGCAATTTCACCTTCGCACTATCCCTGGCAGGAGCGTAATTAATATTCTGTTTTTGGCCCCAAAATTGCTCGTATTGATGCTCCTTGAAGTCATCGAATTTACCCTGCGCTCTTTCTTGGACGGCCTGTTTGGCTTTTTGCTGCCATTCGAGTGTGTACCTGCCGGACTCGAGATTGTACTGAAAATCTCGCAATGCAGCGCGCCATTCGTTGTTAAATCGCAAGAAGCTGTCAGGTAAGGGTGGAATCTTTGCTTCTGGGTTGTCGGGGTCCGGATCGGGGTTTGCATGTATACACGTTGGTAACATGGAGAGGAGCTCTTGTTTCTGGTCTTCGTCCAGACAGTTCCATGCTTTGGGAGAAGAGAATAGTTTCTGTAGAATAAGAGCGTGTTAGCCCAGCGAACCTATCAATATCAAATGCGAAGAGAATATATACCACAAGATCTGCATGAACGAGAGGTGACTTCGGGTTGGTCATGAGAAACTCTTCACTCTCTTTTTTGCTTGTCTTCGGTGCTGATGATGTAGCTCTTTTTGCGAGATGACCGACATCATTGATCGAGTCTGTTGTTGCCTGTAAGTGGTTGTTGTGAACTCTGTAACAGAAAACAATATATTAATACATAATAATCATACAGCACATTATGAAAAATGGACCCAAGCAAAATACAATATTGAAATTAGAGAAACACACCTGGCGCTTCTGCGGATTTTCCGCGTATCATCACTTAGCTTGATAACTGACTCTTTCGCCCTCTTACGTTTACCAGTAGGCGGCATGTCGAAGTGAATCCCCGTGTAATCTTTTTCAAGCGATCTGATGTTCAGCCAAGGGAGGGGTTTCTCACGGTGATGAGTAGTTAATATCTGCGTATTACTCGCTATCTATGGGTTGTGTGTTTGTGTACGCCCAATAACGCTAACTACATTAGGAAGGCGGCCTCGAGACAAAGTCTGGCCAATACCTAAGAATTGAAGAGATTATGAAGATCCAAGGCAAACAGTAACATCAGTTGAATTGTGAGGCTAGATAATTCTGGAAATTTTTAACGCGAGAAGTGAAGGTGCAGAGAGAGGGAGTCAAAGTAGGCCTAATATACCCGTCGCGTCACCTCCCACACCCTGCGGCTGTGAGTCGGCCTGGGCTCAAGGGCCAAGGTCATTTTTGTATGCTAACAAAAGTGACAAGACTGAGTAACCACTTTGTGGTCTTCGTCCTCCGCTAGTATAGATCTGTCATCATGTGAATCGCATAGGTCGAACCTGGGCGCGGGCATTCACATAATATAAAGGCCAACCCGTCCAATGATTCCTCCTCATTAAAGTCGTTGTTGAAGTTGTTGATTTCGAGAGTATAAAGCGTTCATAAAATGTGCAACTCTTCCATTTCTATGAGCTCTTGTTCCGATTCTTCCGGTGTTTTGATCACAATATGCGTTGTAGCTTCTGCCCCTTCCACCTCCACAAGCACTTGTTGATTCTTCCCTGCTGAGGTAGATGATTGAATCTCATTGACACTTTTCCAAGAATTTGGCAAAATCTTCGTCAAATGACTTTGGGCTGGCGTCTCCTCCGCTTGTCCGCAGTTGCACATTGGGGAGAGCACCGTTGGAAGGTTCCTCCAGTGGAGGAACTTCGCCAATCCCACCTTGCCAGTCTGTAACTGGGTAAGGATAGTGCTTTCTACCTTGTGCACTTCCAGGAATTTTGTGCTCAGTTGGGGTTTCCGAAGTTCCCATCGGCTCTCCGGTCTAGCCTCCCGTCTTGTCCCCCACTCTTTCCATAGCATTTTCCTCGTGTCGGCCTTCGTTTCCACGTCTAGGTTCTCCATCCAGCCCTCTAGCTTTCTATGTCTAGTCCGCTTGCCTCCCCCTAGGGTTCTGCGGATCTCGGCACACTTTGCGTCAATCAGGTTTGTCATCTCCTCGCTCCGTCCCTGGTGGTATGATGCCACCAGAGAATCGAGGTAGAGGTCCAACGTCTCAGTAGTTGTCAGGACTTCCATTGACTTTATCGGTGTGGCCTTGTAGCTCCCATATATCTTTTTGATGCAGCGGTTTTGTAGCCCATTCAGGAGCGGGAGGAGTCCCTTCTCCTTGTTCGTCGGGTTGTACCGGACATGAGCAGCGTAGAAGGCTGCTGGGCGTATGACCATCTTATACACTTGTCGTCCCTGGCTGAGAGGGAGACCCCAAGTGGAGCCCGTGAGCCGCGTGAGTGCATTCTCCTGTGTGATCATCTTCTCCTCTATCATCTCGCCGTGTCCCGTCCACCTTAGCTTAGGGTCTAGCTCAAGACCTAGAACCCTAACCTTCTTTTTCGGGGTCAGGGTGACTGTATCATTGATCTTGAGAGTCCGCCAGCCATGATATTTGTGTCTTCTTGATAGGTGGAGCAATTTGTATTTACCCGGTGAGAACTTCGCTCCATGATCCCTTACCCATCTCATGCATTTCTCATGTACTCCTTTCAAGATCCAGTTCTCTTTTGTACTGTGGCTCCAGGCTAGGATGTTTACGTCGTCGACGAATCCTATGGCCTGCGCTCTCGTGCCTCTGTCGTTACATTTTTCCACCAGATCTGCGTTGTAGAATAGGAAGAGGATTGGTGATATTGGGGACCCTTGAGGGATTCCTGCTGGCACCTCCCAGGGGTGGGATGTCTTGTCATCAAAGCTGAGTGTCGTACGATTTGTCATGAAGCTGTCTATCCATCCTACCAGTGGGCGGGGAATTCCCTTCCTCCGGAGAATTGATACTAGCTTTCTCTTGATGACGTGGTCGAAGGCTCCAGACATGTCGAGTGAGAGGAGGGAGGCTTTACCACCAGCTTCCCATATGGTGTGAATCTGTGTGATCAGGAGATCTAGGGCTGTCTGCGTTGACCGGTTTCGTCTCGCTCCCATCTGCATCTCGGGCAGCAGATTGTGTTTCTCTGTTATTTCTTGGAGGTCTCTGGCCGTTACTGACTCCATGAATTGTCAATGGTGTTGAGTAAGGCGATCGGTCTCCATGCTTTGGGGTCCGCATAGCTTGGTTTTCTGTCTTTCTTGATCAAGATTGTGCGTGCATGTCGGAACATCTTGGGGACATATTCCCAGCCCCAACAGGCTTGGGTGAGGTCTGCCAGCGCTTCCTCTAGTGGCTCTCCCATCATCTGTAGGAAGCTCGTTGATATGCGTCCCCTGGCGCTTTGTGCGGGTGCATGCGCGAGAGCGCTGCTCGCACCAGTTTTGTGGTCACTCTGGGGGTTTTGTTGAAGGGATTGCCCGCCTTCCTCTTTTGGCAGCCGCTAGCGAGCGCGCACAAAGGCGCTTTCAGCGCTCTGCTCCTTTTCTCTTCCTTAGTTATCACTAGTCAGCACCTTGCTAGATAGCACCAATATGAGCACTTGGCCCCAAGGCCTTCCAACAGGTTTCTTCTATCTCATTGGAGGGTTCTGGGTCCGCGTTCCTTTCCCGGTCCTCAGGCTCGCTAGGATAGAGGCCTCATGGAAGGCTGCTGCCTTGTCGAAGCTCGCCGCATAGCTTTGTGGTCCGGTCTGTAGTGGTGGCACTTTTATCGGTTCTGGAGGGAGATGGCTTCGGGTTCTTGCCCACTTGGCCAATCCCCAAATTCCCTTCTTCCCTTCCTTTGCTCTGTATCACCTCCCTCCAGACCCTCCTCTTTGCCCTAATGATTGCACTTTTTCTTTCTTGGCGAGTTCATTCAGTCTCCAATGGCGCTTTTTGGTGTAGTGCTTGACCTCCCTTACCGCTTTGCTCCCCAGGTGACTTCCGGGGTCCACCAGGCATGTGTCCTTTCTCTCTCACCTCCTTGGACAGTGGGTTTGGTCGACTCAGATAGCTCAAGTATGAAGTCCCTGAGATATATCCATGGATCGCTCTATCCTCAATTTCGTTCGTTGACATAGGCCTACCTTGGGTTCGCTATCCGTTACCACCACCAACCGATAGAGAATCAAATTATGAACAAGAAGATCTACTTTTCAAAGCTTCTTGGACGTTCCACGATAGCTGGGAGGACAGAGAAGAGTCGAAAGGACGCGCCGCGCAGCGCGTCAACTACCCGCGAGACCAAAACAACAGAGGGAAAACCGAAACTATTGAGCATCATCGACACACTGATATCAATCGTTCGACCGCTCGAGAGCAAGAAAGCTCTTGAGCAAATTCAGCTACTCAAGGATGAGATCCTGGGATTCATCCTCCCCCTCGCGACAGGGCAACGCGTCCCCCCTCTGAGCTCCACGGCCGTCACGAAAACCCAATCCCCCCGAGAACAAAGGGAAATCAATATACAGGCAGGAGAGAATGGAGAGAAGACCACGGAGAAAATCGTGCAGGAAGTAAATAGGAAATTCGCTCACATGGACGCGGGAGCAATCCTCGCAGCTAGGAAGCTCCCGAGCGGCGAGCTCGTCCTGATCACCGATTCGGTCGCGAGTAAAAGCCGGATCCAAGAAAAAGCCAATGGATGGCTGCAGATGGTTGGAAAGGACGCAAAATGAAGAGCGACAAGTTCCCAGTCTGGGTGCATGGTGTCCGAGTGAGCAGCCTCGACAACAACAAGCAGGCGGAGGAGAAGCTATACAAGCTCAACCCGGGCCTTAGCCAATACCGCATCGCGAGGTTCCAGTGGAGAAAACGCTCGCTACGACTCAACAAGAAGGTCAGCTCGGTGATCCTGGAGATGGAAAGCCCAGAAGGGGCAAATCATCTCATCGAGGAAGGACTCTACTGGGAAAACGAGGTCAAACAGGTTGCATTGTTTGACCCAAGATGCCTAGTAACCCAATGCTACAACTGCCAGGGATACGGACATGCGGCAAAACACTGCAGGTCGAAGATGAAGTGTGGGTACTGCGGAGCAGGCGGACACAACCATGATGGGTGCGAACTCAAGGGAAAGAAGAGAGATGCGCCAACGGTGTGGACACCACATGGCAGGCCACCAATCCTGCCAGAAACACCAGGAAGCCCTGGAAATGGTTGCGAGAGCAAAAGCATCCAGCCCCCCACTGTACGCCACAAAAGGTAAAGAGAAGGGATTCACGTTCGAAGCGGCCGCCGCCCCAAGGACGGTCCTGGGAAAGAGAACCAACAGCAACAATGACAACACCCCGGCAAAGAAAATACTAGGAAGACTGAAAGCACCACTCGCAACACCAGATGATGGAAATATCTTTTCGCTGCTCATCTCTCAACCCCAGCCCCAGAGAGAGAAACGGACACCCGACCTCCAACAATCCCCGGAGAAAGACACTATGCAAACCAATGAGTAATGGCGATTAGAATCGACCAATACAATGTGAACAACCAACCAGACACAATGCAGCTACTCTCGACGTGCAAGGAAGCCGAGTAATACGACCTAATTGCCATCCAGGAACCAGCGAGAAGGAAAGGGATGAATGGGACAATCTGTGACCCCAACTCCAAATTTATAGCCCTCTATCCAACGAATAGGCACACCCGCGCCTGCTTTTACATCAAGAGACAATGGCCAGGATCCTCATGGAACCTGGAAACATACGACGACCTGATGGTCCTCACGATCCAACCGAGGACGGGAACGATCACCATCTCCAATATCTACAACCCCCTGCCAACATCACCGTATGCCGAGTGATGAACCTTAATGATTCCCCCGATTGCCGTTTCCGAAGGATTGAGAAATCGTGAAATAGTCAGTCGAGTTTATTGTATACAACTTGGCGGATACCATAGATGCAGAGAACACCCATTTCATGACGGGAAACCAACAGGTCAACATCACCCAAGACCAAAGACAAGTTCTGGAAGGAAAAGCGGCGACGGTCTCAGAGCACCGCCAACTCGCCGCCCAACCTGATGCTCTACTGTATGATAGAGGTTGATTGGGGAGCAATTGTACGATGTCCGAACGCCCTGTAACCTTGCGACTGTTGACGTTACAGCCACGGAGTTGGAAAAGACGAAGTGGAATCTCTATTCTGCAACCACTCCCCGACCTAAGTTCTTGCAAAGCACGAGTAAGCTACACAATTTGAGGATAACAATGCACAAATTCTCATTTTGAAGCCGAAAGATGCCACGCAGATTTTGCCCAGCAAGTGGATTATAGAAATGGCAATTTATACGTACTTCCAGAAATTGTTCCCGAATATCGCGCTAGACGTGTGGTCCACGCCAACTTTAACACAGAGCTTCGATCTTCCGTTACAGGAGAAAACATAGGCATGATATCATGCTTCTTATTTGGTGCCCATCGCAGGTTGATTACCACCAAGTGGAGACAACTACCTGGTATTTCTCCATACGCATTGACAAGCCATAATCAAGGCCTCATCAGGCAATCCTACTGTTATCAGGAAGGACGTGACCATGTACGGCTAACCTTACCCCGGCCATGTATGGTTTACAACACACTCAAACAAGCAGGCACATGCCATTACCAGATCCTTGTATTTATTGCATCTAGGGTAACAACGGAATTGGGACATATATTTTACTTTGGTTCGATAATATTCTTAATATAGCCGCGACTAACAAGGCGATTCCCTGTTTATCCTATCATAGGATGGGAAGGCGTGCCCGGCCAGTTGCAAGACTCAATCAATTGTCCAGAACGCCATAATCGAAGATTCAATGTTGCGACCTTTTACCGATTCCTCGCACGCCGATCATCTTGTTCTACTTGGCAGAATACCCAATTGCTTGCCACCATAGAGAATGTCGCCGATGGCTTGACAAGACAAAAATCCCCGCCAGAATTTACGAATTCCGAGAACCGCGAAGAATGGAGAGAATTGATGTCAATGGACATCGGTGACAACGATTAACGAGAGAATCCCTAGGATTCTCTGCTGTCCCCAACATCATGTCCCTAACTCGGAGTCCATTGTATATGTACTACTTTGCTTCATTTTGTAACAAGAGTGTGTCGGAATACAGCCAAGACTTACCAGCTGCCGACCGTACCTAGGTACGTACGTGAGACAATCGAATCAGCTTCCTCCAAAAATCACCAAGGTATCATGTTGGGACGACTGATTAGACGGGAAAGCCGCGCGTATATGAGATGCCTCATTATACGTAGCAAGATCTAGTTGGGGTAACAAGGATAGGTACAGAGCGAAGGAAGTGAGGTTTTCTGACATCCGTGCTATCTCGTTATCTTTTATCAACAACCCCGAGAAGATAAAGTTGGATTACAATAATAGTTAATCCGACAGTTGTCACGACGTCCATGTCGAGGTGTCCTCCATACACGCTAAGTCACAGGTTTCTAACCAGTACGGATGCCTCCATTGTATTATCGTAAAACTATTTCAGAGCTATGCTCCGTAGTAAATGATACCTTTGAAGAATCCGCTCAAATTGATGGGAAATCCATCCAATAGCGATTTTGGATGGCATACTGAAAGCTTTATCAGCTTGTGGGAAAATCATTAGGCAAACTAAACAAAATGCTTAATGAGTTCAGCATCTTTCAATATAATAAATAAACTCAAAGTGTTTTTTCGCACTTTTTATGTAAGCACCCACAAGGTTACATGCTGCAGGCACGTAAACCAATCAAAGGCCGGCTACCCGGCACAATCTTTCAGCAAGTAAGCTGGGGGTGAAGGCAGCATCGAGGATTATTTAAAGTGGGTCTGAGACTTTGTTGATACAAACTTCCCATCACCCAAGCAACTACACTTAGGCTCCTACCTAGGTACACTCTTTTCAAGCCCAGGCGTTGCTCTTTTGATTGTTTTAACACGATGACATATCCGGCGCGACAATTTACATCTTCTGAACTTGAAGTTATAGGGAAGGACCTACTAGGCAACAAGCTAAAACGTTTTCAAAAATCATGCCAGGATGTGGAGTCTCTCTATCCCAATTCAAGCAATCACTCAGACCTTCAGAAACAACTGTTGCGCGATATTCTTGATTCTCTCATGTCGACAAGCGCATCCACGCGTATCAAGTCTGGGAACATTAAGGGTGAAGTTATAGGGTTTAGCATTTTGAGGCTCAAGGTGGACGTCGATGGAGACAATTTCAGATATGACAACTACCGTCCTCTCGTTAAACTAATCATTAAGGGAGGGGAAGACGTCGACTTTTGGCGCGCTATTCTTGACCTTGATGAAAAACACCAGTCACCCAGGGCAGCTACTCCTCCTCTAGTGCGCAAGTCAGCTGCCTGCCCGGATACACCTATAACACACTCGTCGGCGTCGCAAAAAGACCAGCAACAGACCCGGGACCGTATCATAGCGAGGGTATTTGAGGAGATTAAGTTTACTACGTACCGATCTGTGGGAGGATTCTTTGAGAAGTTCTTCGGTAACCCCGACTGGGAGCTTCGCGCTCGCGAGATCTACAAATCGATTGAAGATTGGCGTGTTGGTGAGAGATGGGTTGGGCTTTCGGATACACCCAGTCAGACCGACTTTGATACCTGGGTGTTGAATTTCCAAGAAATGTTCCTTTCGAGTGAACGAGGTCGTTTTTTCACCACCAAAAAGTCACAAGACTTGTCCGGGAGTGAAAGTTTGCGCCAGGTGGATCTGCTTGTTAAGCGGTCTAGTGGGATATTGCATGAAAGTGATGAAACCCATAATTGGGGGGATATTTGGGTTGTTGGAGAACATAAAGCTTCATACAGCGGCGTTAAAGGCCCATTATCACAGCTTGCAATATATATCCGTGAGATTTTCGCCGCGCAACCAACCCGACGTTTTGTTCACGCCTTCACAATCTGCGGGACAGAACTGGAGACATGGGTGTTCGACAGGTCCGGTTGCTATAGCCCGAGCCCCTTCAATATCCACAAAGAGCCATTGAGATTCGTACAGGTGTTGACTGCCTACACGATGATGAATGATGAGGAGCTGGGGTTGAATACATTCGCAGAGCAATTGGACAACGGCATATTCATAAACGTGGAGGAGGCTTTGTCTGGAAACAAATTGAAATTGCAGCTTCAGCCAGATCCACTCTTCTGTCAGCGCGCGATTGTTTGCCGCGGGACCGCATGCTATTTGACAAGAGCTTTGGATACTGAAGAGTGGGACTGTGTTACGAAGTTCTCGTGGACATCTGAGAATCGGGATCCTGAAGCGTATATTCTCAGCCAAGCTAAGACTCGGGGTGTGGAGGGTATCGCCCAATTAGTGGGTCATTGTCTGATCACGACGATTGAAAACATCCGCTCGGACTTGAAATTTGGGGAGCGATACACTTTCTCTGCTTCCCGTCACAAAGCGCAATCCCGTGCCTCTTCATCTAAATCCCGAAGCGCACCCAGTAGAATCCATCAATCTGGTGTTTCGGAGAGGCAGCCTTCACAGAAACGTGAATGGGTTGGTGCGAGCTCAGGATCACCGAAGCGATTCAGGTCTAGCAATCAACACTCAAGTCAGTCACTGCCCGAGGTCACATATTCTATCGAGACGCCTACAGCGCCCAGCCTGACTCCTGCCCCAAGTGGCCCGTACGATAACCGCCAACTCCGATGCCTTGTCATTTCTCCCGCGGGACGGCCCATCAACAAATATAAAAGTTTGATGGAGCTTTTAACAGCCATGAGGGATGCCATCAAGGGCCATCGATCTCTACTTCAACAAGGAGGCATTCTACACCGGGACGTTTCCGAGAACAACATAATTATTACATCCGGGACCGAGTTTGCGGGGATGCTTATCGACATGGACCTGGCAAAAGACCTAAGAAAAAAAGATGCTGATGGCAACGTGCGCCGGAGTGGTGCGCGATGTCGCACAGGCACCATGGAATTCATGGCAATTGAGGTTTTGCGTGGTGAGAGCCATACTTACCGACATGACCTCGAATCTTTCTATTACGTCCTGATTTGGCAGTGTGGCTACCATGGGTGGGATTTCTCTCAATCTCAATCTAAAAGTCGGCAAAAGGACAATCAGCTTCACAACTGGTACAAGGGGTCGTATAATGAAATTGCTGTAACAAAGACTGGTATGGCTGATCCCAACACTCTTGACAAACTGTTAAGGGAGGTGTTCCCACCCGAATTCCGTCTTATTAAACCACTGTGCAAACGACTTCGAGATATCCTCTTTCCAATCGATACTAGCACGCACGGATTTTTCACAGGCACATTCAAGGATGAAAATAAGATGTACAATGAAATTCTTGCGGCATTTGACGACGCTATTCAAAGCATTAGAAGCAATGGAGATCCGGTGTCTTAGACCCTTTACCTAGACCATGACTCTTTTTTACATTTTTGTTCCTAGATACCCAGCTTACTTCTATGAAGTTAATATACGTTGTGAACATGGTTTCCAAAATATACTCCGCAGGAGTTCGTATCATTCGTTTACTTGGTTCCTCATACCATCCCTTGAACAATACGACTTTAAACTAATAGCACAAGGCGGTCTGTATATACCCAGTAGGCAGTCCAATATCTACATTTTGAGAACTTGGCGAAAGCTCTTGACGAAATTGAGGGCAAGCCAAAGGATACACCACTATTTGTCATGGTTTTTGATGAAGTTTCAAGCCTTCTCAAAGCGGATCTCAAAGCTGAACAAAATGTCAAATACATTGCACTTAACCGTATCATCAGCTGCCTATCGGATAAACTTGACATTTGGTACTTGTTCCTATCCACGGAGACGAAGATCAGTGACCTTATACCACCAGATTCCGTGCTAGTCAAGAAAAGTGTGCTTCACGAACCATCTTCGCGGGATGGAGGCAGTCCGTCTTTGCTAAGTGGCAAGCCCAAATTGGGTCGATTCCCACCATTCACAAGTTTTACCGTGGACACACAAGACTTTAAAAACAAGTTTCAACACAGGCCAAAGGAGGAAACGATGAACCAATTTATCTCATTACAGCATATGGTGATATTTGGTAGGCCTCTCTGGTCCGTGTATGCTCAACAACCCGATGAAGCTCTGGGTCTCGCAGCAAACAAAATTCTTGGGGGATCCGCGGATGCAGAGTTTCGAGCAGATGATGAAAACCATGTGTTCGCAATTCTGTCTGTTCGCTTAGGTCTAGATATTGATCTCGCGAATCCAAAGACACTGCCTTTATCTCAGTCAGCAGTTCACTTACACATGAGAAAGGTTGATTGGATGGACCCTTCGACAGGGGTAATGTCGACAACTACCCCAAACGAACCTATCCTTTCCCTTGCCGCCAAATTACACCTTCGTTACCACTCAAACAACTGGGCGAACGCAATCGAGACATTTTCTACCGAGCTACTGGAAAAGATTGCCGTCGACAAAGGGTTAGAGGGCGAGTTATATGCTAGACTTGTCCTAACACTTGCCCGGGATAGTATACCAACTGCAACTGGAGAGTGTTCTGGTGATAATCAGGGTTTGATATTTACCGTCAAAGATTTTCTTGAGCATCTTTACGCAACATCCTATCACTCAGATATTAGGAAGATCGACAAAGATATACTTGAAGCTTCAATGAACTTTCTGTCGTTCTCGCCAACAAAAGAGATGCTACCATCACACGAATCACTACAGCCATTGTTCTATCTGCTACTTCGTCGATGCTCTGCTCTACAACTAGCGCCGTTACAAAGAGATTTTGATCAGCTACTTCCATTCTATATGGGCAAAGCGGATGAGCCTTTCGATCCTAATAAGACTGGTGCAATCGTTGTTCAAGTTAAAAATAGAAAGCGGCCATCAAGGGTTGACGCTATTATGGGAGAACCTTTCTTTCCGATTTCTACATCTATCGAATCTGAAGATAGACCCCGGAAACAACCGCACCGGACTGGAAAAGCCAAGCTAAAACCTCTTCTTCGTACAGCTCCTGTTGGTCCAAAATTCCTCTTCTTACTGGTGGACCTAAATGTGGATAATGTATCGGTGGTAGTTTCTGAGAGCAAGGACGATAAGCCAACTTTCTGGTCCATTCATTCACACGGCCATGATGAAAATATTTTTCGATGTTTAGAGGATCCAGGGATAAAACTTGCGGTTAGAAAGTTCTTTAACAAGCAATTTTCGAGTCTAGTTGAGAGCGATATTGGCTTCACTCATGACACCGATCAACTTTACAACGCCATGTACTGCGATACAGTCAACATGAATTGACCAATGCACTTGTTTTACCTCGGGCCTCTAGGATTTAGGTTCCAGACGACTGTGATCCTGTTTGTGATACACCTCGATACTCAAAACATCAATCGACTTTTTTCACCTCGGGCTTTTGGAGATTACATTCTAGATGACTGTGGTAATACCGTAAGTAGTAATTTGCGAATGCGTAGCATGAGCATATTAAATGCATGATCCCTAGAGTGTAAGCTCAAAGCTGATTGGTTATGCGAAAAGAATAGCCACTGTACCAACAGCGCCAATAGGAATCGAACCTATAAGTGGATATAACCCAAGTAGTGGGTGCAGTGCGACATTCTTGAATTGCCTCTTTTGGAATAGCTCCCGTAGTCGTCATTCTCCAATCATGTTGCCGGCCTGTGCCGGCCAGTAGATAATCCGGTTCCGGTTCCAGTTATTTACGAATGTAAGGATTTTTGTGGGAGCACGTACGTCAACAAGGCACGGATTTGCTTGCAAGGTACACCAACAAGGCCTCGATTTTTGTGGGAGCACATACGCCAACGAGGCCTCAATTCTTGTAGGAGCACGTACATCAATAAAGCACAGATTTACTTGCAAGCACATACAGTAATAAGGCCTTGATTTACTTGCAAGTATGTACACCAAACTTAGAACCCTACTTTTTCCTATTCTAATTTCTAAAATATTGGGTTTTCAACGCATTCGCAACAGCTGGAGGTTCCACTTGGATACTAGTAGTAAGAATCTTCAAAAGTAGCTAAGTGGCATTTAAATACCGGATCACTTGTTGGGAGTTCGGGCTCACTGTCGTTTGCTAGCTATATTTCAAAAGTACAGCTTGGTATCAGCGAAGAATTCTGTTCTAATCAGCTCTAATGTCTAATTCTTTTTCAATGTGGGCTCTATAAATAGGGTTCAGACTAGTGATAGTAACAAAACAAACAAACATCGTAAGGGAAAAGAGAATATTGCATCAACTCCGAGACCCAGTTAGAGGAGCATATTGTTATGACTAATGTATCAATTCCCATTTTCTCATATCTTCGCCTGGGCCTCTAGGAAAAAGGCTCTAGATAGCTACCAGTTGACGTGACGTAGTTGACCTCCCAGTGCCCTCTTCTCTTCTCCATCACTCATTCCGCCCATGGGCGAGATATGTTCCGGCTCGCCTATAAACCAAACCGGGATCTTCGCCATTGATGTGATTCCCGAGGTCACGAAGGTAGGAGCTTCGCCTTTCTGGAATGGGGCGAGTAGCCTTTATACATCTTATCGCAATCCATAGTTGAGTCTTGGGATTAGGCTCTGTTTCTCTACAAGAATGTGAAGTGACAGCCTTCCGTTGGCTATGACGACCACGAGATATCTGTGCAGCCCTGAAGGTAAAGCGAAGGATGATATTTATCTTAAGTTCCCAAATGAAAGATACCGGGCGCAGAAGCGTCTACTGTTTTAAGTACGTACAGACAGTAATTAAGTATCGAAATTAAATGGAATGTGGCGCTTTTTAGGAATTCCAAGTCAAAATTTCCTAGTCCGCTTAATTCTCCACCAACAAGCGCTTAAGATTGTATTCTCAAAACTCTCTTATCAGTCATCGATCCAGGTCGTCTGTATGCCTGAAGGCTGAATGGAACGAAATGGAATGAAGGGTAAAAATCTACGCGAGGTGTACACCCAGAATGTATTGGAGGAATTTTGCGCTAGCACCAACTCAGTATGGTGATACACGAAGCAATGAGAAAGACGGCCAATATAGGCTCGGGAAAAACACTTGATTGTTGATGATTCTTCTACATAGCTATCTGCGCTATCCTGATCCCTTTTATATGCGAATATCTGGCAATTTTGGACAAAAAATCTTTTTCTCAATGTCCCATAGTATCCGGTGCACCAATCTCAGCTTCAAACGGTGAAAATTCTTCACCAAATATCGCCATACCGAGGCTCCAAATATTGTGTTATTTAGATTCTCGATTGCCAAAATAGGACCAGTGTCCACCAGGTCCGATACACCCCCCAAGGAATGGAAGCGTTGAAGCTTTTATTCATGAGCAAAAGTCCGTATATCGACCAATCCTTGGTGTTGACGCCAGTTCAAAAATTGTTGACCCCTTAACACCTTTGTGAGCCCATCCGCGATCATATCCTTGGTGGCTACCCATTCCACGCGTAGGCGCCCAGCGCGAACTTCCTGTCGAAGCCAGTGATGATAAATATCAACGTGCCGTAGACTTGTGCGAAACTCCTCAGCAGTCAATAGTAAAACGGTTTGTTTGTTGTCGCAGTGAATGGATAGTTCTCTATCAGGTCGGTATCCAATTGATTTGAAGACGCGTTTCCAAACATGAGGCCTTTTTGCGGCCTCGGTGACAGCACGGAGCTCAGCCTCGGTGGTTGACGTTGTTACCAAGCGCTGCTTGGTGGCTCGCCAATCGATAGGCCCACCGTATAACATGACTAGATATCCTTCCGAGTTGCTGCGGTCTTCCTGGTCTCCAAATGAAGCATCTGAGGCACATACAAATGCGTCCTTCTCACCACCTTTTGGTGGAGAGTATTCGATAGCGTGGAAGCGAGTCGTATAGAGATATTGTATCACACAGCGAATTTGCTGAAAGTGCGATTTGCTGGGATTTCTGGTGTGCTTGGCCAATTCGTTGACCGCCTTGGCGACATCAGGTCGAGTCATGATAGCGGCGTACAGCGCACATCCCACAAGCTCTTGATAGGCGTGAATCTGGGTGTTGCTTGCTTCCGTTGTTGAAGCCTCAATATTGGCAGAAATGGGCGTCTGGATAGGGGGATATTGGTGTTGATTTTAAAACACTCAGCAATTTTGGTCAAGTACGAATCCTGACAGAGCCAAATTTTTCGCTGCGCACGATCGCGGGTGATCCTGATGTTGAGAAACGACTCGAATTTCTCCATTTTGCGTAGTTCGTAGGCGTCCATCAGTCCTTTCTCGATTTCTTCGAAAATAGGCTGCTTCGTGGCCGTGTCGTAGAACACCAGTATGTCGTCCACGAAGAATAGTAAAAGAACACCGTTTTTCACGAATAAACACTCTTCGTCCGGAATTTGCGTGAAACCTAAGCGTAGTAGTGTTTTCGTGAGTTCAAGCTGCCACAACCTGGGGCTTCTGCGTAGTCCATAAAGCGCGCGCTTGAGCTTGATAGCTTGGCCAGCTTCTTTGAAGCCATCCGGAAAATGGATATAGACTTCCTCATCCAATCGCTGTTGACGAAGGCGCTGACGGCGTCATATTGCACAATTTCAAGGTCAAATACAGCTGCGAGCGCCATCATCGTGCGGAAATTTCTGGCGGCGAGAGTTGCTGCGCGTGTAGCGAGGTCGTTCTCTTCTTGCAGGTCACCTCGCACACAAATTCGTGCTTTGAACTTGGAAAGCTTGCCATGCTTGTCGAATTTGTACTTAAAAACCTACGTGAGTCGGTAATATCTGGTTGTTTCGAGGTCTTGGGACAAATTGGAATGTGCCTTTCCTTGTCAAGGTGTCAAACTCAGCCTTTGCAGCTTCCATAAACTGCCCTTTGAAGCGGTGCTTCTGTACGCCTGCCCAATTTCTTGGTTCTGGAGGCAGCGTATCCGTAGAAAATTAACCCTTTTCAAGAGCGGCAAAAAAGGTGGATGCCAGCGTTGAATCTTGGAGTAACTTCTCCCTTGCAAATAAAGCGCGTTCTGGGCTGTGAGATCTCTTGTTGAGGCCTTTTCTCATGCCTGCTTTCCTCGTTGATATCCGCGCACTTGGTGTAGCGAGGATATTCGAATCGACTGCTCTACGCGGTCTTGGCGTTGTATGGATATTTTCTGGGGTAGGTCGGCACTAATTTCGTCTGGGTGCCCGGTTGTCTCCGGCTGCTCTCATTGGCTCGTTTGTTGGCGGGGTAGTCTCTTGCCTAATTGGGCGTTAGTTGGCGGGGTAGCATTGTTGACTAAAGGCGGGGTAAGTTCTCCTGAAAGAGTGATACGTCATCAAATCTGACTGCTGTCCTATCATTGGTTGGAGTAAGTGGATCAATGCGGATGAATGGTTGTTCCGGCTCAGGGGGAGCTACGTATATTCGCTAACTATCTGAAGAACCAAGAAATATGCCATTGACCTAAAAACGAGGCCCCGTTATGGGGTTAGCAATTTATTGGTCTTTTATAGTCTTTCACTATCTGGCCCTTCCCCCAGTTGACGCAGCTTCTTGCTCCACCACAATATCTTCAGCGTCCCTCATATCAACGTCCTCTTGAGCTTCATATTCTTGCTCATTACCCCCCAATACCCATTGGTTCACCAAAAATAGGTGCGTTTTCCCCTGGTGGCGGCGGATAGTACGTGTCTTCTTGGTTAACCACGTTTTGCAGCGAGTTGAGTGCCATGTGCGGCATCAAATTGAAATCCTCGTCAACCGAATCGTACACGGTGTCTTCCTCCGTGTCTTCAAGATTTGGTATGTCCACGTTGTCGATCATTGTTGAAACACCGTTTCTAATTATGGACAGTCAGGATCATACCTCTCCGTCTCGCCAAAAACGACATCTCGTGCTCGAATGACTTCGAAACCTTTGGGCCCGTTTACCCAGATTTTCCAAATGTTGCGGGCGTCATATCCGACCAAGTATCCGATTTGAGCTCGTTCAGCCATTTTCTCACTCCTTTTCTTGATCTTGACACGTACGTATGCCTTCAACCCGAATACGAATAGGTTGCCAACATATGATTTTGATCCGTACGCTTTCTGATATGGTGTTTTCCAATCTAGGGCTTTCGTCGGGGTTCGGTTGATGGTGTATATCGCTGCCCTCATACCGTATGGCCACAATATGTCCGGAAATCGTGCTTCTTGAATCTTGTGCCTTGGCTCTTTTGGCAATGAGCCCCCCAGCGTTTTCTGAAGGCCCATTTTGCTCAGGTATGTCCGCTACTGTAACGAACAACTGCTTTCCTTCTTCTTCGCAATATTTTCTGAACGCGTGTCCATTGAGCGCAGACTCTCCACCGGTGTGAATGACTAGCACTTTGGTCTGGAAGGTATTTACGAATTTTTTGAGCATTGCAATGATATCTGGGACCACTGCTTTTGTGTCGATTGTCACTAGGCCATGAAATCTACTGACAGGGCACACCACGTGTAGGGCATATTCATCCCCGGTGATTGCTTTGTTCATGACGATAATATCGGCGTACAAGGTATGAAACGTTCTTGTTAGCTTGGGAACCGGGACGCTGCTAATCTGCCTGCTAGCGTCGTTTAGCGCACAAATTTCACACTTCTCCTGCAAGTCGTCCTCGTTTTTTCCGTATATCTCTGAGGTGGTGACTCTCGCTCCATCGGTCGCATCCTCAAGCTTCCTGATCGCGTCAATCGATATATGGCCATAGCGCTTGTGCCAGGCTAGTGCGGTGTCCTTGAGTTTCTTTTTCTCGAATGAACTTAGTGCTAATTCTTCTGGCAGGTATTCCTTAGTATCTCGGTTAGGTTGCCATTTCAGATAGTAAAGGCTTCCATCCCATTTGACATTGCACAAATCCTTTTTCGTGCGTTCGCTGTCCACACCCCAGTCTTGCTGTCGTACACGATGTCGTTCTTTTGGAGGAGACTCATGGAGATGAGGTTAGTATGCATGCCTTCCACAAACCAGACCTTCTTTAGTCGAATTCCCTTTTCCTTGACAATAATGTTGACTGCCTCTGTCCGAAAGAAGCTCATCGTTCCCGGTCCGACCATTCGAATCCGAGTATTCCCAACAAGAAGCCATCGTTCCTCCGTTCCCATATCTTCCAAATTGGCGATATTGTTGGTGACGTGGACGGACGAGCCAGTATCAAGAATTACGTCATTCTCGATTCCTGATTCTTGCTTTGAGCTTGACATGGCGATATCGATAGCCATTCCGCAGTATTCATCAGAGTCGTATGCCAAATTCGAATGTTCTTCTTCGTCATGCTTTTGGTTAGTATCCTTTGAAAGGCTTACTTTCTTTTGTCCTTCTTGCTGATCCTTGAGTTGCTTTTTCACGGCTTTCAACGCCCTGGCTTTAGGGGGTCACGTCGCTTCAATTCTTTGAATTCTTTGAAGTTTGCAGATAGCCTGGGGAATGGAACAAGCTCGGGTCCTGTGAGACCTCGAGGAGTCTCGCGAAATTCTTTGCCACCGATAACGATCGAATAGTTACGAACAGAGATTTTCGTGCAACGTCCGCCGAGTGTAGCCAGGGTAAGCCAAGTAGTAGTAAGAAGTAGTCACCTGAATTGGTGGTCGGTAGTGCGACAAAGCAACGTATTTCCCGAGTGATACCTTCGACTGTGACAATCAATTTCTCCTAGCTAAGAATTGGGTACGACTGTCCCACAGCGGTCCTCATCGATAACCCTCGTGTCACTACACTCAGCCTCGAAACTAGTTCAGGGTGGATAAGGTTCAGGGCTGAGCCTTGATCAGCTTGTGTGTATTCCCTCGTAACCATAGTCTCGGTCTTATTTCCGGCTTCAGGATCGCGAACGGTGACATCGATTCAAAAGCTTTTCAACGAGGGAGGGGGGGGTTCGGAGAGAGCGGTGGTATTCTCGTATTGCTAAGATGAAACATCTACCTGATGGACAGCGATACCAGCGATAGATGTGGCCGGACAACCGAAATGAAGGTTGGACAATGAGGAGTCTGCAGGACTGACGTGACTAGTGTTGGAAGCAGATGTGGATTGTTCACTAGGCTGGCCGGATAAAGAAGCAGTCTGGTCAGACTTAGACTTTCTTTTGTTGTTAGTCTTAGGACTCTCAGCGATAGATAGTGGAGGCTGTCCTTGAACTTTGTCTCACCCGCCAATGCGAGTCAAAAGGCACGAAGCTCGGCGATAGTATTGGCCAAGGTCTTGACCCCGATTCTAAGCCAGGGAAGCAATCTCGCATTGAGTGGGTACTCTGGACACAGGAGTAATTCTGCCAGGGGATCGAGCAATGAACTCCTCCTTGAACTGGATATTTTCTGCTGAATGGGGGTATTGCAAGACATCGTAAATACCGGGATTTGTCTCGAGCCAGTCTGCTGCATCGCCTTTCAAGCAGACTTCAATAACACGAGCAAACCTTCTGGGTGGAACTTGGTCCTAGTAGCCCATCCCCACTCGTAGTGTACTAACAATCGTTTTGTGGGCTCAATAGAGGGACCAGCAAATGGGCCGTACGTAGAGAACCTTGGAAGTCAGGGACACGAAATGGTGGATTTGGAGGAGTCATGGTGTGATAGTCGACGACCTCAACAGGTCGGGAATTAGGGGTTGAGTTGGATAGATGAGAACAGATCGGGGACTTAGACAAGAGAAGTTGCGAATGATAAGGAGTTTGGAGATTCTGAAAGACAGAGTAGGCTGTATATGTAAATCAATAACGAGGCATGATGAGGCAAAGTTGTCCAGCCTGAGCTTTGCTTCCCCTGCCTAGATCAGCAAAAGAACACGGCAACCACAAAGAATCGATAAACAGGAGAGATTTGATGGTACGTTAAGCTGGAGGCTTGTACACGGTCATATTTAAGAGGTGTAAGAGGCGTGGATTCTTCAAGACCGGTTGGTTCTGGGATGAGCGGCTATACCACGTGCCTAGGTATCTGATGCAAACGCAAACTACCTAGAAGCTAGGTAGGTAATAGATGAGCTGCTATTCTCAGTCTGTATAATCAACCGTAAGCTCATTGTGCCTTATCCCAGACTACTCGCTGTGCAGAATAGTATTGCGCTATTGCGAATGGTGGCCAATTTGGCGTACCGCCTGCACATGCAAGCTGCTGATTGGCTGGCCCATTCGCAAAGCGAATTCTCTAAGTACCTAGCTGAGATACCTAAATTCTGCCAGTCATGTGTCACGGGATTACCCGTTCTGCCAGCAGCTTACTGCGAATATTCGGAACAGCATATTCTAAGCCATCTGAGCAAATACAGTTTGAAATAAACTTCATTCGCTTTCCATTGTGTTTTATCACATTCTACTTTTTCCTCCTTCACTTTTCGAAACATACTTTGTTATTCAATACCTATTGGAACTGGAAGTTTTATTACATCTTACTACTAGGCGAATTGCCATTCAAACCACAAAGGTGACATCTAGATCTTGAAGGTGGCACCAAAAGGCAAGACTAAGGCTCCCACACCTTCCTCGAACACTACCTGAGCCCAATACGACGCCACGGCTTTCCCCGTCAACTTTCCCACATGGCAACTTTGTCAAAACATTCAACCTGCAAGGAATGCTGTCCACCCGCGAATCGTTCGATTACTTCAACTGCACATATCGCAATGGGTAGTTGTCAGTTTAAAGGGAAAAATGGGTTTCGATGCCGCTGCTCATATAGGGAGTCTACACAGCTCTTCGGTGGACGTGTAGGGTCCGGCACATGTGATAATTGTTCGCATCCGATGGATCTTCACCAAAGCTATGATAGCACCAATCTTTCATCACAGTTACATATGCCCGCCGACAGATATCCTGCAGATATTTCTGCCCTATCGCTACTCAAAGAACCTTTCGGTACGTATTTTGCGATTAATCGCCTGATAAGTACTCTTGTTGACTATGGCCGCAGGAATCCCGCATGTAGTAGCTCCTCGCGAACACCTGGTAAACGGAATTATCAAGCAAGCTGAAGACTTTCGCTTGATTCTTGTGAGAGGAACACCTGCCTGTGGAAAGACGACCTTAATGCATTTGGTCGCGAATTGGTTGTTCAACCAGAGTACGGAAAAACGTCCCGTATATGTCATGACTGGCTGGGATAAGGAAGATGTTTACAAAGCAGGGGGATGGAAACCGTACCTTGAGCAAAAGACGGGCATTGGTGGAAACACCTGGCCAGTTGCCCGTGCCTATCTTCTACTCGATGAGGCCCAGGAATCATACTGGGATACGACATTGTGGTCCGAATTTTTTAAGTCCATAATTCCATTTCAAAACCCCGAGAGCCCCTACGTGATACTATTTGCGTCATACGGATCGCCTGGCCGCGGATATGCAGGTTTTTATGAGAGCAAATACTTCAAAATGCCCATGGAACTCGGACCCCAGCAAGTGCTTTCAATGCGTCCCGAGGAATCCTTCACAACAGACTCAAAACCAGCGGACTCCAACGGTCAGAATTGCTTTAGTCTCCTGCTCGGAGAGGAGGAAGCAGTTGACGTTATGAAGAGATCCAATTGCTCCCTTCCCCTGTCAAGTGAGTTGATGGAAGAGCTGTTCTCCATTAGCGATGGACATGTAGGGTGCCTCGCTGCACTTGTGGGACTTTTGGATCGAGCAAAAGTAAGTGTTCTGTGTGTCTTGCATTTCAGTAATCTTATTCATTGCGCCTAACTTTAATTTCATATAGGAGCTCGATCATCACAGGCGACATGCTGACAAATTTGAGCTGGGCATATTCCGCGAACGTATTCTCAATAACCCGAAGGTCCTGTTTTGCTACCTAAGGAACACGCCATTCACAAGGGGTATGCCACAAGACGACATTCTCCAGAATCAAAGTGTAGCGAAAATATTTAAGCGAACGGTTGCTTGTGGTGAGATCAGTGAAGGCGATTTTACGGGAAATGAACTTCAGATACTGGAGATGATATGGCGAAATGGGTGGCTACATGCCAAGAAGACACTTGGCACTGTTGGCAGCATTCACTACGTATTTCCTAGCAGCATTCATCGTTGGTAAGCATGGGATTCCACTTCAATTTGCGTTCGGTATTGTTAATAATTGGTTTCAGGTACTGTTCATATTTGTTGCGTGAGAACCGGAGCGAAGACCCCATCCATTACTCAGCTCCATTGGACCTCGTTATAGACGCCATTCGAAGTATGAACCCCCGACATCTTTCCGATCCTCCTCGGTCATTATCACGCGAGAGTTTACCATTGGAGGATCAATACCAAAAGGAATTTTACCGCTCCTTTTATACTCTGGTAGATGGCAATGTTGTCATTTCTCCCGAGTATGTTGTAAAAACAGGAAAAGGGGGTGGCACGATCGACTTTCTTCTCCCAAGCGAGAAATGGGGCATCGAGCTATTGAGAAATCGCAACAAGGTAGTAGAACACATGGAGAGGTTCACAGCTTCTGGTGCGTATCATGCTATGATAGACTCAGATGTCATGAAACACTATATCGTGCTTGACTTTTCAACATCAATGCCCCAAAAATCACGTCCAGGTATGCCTTTTATTCTTTCACACTCTTGCTTTACAAAAGTTTTATCTAACAGCATGTCCAGAGTACTATGGTCACCTATACCATGTTGTGTTCTCCGAACGATACCGACATGTCAATATCATCGACGCAAAGCTTACGAGTATCAAGTCGCTCGCTTTGTTGGAGCACCCAAATCCACTGGCATGATTATTTTCCTTGTTAGTTGGTCTCGGGAAATCCTGTGCAATCTCAATCACTTGCGAATGCTATAGCTTGAGCATATTAGTACTACTGTATCATTACATCTTTAGACTCCTTGAATCCCCTACTTAAATATTGCAATGGAGTGTTAGAAACGCCTAAGATGTCACTTCTATTGAAAGAAACATCTTTAAACTCTGCAACTGAGTAACATGCTACTAATGCTTTGATTTAATCATGGATAGATGATCCTAATATGACTGACGAGAAGGTCATCAGAGTACTATAAATACTACCTTGATCACAGGTGGTGCTAATCACTGACTGCTCACTACCTTCACATAGGAAAAAGTAAAAGGAGATTACAGCCAATAAGCTAGAAATCCTTACAAATGTTACAAGTTCTTTCCCCCCAATTCCTATACATGCCCACTTATCGCGTCAGACTCTTTGAGTTCCCAGCTATAGTGGAAGTTGGTCCCATTTAGAGACCGGGAATACCGTCACGTCGTACGATAGATCTACATGGAGCCGTATCACGTTCAATGTGTAATCGACGGCAACCTCAGGCAGTCACTTGCTGTATGTCTCGAACATAAAGCTACTATTAAGCAGACGACATACAAGACACAAGGAGCTACAGACAATGTATTCCATACATGCAGGTGATTCGGTATTAGAAAACAATCAAGCAGAACAGCCATTGCCGACAGAGTAGAGTACCGCAGTTGAAGCACATCCGAAAACATCTACCGCCCAACCTGATACTGTAAAAACAGGATGCACAGCACGAGCCAAAGCCACTGCCCAAAATGACAGCCAAGAAAGAGCCGAAGACAAGGAGATGATTCCTCGACCAGCATTTGAAATGGCCAGAACTGAGGTTGAGCCTTCCCCACCACCCAGGGAAAAAAAAGGCAAAAAGCAAAGCTACAAAGAGAACCCGTGATGAAATCATGGATGAAGATGCAGAAACGTCGAAATCGATACCTACAAATAAGGAGTTCAGGACTGAGGGCAAACCATCTACACAAACCAGAAAAAAAAGATACAAGAATCAACCCACAAAGAGGATTCGAAAGAACACTTCAAACGAGCATGAGGACGAGAAGGAGGAAAAACTAGAACTATCTGCTAGAAGCGCTAAGATTGTCGCTGAGCCCTCTATAGAATACGGCGGTAAGGAGCCAAGACACAGAGCTGTCGCAAGAAGGAAAAATGATGAGATTCCAGATGTTGATAACATTTGAAGGCCGCAATGTCTAAACAAGTATCGAAAAAGGCTAAAACGGCTAAGCCCTCTGAGTAGCATAGCAATGCACAGGCATCAATCAAGGCTCAACGCAAGAAGTGATTTGGAGTATGAAATGATATTGATTGGTTGAAAGTTTGCATGTGGCACATGTTTGTCACTTTGCCTGTTGGTTCTAGACGCCTAATATTGTGGATCTATATAGTCTATCAGTTGTTTGATTGCTCATGATGATGTTCACGAAACAGCCAGGAAAGATGCCTCGGGTTATCGGAAGAAGCCCTGGAGTACGTAGTCGGGCCGTGTAGTCGGGGAATGTGTAGCAACAGCATCTTACCTGCATACTGATTCAGGACTCGAGTTCATTGACTTCTTTTCGCACTCCAACCAATTATAATGCCGTAGTGCTACCGAGCTGCCATTGTCTGGAGCGGTTGCACGCCGTAAATCATCGCGACGCGCTAGGAATCCTCAGCCCGAAATGGGGCTGCTCTGCATTTGGGAGTCAACTTTCAAGAGACCCAAGACAAAGTGATCAAGCACATAGTTTGTAATATTAAGACACACTAAGAATGTTCTTATCAATCAAATTTAATAACTTGTGAGCTAGAAACTATTCAGGCTCATATTCACATGCAATTGGCTGACTTTCACTCAACACCATCTCATTAATCATTGATCATTGATGTACATAAGAGGCTAAGAGCTATTGGGCCAATCAGGTCCACTTGCCTAGCTAGTAGCCAGTCAGTAGTACCTTACTCATGCAGATAACGAGTTGATAACTGTGCCATCTGGCACACCAGCCAGACCCATGGTTTGGCCCTACTACGGGAGTCACAGTCACAGTCAGTCATACTTTCTTTTATGATGGTGCGCACCTTTATAATCGCTATCTATTGGCTGTGATTGGCCTACCCTATGATGTTGAGAGATATATTTATTTAAGGCAACAGTCTCTCCCTAATGAGAATAGTAAATGAGGGACTCCCGTGGTTAATCACAACAATAGAATATAGTGTCATCTGACACCTAGGGAGTACTGATCAAAGAAAGATCCCAGTCAGTTTCTGTTTTGTCGCTCCCTGCCCACATTTGTGTTATGGTTATAAATATATTCGCTTCCCTTCCTAATCTGACACAGATATACCACCTATATTCTTCTCCTTCTTGATATTACCTAGGCTTGGTGCTGTTTATACCGCCAGATTATTTTCTATCCTAGCTTTTTGGTCGAGAGACGTTGGATACAGCCATTCGTTTTTCGCAACATTGAGGCGAGCTGGCCATGGAGTAGGCGAACAAGAAGGTGTGTGTGGTCATGCCTAGCCATGACCTCCATCATTGCAGGGAAGAGATCTTTGATAAGTTTACCTGATTATCTGCTAAAGTATGATCATACTAATCTTACTTTATCGATAGAACGGCCGTACATTATGATCAACATCAATTTCGATGGGTTATCACTTCCGATGGAACAATTTTCGTATCTGGAACTGGAATTGGAAGATTTTCAAACCATACCGTCATTGATATAAAGGATTCGATTCTTTAACATGGCCGTCAATCTGCTTGATTGTTCGTCGTCCAACGCCTTGCAGAACAGAAAATCCGTGGCAAATACGACGGTCGTCATTGTGCTGAAGACTCTCCTCTCATTCTTGCAACCAACGTTGACCACCTACGTGGACTTGTGTGTATTTGGACGTCCCAGACTGGGAACCGTCAGCTAAGATCTTCTTTCCGATCCTTCCTGATGCCGAAGTGCGTTATTGTCAGGACCTGGCGCAAAGACTGTGAGACTGTGTGTTCTGGATGGTAAGAACTCTCATATTTTTCACAGCATTGGTAGCATCCATTTATAGTTTTAACGGCTAACATATTTTTCGATGGAATTAGGAACGACCAAGAGCCCGAAGTCTCCGTCGATCACATTTTTCGTTCATTTTTGCATCAGCCCATTCTTTTCTGTTCCGTCCTAAATGCGGTGGAGATACTTTTTGCTTGAAAGACAACAGAGCAAAAAACGCGCCATTTGAGGTTATTGGCATTCGAGAAGGCCCGCAAGGCTAATTAATGTCCTTCGATGTCAAGAATCCGTTTCGATTGATTTAGCGAAACTCACCAAATGATCGTAAGAACCCGAAGCCGATCACAGTTTCTGTTTCTTTTCAAATCAACACATGCCTTTTTATTTCCCTAGACTGAGGCTGACCCATCTTGTGTTTCAGTTGAACAGACTGCATCCCGCGTTGAAACAACGGCACCACTAGAAAATGTCACCGAAGAAGGAAAGTCGATCTCCTCGATGCGGCCAAATGGATTCTTCCCCGATGAAATTGAAGAAGCAAAAAAAGAAGCCCGTTGTGAGATTCTTGGAGCGAGAGATATTCCTCTGAGATTCTGAGTGTCTTAGGTGACTTTTGTCCCGACTCGTTCAAAGTATATTATGATGGATATAGCAATAATCAAGGTTCACCTGGGCATGGTAAGAACCCAAACCGTCCACCGATACCGGTTTTATTTGCTTTCGAGTCAATATATAATTTTCTGTCTTTTCGGTTAGAGGCTGACTCTTTATCCCCTTTCCTGTTTGAACAGACTGCACCCCATAATATGGCAACCATTCCGCGAAAGCCTGACCTTTCAGAAGCGATCAATTTTACTTTCAGACAAAAGTACTGGAGCTATGTCAAAAGCCGTTCTGACATTTCGGGTTTTCAAAATGGACCCCAAGATATCGAGCTTATTGGTCCATCGTCGTGCCTTCGTTTCTGTTTATAGCGGTCCTGTGCGTTGTCGAATCTGCCCTACTTCTTGAAGCATGCGCAGAACAGGAATGAATCCACATCGTTTACAGAGAGGTTCCGGTTCCGTCATGATATGTGAGGATTCTACTAGTCCAAATCTGCAGCCACAAATATGTTCCAGAACAGAGGGTCGACTCCTGGATAAAGGTAAGAGCACCCACCTTTGCTAAAATGCATCATTCATAGTTGATAGCTGATAATCCTTTATGTTAGAGATAGAAACCTTCGCCATGCCTGGTCCAACACAAAAGCCCTTCATCAACTACAGGTGTTCGAATGAAGCTATTTATCTCATATAATAGCTGCAGTTTTCTTTCTTTTCCGGCTAATCCTTTACTGTCTGTCCGCCTTAATCTCAATCTACATTTCACCACCACTCCGGTTCCGTGGAATAATCGCTATCGAAAAACCACCCTTCGATCAAATACAAGCGTCTACAAGACGACAGAACCACAAAATTGGAAGAGCTGAACACCCAGCTGCTTGAGTTGAAAAAATGGGCTTCATTCCTATAAATCGTTGAGATTTCTATACCCCAACTTTGGAAAGGGAACGTTTTGCATCCTGCCTGTTGAATGCTGAGTGTTGTCATGTTTCAAAGCATGAGCCAACACGAGAGATATTCCTTGTCTTCAATCTCGACGCCGACACTTCCTTGTTCACTTCCGCGGACCTTTGACGAACCGAATGAAAACATCGCCGTGACAAACGAAATGTTCGATGCCGACTCCTCCTCGATCCTTTCCACGGACCTTCGATGAATCGACCCTTGTCGCTAGCGTCGCCAACCGTTCGGTATGCTATCGGACCTTTTGAGGAGGACGGAACAACAGCAGGTACTCCTAAATCCATCATTTACGTTGGAGACTTCAACAGGCATGGTACCAGTCTGCTCGATCTGGAACCTGACTATCGAATCTCCTCGGGTAGGCACAAGCACAAGCACAAGCACAAACATAGGCTCATTGTGCTACCCATGCGGCGATGGTGAAGTACATCTGACGGCCAGTGTTGACTGGGCATACATGTATCGATTCATGGTACTGAATATCGACGGCGGCGTACATGTATCGGCTCATGGAGCTGACCTGCGATGAAGAACGATAATCAAAGGTCCTTGACAACTCCATCATGTGTTCGTTATCAGTAAGCTCCCCGAGAGACAGCATTTATCCGATATTGGCCGGTACCACTTCAACACGATGGTAACTGCCACAAAATGAGCTCAAAAAAATCCCATGCTGATGCGGTATGCCGGATACATAATGTATCGATATTAGGCAATCTTTCCTTGGAAGTCTCGCAACTGTCTGATTTCGCGTTCCTATTGCCCGCCTTGGATGCTGCGTTGCAATTTTATCGCACATTTGAGACACCGCGTCTTCGAAAGCCTCGGGTGGCTTCGGAGCACCATATGGTGCGACCTGTCGAGCGTGCGACTTTGGTGCATAAGGTATCAAAAATGAGATTTTTCTATCCCCCCTAATGTTGCAACTCCTTGAGTTCGCCTCCCTATCAGAATGGGGAAGGACGTCGCGTTGGGTGACGACGACCACAAGGCGTGCGACTCCATACATAATGTATCCAATATCAGTCCCAGAATCCCGACGAAGCAAAGGTACAAGAGCTGAATCTTTCCAAATTAGAAAGATGGGTCCCATAGCGATACAAACTGCCATCAGCACGTGCGGTTACTGCAAAGGCAGACATACCACTGGAAACTCATGTTCCTTTGGACGCACCCTCACAATTTGTTGCTGGTTGTTGGTGACAGTTACGTCATCAAGTTTCGAGCCATCAATGATTCAACATGACCTAGGCAGCTGCCCAGTGTGCACAAAACCACACATTCGCATGCTGGTGGTCAGGCTCATCATTTGCGTCTAGCGTCCACTTAAAACTACGTTGCAAATGGTGCATAAATTGACAAATATTTAAGTGCCTCACCGATCTTCTCAGAGAAGGTAAGCTAGTTCCCAATATTGGGGATCAAAAACAACTCTCTCCGCGCGAATCGAATTTTTGAAGATGTGCGCCCAGTTCCGGTCGGAAACGACTGTAATTTCAGCAGTTTATTTCCTCGAAACCAGAGCTATCGATTAATCCTAGTTTTACTAGGTGAAACGATCGCAATGGCTGAGGGCGCTGTTGCAACACCTTTGACGGGCGAAAATCTCGTTCCGCAAGGTGTTCGCGACGCGACCACACCACACCAAAATCAACAACAACAACCAGCACCAAAACCTACGAAACAGCAAATTGCCAACCAATTACAAGGACAGGCAATTCACGGATTCGCGAAGATGGAGCAACTTATACATGAGTCCACTTTGATGCTACAATGCATACACCAAAACCCGAATGAACGTGTCACCAACCCTCTTCTTGGGGGATACATTCACCAGGTTAAAAACTTCGCATCCTCGCAAGGCGAGCGTGCGGACATGCTCGCGGACTTCATGCGGCTGCTTGAACAGGTCCAACAAGGCACCGCCGTGATCCGCACAACAACAGAACAGACAGCGTCAAGCCTCACTACGGGAATGTCAGGCGACTCCGCTCTCAACTGGAAAGTCCACCAAGCGCAGGCGTGGCAAGCCACCGTACGAAGCGCGGCCCCGCCTCAATCCCAAAGCGCTGGTTCGTCCACCCCTGGTGTCACCCATGCTGAGCTGGGCATGGATTGCGAGATTGTTATCAAGACTCGCGACCATAGGGACCGTGCGATGGCCAAGAAGGCTCAACCGGAGGATACTGTGAAGAAGGCCGAACGAGCCAGGGCTCACGCAGCGAAGAGCACTCCAAGCCTGCCTCTAGCCGGTCATCCCTTCATTGCCGCACGAAAGCTCCCCTCCGGCGATATCAGCCTACGGGCGAAGACAGCCGCGGGAGCGGAGGTCCTCCGGAAGCACTGTGACAGCTGGGTTCACGTGTTTGGAAAATCGGCGTACGTACGCGTCCCGACGTGGGTATCCTCATCGACGGCATGCCGGTGAGATTGGCGGATAACCTGAGCGAAGAATTCAAGCGAGAGCTCATTGCCGTGAACACCGATTGGGGGCTGGGGGGATTCGAGGTTGAGATCGCGCACGTTAGGTGGCTCGTGAGGCCGAAAGGCTACTCCGGGTCACTCATCGTCGAGTTCACCAATCCAGCGGTGACGAACAACGCCTTGCATAAGGGGACGGTCTGGCATTCCCATTCTCTCTCCAATAGGCCTTATTGCAAAGAAGGACGGGCGAAGATGTGCAAGAAGTGCCAAAGGTATGGGCATATACAAGCTCAGCGTCCAGATCCGAAATATCGCTGTGCGCTCTGTGCGGAGGAGCATCCAACCTGGGAATGGCCCTCCAAGGAGACCGGGGATTTGAGGCCAAAATGTGCCAACTGCGGCGGTCCTCACAAGGCTATGAGCGATAGCTGCGAGACCCGAAAGAAGGAAACATTGCGTGCATGTCAACTTGTTGACATTAATAGAGGAGACCATCGCGTTCCTCAGTACTTACAGGAAAGAATGATGCAACAGAGCATCGATCCGACACCGCGAGAAGCCGTCCAAATTCAGATCACAAAGAAAGGCGGTAAAAGGACCGCAGCGACAACAACAGCAGCCACGAAGCGGGGTAAAAAGGCTCAACCAGCAGCCAAAACAACAACCGCACCAACCAGCCAACCAACGACTACGGCACCAACTGCCGGAGCCGAAGCAACGGAGCCTGCTCCTGTTGACGACGCACCAGAGCCCATTCCCGCTCCCGCACCAGAAACCAGTCCATTGAGATTGCCGTACTAGAGACACCAAAGGCACCTCGTACGGCTTCAAAAACGACAGCTCGCGAACCGACAAAAGCGATACCATTTGACCCGGTCCCCGCGAGGCGACCCCGTGGACGTTCCCCCGAGTCCAAATCGTCCAATAACGACGACGAGAACCCATGTCTCACGAACATATCGATACCGCACTCGCAGCAAGCCAACCAGCTCCAACAACTGTCAACCCGATAGAACTCAGCAACGTTGGCCCGTCGGTATCAACCGCACCAACCGCACCAACCGTACGAAAAACAACGCGCCCACGGGGATTGGACCACGACGTGGATATGCGTTACGACCCAGAGGAGCCTCTCCGCGACCAACGCCGCCGTGAATGCTCTCGATCTCAATCATACGACAATATGCCGTTGCCGCCGTTACCATGAACATGAACATTGACAACGTCAATTGCGTGGTGCTTCATAGCATGCCCAGTTTCCGCGAGATCGATAGCGGAGTGCTCGGCTCAGATGTACGCCGTGACATACTGTCCCAATTCACTACCGGACGCAGCTGCTATCCCCGCGATGCTCCAATCGAGGAGGAGGACGAGGATGTAACAATTCGACAAGTCCGAAGGACCCGAAGCACCACGCGACGGTCCCAAAGCCGGAGATCTCGGGATAGCAGCATATCGACACAAACCAGCACGGACGACCTCTTCCAATGAATCCGTTCGAAATCTTACAATACAACACGCACAAATCAAAAGACGAAATCATGGCAACATTTCTCCGTGATCCCGAAGTCCTCAAAGCCTCCGTCATCGCCATTCAAGAACCGTGGAAAAACGTGTATAACGACACTACGCACTAGCCCGCGAGGCTTACCCACCAATTGCTTCACCCGAGATCCGTTGACGGAGTACGCGCGCGTGTAGCGCTGTACGTCAACAAGAAAATCGATCCCGCTAAGTGGACGCACACCACCGTGTCTCCGGATTACCGAATTCTCCGTTTACAACATCTCCGTGGCGAGGAAGCCCACGATCTATACATTCACAATATCTACAATGAGCCCAAATCGCCAACGTTCGATCTGCTCGATCGGGAGCTGTCCCGAATTGGGAGGTCCCGAACCATTGAGCATCTCATTCTTGGTGATATGAGTGTCCACCATCCCGCTTGGGGTGGCCCCGGCACCAAGATCGACAATGAAGGCACCGATTTGCTTGAAATCGCGGACCGCCACAAGCTGGAGCTTGCCACCGAGGAGGACATCATAACATGGGAACGTGGCCAATCAAAATCTACGATTGACCTTACGTTCCTATCCGCGAGCCTCTTCAACCGCCTGATTCTGATCGAACGCGCTGATACCGTACAACATGATTCCGACCACTGGCCAATCCGTACGCAGATTGATATTCAAACGCCAGTCAATGAGCCACCACCACGCCGCAACCGGAAAGTGACCGATATCGAGAAACTCACTCAAATATTTTGTCGTTCCCGATCTCGCGAATGCTTCCAACTCACATCGAGCTCGCCACCGTCGCGTTTACAAGCGCGATCCGCCATGCAATTGGAGAAACAGTCCCCTGGGCTCATCCCAGCGAATGGAGTAACTCGGATTTCACACCTGAGTGCAAAGATGCGGTAAAAACGTGCCATCGCTTACGCCGCCTACACTCCAATAGGGGATTACGCCAACGTTAACGTCAGCTACTGGGGATCCGGCAGAGTCAGTGGAAGCCAAAACAAAGCTTCTCAGTGAAACCGTTCTTTCCAGCGATTCCAGAAGCCGATTTGGCGGATATTGATAACACCGTCTATCCGGAACAGCTACCGTTCCCAGAAATCAAGCGCCACGAGATCGAACGGGTAATCCGTTCCGCACCAGCAGACAAGGCTCCCGGAGATGACAACATTCCGAACAGCTTCTGGCACAAAATTGTGGGTATTCCTGTCGTACTCGATACGCTCTATCAGATTTACAACGCGTGCATTCGAATGGGCTACAATCCGTCCCACTTCCAAAAGTCAATCACGGTTGTACTTCGGAAGCGTGGCAAAGATCGCGATTACCGAATCCCCAAATCGTACCGACCGGTTGCCTTGCCCAACACGCTCGGTAAATTCCTTGAAGCAATTGTCACACGCGGAATCAGCTACGCCATGGAAGCCGAAGGTCTACTCCCCCGGAGTCATCTAGGCGGCCGTAAAGGGATATCAACGGATCACGCCATTCAAATCGTTCTTGATCGGATACGACGAGCGTGGGGTGAAGGATTTGAGGTCGTTTTTATGCTACTATTGGGCGTCTCGGGAGCCTATGACAACGCGCATCACTGGCGCTTACTACACAACATGCGGAAACGACGGCTTGGCCACTTCGTACCGTGGGTGGAAGCTTTCCTCACGGGACGGAGTACACGAATCAAGATTCCAGAAGGGCATCTCTGGCGTGATTGAGACACCAACGGGAATTCCAGAAGGCTCACCGATTTCGCCCATTCTATATCTCATTTACAATTCGGATTTGATCGAGGATTGCGCTGACGAAGCCAACCACGTATCAACCAGCGGATGGGTGGACGACGTGGGAATGATGGCTGCGGGCCATAGCGAGAATGAGACTATTGGGAAGCTCCAATGTGCAAGCGCTACAGCGGACCAATGGGCACTCCGTCACACGTCGGTTTTTGACAAGCAAAAGTATCAACTCATTCACTTTGTGAATCCAGGGAGTGTCATTACGCCAAATTCGCAGCCAATCACGCTGCAAGACGGCACGCAAAAAGAGACAAGCAAAGCGGTCAAATACCTCGGTGTTTGGCTCGATTCGGAGCTCACGTTCGATACGCACCGTAAGGAAGCGGTCGCCAAAGCGGGCACCAGTCTGGAAGCACTACGAGGACTGTCGAGATCTACGTGGGGAGTCACTCTCGGCTCCATGCGGCGAATCTATCAGGCAATTGTGATTCCCCAGATGCTGTACGGCGCTGCGGCGTGGTATTGACCAGGGATCATGACAAAGGCTCAACTTACGGCGATAACGCGTGACTTCACGAATTTTCAAAAACGTGCGGCGTGCCTTATCAGCGGTGCGTTTCGTACCACGGCGGCGGAGGCGCTCAATATTGAGCTGTTCATGCTCCCGATCCGTTTACAACTGGACCAACTCGTCAAAGCCACCGCAATTCGGATCCGCACGGGACCGATTCACGAGATTCCCAAGGGCATGCTCACGCGTCGTACTGACCAAGACTCGCGCTCGGCGGTTACACTCCCATGGAGGCTCATGTTTGGACAAAGGATGGATGCCTCTGTGCTCCCCCTGGTACTTTAGCAGGTGAATGCTCCCGGAGAGCCGTGAAGCGTACGTCCAACCACCGTGGCAAGAGCCTCCAAATGTGATAATCGACGAACGCGAGATCGCGGTCAAGGTACACGGTCGCATGGTCAAGGGGAATTCGCGTGTGTTGGTGTACACCGACGGAAGCGGCTACCAAGGCTTCATCGGCACGTCAATGGTTATTCCACAATTCTAACGCCAGATAACGGAGTGTATCAGTACGGAGGAGACGTCGGCAGTATACGCGGCGGAGGCTTGCGGAATCAGGTTCACACTCGGCACGTTGTTACGATTCGCGGAGGACAATACACGGCTGCGGAAGGTGGCAATCTTTTCAGACAGTCAATCAGCGCTTCAAACAATACAGAATCCAAGAATGGTCTCGGGACAGACTTACATCCCGGACTGTATTAATTTGTATTGGGAATGTATGGACAACAACATCGACGTCGTTCTTCACTGGATTCCAGGTCACGAAGGAGTCCCGGGCAATGAGGCAGCGGATCGCGCGGCCGAACGCGCTGCGCTCAAGGGTGCGCGTCGTCAAATCGTACCTGGCGACATCAAGAATTGGATCATGCTTGGTGCGGCGGCAAAGCGCCGGATCCGACAAGAAGCGAAGAATGCGTGGTTCAAGAATTGGGACAAGCAGAAGAGTGGAAAACCTTCTAAAAAGCTGGTACCAAAGCCGTCCCGCAGCATTCTCCAATACTGGTCATATCTACGCAAAGCGACGCCGTCAATCCTGATTCAGATTCGTACAGAGCGTGTCGCGTTACGGCACTACCTTTGGCGTATCAACCGACGCGATGACCCTTTCTGTCCATGTGGCCTGGGTGGCCAATCAGTCAAGCACGTTATGCTAGATTGCCCGTTGTACGCAGATGAAAGGGATCTCATGTGGACACGAATTAAAGGGTTCCGACGGACGACCGATTTGCAAGCATTACTAGGTGAAAAGAAGGCTGCGGTCGCAATCGCGCAGTTCGGCACGATACGGGAATGTTAGCGCAGTTCGCTGGTGTTGATACCGAAGCAATGGGCACTTACGAAACACAAGAATCAACCGAACGCGACACTGACTTGGAAACACGTACGAATGCGCAAGCAAGCGGCGTGAGCGCGAGGCCTGCTCACCCGTCAGTAATGACCAACAATAACACTGATACGAGCGCCTTGGGTCAATACAACGGAGTGCGTCGGTTGACGGAGACGTGCCGCAGGAGGAGGACGGAGATGTAAACGTACAAGTTGGTGAGGATTCGTACGTTGGGGATGAACGAGAGGTTGGTGCGCGTATTCGCGCGATTGATTTGTGGGATTGAGCGCATGTTGGCGCATATTCAAGAATATGGAGGTGCTCACGTCAGTGCATGTTGGCAATACGTGAGAAGATATATGTGTCGTGGAGGGATGTGGTCCCCCAGATGATACCTAGTTCTCTTGTACATCACCCTCCACCTCACCAACAACTGCAAGGATCGACAGTCGCTATGAACAACCAACGATGCTGTCTTCGCCAGCTTCATGACCTTGAATGCATACTTGCCCGCCATTTGCACCGATCTCGAGAGACAGTACGTGATAATACGCGGCAGAGAGATTGAATCCGTGGTGTGTGCCATTTTACAAGCTCTGGTGAGTCCTTCGACTTGAATAGCATATAGTTTCTGTTGCTCTGCCGACTAACCATTCTATCACAGTTCGGTAAACAGTATACATCACCAGTCCAGATCAAAGCGCCATAGCAGATCATCATTTAATATCTTTATCATGATCTTCAGATGGTAAAGCATCTCGATTGAGAAAACAAAGTACATGAACGCCATACTGTGATTGGGAAATGGTAAGAACTCTCACATTTTCCAAAATTGCGGGAATAAATCCTCGAGTCTGACATTTCATAGTCTCCTTCAACGAATACAGGAACCATCACCAATCAATTCTATGGCCCGAATAATTCGAGAGAACAGGCCATTACTGGACTCGATAGTTGGCAAGACCCAAATTGCTCTCGAATTTGCTTACCAAATGCGTGGTGAAGTCCCAGATTGCTCTGGCTTATGGATACCATGCACATCACAGGAAAGTGTCGAGCAGGCCTCGGTCTTGAGCTATTCGGTCAGCGATCCATGCCTCCACGCTTTTTCAAATCATACTCTCAAGGCGGTTGTGCCAAGGGCTAACTATGACCTCAATAATCCGACCAAGGTGGTTAGGGTTTCACAACGCCGAAAGGAAACCCCAGGACGCAACGGTTTGAAAAGGCGCTTTTAGTCCTGCAGGGACGTTCATAATTGCTGCTATCACTGTTTTTGAGCCCGAGTTTGACCCAGCTACCACTGACCCATCGCTCAGTATTTGACTTTTTTGGCAAGTGTGAGACCTTCCGTAGTGGGAAAACTGCGCGATAGTATATGTACAAGCTTGCGATGGGACCGACAAGGAACCGGTCTTTGTGCACCTATTCTGACCGACAAGGTCTCTGAAGGCAGACATATGACCACGGGCAATGTTTTCAAAACCCGAGTAGCTGTTCAGACTCATTGCTCCCTGCCCAGCGCTCATGGACACGCGTCCAGAATCACCCCTCGACATCGACCCGAATTGCAAGAAGACTCAGTTATGTCGAGCAACTTTTGTCAGTGATCGGAACTTTGGATTTCTCAAAGCGTACTTGGCTCCCTTAAAGTAATGCAAATGTCGATCAAAAGGGTGCGCGAGATCAGGGGATTGAGACGTATCAATCTGCTGGAAAACTGAAGAGCCTCAAGTTAATTGCGTTGGAGAACTTGATCTCCCAGGAGCTCCAGAACACCAAGGCCACTAGTGGCTGGCAAGACGACACTGGTAGAGTGACTCAAAGAGCAGTTTGGATAAACGGAGTGGAGATATCATTGCTTCTGGCCTTCGTCCTCCTAACAAGGTATGGAGAACAATTGATAAAGGGCGTGACATTTGCTTCTCTGGTCCGATCACGCTAATGCCAAACTTCTCATTAAGACTCTTGAACACATCTTTCCCCAGGTTCTCGCGAGATCTGGAAGAGAGGTGCTGAAAGCATGGGACCTGAATTCGCTGCAGAAGCATTCCATAAATTCACTTACAGTGAAAATTACGACGGGCAGTTCATCAAAGTATTGTCTTCCGCAGAACTTCAGTTGCCATCACCTCATCACGCTGACTACCGGGATAGAAGAGTCCGCTCTCCCGCAGACGAAACTCCACAGATACCAAAATGGCTGCTGCACTTTCATCTAGACCTCAGACCCCTTGAGAAATCATTCCCGTCAGTCACAGCAAGGTGGCGTTCTACTTTAAGAAGGTACTAGAGTTTATGGGACAGGCAACAGGTGACTTGAGGTGGCACTTGCGACTTTGAGCCAAGCAATCAACACCAGCCGCAAGTTATTGTCAAAATCGCTCATCGAGAGACCTTTGCGTGTTCCCTGGTTCATCTAATCCAAAAGCCGATGCGAGGGTGAATAGTTTCAACTTTGCAAAATCCATGATCTCGCCGTTTTCGCACGCCGCGATATTCCTCCTGGTGTTGAGTTAGTTGACCTTTGATTACAATCCCGGTTGTAGTGTCAAGATGAACAGCAATGATTCTAACGCGGTCAAATGGAGTCTAGGACAACTTTGGCCGAACCAGCGGAAGACTACGAATGTGTGATCTGCCTTAAAAATCGAGGATGTAGGAACATTGCCCAAGGATGTTTCTTCATTGGTTGTCTATCTTTCTCTTCTATTCATACTGAATCATGGCATAAGGTGAAACGGTGTTACTTCGAAGTTAACTGAAGCTGTGCTTCTGATATGATAGCCTCCTTCTCTTTTATTTCATCTATCCTTCCTGTCCTGTTATCTACCCTTATTGTCCTCTACTCTGTTGCTCATTACTGCACTACTACGAAAGACGCCAAGAATCGCAGGCAGAAATACCATTTCTGCACTCAGATCGTCTCGGCTCAAGACTGACAGTTCATGTTACAAGCTGCGGTGAGTTTCTGGGTTCTTAAAACATAGGGTTTTCTGTTAGGCTAATTATCTGATTATAGTTTCTACAAGAGCCGTGGTAGTGAGTGCAAATCTTGATGCACCATAGTAGGCTATCGGTTATATTTGTTATCATGATTCTCCCAAATAGCGGACAAATGCAACTATCAGAGTGGACCAACAACACAAATTGTAAACATTACCACCTGCCTCAACATCCTCGTTTTAGGCTCTTGACAGAAATCTAGTTCTTTAGATATAGAATCCGTCGCTTGCCATTGTACGAACCACGAAGCTTCTGTCCATGGCTGTTCTCGTTCGCTTTCGAATTGGGAAATGCTTCTCTCTTTCTTTCGAAGCCTGACTCCTCTTCGTTCCTAATCAATGGAACAGGCTCCATTGAGCGATATAGCACGGATCGGATATTCAATGTTCTACGAAAACACCGCGAAATCGGCGAAGCCGCGCGCACGGGTAATTTTACGCCTCGATGTTTTCGGAGGCAAGAAGCAAGCTGTTGAAACTGTAAAAGGAAAATGTCGGAATAGCATTCTCACGTTTCTACGCTGTTGCGCGCTATTGCTGCGTAACACGTAGCGAACGTGCTGCGCACCGGCGCGGGATATGTAACATTATCATTGATCCCTAGTGCCCACTGCGCAACTTCTGTATATAGCCACGTATCCCCCCCGGAGCCCCTACGGTTCCGGGAGTCAGTCATTATAATACAGAATTCGTGCTTATAAGCAGGCTCACCACGTAGGGCAGTTGGACCGCCCTTGCTCACTGTCCTACGCTTCGTGATACGGGATTGACAAACCAGAAAATGACTATATATACCACCTATTATACCACCCCTATAACGGGGCCTCGTTTTTAGTCTAGTGGTATATTTTCTGGTTTTTATTACATTTGTCAGGGATATAGCTAAACCAACAGAAAAATTGCTACTCAAACTGTTGGAGGATCAGTTGAAGCTTGACTAAATGAGGCCCATCAAACGTTAGTCCAAACACTGAACATGGCATTGTACCCTGGTAATGAGTGACACTCAATTCTCAGAGCATCGCAATACCCCAAAGTCGAGCCACATCTACAATCATAAGACGACCGTCTAGATTCTATTCCTTGAAATTGTAATATTCAAGAGGCTTCGCAGGCTACTTCAGCCCTGGATGATTTAATGTAGAGTTTGAGGGACAATCTTACTCATCGAGGTAAATCCTATGTACCTCGATACTTTGAAGTTCTTCTATCTCAGCATCAAACCTTGGTTGTAAGGAGTCTTGCGCGCAATCTTTCAAGAGCAATCCCAAACTACCAGCGGAGTATTCCTTGATATCGCTTCTTTCCACTCCGCGAATGTTGTTACTTCTGGTTCAACTTTCAACCTAGCCTCGGCGACGTGGATTGGATCATGTTTACGATCTTCATAAAATCTGAGTTGTCCAACTTGGCCTGTACCAAATGACCGTTCGACTACTACCAGTCACGAAAAGATCCGTCTAGCAATATCTACCATCTTCCCAATGACAGAGCTTTTTTTTCATGTCACAAGATCACAAAAACAAATTTCTACTAATGAGCGATCAGGCTTCAAAACAGGTGACTTGCGACGATAGGACAGAAATTTACCTTAAGGTGAAGATGCCCACGAACAGGCCACCAGCGTCCACGGATAGTATTAAAATACCTCGATCAGGACAGAGCTAGAAGAGAAACAAACAGAGGTAGATGTATACGACCTGCGAATTCTCGATGACGTATTCGGGCTTCTCGTCGACTTATTGAGAGATATGGAGGTTGAAGCATGGAAGAAGTTCATATCAATTATGTTCTCATCTGCCACGGTCTCTAAACGATAATAAAATGTCTAGGCAATATCAGAAGAAGCTCTCGAGAGGATCATTATTGCTATTATTACCGAGTCTCCTTCAGCCGATGCTGTGGCCGCCTCTGAATTCTTCAAGGCGGATAAAATAGGACGACATCCTTCGTTGGCGGGGCGACAGTATGAACAATCCAGTGGAAGAGGCCCAAAGTGAAGCGAAGGAACTGTGGCCAGAGACTTTAGTTAGTTTCTGATCGGTTGGATGATTGTACTATTGTTTCTGGCTTGCGAGTTTATATCGATAAGTTTTAGGAATTGATTCTCTATAACAATCAATGCTCGCGATTCTCCCCGTGATAGCGCCGGAGGAACATACAGACGAAGATATACCAGACGACTAATATCTACGGCCGATAAAATCCGGTATATCCAACATAACTTCTATTGAATGTCTTGGTAGCCTACAAGCCTGGAATGCAGTCGTATAGAGGAAAGCTCAAATTTTCTATGTTCATTGAATGTAGACCTTCAGCTCGACGCCTCAGCTATGTTGAGCGGTCAAACATCCATCACATATGATTTTACATCCGACCAAACAACTTCCTTAAGACCAGACGACCCGATTGAACCCGTTTCTCATTTCATGGTAGGAAGAGACGAGATACATGATTTCGTTGAATATAATTTCCCAGATCCGAGTTCACCGGTACGAATGTCCCATTCTATGCCAGGATGATGGGCAATCTCTTCCGCCCCATCTTTTAAATACACTCTGGCCGACGGCGGAAAATGACTTCCAGATTTAAAGCAGCTGACACGATGGAGATGGAGTCCTTCAGTTATTCATACGTTGCAGTTGAAAGTTATAGAATGAGCATGTTTCGATGCTTAGCAAGAAACCAGCCATCTGAAGATGAATCCCATCAATTCTCGTGCTTCTTGAAAGGTACGTACATGACATGGCCCATCTCTTCCCGTCTGGATATGCACGTCTGGAGGGCCTCATGGTTAAAATCTACATACCATTATAGACCACACTTTGACAAAACTAGATATGTATTGGGTTTGGTTTGGTGCGGTTTTGGGCCTTTATTTGACGAGCCGCGCGGTCTTCGGTTTATGAATATAAGAACCAAAACCGCACCTTACTACGGAGTAAAACCGCGGTCTGGGGTTTGGTGCACCATATATAAACCGTTTTAACAGATCACATGATTAACAATTACTAACTATGGTTAGATTGGTTAGGTAACGGTTTGGTTAGTGTTGCAAGCTCGGTATTATATGAAGAGCTAGCTTGACTGAGAAGGCGGCTCAGGAGCACTTTTGAACAATCGAACATCTACACACATACAATTTTACAGCGTACACCTGTGTTACCGTATTTGAGCAACTTCCAAGGTTGCGACAGTTAGGACCGTTAGGTTAGGTAACCCGCACCATAGAAAACCATTAATAAATATTCTTAATTAGATCTTTATTTTTAATAAATTCTTATTTTTTATTTTATAATAAGATTATATACATTAATATACGTATTTTATTCGATTGACGAAAGAATTTGAATAAAAATTGATAAAGTTGTTGAATATTGCTATTATATATTAGTATTACGGCCCCAACGAACGGATTCTCTACCTTCCCTCTTTCTTCATCAAACTTTCCTTTTTTTTCCTTTTCCCTTTGACGTTCGTCACCTGTCGAGATGGTGAAGGAACCTGGTCAAGACGGTGCCAAGAAGGCGCCTGACGCGGACGCGTCGAAAGACTCAGAGTAGAAGCGCTCTGAGCGACGTCTCACTCTCGAGTTGGACGATGTCCTGTTGAGAGAGCTAGACGAAGCAGCTAGCGGAGGAGACGCCCTGAACTATACCCCTTTTCGAATGCTTTGTGAACGTTTCCCTGGTCAACTCTTTGAACATCTGTGCATTCGTATGACCACCCTCGAGGAACAGGTCCAGCAGTGTACCGTGGGGGAAGATGAACGCATCATCGACGCGGACGCGTTACAGACGCTGGAGATAGAGGTCGACGAGCTTAAAGCACGTGTGAAGGATCAGCGAAACGCCATGGCTGAGTTGATTCAGGAACGAGATGACGCGCTCGCACGAGTGCAAGAACTTGCCCGACAGAGTGAATCGGCCTCGGCAGCACCGACTGGCCAGAAAAAGTCCACCAAGCTCCCAGATGGGAAGCGCTTCGCTGGTGGCAATGATCCCGACCCAAAATTCGCATCATGGTTAATCGACATCGAGAACAAACTGGAAACCAACGCCGACCATTACCCAACCGCCCTGTCACGTATGCAATATGTGGAAAGCATGTGTGAGGGAGAGGCAGCCGACCACCTCGTGCCTCGGTTTAGCAAAGACTCGCCGGAGCGGTACCGTGACGCGGACGATATCATCGAACATCTCAAAACCATTTACCATGACGCCAACGTTGTGTCCAAAGCAAAGCGCAAGCTCCGCCGATTATTCATGAACGATACCAAGTTTCAGGACTTCTTATCGCAGTTTGTACTTACGGCCCAAGAAGCAGGTTTTCCAGCAAGTCAGTGGAAGGATGAGATAAGACTCCCTCTTAGGCGAGATCTGTGCTACTGACGCGTTAGACCTGTCTCAGTTAATCGGTAATGACAAGGAAAGTTTGACTGTAGCTATACAATTAACAAAGAATGGATTATCGATTTCAACTAAAGCGTTAGCGGACACTGGAGCCAATGGTTTTGCCTTCTTAGATATCTTTCTCGCTGAGCGGCTTGCTCGGCATTTCAACCACCACGTCGTCCCCCTGAGGAAGCAGTGTCGTGTGAAGGGATTCGACGGGAAAACAGAAAATGCGATCACCCACCTCATGATACTGTCACTAGTGGTTGATGGTCGTGTCATGTACAACCTTCCTTTCTTGATTATTCGTCTTGGGAAGCACGATGTGATATTGGGCCGCATGTGGTCAGCGAAGTACGGTGTCATGGCGGACTGCGCCCGCCGAAGGCTGTTATGGCCGGAGGAGGTCTCATTGAAGGAGGAAATCCAAGCCAAGCAGTTCGTGCCGCTTCCCAAGAAGCCACTCCTACGGGATCGAGAGGTGGAAATTTCCCACCAACGCGATGCGGACCGACGAGACCAGGCGTTCGACCGGCAAGACGATACGAAGCCGGATTCTACGATACCAAGATCGTACGGACGGACATATCGCCGGAGCTATGAGTGCGAGCTAAACCGTATGAAGAAGGAGCTGCAGCGACCTGTCGCCGACCCACCTGTTCTTGCTCTCACCCCTGTCGCCGTTCGAGGACCGAAGCAGGTACGCTTCAAAGAAAGACACCCCGACGTTGATATCGCCGTGATCGGTGCCGCTGGATTTTTGAGAAATGTCAAGGACAAAAAGACGGAGACCTTCTTGACCAGCATAAGCGAGATTGAGAAAGCGATCGAAGACAAGCGCAGTACGGCTGAGGAACAAGAGGAGCAGGAAATCAAACAACAGCTGCCTGAACGATACGATCAGTACGCTGATGTCTTCTCTAAGATCAAAGTCAGACGAGCTACCGGAGCACAAGGATTATGACCACCGGATTGAGCTGGAGGAGGTCGAGTTAGGATACTGCCCCTTGTATCGGATGACAGCGGAGGAGCTCCAGGCTGCAAAGGACTACATCATGGAAAACCTAGAGAAGAGTTTCGTCGTGCCGAGCAGCTCTCCGTACGCGTCGCCGATCCTGATGGCCAAGAAGCCCGGAGGAGGTCTTCGTTTCTGTGTGGACTATCGACGACTAAACTCGCTCACGAGAAAGGACCGATATCCCCTGCCGTTGATCGATGAAGTGTTCGAGCGAATCAGCAAAGCTAAGATATTCACTAAGCTCGACATTCGTCGGGGTTTCCACCGTATTCGTATGCACAGAGAGTCTTCCGACCTGACAACGTTCCTTGCCGTTATGGAACCTTCAAGTACGAAGTCATGCCATTTGGGTTGACAAACGGACCGACCACGTTCCAGAGATTGATAAATGACATCTTCATCGACTGTCTCGACAAGTTCCTAGTGGCGTTCGTCCACGGCCTATTGATCTATAGCGACGCAGATTTGCAGGCGAGCATTAGGAAATGCGAGTTCCACGTGACGACGACTAAATATCTTGGGTTTATCATCACTCCAGAAGGCATCAAGGTCGATCCTAAGAAAGTTGAGGCCGTCCTCTCATAGAAGATTCCAACAACAGTGAGGGCAGTGCAGTCCTTTCTAGGCTTTTGCAACTTTTATCGGAAATTCATAAAGGATTACAGTCGGATTGCGAAGCCGTTACACCGTCTTACTCGGTCAGATGTCCCCTTCATGTGGACAGAGCAATGTCGAGAAGCCTTTGATCAGTTGAAAGCGATGTTGGCGTCTGCACCAGTTCTAGTGCATTATGATCCAAACCGGTTGACGCGTGTGGAAACCGACGCTTCAGACTCAGTCGTAGGGGTGGTACTATCGCAGCTCTGCGAAGACGGGGAGTGGCATCCCGTCGGTTATTACTCAGCCTCGATGTCGTCAGCTGAGCACAATTATGACATCCATGACAAAGAAATGTTGGCCATTATCCGAGCTTTCCAAGAGTGGAGGCCGGAGCTGCGGGTTTACGGCAGAAGGAACGTTTCGAGGTTTTGTCCGATCACCGGGCTATAGAGTATTTTATGACTACGAAGGCGCTCACCGCCAGACAAGTACGGTGGTACGAATCGCTGCAGGAATTTTACTTCGTGTTGCGATACCGACCTGGAAGGGCGAATGTGCTCGCTGACACGCTTACACGACGATGAGATGATAAAGCACGGAATCTTGATCATCGTAATCTGATAATGCTGCCTCAAGAAGTGCTCGATGAACAGATCGTGGCAGAGCTGGCATTTATGGACTTGCACAGCGCTATCACTGACGACAACATCATCAACCGAGTACTCAGTGCCAATGAGGAATTTATCAACCAAGAGGGAGCGCGGGAAAGATTGGATCAGAAGGGTACGAAGTGGCATATCGAAGAAGGGAGACTGCTGTTCGAAGGACGTCTTCGATGATGGAGATCTCTGCGCACGACTGTTGGATGAAATGCACTGAACACCTTCGACTGCCCATCCAGGTCAGGATAAGATGAAGAAGCTTATCAGGGAACGTTTTTATTGGGAATAATGGAGCAGAGATGTGGAGTCCTACGTCAACCATTGCAAGACGTGCAGGAGAACTACTACGTGGCGAGATCGGACTCCCGGATTGTTGCAACCTCTTCCTATCCCAGAACGACCGTGGCAGCATTTGTCGATGGATTTTATGGAGCTGCCGAAGGATCGACATGGCTATGACACAGTATTTGTTACAGTGGACCGGCTGAGCAAGAGAGCAGTATCGGTGCCGTGCCGTAAGGAATCTGCCAACGCTAAGGAAATGGCGAAGCTGTGTAGCGAGCCATTCCTTGATTCTCCATCTCCTGCAGATTCCTTCATATTTGCGGAATAAGGCTGCGTGGTCGATGATAGGCAGATCTTAGATTCTTCAACAGTCGAGTGCAAGGGTGTCTGCCCGTTCGTTGGGGTAAGTGACTTATTATTTCATACCCAAGTAGACACAATGCCCCATCATATTCTACGAATGATTAGCTTATGTTCGCGTTTCTTTTGGATATTCTATAACGATAGCGATTATCTATTTAAAGTAGTTAATGATACTTACAAATGTGCGTGCCTGCAGGAATATCAAGCATCAATTGATGGGGGTGAGTAAGAAGAAGATAAATGTCCATCTATAATCCTAAGTAGAATATATTTGTTGAGACTAGACTTTAGGCAATTAGACTAAAAGCAGTATCATGTGATAAGTTACAGCCCAGAGGTAGTATCATCAAACTAGGGCACTGCTTGATATCTAAGCGAGGGTAGTAGAGTCACCATCATAACTTTACAACGTCACAACGCCCAGTCCTTCTTCCTATTTCTTCAAACATTTCAAATTCTACGCCTTCTGACTATCCCTCTCTTTCGTCAATCTCTCTCAATCCCCCACATCACGTCCTCCCGCGTTACGCCCTCTGGCCTTCCATGTATCTATACGTGCAGGAAATGGCTCTAGTTCAAACGATTTCTAGCAGCGTTCCTGCCATGAACCTTGAGGCAACAGCTTTTCAACCCCATAAAATCGACGAAATTGATGATTTTGGCGACTTTGTGAGCAACGAAGATGAAGTAACCGACGTCGAATGGGTCAACGAGAATCCGCGCCAGTACGATCCGCTGGAAACATCGCGTGTTTTCTATCCCATTTGCCTCGGGGAGGTGCTTGATGAAAGATATCTCGTCGAACATAAAATTGGTTATGGCGGCTTTTCGACCGTTTGGATGGCCTATGACCTTCTGGACCAAAGGAACGTAGCACTCAAAGTCATGTGTGCTGGGAATTGGGGAGAACGCGAACTTCTTGTCCAAGACCAAATTCTCCAAAGTATACAGGACAGCTCCCATCTCGTGACATACTCTGCAACATTTCTACTTCATGGAGAATATGGTCGTCACCGGGTCGATTCTCTTCGGATAGAACAGATGACATTGAAGGGTCGCATGTCTGTCGCTCGTCAACTACTAGAGGCCTTGGAGAAGCTACACAAAGCTGGAATTGTGCATCGCGGTGAGTTGGCTTACTACCTCATATCATTTGATAGTGGTCCTCATAAACTAATTATGATTCAATAGACCTTAGTGAGAGAAACTGTATGTTGGGAATGGCTCCTCTACACAATCTCAGCAGGGCTTCCAAGTACAAATTACTCGGTCGCCCATCAAGAGAACCCATACCCCTGGACGACCCTTGGAAGGAAGGAGAGCTTGTTCGGCCCATCGATATCCCCACGAACCTACGCACAGAGGACATATATTTAGGCGACTTTGGGCTGGCTAAGAAACTCGACGACCCGTTTACTCAACACGGCTATCCTCCAGTGGAATTTTGTTCTCCGGAAAGACTGCACAAACAAGATCCAAGTCCTGCTTGTGACATGTGGGCTTATATGGTCATATTCGCAGAGCTTTACATTGGCTTTCTGCCTTTCTGGAACTACCCTGACGGTGGAATAATAGTCGACTACCTCAAATGTTTCGGTCCTCTACCAGAGGAATGGAAAGGTCTTTACATTTACTCCGACGGCCGTGACTCGTGGTATGACCAGACCGCCGAGCCAGATCCAGAGTTTGATCTTGCGTCGAGAATTATACGATATCCTTCTAAAGTTGATGCTGATGAACGAGAGCTTGTATGTTCTATTATGCGTAACGTGTTTAGGTACCGCCCTGAGGAGCGCTTGACTGCTACGGAGCTGCTGCAGTCCGACTCGTTCAAAGCTCTTATGAAGAAGTATGGCTGCTGATTGCCTTTTGCAACTCTTCGCGTTGCAATGCTACTATTCGCCAAATTCGATTACTTTTTATTCATTATCAAGCGGTGGAAGTTGCGAGTGGCTACCGCAGAATCAAGGTGGTAACTTACCGGATACCCCGCGGATTAAGGGCTTCTGTAAGTCTGTGTTCTGGTCTCTATTCTAAATACCATAGGCCATTTATTGACTGCTCGAGCTAATTCTAGTGATTTTCTTTTGCATCCGCAATCGTTGAACGTGTCAACAAACTACTTGAGAATCCTTCGGACCAAGTTTTGTATTGTACGATTGAAGTGGTAATGGGGAGAGTTGATGTGAACCAATCTTGATCTTTCGAATACCCTCTATTGAGAACGTTGTTGACTATGTTTACAACAGACTTGATAAACTTTCAAATCAATGCTTTCACTTTGTGTACTGTATTTAAAATTGAAGATGACAGCAGTACTGTTCGTCAGTTAGTCGCTGATATAATTTCAAGTTTCGAGCCATAAATATGGAGATAGAAGCGTACCACCTGCTAATACTTGAACCTGCCATCCATGCATACCTAGGTACTTGATAGTCATCTGATGCAATGGAATCCTCACGATACGCCTCTATTATCCGAAAATACCATTTTCAAGACCCCAAAGTCGGAATTCAATCATTTACTCAGTAGGTATAAATATACTCTCCAGCTTCAGATCAGGTCTATGTATCAATTTCCATCCTGTCATAAATGTTCGATTCTTTAAAGACCCTTTTCCATTCCAAGTCATCCTATTTTTGAGTCAATCACCAACATCGACTCAGCAGGCTTGCCCATCAAATCGCCGGTATCAACACTTGAATGAAGGAGGTCCGGTCGTTATGTGCGTCTAAATGAAGAATCAACGAAGAATCAACGAAGAATGAACGACTTTGCTTCTTGTAGGAGGCTCATTCGGCACATCGAGCTCAAATCCACATGCATGGATGCGTGCCAGTTGAGGAGCGAGACCGAGCCCACCTCTGTAAACTGGTGGCAGGCACAGTATAAATCTGTTGGATTTACCCCTGCACCAAAGACGTCTGCTTACAGGGTAAACTCCTAACCCATTCGACATAATCCATACTTACTTAACATACGTAATAATTGGCTGCTAATCGAGCCGAAGCTCAGGTACGTGGCCGATGAAAATTTGATAATACTTGATTGGAGAGGTTTCTTTTTGAAAACCTTGGAAGCTTCAGAATGTGCGTCTTTTCTATGATGACGATGCAATGGAAACTCCACTCAAAACGGAAACTATTACTGTTACCAGGACTTCGGACTTATATGGAAGGTATGAAATTTCGGCCGTAGAATCTGGGAAATCGGCTGACGATTTAGATCCAGTTATAGAATCACATGGCGTGAGGTCTAATCCCCACCATATCGTAGAACCCCTGTTTTAGTGCCTCACTGATGCCTCAATGCAGTGTGCTTGTTCCTGATTCGGCAATCATGAGCAATTCAGGCATTCGATTCCGCACGTAGTGGGTAACAAGACGCCCAAAATGATACCAACTGGTTAACACTCGTTTATGTACAATGCAATAAGAAGCAATGATTTATGAATTCAGAGCACTTCGCCGGGCGATGCTAGACGGAGAAACAAACGAAGTGACCAACCCTCGAACAGGATGACCAGGTCGTTATTCAGTCCTGGAAATTTGATGGGCATGGCGGAAGATAGATTTCTTAATTCAGTTTTGAAGGAAGCTTAAAGTTGATCTATGTAATCACATGTTATTAAATGACTGAGGCTACCGCATCTCACTACAATTTCTTCGCCATCTAAGAGCATTCATGCACATGCAATCGAGTAATGGGTACATTTAGACAGATGGTACGCGCGATAGAATTCCAATCGGCGAAATCAGGGTCCGGATGGAGATCCATGTATTCTATATCTATCTCACGCAGTAATTTATGTCGGAGGATGAAACTTATTAAATCCTTTCCCCGGAATGTTGCGATTGATATTGATAACGAAGTGAGGCACGGCGGATTTAGGTCTCCACAAAATAGATTGAAGTCAGAGGACTTAATCTCATCGCGAAAATGGAGCCGAAGTCCCTTTAAGTGTTTGAAGAGTTGAATGAACCCGACTATCCCTCAAACCGCTTTCTGATTTTTAGCGGAATAGTCGTCCTTCTTACAGTAACCTAGATCGAGCTCAAGATACTCGAGTGTCTGTGTATCAAAGGAGAACTCCTTCGAAAGCTCGAATAGGCGAGGGAGGAAAGGTAGTGCCGTCTCCCTATGCCCTAGGTATTATGAATTGTCGAAGATTCTTCTCGCTTTCTTTGATCGCATCAAGTAAGACACAGAACACGCTGGTTGTAAATTCCTCGCTGCTTAAATCAGCCAAGTCTGTGGTAGGATGGAGGCCAGACTGTTTTTAGATCAACTTTGCCCCCCATACTTTATCATCATCGCTGAACTCGATTTCAGTACATTTGACTGTTTTCCGTAATATTTCTTTGAGATATGTTTTGGCGCTGCCATCTCCCGCAAAGATCTTTTGCGCTTCACGAACCCGCGGATATTCAGGAGTGACACGATTGTGAGATGCTATACAGCATGTGTCCTTGAGTTGGCTCATATCGTTGAGATGGTGAAGCCCAATCACCAGACGTTCCACTGAAAGGGCCAACTCGGAGTCCAACGATATCTCTTTCAATGTTTGAAGATTCGATTCAGTCAAGATGTGGCGACGAGTCCGAAAGAATCGCCTGATGAAAAGAGGACGAGATTGACTTTCCAAGAATCGACAACTGAGCCGTAGGTTGAATAAACTCGACGAATCGTAACCAAGGAAGTAGATAATAATCTCAATGACGTCCTGATTGAGTGTAAATAGTGGCTCCATTTCCATCTTCCTGAGACAGAAGAAGGTGACTCAGACACGACGGTGCTTAGTCCCAAAAGGTGGTATAACGAGAAGAAGTAAGCACGAGAGAGAAAAGGAAAAGAACTGGTTAAGCCGCTCGCGCAGGTACTGTTTATGTTCGCGCTTAGGTGCCTCGTTCATGCCTAATCAGGGAATCATGAAGACGGACATTACCATTCTAGGGCTTTGGATTTGGCAAGGTCCTGCACGGAGCCTGCCTACTAAGTCCATCACATTGCGAAGGTCAATGGACAAAACTGACCGGAAAGAGAATATTGGCGGAAAAGATACGCACCGAAGCTTTCCGGCATTCATGGTAGATTCCCGCTTTCCCGTGTCATGTACTTCTTCAATTTGTATGATGGTAACTCCCAAATATGGCACAACGAGAAGATTCCGGAACCCAGACTTGTTACATTAGAAGTGTATTCCAGGACTATCAGAAGTAGCAATGTGCATATTCTCCGGTGGACTTAAAAGGATATATATCATTGACCCGTATTTTACAGCGTAGTCCGGATCCGACCTTGGAAATGTCGTGGATATAAAAGTCTCAGAACGGGGCAGTATAATTTTACGGAGTCCGTCAATATCCCCCACGTGCAGTGCCATGCGATAGCAAAGTAAACCCATCAACCAATGAGACCATAAAAGTCCAACATCAGTTGATGCCCACAACAGCAGACCGACAGCGAACCCTAATATTAAGAGTGACATTGACATATGTAGTCAAAGTTGCTATTATTTGAAAAAGCTCCAATGAGCTCTATGTGAGCAAAGTATGTGTTGACCGCTGCTTCCAACAGACTGCCTGTCCAGAGAAATAAAGAAAAGATAAAGTAGGAACGTTGTTCCATATTTCTTAGTTCGTTGAGTGTAGTGCTGGATCTGTACATCATAAATATGGAAAACACCAATCGACTGATAATGTTTAAATTTTGATGCTCATATACAACCAGTTGCATCGTTCTTACAGCTCATGTTTGTATAGCAGGCCTTGGGACCGATATTCGATTTAACCATTGCAAGAAGACGTCGGTTACAGGATAAAAGAAATATGAATTATCATACTATTTCTTGATACGTGAACATCCTTGAATGATGAGTGGGATTCGAAGACAGCGAGGCTTTGGAAGTTTTGCACGAATGCATGACATTGAAACACTCTTGACTCCCGAATTGTAATTCTTCTATCTGCTTGCATGGGGGTCCTGCCAGAGTCACTCGTCTAGTCTGAATCGGTGGAATCCTTGAAGTAAAAGTCATCCACAGCGTAGTTGCAGGTTGCTAGCTCGAAGAGACTTGAGAAAGCGGAGGAAATGTAGCATCTGCCTGACTGGAACACCCATCATAAACACGTTTTGAATCAACCAATATTTCTCCCTCCTTCATCCCAATGTTTTGCTCCTGTGTCAATTCTATGTGAAGGTGGAGCCCGACGCTTGAGTAATGTTGATAGATTACGCAAAACGAGCCTCGTCGTTGACTGGACCAGATGTAGCAGAGGGTTCGACAGTCTTGATTCTCTTCCTCGGGTTCGCCTTAGATTCCTTTGCTGACATTTCATCGCGATGCCGCTTTTGATTCCTCTTCTTCTCTGCTGCAATCGTGTCCCCAGTCCGTCTGGCTTGGTCACGGCTGGTTGAGAGCATAGTGCACGTTGTAGAGCGTAAAGGTGAATCTCGCGAAGAATCTCTATGCGATTTCGAAAACGTGTTTTGTTCGACGGGAGGCGGTGAAGGCTGTGCGTGACTCGATAGCGATAGGGTGTCTGTATCTTCTTCATCGATTTTTCCCTTTCTTACTCCCGTTGAATTATTGCTGCAGAAAGCGGAACCGGTGATCCCTAAGCCCAGGCATCCCGCTGGTTTGCCTGGACAAACAATCTCTAGAGGCATAGGTGGGCTAGAGAACATTCTTTTTTGCGGGCGCGGATGGGATGGAGGTTTTAACTCGGGTTTTTTGATTTGTGTTCGATCAGTCGAAGGCGACTCATTCGATGATGGTCGTTTGTGCCTCCCATTAGCGAGCGCATCTCCCAAGTTGGCTTGTCTATGGCTCTGTGCGGGGGAGACCAAGGTATTGAAACATTTCTGGGGCGAGCTGAGAGATGAAGCTGGATTGCTGGCGATTGCAACATCGACATCCTCATCGGCGTCAGACATCATGGTGTTTTTTTGGCTCGTGCGACTGGCTCACAATCAAGCTTATGGAATGAACATCAGTACAGGTTCAGAAATTTCTTGACAGTTAGAACACAAGACAGATTGAGGTGGCGTGCATATTGAGGAGTAAAATAAAATCAAGCGACAGGGAGAAATAGAGTAAAGAAATGGCGGGGTTATTTCATTTGTCGAGGGGAGTCGGTGCCTAAAATAGGAAGGTGACAAACAAAACAAGACATCTTTGGCCCACCTGAGGCATCCTATCTTATGTATGATCTCTTATTATTATTATTATTATTATTATTTCGGTTGTTAGAGCAATAGCCAATCGAGAGCAGTTTATTCAATAGAAGGACCGGCGATTGATGCTAAGAACAAGATGTTATCCTAAGTGTAAGGCCGTGGCTTGTATGGCCTTACTACGCACCAGATATCGGCCCGTACGTGCTCGCTTATACGCAGTACTCGTTTATACTGCTTAGCTCGCACGAAGGCCTATATAGCTTCACGCTGCGCACCTTAGATATCTCTAGTCCTTAGGCGTTAACGCACCTACGAATCGCACCTTATTGTTGCTTCTTCCTTCTCGCACCTAACCTAGCAAACCCCTCCTTACACTAAGACACATCCCAAAATGAGCATCGACGGCTTGTTTTTAGTACAGTGGCCTGGTTTAGGTAGCCATGTATCTGATTCACGCTTTTCATGGACGCCTCTCTCTGGTCTATCAATGTCTATCGGGCAGCTCATGATGTCATCTGTTGAACATATTGAGCGGTTCAGTAATCTGATGAACACCATGTACAATCATATATTCTGCTAGAGTAAGATATTCGAGGCAACATATGAATTTGAGGATGGTGGTAGAGATGGTTGTATATAGAGAATTGAAGGAACATTTGAAGCAACGATCCCGACATCATCGACAGCCAACGTACGGCAGAATTAACCTTCGAAATGGCATTCTCTTTTTTATGTTGAATCCAGATGTCGGTTGACACAGAATGACCCATCTACCAGTTTGTGTCCTACTTAGGTAATCTAGATGTATGACCAGACAAAAGCCGTATATTTGGCTAGGAATTGCGAGAACGACAATGAGGGGTATATTATATTGAGCCAGGAACATAATTTCTACCATGGGCATAACGCTGAAAAGGCGCAACCACAAATAGATGAGGACGGAGGTTGATACTGTAATATTTGTCCAGGGACTGGTGCTGCGTATCGCCGACTTAATTAGAAACGTGTATCCAGCATACCAGCTTTGAACGACAGCGGATGGCGATCAAGAAAAACTCTGTAGCAATTAGTGAATGACTGCGGTAAGGGGGTTGGTGGAATGTCGCTGTGACCATGCCTGCTTGACATTTGCATTGAGCTAGCTAGTGATGCCTATCTACGGACAAGATTAAACATGAGAAGGGGAGAGAAGAAGAAAATGCACCCGTGGACGTATTCCCCTACTGGCTAACCCAATATTTGATGTGAGGAAAAGAGAAAGGAAAAACACGTCTGGGCTCTTGTACCAACTCTTTATACGGCTTTCTGTGGGGAGCTCTAATCCCAGCTACGCGCCGTCTGAGGATATCCCCAGATCCAGTACCGCTAATGGCTTGCAGACCTATCCGGGGATACGGGGAAATCTTCGCTGTCGTGGAAGGCCTTTAAGGTTTTTTAGATATCCCGCACGATACCACTTTGGAATGGGGTCTTTCTGTCGGCATCTATAGAAGCGAAACTTTTTCGGCCATCGTACCAAGTCATCGTTGTCAAAGCCTGATTACTCATTGGAGGAAAGTCCTTTTGTATCATTCTGCAGACAAGCAAGAAAAAATTCTTTTGTTGGGACATGGTATATATTGATAAACGGCATCTTTGATTGTGACAGATAATGGTTATATTTGGTACAGGTGTTGCAAGCTATATGAATGACAACTACTGTATTGAAAAGTAAGCGCATTTTTTTTAGTACAGTGGGATTGCGGCAACACGCCACGTCAGATGATTCACGGTATGTGACGTTCATGACCATGATCCAATCCGGAGATGCATATGCATGGCAAGAATGTTCAAAACTTGGATTCAAGCAGTCTCGAATCTCGATGATCATATTCACAAAACGAATATGATAAGCACTTTTCAAAAAAAGACCGGCTGGCTTTCGAATGTATGAAAGAAGCATAGCAGCCCTTCAGGAAGCATTGCCAACCAAATTCCCTGCCTACAACTCTATCAGGACTCCTGAAAAGTTGCCCCCCCCCAGGTCAATCAACGGTTCCACCTTGTCCATCTTTCTGCAGCAACGATATTTTCTCCATCAACTGTGCTGTACTAAGAGCAATACGCTGATGTCATTCGAACTCGGCATTTATGGTTGTGTGATCATTCGGGGAGAAAAGAAAAGGGGTCAGCCTCGGACCGGCGAATCAGAGAAGGATGCGACGCATCGTCGGGGCTGTGTTGAACGTTGAACCAGACGTAATGACGTTCGCGGAGAGGAAAGGTGATATCAAGAAATTCTTTGCTGGTAGTTTGGGTTTCCTTTCGTAAGATTGCCAACAAGCAATTTGGCAGTACCAAGGCCTCCATTCCCAGCAGCAGCCATTAGGGCAGTTCCAGAGCGCACTTGATCCGAATAATAAATGTAATTTACTTCTGCGCCTCGGTCAATCAAATATCGGACAAGTTCATAGTTGTTTGCTTCTGCTGCTCGTACCAAAGCTCTGCTTTTTAAATCCGATGAGTTGTTTTCAATTCCTCTTTTCAAGAGTACCTCAGATAGATTTGCTGCTCGATCTAGCGGCAATCTCTAGGAGACTTTCAGTGACCTCTTCTATCTGTAGCGGAATGTCTCCGTCATTCCACCAGTCTTGAAGGAGCGTATAGAATCCAAAGTCGCACATGGCCAGGACACCACTGCTTGGACATAGATTCGAGACTCTGGGGGGGGTAAAAAGCCCATGTTTCTGAAGTAGACGACCTATACCTCCCATGCATATTTTTCAACCACCTTTGATATTGCACGCTGCTTTCTTTTGGAGAGCCAATAAATTCTTTGAGCAAACTGGTCAATTCAGGATCCACTTTTTCCCCCTCCTGTGTTAGGACATGATCTGCCCAGTAGTTATTCAGATAACTAAGTAGCTCGAGATCGAGACCGGGATCGAGACCGAGATCGAGATCGGGATCCCGAGAGATCCAACCAGTTCTCAGTTCATCTTCCGTGAAGTAGCTCTCTCTGTCCTTGAATGTCTTATTGATAAAGCTGAGGCACACTTTGGCAATAAGGCAGTGAGCTTGTTTGCTTGTCCAGTGGTTGTCCTCAAAATACTCGGCTACAGAGAGGTGAGAGAGCCTCCACACCTTTGACTGGGAATCGAGAACCAGCAAGTTGTTGCAGAGGTGCAACAATGACGATTCACTGATTGGTTTTCCCACATGCCCAGTTGAGTCCAGGCGAATTGCTGACAGAAGCGCTTCACTCTGTAGAGGCCGCCGAGCACAAATTACCCACATAAACGCCCGCTCCGCTAATTCTTTATCAAACGGGTTTCTGGCTTGTATTGTGCCATAAATTTCGTCGTATGTAGTCTTGAGACCACGTGGAAGCTTTCCGAGTCGGTCCCTAATTGCTTCTTCCGATTCTAGTTCAAGGAGCTGTTTGATTTGCAAATTCACCCATTGAAACCTAGTTCATGAAAATCAGCAATCGGTAATAATCAATCGGAAATAATCTCAACTCATGAGTCTGCTGGTGTAGACTTACATTCCGTCACTGCCCTTGGAGAGTTCTTGCACGATTTCTTCTTGCAACGAAGTAGGCATCTCTTTCCACTTGTCATACTTTTCAATCTCTCCATAAATAAACTTCTGTATATCCTTATCAACAAGCTTTGCTAGGATTTCGATATTGGCGAAACTTTGAAACGCCTTCCGAATGTCTCGATCAGGTCGACTAGAGACAAAAACCTTGACAGGCTTCCGAGAGTTCGAAAGTAGGAATTTGATGGTTTCGGCTATTCTGCTGCGAGATTGTGGGTCGCATTCATCCAGAGCGTCCAGCACCAGTGTTGTCCTCTCATAAAGATTTACCGCTTCTAGTAACTGCTCTCTGCAGGTGTCATACGTGAGCTCTGATCCTCTCAACCTCATACTACGGTACAGGTCTTGGACAGTCTTGCGGATTGCTCCAGGATTTTGTGCAGCGGTCGATACTTGGCGGACCAAGCTTCGCAGTACTGAAAGTGGTTCACGTCGCGATTCCTCATTTCGATTGCAGTAGAAGTATGCAAATCCATGGTTTGAAGTGTTTTCAAGTAGACCCTGAACATGATCGACGGCGTTGAAAGTAAGAAAAGTTTTGCCAGCGCCAGCTATAACAATTAGATGAGCTTTTGGGGGATAAAGAAGACAGAGGGCACTTACGGGAGCCATAAAGCCATAGAATAGCCGAAAAGTCACCATCTACCCAGTCGCGAAAATTCCGACTTTGCAGCAGCCACTTGCCTGTTTCAGGGGTTCGTGCCTCCTGGATAGTCCTATGGTGCAGATTGTATGGCACAGGAGAGATTCATTCTAGGATCTTAATTTTTTCATCGGTTTCAATCATTTGAAACTGATCTTGAAGCATCGACCTGATTATCAATATTAGCAATTCTCGGCCCCCAAAATAATCATAAGAGTCAATGAAAATCGATAATAACTGAATAATAATGTAGAGAGGAAGGATATGAAACAATTACTTTCGAGACCATAGTTTGTATGTCTCTGGAACTGAAGCCAATGCCACTTACATTTGGTCGAGATTGAGAGCCTTTGATAACCTCTCTTGAAAGTCCTGGAGCTTCTGAATAGTTTCGGCAAACTCCTTCTTTTCGAAGGGCCATTTGAGTGCGTTTTCAAGACGATCCCTCTTTCTCTTGCCTTTCCCCGATTTGATTTCTAGCTTTGAACGTAGTTCGGCGCGCCCCTGGGCTGGATCCGTGACAATGGTTCAGTCGAGAAAATTGCGCTTCTTCGATGCGATCCTGGCGCTCTTCGACATTGGGATTGGATTGTTACGGACGACATAACATCCATCCCGCAGAGAAAGCTGTAACCGATCTAAAGGTTGTTGCATTGAGCGACATCTGTACCCAATCTAGGCTTGACGGCCAGAGATGTTGTTGTTTATGGATCCGTCAAGAAAATTGCGTTTCTTCGATACGCGCCTGGCGGTGCTCAACGCTAGGCTTGGATTATTACGGACGACGTAATATCCATGCCCGAGCGAAACCTGTAACCAATGAAAAGGTCGTTCCATTGGGCGACAATCTAGGCTTGATGCGAGCCAGCGATATTGTTGTTCATGGATCAGGCAAGAAAATCGCGCTTCTTCGATGCGCGTTCGCTGCCGCGTTCATCCTCAGATCACGAAGGAAGAACGTGACAAGCAGCTCTATTAATTCATAGGGTTTGGTTAGATCTCTCCGGATATATTCTTCTCTATATCGTCTTCCCATATTTGAGGGTTCTGGATCGGATCCTTATAAAAAGCTGCATGTCGCACCATGGCCAGAACTCCGCGACCTGCGCCTGAGCTGGGGAAAAAAATTGCCAACACCATGTTCACAATCGTTATACTGACTGGTTCGCCGGGGAACGAAATAACGGTGGCAGCGTGGGATAGATAGTTACCCAGAAAGAAAGACGCGACATCCGTCCATGTTGTCGGTGTGCACCATACATTCGTATCGGGATTATATGTCACGCCGGGAGGGAGAGTGACTGTATTGTCGCGAGCGGGAAGAACGGCGTCAACGCCAGGCTTGGATTATTACGGACGACGTAATATCCATGCCCGAGCGAAACCTGTAACCAATAACAGGCTCACGATCTGTAGTTGGATGGTTAGTCTAAGACCAGTTCCAAATCCTATGATATTAGAGTCAAAAAACATACCAGAAATCATACTTGCATTCTCCATTTTCAAGGGAAACTGTGGACGAGCTCGACTCTGAACATCCAGTATCTTGCCCTGCAGGGTGGGTTGGGCAGGAGTCCTCCGTGGGCTGGGCAAACGTGCTGTGGTCTCTTTCGGTATCTGTGGCATCTCGTCTAGAGAAATGTCAAGGCCTTTTGAGCTTAAGGGACTCATGCACATAGGACTTGAGTTTAATTCCGAACAGCCAGTGTCTTGGACAAAATGTATGGCGGGTCGAGAAAGATATAAGAATGTTCGTTCAGTCGGTCGTTGCCATATGGCAGGATGCGTAACAGTTGAAGGTAGAAAAGCACTGTGTAGTCATGCAAGGCGCAACTGCTTGTAATAGTTTCGCGTCTTTCACTTATATGCGGCCAGGTGGGCGAAGGCTGTTGAGGTACGTGAGACCACTGAACTTTGTCGTAGAAGTGCTCATCGAGAATGTTTTGAATAAAGCTTCAAACGCATCCGATTCGATCGTCAAAGTGCCGACTATTGTGATTTAGAAATCACTACCATGTGCCAGTCTCAAGGATAAAGATTTCATCGTCTGGGTTGCCATCGATAGTGTGAGATGCAGGTTCGACACGGTGCTCAACGCGTTCTGCCAGTGAGTAGAAGAGTTAGCAGTAGATCGACCAATTGTAGATTATGCGACGATCAAAGTAAAAAGTGGTCAAAAATGGTGTCATGAAAAGAAAAATTGGTTCTTACTATGACAAACAACTCTATTGCTTGTTCAAGTCCGAATATTGAAGCCATACGTCGTAGATACGGCCCAGTCGGCGCCGAGCATCTAGACAGAGAATCTCGATATGCTAGACCAGAAAGCTGCACGCATACCAGAAAATCCGGTATGCTAAAGCCTAGCCAAAAAAGGCCGTCATGTAATGTGTAGAGCGTGAGAGGGAGACACGAGGCCCTCCCCAGAGGGGAAGCGATGGCACTAGGTATATATGGATATCTCTCTGTGCAGATAGATGTATGGCAACAGAATTTAGTAAATAGGAAGATGAAGAGGAAGAAAAATGCGCTCAACTAGGTGGGAGAAGTTGGTTTAATAAATAATCCAACATCTCCAACTACGTATGCCTAAAATTCGGGGTGACACAGAACAAACACCGCCTTCTTTGTTTCCTGTTTATATGTGGAGACCAATTATATATCCTCCTGGTTGCCCCATTCTCTGTTTCATGTCATTTTTGTCACAAGCATGCTCTTTGATTTAGGGTCCTACTGGTAGTGGTTACCTGGGAAGTTCCCACCTATTCGTCATTTTCATACCTAGATCAAAACAACAAGTCTGTCAAAGGAAAGATCAATTGATGAAGTTACCTGAAAAAAGTATCATTCTATTGTCTATCAAACACAGTTGTTACATGAGGAAGAATAGGAATTCTATTTTTATCACGTCTCAATGATGAATACCAGTACTGCTTGAATAAGAAAGGAAATTGAGAAATTACTAGTTTCGAATTGATAAAACAAAGAACATTCTGCTTTCCAAGGTTGAGATTACGACTTGGTGTTTGATGATGTACCATATTCATCCAAAGCGACTACTTATTGATCATGTGGCCACCAATGAAAATTTCTCAAGCCCACAGTGTACAACTGCCATTGTTTCATAAGAACAGTTCCAACACCAAATAAAGATTAGCCGGGCACGATGTAAGCATCTCAACAAAGGCAGCTACCCCTGAGTGGAATGAAGTGGAATTGTCGGTTTATCCCGCTCGTAAATCACGCAGCGAGAATTGGGGAAAGGCTACCTAGGTAGTCTAAATAAGCCAAAATGTGAACTTGAGAGAGAATACTGCCAGAATGTTATATTGACTATTGTAAAATTGAACTGATTTCTAAAACCGGCTACTAGGGGATAGCCTACATCGGGGACAGGCAACCTACGGCCGTATCCGTACAAAGGTCTCCAAATCCAATAGGAAGAAACAAAAATTCGAATCTATTCCCAGATCATAAAACACATGAAACAATACCTAGGTAAAGTGGGCCAGGGGTCTCATTGACAAATTGCAGAATACTATGCGCTCACGCGGGGATGCGGGGATAGTTGCATTCCGATTGACTATTTTTATATCTAAGGAGGAGACGCCTCGAAGTAAAACATCATGAATATTGAAGGTGCGATGTTATGGTGGAAGTGTTGCAACATGCACGTCATTCTTGATTAGGAATACAAGCGGTGTGAATATGGTCAGCTTATAGGATTGGCGCAATGATGATATTCGAGTCGAAATTGCCGGCGAGCATTGATTAATGCCATGCTACTCAGTTTATCGGCATCCTTGTGTGTTCATTTGACTATAACTTACCTCAAACGCCTGGTCAAAACATCGATGAGTTAGGGCTGTCAAGTTCGGTCCACGTTGACACCTCTAGGGCTGAATCGTGAATCAATCTTTCTCACATCGTCGATATTCCTAAAGTGGCAATCAGGGGGCTCACCCAGTTTCTTCTTCGTCAAATAGTACGGCCGCCTTCCACCTCAGCTTCCCGAGCGACACATGCTATATAACACTTCGAACTCGAAATTAATCGAATGCACAAAAGAAGCAAACAAAAAAAGCGAGCAAACAAAGCAAATGCAGAAGGCTAGCCCGCGAATGGAGCGTTGCTTGACTTTGAGATTAGGACCCCTCTTTCAGCAAACCTTCTATTATTTCACTAAAAATTTGTTTCTTTTTCTCTCCGCTCGTTCCTCTCGCATTACTGCTAACTTGTGTATAAGAGCTTCGTCAATACTGTTGGTCTTGGTAAAAGTGTTACCTGGAGGCATACCCGTCCTATTTCCCTGATGGCGGTTTCCTTGAACGAACTCTTTCGGCATCGGGCCTTGTTGGGATCAATAACCTTTTGGAATGGTGTCGTGTTCTCCTTGGTGAAGCAAACATGGAACATCCCCAGGGATGGTCTAACCAGAACCGCAACACCGAGGGCATTGCTTCGACACTACGCAGTTGGCCGGTGCGGGTGTGGACCACGGCGCAGTTGTTACTGGTAGTCAGATATTGTTTAAAAAGTCAGGTCTGTCTAACAAGCACGTTAATTTTGAGATGAGTACTGATGTGTATAATGCCAACTAGAGTTCTCATCTGTTGTCAACATCCCTCACGACAATGGCGCGGATGGCACTTATTTGACGAGCCCGAAAAGAGACAGCGCGGCCACGACTAAAGTCCTATGACACCTTCTGACAGCCCGAATTAGGCTTTTCTTGCCAACGCATATCATCAGTTCTTCAGGTTACCAGACAAGAAAAATGCAGCAGACTCCACCAGAAAACCTTCATTCAAGCGCCTTGCTTGACCTATGTTTCCTATTCAAGCCATTGGTGTCTTGAAGATATTTCTACAGCAGGCGAGCGGAATCCGTCCTGAGGTCTTCACTAAAGCGATGGGCTCAGAAAAGGTATGCGGACTTGAAATGCAACCGCGAACACCATCGTTTAACAATTGAACTCCAAAGAGGGCTACATACCTCCTCGCTGGTATCCTCTACCTGGCCGACAACCATCGCTGGAACGACGTGTATAAATTACACGAAGATGGTGACAAGCAATACAATGGTCCCGTGGTAAGAGCACTATATCCCAGCTCTCATGACGCCTACCCATGGCGGTGTCAGTGCGAACACGGGGGAGTCGCTTCGAGACTTCCACATACACAGCCACAATTCACGCTCTTCATTGCTCCACCATATGTCTTTCAAGTGAATTGAAGACATATCCTCAGCTGATGGGTACCAATGGTTCGATATGCATATCTCCTTCAGACTACTTCCGCCCCGGGATTATAGTGGGAAGTTCGGCTAAACAATATGGTCATACGGAAGGACAACAAATGTATTAAGACCGTAACTTTCATCTCCGCCGAAAACATATTGGAGGAATGTCGACCAACAAATTCGAAGGAGATTGAAATTGCCAGGACTAACTGGTGGATGGCAAACGTAGATTCACCATATCCTCGAACTCTCGATCTGCCCCCTCCAATAGTGCCATCGAACGCTGGCGATATTTTTCATCTTCACGGCCCCGTCGAGCCTAGAGAGCCAGGTGTTGGAGTTCGTCTGGAACGAAGATAAAGACTATATTCGCGCCCCAAAGTCGACAAGCAATGGATAAATGGTCTTGCCGCCAATAAACGCGGGTGTCATTCGTTGGAAGTTTTCCTTGACTGCGGACTTGACTTTCACAAAACAACCTTTCTCATAAATCTTTTATCATTTGACTACACAAAAATACTTTTCCTTTCCCCTCGCCTCTTTCCTCTATCACCAATTCAAGCAGGAAGCTAGTGCTAAGTTCTCTTTCTGTTTTTATTGCTTACTGTTATGGCGTTGTCACTGCCATGATGGAGACGAACACGGTATCTGTCGCAAGCGAGTACTCGGCGAGGCTGTTTCAGACGACGAGACGGACTGTAGACCCAACAAGAGGCCAGAACGCAGAATAGGAAGCTTTAGTCGATACGCACATTTGAATCTTACCCCATTTTCCTGTCGGACGATGCAACACGTACCGTCGGTACTCTCAGCAAGGCGACTGATACCGAGGAAGGGAAACGCATGTGTCTAGTCGACGGTGATTGCAGTGGATTTTTAGGTCTATTGGCAGACTATCCTACATTGGAAAACACCAATCTTGATGCTATAGTTCGTTACGTAGTGGTGGAAAGGTGGTTAGGATATCGGGCGAAAAGCGTTCCCACAGGGCCCTCAAAGACATGCACAATCATGGACCGGATGAGTCCAGATTCTACTTACTAACAAGAGGTATCTATTTTCTACCTGAACTACACGATCAAGCTAACGTTGATTCATAGTTCACGGCATAACTAGCCTACGTTCTAATGTCGATGATTTAAATGGTACCGACGAGCGTCAAATGGCGCAGATTCCGCGTCAAGTAATGATGGAACTGGATGGATTGTTTTCCACTTGGGCTAGCGCAGAAGCATCGGAGAATCACCACGGATGGTAAGATAATTGCTAACGGCTTGGAATCAGGTACAGTGACCTCGGCTGCCTCTCCTGTCTGCGACAACGACGTTCCTGGCAGTTCAGACGATGAGCAGTCAGTGGATACAGATGAAAGCGTACCTGAAGTTATCGAAGTGATAGGTTTCATTGCAGATGACAATGCAAGTGGAAAAGGGGCCAACGAGCTAGGCTGGCCCAGAAACACCTAACTCCTGTTAGTTACAAGGAGAATGCTAACTTTATGATCGTCCCATATAGAACCCTAAAATACGCATTATTGCGACATCGACAACTGCGTTTATTACATTGTTCCTACAACTACTGACCTGAGAGGCTACAGCCAACTATTCACACGACTGCGTCGGACGCCAAAGCTACTGCTCCCAATGACAGAGTGGACAACAACGGCAAGGCTGGTGACGGGGAATATGAAACAGCCACCGATCAAAACGGTCAGTGAAGCAACCCTTTGGGCTGATATTTAACGGAGGAAAATACTGACAGGTACAATGTTTACTCAGAGCCCACATAATCGGTTGTTGTTGACAACAACGACGACACAAGTTTGACGGCTGTGTGTCACGCGGGAAGGCACTGCCCACGAACAACAGCGGGGGTGACAGAAATATCCAGATCAAAGGCCTCATCCCCCAAGTACCAGTCAGCGCACGCCTGCACCTGAGGCGTGTCGATTGGGACTGAGATGGGCATGGGATAGTGAGACAACAGAGGCAAGTGGCAAGCAACTAGACAAGGACATGGCCGACGACGCGATCCCAGATAAATCATTGGTATTCGACATCGGGATGCACCAAGCTATACTGTAAGAACAGCTATCAAGGAACATTGTCGACTATTTCAGGTAGAAAACACGAAAAGAAAGCAGTAGTCTATATTATCCACACGGAACATCGAAGGAAAGCGTACAGTATATCGAAAGCCTAGATAGCATAGCCCTAGCTAAACGAATAAGACTCTCTCCGTAGTTGACCCTGTAGTAAAACGCACAAACGCTTTGTAATCTGCATATCGTAACACACGTGCGTTGAAGCAGCAAGCCATGACCGATTAAACATTTGAACCTGGCCTGCAGTAGGTATATTCCTACCTAGGTATCCATGGTGGGACGACGTCAGACCATCAATTGATCAATGTGCCAGATGTTGTATCTATTTTTTTACTTGTGTATATCCACCCTACCTAGGTAGGTGCCAGTGTCAAGCCTTCCAGGTCCAACTATACCCCGATATATCATGGATCGCTGCCATAATGCTCAGTCCGCCCGAACGCTGGAGTGTTGCCCAAGACTTGCCTCAAGCCTGTGAACACCATTCTGGTGAGCCAAGCTCGGCAGTATCGTGCAGTATTGATTTCTGTAACGGCCATTTTATTTTATGATGCGATACTGGTATCCGTTGGGTGCGTCGGATTTTTTGCTACATTCTTACCCTGACCTCCCACCTTGCCGAGTCACGCAATGCTATTTTACACTTTCAATTCCTAACCACACGATATTCAAAACCAGTTAATAAAGCAAAGCCAATCAAAGCAAAGCAAGGAAACAAAGAGGTCGATTTTTGCCAGGTATGTCTATTCACACTGTATGACCCTCGGCGCTAAACTTTTCTTATTTAAACGAGCAAAACCTTTCTTCCATTACCTACCCTACCATTCAAATGTTATCAACACTATTCCCTTCCGTGGCGGTATCAACTTGAAGGCATATCGTATCGTTCCTGTTGAAAAGTCAAATCATGATAGTGATAGCTTAGAGTGTTATCACCAAATGTGGCTCGACCAAGACAAGAGTACTGGGAGAGGCATGTCAATAACTGCTCAGCTAGATGGCAGAGCACGGATCTCCATGCAGATAACACCAAGAATCGGTCAGCATTTGAGCAACTAGGTTAGTCCAGCCACCAGATAATTCTGTCAATTGTGTGATAAAAGCCAGCAGGTATCATGCCACCCAGGGTCCTCGTCGCATTATATCCTAACGCCCCAGTTTTACAACCAGCGGTTCTCCGATATTTATTTTAGACACGCATGCGATGCTGCATACAATCTCACAACTTCTTGCTTCCCCACCGTCACGATGGATGAAAACTTGCCGTACTCTGGGATGAAGATTAATGCTTCTCCCATCCCATTGCATCGTGCTTCAAGACCATTGGAACAAGACGCAGTGGAAGGACGATACGGTCAAATTTTCCGCATGTTTACTTGGATTCCCCATGTAATCCCACCATATTCAAGCGGATGCTGGAAATTACCACCCTATATCCAGAAACGAGTCGCGGGTGCTAGAGTGAACAACTGCGACGACATTGGCGGGAGGTGCATACATGGAGTTGGAGTCCCTGGAAAAGACACCCCAGTCGATCCACGATGGAGACCATCCAGGAAGAGCAGGAGCGGGCATGTCGATGAGTGCCATACCATCAATTGTTTTCCCGGAAGCGCAGACCCCAGTATTTTGCCAATCGACGAGGCCGACGAGGATCCATCACCGGAGACGAGGACGTCGTGGGAGCTGGTCGAAGCCAAGTGTGAACAAGCTGGCTGATAAGATCGCCGCCGGTCACGTCGACGAGGCCAACCCGTGGTTGCGTCGGACATGATAGTTGTCGTATTCATTAGGGTTTGTTCACGTTCAGCGAGTTGCTCGCGTTGATCGAAGCACCGGATGGGCCCGACGACGCCATCCCCAGCACCATCCCCGATGACGAGACGACGGATCAACGAGGAGCATGAGCGACGTGGAATGCGAGGGACAAGGGCGGCCGACTCAGCCAGCTGTCCGTGTCGCGACTGGGCGTGTTCCTGTGGATGGAGGCCATTCGATGGAGGAGGAACCAGAATCGCTACCGGCCGCTGGAGGCATACTCGCAACCCGAGACACTGATGGAGTGCGTCCATGGCAGCAGATCTCGATGTTTTTTGACGCACCGGGTTCGTGTCCGGTTCACTCCCGATACTGTTTCGCCCGAGGACAGGAAGAGGCATGGCAGCGACTGGTGTAGCTGGCATGACCCATAGTCCGTCCAACCAACATGGGAGGGACCCGAACCACCGTGCTACCGGCTAGCGAACGTAGGATGTGGGAGTCCAGTTCCATGCCCAGTTCGCCGCCATTCGAGACGATTACCCGACCACCAGCTAGTTCGACGAGGAGACGATTACCCGCTGGTCCCGGCAGTGAAGACGGGGATTCCGTGAGCAGCGATTGGTTTGGACAGGGTGGTGGAAATAAAGATGAGGATAAGGCGGAAGATCCAGAGGGGAATGAGGATCAGGCGAATGGAGAGGAGGAGGTGCCGCCGTTGACAGAGATCCAGCAGGCATGTTTGGAGTTTTGCATCGATATTTCAACCAGCAGATTGTCCGTCGCCAGTACGGCAGTGAATTGGTGTTTACCGCCGCCATGTGGTGTGCGGGTGGGTGACGCACACCCGAGCATTATCCGCTAATTTTGTCTAAGTTGATAAAGCTGGCCTGGTTTATAGTTGTCCGGAAAGCTATCGTCCATGAGCTTGGTGGTCGATAGCGACGAGCCGTAGAGTTCGATGAACGACGACGACTGGGACAGCGCATATGGAGGATCACCGTTGAGTTCCAAAAGCGTGCAGAAGGGCTGTTTGTAGTAGGTGATGCTGATGGTCGACACGTTTATGGTGCGTGCTTCGCAGAGTTCGATGCAGTGGCTGTTGGATTTACCCACATACTGGTTGAAGATCCACTACAACACCACCGCTGTTGGCCAAGTTGGATGGCAGAACCACGAGGAGTAGTTGTACAAGGATTTGAAGTTCACGATGAGCCAGTTTCGCGGCATGATCGATTGAAGGACGCGCGATGCCTGACGCATATTGATGGAGGATTTGCTGCAGGGTTCGCCCCAAAAGGTGCCGATGATTCCATGGGGACTAGCTGTACGACAATCCGGTCAACAAGGGTCTCTCTGTAGGCTTCCAGCACACAGTGGCCGGTGAAGAGGACGAGCTGGATATAGGAGCATATCCAACGTCATCCCGCGCTGCGTAGACGGTTCATGCTCGCGGACGGACGATAGGTCTAGAGGGTGCGATCGCAGGCATTCCATCGACAGACGACAGCGTTTATGGATAACCCGATAGCTGCCATCCAGTTCACATGGGTTCAACCTGCCCGCGGCTCGGAGCTGTTGAGCATCCGGCACGAGTACAGCCAGACCGGTGGCATGCGGAACGTATTCATATCAGGTACAAATTCTACCTCGAGGTTAAGGGTAAGGGAAGGAAAACTTTGAAATGAGTTCACCAGCTGTGACCACAACACTAGAATCCATTACCAGCTGTGATGACAATCCCAAGATTTGATTGCCTAAGCAGTTTGCCATGAGCTATTACGAAAACCCTAAAATAAGCATGCCATATATTGACTGGATTCCCCGTGTAGCCTGTAGACGCCCTGGCTAGCAGTGCCTGTTTGGGCTTCCCTAGTGCCACGTAGGCGAGGGCCATATCTCTCGCCTACGTGAGCTCACTGCCTAGTCAGCAACAACAATACTCCATATCACACAATAGAGAGATATTACGTATGTTGAAGGGAATTCTTCTTCCTCCAGCGCCGCCTTCCCAATGTAGTCAGCGCCGTTTGGGGAGTAGGATATAAACTCGCTAGCTAGCAAGGCTATCCTTCTCCCACACACATCTTCATACATACAATAGGTCACATCGATCAGTCCTTCTCAGAGCATCCACATCAACATATTACGTGCCATTCCCCTCCCGTGATATATCAATGCAAGGTCTTCGAAGATCTCAAAGACTTGAAAGACTTCGACGTCAACGTCTTGAACTTCGAAAACTTGAAAAACTTCGACGCTACGGTTGTGTATGTGAAAGTTTGGAGCATCCAAGAGGCCTACAGGATGCAGGCCATCCCTGTCCTGGTGCTATGCAAACCTTTATTCGAACTCTTATTATTGCTTTGCGCCAACTCTATGAAGATGAAGCAGATATGGTGCTACCAAGACCATTTCCAGATCCGGAAACAATGCTGGATATTGCACGTGATGATCTACGTTTAATCCGTCTGGGGATTTTGGGGTACGTGGCAATCAACTTCCTACGTTATGTTATCTTCGTGTTTCGTACTAATATGTTCTATGACTAGACTTGGTTCCCCACGCCGAAATCGTCACAAAATTGGAATTATGCTGAATTCTTTTGGGCAAGAGACCTTGGCTCGTTCAATTGAGATAATATATTGTACTGTCAAGCCAGCTATCCAGGAGAATCGCTGGGACAAAACAAAAGAGGCGCTAGAGCTCATAATCTGCGCCTTGGAGGAGTTACATCTGCAGCTGAAGGACTTGGAATTCCAGAGTGTTTATTATTGATTTCAAAAAAGTAGTAGATTTACACAAAACAATCCCCAGGTGCGACGTATGCCAGCTCTCCAGTTCCTCAATGTGCGCATCAAGCCCACAAATCAATCACGCAAATTCGCACACCATATCGTTCATCCCCATCGTACGAATTCTCACCCATTTGTCCGTTCACCAATTCCTATCCTCGCCCTGCAGCCCGTCCCCGTCAACTGGCTCATTCTGCATCGATCCAAGGCTCATGCCAGTGTCGTCGCTGGTCCTTACTGACGAGTGACCGGACCTGGCGTTCACGCCGCCGGCTTGCGCATTCTTACGTATTCCTCAGTCAGCATCCCGCCCCTTCGATTTGGTGTTATCCATCGTTGCTTGCTCTTCTTCGTATGTGCCCATTGCTTGAGGATCAGCGCCAGTGAAATGAGCTAACATCTCCGTGTTGTGAACACATTGCGCAATTGCGAACACGGCCTTCTTCTCCGCCAGCAATGACTGCTAATTCGTCGTCCGACGGAACCCCTTGATCCGCGCCCACATTAATTCTGTTGAAGGGATTGCCCGCCTTCCTCTTTTGGCAGCCGCGTCACGTGGAGCGCTAGCGAGCGCGCACAAAGGCACTCTCCAGCTCTGGCTCCTTTTCTCTTCCTTAGTTATTACTTGCTAGATAGCATCAATATGAGCACTTGGCCCCAAGGCCTTCCAACAAATTCCCTCTCGCTGGAATACAGCGGACGATCGAGAATGACTTGCTTCATGGTTTGGCGTGATATACCACATCCACAGAAGGGATTGTCACGCCGGTCGATGCGTCAATGGTAGTGGTTCAACGCCACCCGTCCCGTACCAATTTGAATCATAATTGACGACGTGGCTTTGCGAAAATACAACCAGTACTGATGAACTTTTCGGGGAGGCCCAGCACGAGCTGTTTGGTGTGCTTCCCACTATTCAGCTTTTCCCAACTCCCAACCTTGGAAGTCTTGAATGACGCATCCTCCGTTTCTCGCCAGATTCGGAATGTTGCCGCGGCGACAAGCATGGCCCAGTTCTTGGTATCTCCAGGCACTTTTTTCGACGCACTTCCATCATTGCAGCGCGTTTTGCAGGTCGATGCACTGCCTCGTCGCCGGGAATTCTTTCCTGACCTTGAATCCAGTGAAGGACGACGTCGAGGTTGTTATACAGGCATTCCCAATACCAATTCCTACAGTCCTGGATGTAAGTTTGTCCCGAGATCATTCATGGGTTCCGAATTCCTCTGAGCGCCGATTGACTATCCGCGGATATATCAACCTTTAGAAGCCACACGTCGTCCTCCGTGAAACATAGTATTGTGCCCAGTACGAACCTGATTCCGCAAGTCTCCGCCGTGTATACTGTCGACGTCTCCTACGTACCAATACATTCTGTCACCCGTCGCCGGAATCGAAGATGGCAATTGACGTGCTAAAGTAGCCTTGGTAACCGCTTCCTTTACTGTACACTCACACACGTGAGTTCACCTTGACCACACGACCATGTACCTTGAGCGCGACCTCACGTTTGCCCATCACAACCGGTAGAGGCTGTCACCACGGCGGTTGGACGTATGCATCACGGCGCTCCCATTCTCCGGTCAAGGTACTTGGAGAAGCACGTAGGCATCGGCACCTTGTCGAAGCCCAAGGGAGTGTAACCGCGAAGTGCAAAATCTTGACGCCAGAGCATGCCCTTGGGGATTCCTCCTCAAGGTCCTGTAAGGATTCGGATCGCGGTAGCATTGAGCATCTGGTCCAACTGATAACAAATCGGAAACAGGTGTTCTTCATTTACCATTGAGCGCCTTCGCAGCCGTCGTACGAAACGCGCCACTGATGAGGCACCCTGAGCCTTTCTGAATTATCGTGAAGTCGCGCGTTATCGTTGTACGTTGAGCCTGCGTCATAATCACTAGTTGATACAATGCCACATCGCTGTACATCATTTCGGGAATCATCTCCTTGCGCATTGTGAAATCTGGTAGTGTAGGTTTACTCCTCACCGCAATGCTCGTATCGTTGGGCCAATTAAGGAGCAAGACGACTAGCCGAAAGCTACGGTAGACGTTGCCCTCGCACAAATACCTAGGTGAATCATGGAACAATCGGAACACCAGAATTCTGAGAATGGTACCCGCACGTTGGCCAAGCCTCGAACACTTATGATATAGTTAAGTTCTTTGTGCAAAACTGGATCCCTGAGAAGATTTACCAGGCTGCAGAACGCGACCTAACCCACAACCAGAACCACATCGTCCTCTCAGCAAGCCGCTAGATATTCCGCACAAAGATGTCTAGAAGCGCTTCATTGATAGCGGTATCGAGTCCACGACCACGAGCGCTAGATAGACTCAACATGTCGCATACTAGATAATCGCCAGGGGCATCAATTCATACACAACAACCGCGGGTCTGATACGAATGGAGTTATATGCTGGCCAACTCGTCCGATCGTTGGTTTCCAACGACATACGTACACCTCATACGATTCCATCTAGTCGAGGCGATGACACCGCATCTCATATCACTTCAGCTCTCAATAGACTGGATATATATTTGACAACATCCCAAGTAGCCCAGTGGCCCTAGGACCGTATAGTAACAGAGGAATTGTATGTTGTTTTGGTCCTCCGTGTGTTACCCGAGACTACACCTCTCACTTCTAATCGGATACCTTGACAGCAACCGATCCTTCCTTACGAACGTCGCATTACGCTGCTTACCTCGCCACTTACGTCGTCGTTTTGTACAGCCTACAACTCAGTCGTTCCGTACAGTCATAGTGTCCCGCAGCCAGGACGCCGAGAGAAAAATACTCAACCATATCAGGAAGTCATGCTATGGATGCTATATTAATGGAGAATCCCCCATTCATGTCCGTTTTACTCACATCGCAATTTTAATTCAAAACATTCAATGAATATCCACGTAATACATGGTGATGGTAAACTCGTACCTCGTACGGTTGACCACCTACGAGTTTCACCACCGGGACAATCAAGGACATGTAGGGAAAAACAACACGGGAACGCGTTGCGGGTGACGTGAAACCATACGTATCGAGGACTCGCTAATTTTATTGCTACCCGCATGGGAGAGGACTGCTTGACCAAGGAATTGTTCTAATATGTTTCAGCCGTGCGATAAATTGTACGGTCAATTGGTATATGAAGTCATGATCGTGATCTCGTTTATTTCGTCCTAAGACATCCACTAACAACATTCCACAAAGGCAATGGCCGGCCACACATTCATGTGAACGATCGTCGATATCAAGGCAAAGGGACCCGTCGACGAGACATGTCATGGAAGAACGGTACTGCAACAGGTTGCAATGCGAATGCGCACGACTTTACCGCGGAGTCGAGATTTCCGGCTCTTTTGATTTTAATATCTCAGGGGTCGACGCAACGGCGGGTCTTAGCGCGCTCACGTATGACAGAATGGGGAACCGGTGAGTGCTTCCGTCGAATACGTAGGGCCCAGGATCAGGATCAAATATTGGCGGCTCAGGGTCACGTACGCAGGACACATTGGGATCGAACACCAATCCTGTATCGAAATCGGACTCTGAGGATTTTAAAGCTTTACGATCAAACACGGAGAATTCACGTACCTTGAAATCGTATGCGGCTGGCGCTTATAAGTCGATAATGGAGATAGCTGTAACTGCACAAGCAAGTGCTGAGGCCGTACGCGCAATAGAATCAGGCGCAGAGCATGGTGGCGCAATTGGGGCCTCAGGAATGAGGCGTCTGTGCACGTTATTCGGCGTATGTAGGTTTGGTACTCTTCATTTCGTTTGATTTGGCGGAGTTTTCGTCAAGTAATTTCGTGTAATTCTCGAACGTTGATTTGGCGCAATCCTTCTTTCAATTATTGGCTCTATTTGTTCCAAATGTTGACCAAGGACAATGGATCTGTCAATTGGGAATGATACACACAATAGACTTGCATCACGGGGAAGCAGGCCTGGGATAGGGGGCGGCTTGTGAATCCGTACCACGCAGGCACAAACGTGGGATGGTATGGTGTCATGAGGTTCATACTAGTATCATCCATGAGCCCAGATTCGGGCGTGTTCACGGGTTTGGCGATATGTCCGTACGTGGGCGTAGGCTATGATTTGTATGTGTTCAGGCCATCCGTAGGGGGCATGGTCGTCTGTGGCATCCGGCATGGACCTTAGACTTCGAGATACCGTAAGTAACATGTCCGTACCTTTCTGTTAGCTTGGATTATTGTCCGTGTGTCGGTCCCTATGTTTGCGTTGGTGTACTTCCGTATCCGCGCCCATGCTCGGTCATGGACCTGGAGTTGTATGTTGGCATGGACACAACCATGAGGATAGTAATGACGTGCATGGTGCAGCATATAATATGGACCAATTCGGCGTTGAGATTCGAGCGACTTTGACTTATGAATGTGGGTCGACGTTGGCGCGAAGTTGATGTGTAAGTCTAGGGCAGTTCGACGGGTCAACCTGGACGTGGAGGTTCAATGGAATCTGGCGTATAGAATTGGGATAATGCTGGAGTACTAAGAATCCAACTTGACATGCGAATGGACTTGCTGAATTTGATCTGCAAGGCCACGGATTGTTAGAATATGGTCACCCAAAGCATACTAGTGTATGTGCCAAGACCGGATGACGGAATTATATATATCCGACATCCGCACAACAACCTGGCCTCATCCCCTTACTCTGTATATTCTCTAGTTAAGCAATCAATTAAGCCGTTATATGCTAATATATGTTTCCTCATACACCTTATTCTAAAACAGATCTGATGATGACTAGTACGAATAGTGAGAGTTAGCAAAGAGGTCACTAGCGGAGGAATTCGGTGCAAAGGACGGCCTACCATAGGACAAACTGGGGTTTGTAAAGAAGAAGAATCTCCAGCTGTCATAGGATGCTCGTTAATCTTATCTGCGTGGATTCCCTAATCAGTGTCGGTTTGGGTTTTAGAACTCGAAGCAAGAATTTGTACAAGGATATTTCGATTACCTACCTATATCAGTCAGCTCGCACTAATCATGAATCGACAGGTGATTCCTCAAGCTAGCTGTTGGGGGATTGTAGTTTGTATGTTTATCGTATGCGAAGGTGTTCGTCTGGCTATAGCTTGGTGGCGGTATCTATACAAAAGATACAGATTGGAGGCTGTTGGCATATCCATGTAGAGATCAGCCGTCTCAAAGCTTTCTTTTGAGTGTTGCAAATTCGCACCGCCGCTGGCACCTGACGTACAAACAGGAAATGACTTGGCGCATAAACCAAATAGATGATATATAAGCATGTAAATCCTTTTCGTCTCTAACAAAAGATGCCCGGATAGTCGAACGGTTAGTTGCCGCACAGTCCCTGACGCAGGGCCTGTACTACCGATCACTATACCTGCGACCCTTGCCCCATCTACAGGGCCATTGTTGGGCCGGCACCTAAGTGAAGTGATGCATCTCGATTCTTTTTTGTCTTCATTTGCTTTTTCCCTCTTTTTATGTATTGCCTCTCTGTATCATCTCTTGCTGTCTCTCAAATGATTTTTCATCGTTCCATTGTAGGCTAAGACCGACCATCAATGCTGTCATCGGTCTAGGCGCACAAAGAATTGCATGGGGTTACGACACCTGACCTGCCTCGTCGCAGGTCCGCGTTCGAATCTTCCCTTTGTAGCAATTATTTTTCTTACATTTTTGGTTTGTGGCTTTTGGCTCCTCTCGTTTCTATTCTTTGTCCGCCTCCATTGGTACACACTATAAACATCGCTTTCTCCATCAACCACACTTGCACATAACGATTGACTGATGAAGCAAAATTGTAGCATGTCGCATCTAATGTACACAGTATACAGAGTTGTAGTACCGACACTTACTCTACAACGCGACGCGATAAATCCAGACTAATAGTAGTACAAGCTCGCTTGTACGATCGACTAAATTTCCCCCCTCGCACTAACTAAGGATATTAGATCACAGGAACATATTCTCGACATGGCCTATAAAGCTGATCTATATTCCTCAATAACGCGTAGGTATTTAATTTCTTCATTGGCATATTCGTCAATTCCATGATCTCTATTCCCAATTAGGTTTAGCTCATCTTAATTTCCTTACACCATCTCAATGCGGTTAGTGTGTAGACTAACCTTGTAACCCCCCCACACGCAAATTCAGGTTCTCGGATAATCAATACACGAAGTAGAATTGCTAGGTAGTCCTTAGCGACTATACTTGGTGGGACACTGCTTGGCCTCCGAGGGTAGCTTTCAGGCTACGTACTTGCTAGATATTTGGTCCTAACCGGTACGGTTGGGCCCGGTAACTTTGTTACTACGTAGTACGATTTATAGGCGGTCACTGGTCAGACTCAAATTCCCACCGCCTTAGGGTTAGAGTTTAATTCTAGCTTATAATCAAGCCGTAATTGGTATTTCTAGGTCGGGCCAGATTAGTAAGCAGATATGTGTAGCAGAATTGATTGGATTTTTGTAAAAAAAAAAATCCTACGTAACAACGGTGCCAGGCTCGGAGTACATTTCAAAGGAGTCAGAATAAGCTTTTGAATTTTCAACTCCACAATCCGCAGTGGGGACGCGGCGGGCCCTCACTGGATGCCAAGTGAGCTTAATTTGACCACGTACACGTCACCTTTGGGTACCGCTTTTGTTGCAAGCTATCTAGTCTTAGAATTTGCCATGCTGCCCAAAACTTTTTTTAATATATACTTGATAAACCCAAAGGACCTCTATATGGTTGGTCCTGACCAATGCACGAGGTCTGAGTATGCCGTTCGAGCATCTATATAGTGATGCGCAAACAGCGCACTATTCATCAATTGATGACTTCTTCTTAAATAACTCCGGTCATTTATATGCAATCTCACTGCCTCCATCAACTTCTCCATGTCTTGTTCTCCGTCTTGCTGATGTTTCATCTACCTCTCTCGCCTCGTCCGTCAAGTGCTTGATCAATCCTTGTTTTTTTTTTTTTTTTTTCTCAATCTATCTCACTCGCTTCGTTCCTCTAATTCGGCACGCACGACTCGACGCACAGATCCGCACCTCCCTCCGTGTTTCTCAATGTTCGCCTGTTAAACAACACACTATCAAGTCTCGCTATCAATCCTACCAGCGGTCATGCTTCAGAGATTTCAATTAATTTGGAGCCATAAGACGAGCGGTGAAATAAAAAGCCCAAGCTTGGCGGTTGATCGTCCTTCCTCTGCCGCAAAAAGACACACCGTTGTGGACTATACGAACCTGATGAAATGTGCCAGCAACGAAGCGTGTGCACCCAAACTTATTAATACCCGACCAGACTCCTCCGTATGGACATTTCAGCATGTTAATTGGAATCTTTTTTCAATTTGTGCATTATCAAATGGTCTTGATTAGGGTTCGACCCTATCTAGTCACTCGTTGTTGCTACAAGAAAAGTCGCAGCAATCACCGAAAACCAACTAGAAAGATGAAGTATCCATGGTTCCTACACAAAATTCGAACCGGTCCACCAAGCCAACAGGAATCAAAGGGTATCTATTTTCCCCTGACGGCCACGGTCTACGTTATACATGGATGGGACATGGAAGATACCATTTTATTGAAGGGTCTTGTCATGGTCGCGGCACATGAGTTTCAATGATTTCTACCACCGCGTCTATAAATGTTTGTAATTAGTTCGGTTGACAATATTACTTGGCTCAATAACAGCAATCAACTTGCACCAGGCTTTGATGACAAGACCTTTCAAGTTGCTCTAGACTAGATGGCACGCAGATTTGGCATCGACGAGACAGGTGTATGCACGTCGGAGGAAGGTTGTCTGTGTTTCTCCACTGAAGAAAGTGGACGCGATTGAATTCTTACCACGGGAGGACCAGGGTCAAGAACTGACACACTGATTACAGTCCGACCTAGCTTGCGTGATAGGTACTGTAAACAATAAGAATGAGATCTATCTTAGCCCTGTTTGAGATTAAAGACAGGTTGCGCTAGTAATTCCATTCTTTAGACCTTGATTTACAGAGACATAGCCCTATCTTGCGGCCGTCAAGAGAAGAAGTTATACAATCCAGAAGCAACCTGTTATGTGAACTCAAATGACTTATTACACTAATTAAAACAAAACACTCATATATTTAAATTCCCTCGTCTGAAGTAAACCACCTCTGAGAGTGATAATCCAGACTTCAGGTGATAACCCTCTACGTGTAATGAATAATCATTCCGCAAAGCATCTGAATTATTGGGTTATATGCTGGTAATATCTGGTCTCCATATATAGTAGGAATTCGTCTATCAGTGTTTCCTTATGTTGTAATTGGCCTTTGTATACTTACAGATGCCACTTTTGGATTACTGGTCTGGGCATGTAAAATTAGCTCTGCTCAGACGTAAGTATAGGCCTGCCCTCCTATAGATAGTTGCTGACTTACGGCTTATCCTTTTGATATGGAATGCAACTTGCCCTAGCTTAGTTCTACAGCGATCCATGGTTTGCTGTTGAATGGAATTCCCTTCCTCTCCTCCAGCACCGCCGTCCAGATGTAGTTAGCGCTATCTGTGAGAGGATGTATGGCATATGCCATATGCTCGCTATGAAGCGAGATTCTTTCTTTCCACAACACACAGAGACTAGAGGGTCTATTTTGAGCTTCAGGACTCACAAAATGGATTTGCAAGTCAATCATCTCCGAGTCAGCTCTTTATAACATGGGCCACTAATCATTGAGTCTCCGTTGCTAGCTGCATCCTACTACAAATAAATTATCCATTACCTAGGTATTCAAGCAGCTTTCGCACTTAGTTGGTCTTTCCAAAATTTATCGCGCCACAAGGCGTTACAAATAATCTTTTAAAGTGGATGGGGCGGTTGTGAGACCAGGGCTCAGCGTTAAAAATCTCTATCAACGTCCTTTCTTTCTATCAAAGCCTTTCTTTCCTCATATTGTACATGCACGGTCTAATTATTTCTTCTTGGAGTAGATTTCGGAACAGTATAGGCAGAGATCCCGTGTTGGGTGTCCTTTTATGCCGCCCCCAGCGCCCGGCGCCATATATTCTTGAAGGCTCTAGGAATCTCTGATATTTCTCTACCCTATTGTTGTGGGAGGAAAGGGATGCCTCGCGAGGTCATATCCTCCCCAACGGCGCTAACTACATGCGGAAGGCGGCGGTGCCAGAGAGGAAGGGAATTCCCTTCAACATATATCTCCACTCTTAATATTCTCGCCTGAATTACTCCAGTTAGTTGCTTAGTCAGATGTTAGGCACTTTTAAAATTTTTTTATGGAATGTTCTTTATTTCTCTAGGTAGTAGCGGCTATAACTTTTATCTGCCCCATTTAGTATACCTCTCCGATTATGCCTGGCGTTGTCATTGTACTAGATCCTGCAACATTGAATTCTGCTCTCTATATACCCCTACCATCCCTGCGCTTTATTTTCTATTTTTATTTCTACCTCTTCTCACCACTTGTCTATCTTTTCTGCTTTTTGAATCATATTTCTGACCTTAACTTTTTCTGTCGCCAGTCAACGCTGAGAGTCTCAATACAAATATGAAATTCACCCAACTACCTTCGTCGTAGGTAATTGGAAGGACCTGGAGGCGAGCATTGCATGTAGTCCGGTGAAGATTACCGCATCAAGGTACCTATCTACTACTCTTCCATGCGATTTCACAAGAGAATGAGAAGAAACAACAACCACTAATCTTATTAATCCCACTTAGTTTGATCTGTCCAGCACAGCTGGTGTGTCTGTCATCTTTATAGAACGATGTCCGACTTTATTCACACACTTCAGTAAAGATACCAACTTGCAGAGCAAATGGTAGAACAAGTCTCAAAAATGGCCTGCATCACTGAGCACATGAAATGGACGGAGATAGTGCTACATATCTATGGGTTCAGCGCACCTCTAGAGCCCAGCCCCGGAATACTTCGTCTATGTTGAGAGTGGTGCTTCAAATGGCACATTTTGGGTACTCCAACTTCGACGATGACACTGCCAAGTCTAAAAAGGCACACGCATTGCGATGATTCCGCCAGCGCCAGAAAGCAAGATCGCTCCGGGAAAAGTTATGAACGCGTCTGGCAACGAGGCAAGTGCCAACAAATTAGACACGCCAACACCCATGGTGATCAGGTCGACAAGAGCAAGAAATCAAGCAGCCGGATCACGATTCGGCGAATGTAAGAACTGCCACACCCGTCCTAACCTCCATGCTATCGATTCAGACATTTGACAGTTAACAATATTTTTGGATGATATAGGACCGATGCAATACCACCGTAAGAACCCCAAGCTTCCGTCGATCACAGTTCTCGCTCGTTTTGGAATCAACACACGCGTCTCTGTTTCCCCCGTTCAAGGCTGACTCGTCTTTTTAGTCGACTGGAACAGATCAAACACACAAAATTTGCCGATAACAGGGCGAAGTGTAGCGAGGCTCAAGCAGATACCTTTAAGAGCGCGCTATGTCACGATTCGATTGGAGGGAGGAGCATGAGTTCTTTCAGAAGTTGTCAGATGATGCTGTCAAGCCTGGCAGATATCTGGCCGGCTATTGAGATACACTCGGTCAAGGAGTGGAGTAGCTATATACCTGCGAGTTTGATCAAGGACTACGTGATCCTTCTATCGCTTACCACTTTCTGATCTGGGACTTGAGGGCCGATACTTCCAAGAAATGGGGCAGCCGAAGCATGCTTCGGCAAATGTTAGTACTGCCATACTCGTGACTACATGCATGCTATCGACTCGGAGTTTTGACAGCTAACAATTGTTTTTGATGATATAGGAGCGACCAGCTACAGTAGGACGAATCCCAACCCCCTGTCGACCACAGTTCCACTCGTTTCCAATCAACACACGCAAGGCTGACCCCTCTTCTTTTCTACTCCATTGAACAGACTTCCAATCGTGGTGATAAACAAATGGAATACTCGAGGTTCGAAGAAAACACCGCCAAATGCCCTAAAGCACAGGATACTCGAAACACGAAGACAACACTGCCAAGTCTTGCAAGGCACACGCACACGTGCTTGAACAGATTTATGACGTGGATGCAAACATGAAGTCGTTAGGAGAGGAAAGGGAAATGTTATTAGTCAAGATGCTAGAGGAGGATCATTTGAAGATGGACTAAATGAGGCCTACTCAACAGCCGATAATAATACCAAGCTACAAGGCTATTACCTGCCATACATACTCGAGAACTCAGGCATGGATTTGGGTATGTTATTTGACTCTGATATTATCCAATTTTCTCCTGGGCTTAGACTAACAATCCGATCACAGATCATGACACCGTCAACCCCGTAAGTTCAAATCTGAAAGGTTCATGCAGACCTTCTAGGCACACTAGTGCTAAGATCCATGCTATCGACGCGGACTTTTGGCAGCTAACAATCTCTTTCAATCATATAGGAGCTTTCGAATACCATCACCGTTAGAATTCCACGCCTCCGTCGATCACAGTTCTCACTCATTTTCGAATCAACACTCGCGTCCCTGTTTCCTCTGTCCAAGACTGACTCCTCTTCTTTTCCACTCCATCGAACAGACTACCTTTCGTGAAGAAAAGCAAACCCGGTATTTGACGTTCGACAAGAACACTGCGAAGTCTACAAAGGCAGACGCGCAGCGATGATTCTGCCAGCCCCAAGAAGCGCAAGACTGCTCCGAGCAAAATTGCAAAACCAGCTGGCAACGAGGCAAGTGCCCAAGCATATGGCACACCGGCACCAATGGTGACAACGTCGCAAATAGAAGGACTGGAGCAGCCGGACCGTGATTCGGCCAATGTAAGAACTGCCACACTCCTGTCGACATCTAGAGGACCGGACAGATTGAATACTCGAGATTCGCCAATAACGCGGCGAAGTCGAATGAGGCACAGGCGGCTCTCCTCAAAGAGCTGGCCATTGCGCCGGCGGCTATCAGATTGTGGCGAGAGAAGGAGCAGAGCTCTTCCAGAGGTTGTCAGATGATGCCGTCAAGCTTGATTGAGCCGGGTTGCCCCCTAGCTGATACCGTCAGACATTTGGGGCTATTGAGGTACACTTGGTCGAGCGACGCAGTACCACCGTACAAATCCCAAGCCTCCCTCGATCATAGTTCTCGCTCAATTTCGAATCAACACACGCGTCTCAGTTTCCCCTGTCTAAGGCTGACTGCTCTTCTTTTCTACTCGACTGAACGCAAATTCGCCGAGAACACGGCGAAATCCAATACTACCACCCACCACCTGATCCTCGTTGGTAGCTATAGGCAGGCATTTTATTGGTCAATACCCAACACTTGACTCAAGCCGACATTACCATATGGTGGCTGTGGTTTTTTCCTTGTGTCTCATCCTCACTCCCATCCTGCTCTTTAACTATCCAACTTTCCACCCTCTACCTACACATAAAACACTATCAATATTCCCAGAACAGGAATCGTTTTACTTATAAACAGTTTCTTTCAAAAATGGATTCTGGTATGTTTCTTTAACTCTAATGTGACAGAATCTTCTACTGGTCTTAGGCTAACCCCAATCACAGGCTTCACAGCTTCTAACACTGTAAATCCCAACGTCAAAGGATTATATCAGACGATCAGGCCACGCTTGTACAACCTCCATGCTTCAAAATGGGACATTTGACAGCTAACAATCATTTTCAACGGTATAGGAGCGACCGAATACCACCGTAAGAATCCCACGCCTCCGTCGATCACAATCCTCACTCGTCCTCGAATCAATACACGCGTCTCTATTTCCCCTCTCCGAGGCTGCTTTCCAAAATATATCATAAAGGGCTCTTACGAAATCATTGGCGGGGTGTAACAAGTGCTGCAGGTTAGGTAGAAGTTGCTTGAAGGTCGTGTCAACCGTTACCGTGAGCGGCTGCTGAAGAACGAAGCGCAATTATTACTAGAAATCAGGGAATACGCCATTGAGAATTATGATGAGGGATGGTTCTACAAAGATACGTCGATCTTCTTCAGTATCACCGTGGTTGCGCAAATGTCGACTATGCAGAGAGTCTCATTTCGCGAAACACCGCGCTAGTTCGCTAGCACGAATTAACATATCCGGAATCAGCAAATTTTATTACCGAGGAAGAACGGCAATTTGATATTGACATCATCGAGAAACACTTCAAGCGACATCCAGCTCCATTGTCGGACGAGCCATTAGGGACTTAGTATTACAGGGGATATTACAACTGCTACCGCCGCTCGACCAAGAAGTGCTAGGGTTGCAGCAAGACTGTCAAGGCTCCAAATCAAGGAAACCAGTATCGAGTACTCCCGAAGTCCAGGAAATGAATCTGACTATCGCAGAGCCAATTGTCCAGGCGACAAAAATTGTCAAGTTGGTGGTGGATGGAGCAAGTCTTCACCAACTGAAGGCTTTTGGAAACACCTATAAAGTCCATCTGGTTCGTTGGGAAACGCTGTTAGCGACAATCAGTCTCTGGGAGGACACATCTCATACCCGTCGGAAGGTATGTCTGGAACTAAAATGTATAAATGCGAATCTGGTTACTGATTAACCCTATTTCTAGCCTCCGAACCTCACGCACTATCATACTGCAAACGATCTGCCGTCAACCCTCATTCTGAGAAATCTACCTCTCCTAAGCGGTGAAAGACTGATCCAATCCTAAGCCTTGCGACCCGGAAAGTTGCCAAGTAGCAACTCGAGTCCATTAAGAAATACCTTGTAAACGAGAAACGACCTTATAATGAACGGTTATTTCTGAAGGGCGTGTCTCAGGAATCCTTGGAAGAAGTACTGGCCATTTGCACTTCTGGCAATGCTAGCCATACAATGGAAAATCCCCGAGAAGTTTCCTCTTCTTCGGACACCCGATCAAAAGTGAAAATATTTGTTCACGAAATCATTTGCATCAAATGAACCGGAAACGGTATTCTCTGCGGGTATCCAATGTGGCCTGAAAGCTGGCTTAGCGCTTAATACCGATACCCTACATGTCCGAGTGGAATACGTTAGCAGTGCACAAGCCGATATCGACATGGTATTCGATAAGCAAGAAAAGCTTCTGAAAGTTCACGAGAACTGGCTCAGCTTTAGTCGGGTACATGAGGCGAGACGTTGTCAAATTTCTATGTCGCATGATATGCAGACAAGTGATTCTATCTTCCTATGTGACCACGTAATTGAACAATTGTCCAATTCCGCAGTGCATGAGATTATTGATCAAGTCTCTAATGTTGGAGCAGGTTGATACTTTCCTGCTAAAAGTGAGAGAAAAGCCTAAACAGATCCCGCGCGAAGTCTCAATAGAGTGCTCAGACGAGCCACTGAGATTTATCGTTTTGTGGACAGATGATGGAAGCAACAGAATTCGCAAGGCTATTAACGATACCTTTTGCGTGATTCTTCACCGAGAAAGGACATGCTTCATAAAGAAATTTGAATGTTTTCATATACCACACCGACAGGGTGAGTATACTCTCCCATTCATATCATTCTCTATCCCCATCGCTAATGTCTAGATAAAGTTGGGGATACTGATACCTCTATGACAAATGGACTAGATACAACTTCGAACAGAGTCGATGAGGAGTGTCGATGCCCCCGCGCAGCAGTGTCTCAGCTGGCTCGACATGTTATATCTCTGGTGTAGAACCACGGGAATAGTATTCTATTTCTCCATGGTAGCCAAAGACGAAGAACTTTCATTCTACGGAATGCCACCAGAAGCGATTAAACCTCTTGATGAGCGACCTGCAATATCTACACAACCCCCAGCCCTGTTAGAATATCTTGGGACTTCGTCCCCATCCGTCCTCACAGTACGACTACACACCACGTGATCCTCGTTGCTAGCTACATCTTACCATACTAGATCATCTAGTATGCAAGTGCATTTTTCAGTTCAAAATGATGGATGGGCAATGCAGCACCAGGCTCGCATTGGGATACCTCTGGACGGATTTAAAAGTATATGGGAAGACCTTCGATCTGTCCCTTCCGGTGACTATAGGAGTGAGCCCAGCAATGCCCGAAATGGATATGTACGACGTTTTGGAACTATCCGGAGGAACATAGTAGTCAAGCATCGAGCTCCGGAATACCTATCATCGTTCCCAGGGCTTCACAACGACGGCCCCAATGTCGCGTTTCACAACTCCCTCAAGATGCTACTTGAAACAAAGCAAAGTTCAGCGAAAGCGAAATAGAGAGGATTAACAATACTCTACAATATCGTGTCTCTTCACTCGATCAAGCTAACGATTTGGTAAAGGTTATGGGCTTATTAATGCCTGATATCCGCCACTTTGCTGTCGAAACGTTGAAAGCTCCATGGGAACAGCGTCAACTCAGCACAGAGATTTGGCGGGTGATACTGGACAAGAACATACTAGATGAACCTTACAATGCGGGCTTGTTCTACGCTAATCCACTGCGGTGTATCTGTATTGCCTTTCTGGAATCGAAGTCGACCTGGGAAGGGGTTCTGGAAAAGATACGGTTGGCAGAAGGGCACACCAAACAAAGAACAAACCAGATAATGGCCATGCATCATGGCGACGAAATCATTGCAGATGGTGAGGTTGTCCGAATCCGTGATGCCTTATTGAACGCCATCGGAGACGCACCACATCAGGTAAAACAGTGGCTTATATGAAGGAGTTAGAAGATTTGCTTAGTATAGTGACCTCTTGTATTTGTTAAGCGTTTGAGAAGCCCACCCGCATTCCCCGTCTGGTGCGACCGTGAGAGGATGTACTAGATAGCCTGAGAGTGCTAAAATACGTCTAATGATATTAATTAGCTTCTGATATAATCATTTATGCTTTATCTTTATAGATATAACTATACTGCTTCATTTTGATGTAGGGAGTATATCTAGTTTCCAGCACCCGAGCTCTAAAGAGACCCGGAATCTTATAGTAATTACCACCTATATAAAGATATAGAACAGAATATGGAGGTCAACCTTGGAACACAGTTTCTTCTATCTAATTTTGTTTCATATTTACAACGTGAGCCCCCACCCTCTAATGAGCTCGGAATCCTCGGATTTTAAATTTTACTGCCGCAATATGCTACGTATGTGACAGTGGTCAAAACCTGATATTGAGGCTATCTCGCTAACTAGGTGCACCGGGTCTACAGGCAATATCAAGCATGGAGAAAGAAAGAAAGAAGAAGTCAGAATCCGCCTTGCTGAGAGCCTCTTTATGTGCTCCCTGTGCGAGGCTCCTTTCCCAATACAGTACCGCTGGGAAGGCGGTTCCCAATATGGCCGTTGCTAGGGCTGTAGCCCTATCTCGCGATATCCTCCTGTTGTCGGTCCTTTCCGGAGCCGCGCCGGCGACGTACCACGTGCTTGGTGGCTTCCGCATGTCTAGCTGTATGGTGGCTGTCACATTACCCTCCCCTCCACGAGGCGCTTGCCCGCGAGCGCTCGTAGCCGGAGTATCGTCCTCCGGGGTGTCTTCCACAAAGCGGTCCTCCTCCGCGGCCTTAAGCCAGATGTCCAGTAGCTTGGGTGGTCCATCGGCGTCCGGATTCGCGTCATGATATGCCTTCAATGCCATCGGCGCGTTCTTCAAATATCCAGCAGGGTACCATTCCGGGTCCGGATCGCGACCTAACCAGCTCACCCGGTAGTACAGCTTCTTCCACCGTATCTTTGATGTCACAATCCGTTCGACTTCCCATTCCGACTGTCCGTTTATCTTTAACTCTGATCCTTCATCCGGTAGCTGTCCCGGCAACGGTTCCGTCGAGGATGCCAAACGTAGCTTCTCCGGTGAGAATATTGGGTGAACGCGTAAGCCGTCCGGTAACTTGAGCTCGAAGGCATGGCCGACTTGCCTCACTATGGGGAAAGGTCCTTCTTGCTGATGCCCTAGTTTCCTGCTTGGGCGACCTGTATTCCATCCTTCATTTGTTACGTACACCATATCCCCAACTGAGAAGTCCACTGGTCGACGTTTCCTATTTGCTTGTCTTGTCTGTCGCTCCTGAGCTCGCTTCATATTTTCTTTTGCAAATTCCCATACTTCGTGTAGTCTCTCAGTCCACGCTTGCGCTTCTTTCTCATTCAGAGTTAGCTTCCGTGGCGGCGCCGGAGCGTTCCAGTCAAATGACATTCGGGGCTGATATCCTCTTTCGATCATAAATGGAGACATGCCTACCGAGGCTTGAGGCAAAGCCGATGCCGCGAAGTCGATAATGGGCAAATACTCCGACCAATCGTCCATTGCAAAGTTGACATAAGGCCGCAAACATTGCTGGAGATACTGATTCGCGATCTCTGTCTGACCATCCGTCTGTGCATGTCTTGCTGTTGATAATTTAATTTTAATCCGTAGTATTCGACATACTTCATTCCAGAATTCTGATACGAACTGCCCTCCGCGGTCCGAAACGATGCTATCCGGTAATCCTGTCCATGGGAAGACATACCGGATCCATAACCTAGCCATCTCCTTGGCTGTCGCTGAATCTTTCTGACAAGGCATAGAGACTGGCCGCTTGCTGAGGCGGTCAACCGTTACAAACACCGTGTCGTAGCCATAACGGTCCCTTGGAAACTCCATGAAGTCCATCGATAAATGCTGCCACGGTCGATCTGGGATAGGTAGTGGTTGTAGCAATCCAGGCGTCCTATCTCTCCAAGTATTGGTTCTGCCACAGGTCTTGCAATTGTCAACATAGCTTTCAATATCCTTGTTCCACGACTCCCAATAAAAGCGTTCTCGGAATAACTTCTTCATCTTGTCTCGGCCGGGGTGCGCTGTGGAAGGCATCCGGTGAAGCTCGTCCAACAGACGTACGCGGAGGTCCTCCTCGTCAGGAACATATAACCGACCCCGGTATAACATTCATCCTTCCTCGATATGCCACTTCGAATCTTTCTGATTGACCTTCTCACGGGCGTCCCCCGTTAAGGCCATTCTCTCATTTGCGCTGAGTACTCGCTCGATAACATTGCTATCCGTGACGTCGCCGTTCAGGTCCAGGAATGCTAACTCCGCCACGATTTGGTTATCGAGAACCTCGCGTGGTAACATTGTCAGGTTACGGTGATCAATGTTCTTGGCTCCGTCATCCCTTCGTCGTGTGAGCGTGTCCGCCAGCACGTTCACCCTTCCTGGTCGATATCGCAGTATAAAGTAGAATTCTTGTAGTAATTCATACCAACGTACTTGTCGCGCAGTCAGAGCCTTAGTTGTCATAAAATACTCTAGGGCTCGGTGATCTGATAACACCTCGAAACGTTCCTGTTGCCGTAGTCCCAGCAGCTCCGGTCTCCATTCTTTGAATGCCCTAATGATCGCTAACATCTCCTTGTCATGAATATCGTAATTGTGCTCGGAGTCTGTCATTGTGGATGAGTAGTATCCTACAGGGTGCCATTCACCATCCTCGCAAAGCTGAGAAAGTACTGCTGCTACCACTGAATCTGATGCATCAGTTTCCACGCGTGTCAACCGGTTTGGGTCATAATGAACTAAGATAGGTGCTGACACCAACATCGCCTTTAAACGGTCAAAGGCTTCTCGGCACTGTTTTGTCCATATAAATGGGACATCTTGCCGGGTGAGCCGGTGCAACGGTTTGGCTATCCTGCTATACTCCTTTATAAATTTCCGATAGAAATTGCAGAAACCCAAGAATGACTGCACCCCTCGTACCGTTGTTGGTATCTTCCAGGAGAGCACTGCTTCTACCTTCTCAGGGTCCACCTTGATGCCTTCCGGTGTGATGATAAAGCCAAGATACTTTGTCGTAGTAACATGAAACTCGCACTTTTTAATGCTCGCCTGCAACCCTGCGTCCCGGAGTCGCTGTAGGACCGTACGAACATGGATCTCATGCTCCACAGCGTTCTCGCTGTAGATTAACAGGTCATCGACGAATGCGATCAAGAACTTGTCAAGGCAATCTATAAAGATGTCGTTTATCAACCTCTGGAAAGTCGCAGGACCGTTGGTTAGGCCAAATGGCATAACCTCATACTTGAAGGTCCCGTAGCGGCAACGGAACGTTGTCAGGTCAGCGGAATCCTGATGCATCCGGATTCGGTGAAATCCCTGTCGTATATCGAGTTTCGTGAAGATCTTTGCTTTGCTGATACGTTCAAACACCTCGTCAATCAATGGCAATGGATAACGGTCCTTTCTAGTGAGTGAATTAAGGCGTCGATAGTCCACACAAAAACGGAGTCCTCCGCCGGGCTTCTTGGCCATGAGAATTGGTGATGCATACGGCGCACTACTAGGCACGATGAAACCTTTCTCCAGATTCTCCATGATATAGTCCTTAGCAGCTTGGAGCTCCTCAGCGGTCATGCGATACAGGGGACAATAGCCAAGCTCCGCTTCCTTCTCTAGCTCAATCTTATGGTCGTATTCCTTCCGTTTTGGAAGCTCGTCGGACTTGATTTTGGAGAAGACATCAGCAAATTCGTGATACCATTCAGGGAGGTGCTGCTTTATCTCCTCTTCCTCTTCCGCCTCATTCGGGTTGAGTTTATCTTCAATGGCCTTATCAATCTCACTGATGCTGGTCAAGAAGGTCTCAGTCTTCTTATCCTTCATATTTCGAAGATAGCTAGCTGCGCCGATCACTGCAATGTCCGTATCAGGGTATCGTTCCTGGAAACGCACTCGCTTCGCTCTCTTGACTATGGGCTTTATTTCTTCTAAAGGATTTGGTAGCTCTGCTGCTCCACTAAGCTCCTTCTTCATTCGGTCAAGTTCGCACTCATGTCGTCGGCGGTAGGAGCCGTGGTGTGTGACTCGTATTGTCCGTTCTTGTTCCTTCCTAACAGCGGTTGGGATCCGTCCCGTAGCCTTGTCGCTAGCTTCGAATAATCGGTCTCGGCGATTCGCATCCTCTTGATGCTGAAGCTCCACCTCACGGTCTCGTAGTAGTAACTTCTTTGGTAATAGTGTGAATTGCTTCACTTGTATTTCTTCTTTCAAGGAGACTTCCTCCGGCCAGAGTAGTCTTCGACGAGCGCAGTCAACTAGTACCCCGTACTTGGCTAACCACATCCTTCCAAGGATCACATCATGTTTTCCCAGTTGTACGATAAGGAATGGTAGGTCATACATGACACGTTTGTCCACCACTAACGTCAACTTCATAATATGTGTAACCTTCTTCTTCGCCTTGCCATCAAATCCCTTCACCCGGAATGGTTGCTTCAAGGGTTCAACATGATGATGAAGATGTCGTGCAAGCTTCTCAGCAAGGAAAATATCTAAGAAGGCAAATCCGTTTGCTCCTGTGTCCGCTAATGCTTTGAGATAAACTGATAATCCATTTCTAGCTAGCTGTATAGGTACAGTCAGGCTATTTCTATTGCTTCCAATTAATTGTGAGAGGTCCAAAGCATCAGCAGCACAGATCTCGCCTAGGAAGGAGTCTTCTCCTAGGCGCTGTCGTTTCCCGACCCTGTATCGTCGTCGCTACTCTCCTTAGCCACTTCATTTGTCGCTTCCAGAGCTTTGAGATCTGGGGTGTCCTTCTCATTGAATGGGCATTGATCTGCCATGTGTCCAGGCATCTTGCACTTGAAGCACTTGCCTTCCGCCATAAGTTGCTTCTTCTCCGCCCATGGGATCTTGGCTTTGTCCTTGCTATCCTTTGGCCTGTCCGTCCCGACACCATTCTTGTCCTTTTTGATATCCTTCCCGGCACCGTCACGATTGTTTCCTTTGTTACCACGGTTCTTCGGGGCACGTTTTTTGTTTTCGGCGATAACTTCGAGTTGATTCGCGGTCTGGTGACACTCTTGGACGAATTCCCGGTAGGACATGCTGGCGTTGTAACTCTCCTTGAGCAGTGACTTCTGCATGTCTGGAGACAAGCGCTCATACAGCTCATCCTTCCACAAAGACGATGCGAGTCCCGACTCTTGAGCCTTGAGCACGAATTTTGACAAGAAATCCTGGAACTTCATATCGTTCATGTACAGTCGACGCAACTCACGCTTGGCCCTGGAAGCCTTGTTCGCATCCTGATAAATTGTCTTGAGGTGTTCGATGATATCGTCTGCGTCTCGGTAACGTTCCGGTGAGTCTTTCTGAAAACGAGGCACCAAATGGTCTGCCGCTTCTCCTTCACACATGCTTTTCACGTACTGCATGCGAGCTAAGGGGGTCGGATAGTGATCAGCGTTTGATTCCAACTTGTTTTCGATATCAATGAGCCAAGAGGCGAACTTTGGGTCATTGCCGTCGCTGAATCGTTTCCCATCAGGAAGCTTGGTCGATTTCTTCTGGCTAACTGGGGGAGTTGAGCTAAGACCCTGCCGAGTCAACTCCTGCACACGGGCTTGTGCATCATCGCGCTCAATCATGAGCTCTCGCATCGCATTCCGCTGATCCTTTACCTGCTGCTTGAGGTGATCAACCTGCTCTTGCAATGATGAGATCTCCTCATCATCGTCATCCACGGATCCGTCGTCACGGATACGTTCCTGGGCCTCAGAGGCTGCTTGCTGTAGATTCTCAATCTGGTGACACACGTACTCAAAAAGCTTCTCAGGATGATCCTCATAGAGCTTTTGGAACGCAGAGAAACTCAGAGAGCCGTCTCCCTGAGTCACAGCTAAGCCAAACTCCTTTCCTAGAGCTTCATTGAACTCCAGAGTAGCTCGTCGCTCCGCATGCTTCTGCTTGGAGCCTTTCGACGCGTCCGCGCCTGGTGCCTTCCCGGCACCGTCCTGACCTGGTTCCTTCACCATTGCTTCGGTGGAAATCAGAAAGAAGAAGAAAAAAGATGATGATAAAAGAATAAAGAGAGATAACCCCTGACTCGAGCGTGACACTGGAGTGGTCTGCTGTACGAGCGTACTGGGGTGGAAAGAAGGGAAAAAGGAGGGGTCTCTCGATCAGAGCTAGACGTTGAAAAGGTCTGCTGTACTGATGTACGAGAGATGAAGATAAAGATGGTGATGCTTGATATTATGTGACAGTGGTCAAAACCTGATATTGAGGCTATCTCGCTAACTAGGTGCACCGGGTCTACAGGCAATATCAAGCATGGAGAAAGAAAGAAAGAAGAAGTCAGAATCCGCCTTGCTGAGAGCCTCTTTATGTGCTCCCTGTGCGAGGCTCCTTTCCCAATACAGTACCGCTGGGAAGGCGGTTCCCAATATGGCCGTTGCTAGGGCTGTAGCCCTATCTCGCGATATCCTCCTGTTGTCGGTCCTTTCCGGAGCCGCGCCGGCGACGTACCACGTGCTTGGTGGCTTCCGCATGTCTAGCTGTATGGGTGGCTGTCACAACGTAAGCAATATCTAACTCTCTCCATATTGGGCCTTGACTAAAATACTTCGATGGACATAGTACATACACCACGGTCCCTCAGACGTGCGTTAGGGTTACGCTGGCCCTAAGTGCCTGAAGTGAAATGAAGGTAAAAAATAGGGAACATATACCTATACATCCACACACCCCCGGCTGTCCGGATTGATACGGTTAGATTGTACGATTCAGCCAATCAGAGCACGTATCTTCATAGCAGTAGAAAATAACTGATAGTTAGTTAAGTAAATGCCGAAGGCATTTTGCGTACAAAGACAAGCAATCCGAGCAGTATTACAGCCTAGAATCCGTTACCCGTTACCCGTATAGCGTCTATAATTTTATTTACACGTCTAAAATCTGTGGAGTAAAGAAAGAGAGAAAGATTGATTTCTTCGTAGAACTAACAGCGCGGTGAAAAACCCTCCTAGAAAGCAAAAGTGCTGCAAACCCCCCACCCTCTAATGACCCCCAATCCTTTTCCACAAACTAAACCTTCTTGACGTAAGAACTCTGTATAGAAGTTAGTATAAGAGCCGCACTATTGAACAAAAAAGCCGGGTAGAAGCTAATGTAGTAATGTTTATAGAAAGACGTATAAATGTAGTGATAGGGAAGAATTAGGTAGTTGTAAAGTTATTGATAATTGTAAGAAAGAAATAAGTGAATGGGTTAAATCTGACTTTCTAAGCCTATGAAATTTGCACTCTGATTGGCTGAATCCTGCTGTACTATCTGGTGTGTAGGTCCACACAATGGCACACATAAGCTGGGAATCTTCCAATCCTGGATTCTGATTGGTTCCCTATTAAGAAATTTTTATTACATTTGTGCTGAGTGACCGTAGGGGGTAGGGCTAGAACAAGGGTTCCATTCAGGCCCTGCTCGCGACCAGACTGACCAGTTACAATTCGCTGCCTTCCTATTCGGGCAGCCGCGGTCACGTGTTGCGCGCACAAGGCACTCTCGAGGCCTTGCTTCCACTTCTTCCTCCTAGTTATCACTAGTTAGAACCACCAATATGAGCCATTGGCTGGCCAGTCTTACAACAAAAAGCCCAATTTCTACTTCTTCGGCAAAAGTCACAGTCTTACAGAGTTTTCCCTTGGTATCGGCACAACAGATGGATTCCTCAACCACGACTTCGGGGCGTGGACAACCTCTCAAAACATTCTAATCTTGTTCATATCATGCGCAAATGGACCATTATTAGTCGAATCACCATCTGAGTAACCCACATTCCTCGGCGAACCAGCTATTGGCACCGCAGTTGGCAGCGAGCGCTCGTACGAATATTGCCAACTAGCTAGCACTCAGTAATATGAGGTATCGCCAATATTAAAGTTAGGCAGACAACAAGTTACCCTATCGACGTTCAACCAGGAACCTGTGCGAGGATCAATCTTCCTAACGTATCACAACGCACCCCTGTTATAACTAAGGTGGATCGATCCAGGTCTGTGACACTTGCAATATATTATATATGGCAAACCTGTGCCAATTGCTTTCTTTTGATTAGATACAAAGGATATACAGAATATACAATACAACACACCATCTCGCTCAGTTTCTCATGGTAGCGTGTCCCATAAGCAGTTGCGAGAAGAGTAATATTGAGGTTATGTGGAAGAACATTGGCTCTGGGAGAAAGCAGGAGAACAGCCAAGAGGTACGAGTTCTAGAGACCCCTGTGAAGAGCCTTCTATAACTAGACTATCAGGCAACCGATACTCGGACTCTAAATTACACTGTAGGGCTGTTGGACTGCCCTTAGTACAATCTTGGCCTCATAACCAGGGCTTACTTAAACTAACAATCATCATATCGGTTGCTCTGCTATAGACTGTTTTATTCTCAGAACGAGTCTGTTTGCTTCAAAAATAGTCCCGATCTGCGCTGCTAACCGACCTCGGGAAATGTCACGACTCCAGGAACGTGAAATGGATATTCAATGTTATATATACAGAATACTGGCATCTGAAACCTGTGTGCTACCTAGGTATTATCAACTATTCCTTCAGCAGGGTTTGAAAACACCTAAATAAATACCATACTTATCACGACGCAGTGTTGTAACAAACTACCAATCTAATGTTTACTTGTAGCCTTCATTATCTTCTGATATTCCTTGATCCATAGCGTTTACAGCGGTTTGATACACTGGCAGCTTCTCGGGCTAGTTTGCCCCATATTCCTGGAGGATACACGTCATATCCTCTAGTGTTGGCTCTCTCCTACATCCAAGATATCCTCTGACCAAGTCCTGCATGTCTCGGACTTCTTGGAGCCTTTTCGTCTTAGTCTCATTTGCTGGACGAGGTGACCATGGTAAAGAGCTATCATCAAGTAGAGAAGACTGAGCATAGCTAGGAGATCCACGTGGAGGTCGTATGAGGGCAAGTAACCGTTCCTCTATGTAATGTCGATCTGGTTGCCAACTCGGACCGAATAGCAGACGAAGATTTTCAAGCGTATCTAATCCAGTAGTAATTAAGCGTCGGGTCGGCAACCTAAAAAAGCAATAATTAGCATTTAGCAACCTGGCACTGGAAAGAAATGTTATTCGGCACCTACGTTGTATCCGCAATCGTCTCCTATCGGAAGAGAGATATTCAACGTCTTAGCAAGTGCCCGCGCTTCTGGAATGGTGTGGGCAACAGTTTGATAGTAAGTAAGATTGTCGAGTCCACTTCTTCCCAGGTCAATCATATTGCCAGATGGAGAAGGAGGTGCCTTATTGCAGGATTTCTTATGAGTTTTCCAGTCTGCCTTTTGGCATTCGCGCGAGCAGTAGAATATTTCTTTTGCATCGAGCGCAGCACTTCAGCGGTTGAGATAGAGAAGTGGAGCTTTTCTTGCACCCAGCACACATCTCTGTTGTATCCGATTTGATACCGTTTTTGCTGGTCATTGTTGCGAGCTGAACTAGAGACTCAGGACTAGATTTGAGGCTTTTGAGCGATACCCAGGGACTGCTGTATTACGGACTCTAGTAAATCGAGCGGATAGAGTTGAAGGTGCAAAGCTACCTAGGTAAGTACGCGTCAACGGTCACGCGACGCGGCGACGGGTATCCGCTGTGGACCTAGTCTTTTCCTTATTGACGAATATCTGATCTCTCATTGGCCGCACTGGCAGCGGAGACGTATACGTAGGCCCCTATTGGTCAGAACCACGGCAAAAGTTAAAACCGGGCAGAATATCTCAGGCACGAAACCGAGTACGTAGTTAGGTAATCATAGAGGGATGCCAGAGTGCTTGAGTAATTGCTAGACGTAAAACCTTGGACTGGCAAACTGAGGGAATGGAGAGTGAATACGCTAAAAAGCAAGGCCCCGTTACCTATGGATCTCTCCATAACCTTGGAACGTGCTATATTTCCTGTTGGGATACCAACTAGATCAAAAAGCAGCCGCGCATACTAGATGATCTAGTATGGTAAGATATAGCTAGCAACGAGGATCACATGGGATGCAGAGTGACAATGTCTCAACATTTCCTAATAACGGCTGACACAAATTATTACCCAGATATCGACATACACGACCTCACACAGGGATTAGACAAATCATAAAAGAGCGACTTTCTCAGCGATAGTAGCTGTCTGAAGCCTGAATCATGGGGCCATTTTATCTTATTATGTGTGTGCAGAGTGTGAGGGATGCTAAAGCTGATTCTATCAGCACCCGCTTTCCACCAACAAAAAATGTACCTATGGGTTCAGATGCGGCGGAAATCTCGACCCAGCGCTTACATTGCCTAGGGAGTGTCGCGTCTAATCGTCACACTTAAAAACAGCAAAACAAATTCACGGAACGTCTCCCATACAACGATTTTAAACTCAAGACTCATGCTCTCGTCCGTACCTAGGTAGATATCGTTACAAGTCGCACTTGTTCATGCAACGACCATTCGCTCTGCCCGACTCTCGAGATCCTCGATTCAATCTAAAATGGCTAGTGGCTTTTCTCGTCTTCCCCTCGAGATTCTGCTTATAATCCTGCAGAATGTGTCAGATTTGCCGTCACTTTATCGATTCATTTGTGCATCTGGACGAGTCAATGCAGCGTTTGAGTTCGAGCCTGCACCTATCTTGGACAAAGTTATTGCTCGCTCTATTCCAGATTTCAGGAAGGTAGCTTGGATGATTGCTATTATGGCCTCTCTTAGCAATGGAATCGGTTTCGATATGGGTCTGTCACCTCAACAATCAAAATCCACCTCTTGGGTTGGTCAGGCTAATTCTCTACCTGCAGGTGTACCTACCACCGCTTTACTATCACACGCATTCGATATCAATACCCAAGGACGTCGCTACTTGTTGCTAACAGCGTACCGTATCGATCAACTCTTCCATATCTGCTTTGTCACTCTACTTCAAAATATCCATGAGCTCATTTTCTTTGAGAAAACTCACACTTCGAGTAATAAAAGCTTCCGCTCTGGTGTCTTCTTTGACCCTGCCGCTTGGTGGTCACCATCGTGGGCTGAGAGATTTCGCGTCGAACGGGCACTCTGGAAGCTATTCGTTTCCTGGAATTTTAAAGCAAATCACCTTGCCTTTCCTGAATCATTGATGGGGCATATGCGCACTGAGATCGCGCCAGGAATGGAGCACTTTTCCACTTATGGTATTCACGTTTCACATGAAGGCGCAGAGATGAGCTGCATATCAGCAGCAATTGAAGAATTCTTGGGATTGTCGCCTTTCAAATTTTTCACCATGCTTTCCAGTGAAGAGAGGAAACTACAGATCGAAAGAGCCTCAATCAGGTTCTCGGATATTCTCAAGGAAACTTGCCACTGGAAGTTCGAAGATCCAGAGCCCCCAAATGGTTGGCTAGCTGACCAAGTCTTGCACTTTAACCACGAGGCTAGGTCAAGATACTGGCTTTCATGGGAGGATCATGCTATCCGTGGCAAGTTTGAGTTTGAGGAAGGCGGCTATTGGTTCCCAGATTACCTGGGTCTCTGCCTTTGGGATCCTGGTCGACTTTTTGTTCTTAGGCTGAATTACGGTTCCGCTCTTTCGCTGAATAGCCCCCGTTGGCGTCTGGGGAGCTTTAGATATGTTCCAGATACTGATTTGGGCACGAGGTGGCGAGACGTATTTCTGGAAGAGCTGGTGAGATTGCCCGAGGGTAAGCGACGCCGCATAGACAGACGCTTACAGGATCTGATTACCTTGTGGGATAATCACGGTCCTCATTGGGGGCAGCTTGACATAGATCAGTATGGACGAGACCTAGAGAGGGAATAAATGTGTAGATGAGCTGGCAATAATACATTGAAGTCTGCTAGATTCAATAACAATGACTAGTATCCGACCGGTATAATCTACACAGTCCAGTGTTCTGTATACGCAATAGCGACCTTGTTCCTATCTTTCCTTGTATCCTAATTGTCAACTCTAATATTTTCCATAGGCACGTCACTTCCAATATCTACTTCTGTCCGTTGCTACCACCATTGCCACCGCTCGGAGGAGTATAGGTTGAATTGCCATTGCCGCTATTGTAGTAGGTGCTACCATTGGAGTTGCTGTAGTAGTACGAGCCGTTCCTATTTCACAACGCACAAGTCAGTATAGGCGCTGCAAGCTTTTGGCTAACCCACGATACGGGGTAATACTGACGAGTTGGAGTAGTGATAAGAGTTGGAGTTTGCTGCACCGCTGCCATAGTCGCGGGAGCAGTAGTGATTGCCCCGTTAGCGTTGTGGTTAAAGATTAGCAAGCTGTATCAAGTGTCCAAGAGCCTATTATAGACCGATCAAAGGCAGCGGGATATAACTGGGCGCGTTTGCTCACCTGGCTGTTAGTGCCGGAGCTCTTGTAAGAGTAGTTATCAGGCATCTTGAGAAGGTGCTCGTGGCGTGTTTGCTTCGATAAAATGTGAAACGTAGTAGGTAGACGGAATAGTTGGAGGGAGGAAAAGAAAAGCAATGTCTGAATAGAGTTGAAGCTATTTTCTAATGCGGTGCGGAGTACGTAGCGTGCTTTTTTCTCACCGCCCGTGGAATTTCCCGAGGAATCCCGCAAGCCTTACCTGATCTGGAAAGAAACCGGGGTCAATCTGGCAATCACGTGGGTGCAGATAGTAACCCGACCGTACTAAAAAGAAGCCAGCCACACCCACCACTAATGCAACATGTTGCAAGGCTCGGTATTACGTATATGAAGAAGCTTCATTGAGAAGGCGGTGATACTGGGAATGTGGCAGTATCTGGCCAATGAGAAGTGAACATGTATTTAGTGTCTTGGCGCGTAGTCCGCGCTAACAGCCGGAAAAGATGGGTATCTCGCGATCCCCCGGCTCAGGAGGACTTTTGAACAATGAAACATCTTCACAAATACAATCATACAGCTTACGCCTGTGTTACCGTATTTTAGCAACTTCCAAGGTTGCGACACTATTCGCAACGGTAATTCCCTTCAACAAAGAGCTCGAGGCGGTGGTTGTTTTGGGAATTCGTTGCTCTCCACTCCGCCCCGGTTGGTGCCTGAGGCACCAGCCCGTTGCTGTCGCTCACATTCCAACACTGGCAACCTTCCAAAAAAGAGAAAAAGCGACAGCAACACGTCCCAATCTGATAACATAAAACGATACACAATCTGAGAAACATTCGTCGACATGCCCCAACCAAAAACACAAAGGAAACCCCCAAAATGGCACCGCGGCGAGTCCGACGGAGTTGCGGAGTCCATAAAAGCAATCTGTGAGGTTGAAATAAACTTTTCGTTAAAATAAGCTTGTATTGAATAGGCTCGGTTTAGCGTCGGGCAACGAGTAAGCTTAAACCGGGGAAGCTTATTTTTGACGTCGAGGAAAGAGAAAGAAAGAATCAAGCATGTGCCTCAGCACGTTCCGTCCACCCTTCAACATGGAGATCCAATCGATTTGTATTAACGAGGTTCGACAAGGCAGCGCACGGCTTCGCTTTGGTCATCGCGTCCGCAGGATTACTGCTACCGGCGATCCATTTCACTTCGTTGATCTCCTTCCGCTCAAAAGCTTCACGCAAGGCCATAAGATCGATCATTAGGCGTTTTTCCTGAGTCGAACCGAGTTTGACCAGACACTCGTAAAGGCTTTTTGAATCGGTGCAGATAACTAGCGGTAGCGGTTCCATAAGTTGCAGTATTTGCGTGGCCGTATCTCTAATGGTGGCTGCCACGTCGAATCCGTTGGCGAGGGCATACAACTCTGATGCTAGTACGCTTCCTGTGATTCGTTTGCACTTCGTAGATGACCAATGGAGTATGTTAGCGTTGCCATTCGCATCGGCAAGCACGATAACATATCCGATCTGCGATGAGTAATCCTTATTATTCGCAAAGGATCCATCGACGAAGACAACGATCTTAGCTGTTGACATATCGATATTGACAAAATTGAGACTGTGTTCGTCGTTTTCGAGCTGCCACTTAAGGCGCTTGTTCGGGGCCTCAATATCTGCCTTCTCCGGGTCTGTTGTCTGTGCCGCATATGATAGATCGAACGCTGCCTCTGGCTGAGATAGAGATGCAACGTAGGCGCCTAGGGCTCGCTGTGCCACGAATTGATCTTTTGGTGAAACATTTTCCCGAACCTTGCCACGCGAGCCGGTCATGTCGGCGTTGTGATGTGCCACTGGTTGTATGAGGTTGATTGTGCGTTTTTGTGTAAGCGATATGACACCCTGGGCACTCTCCGAGATGATAGCACCGTTGAATTTGATGCTGTTATCTGGCGATAGTTGTTCGCGTGCTTTGCACAAAATCTTTGCCACTTCCATCTCACGAGCTTCCATATCCGCGAAGACGTTGTCAGCGAGGTAAAGAGTGTCATCGACCTGTACACACACCAAAGCCATCTTTTGAATCCTCGTTGTGAAGGAGACAGGGGTCGTACGTTGACGGCCGCATGTGCAGCTTCTCTTTTAGGAACTTCTGATGGTAGGCGTAAAAGTGATTTCCAGCCTCGGGAACGCCGTAGAGTGGCTTCTTGACCTTCAATAGTTTGCCTTGCGGGATGCGCTTCGCCAATTCCTCTGGGGGTCGCACATAAAAATCGCGGTTGAGATTGGTATCCGATTGCACGTACGCTTGCGTGATATCGCGTAGGTAAATCTTGGAGTCATGTGTCGACTTTGTGCTGGCGGCAATGGATAGCAAGAGACGTTCAGAGCAACGTTGCAAAGTTGGTGCTTGTGTAAGAACGTGATGCTTCTCAGGGTCGTTGTAAGCTTGTACGACTAGACGAGATTTGGGGAACGCTTGTGGAGTGTTGCGGTTCTTGATCTCGTCCACGAATCGTAGCTTGAAGATGCGTGTGCCTTTGGGAACGCTATCCTCATCAACGAATTCGAATACTTCACGCTCTAACAGTCCGTCGACCTCCTTTGCACGTGATTCTGCGTAAACATTCGTTCCTCCAGCACCTTGTTCCTTGTTATTCGGTCCAAAGGCTTGTGCTTCGTCGGCGTTGTCGTTCTCGGCGATATAATCAAAAACAGCGCGTGTAATGAAGCTGGTTATTACTTGAAGGTGGTTGTCACGCTGCTTCGATATTGACGGTATACGGTTCGATATGACGACGGAAGGCGGGGGTGGTATGCGAATATCGACGTGCTCGACGGGTTCGGTTGATACGGTGTCGTCCACGGGAGCTGACGGGTCTTTGTGATAAGGCTTCACGACCGTAGTGCGGAAGACCGTGGGTTTGTTCGAAATCGAGATTGTACACGATTCTCCATCCACTGCTAACAATTTGTATGGTCCTTCCCAGTTGCCAGTCTTGCCAGTGTTCCCTTCTCGCCAAACGAGTACGTCCGAGTTGATTGGTAGGTTCAACACGGCTGTTGAAGATGGTCCGTTACGTGTATTCAGTGCGTCTGCGGTCTGGCGTTGAGCGAATAAACGGCGCACCTCGGTGGTGGCTTTCTTGAGCGCAGCAGCGCGTTGAGCAACTGACGGAGCCGGGGGGTCGTATTCAGTAAGGCGGGGATAGGCGCCGAAGACTAACAAGGTAGGAATGAGGCCATCGGGCCCAGCGGTATCGTTAACAGCCTTCACAGCCATTTGGAGTGTCGCATCTGTCGTTAGGCTCGGTAATTCCTCTCGGATGATCTCGTAAACGCGTCGAATGATAGCATGATAACGTTCAACCAGGCCAATCGACCAATGCGCCTCGCCTGGTACTGTCTTGACCGTTGCAGTTATCGTAGTAGCGAGTTGAGTGAATTCTTTGCTTGTGAAATTCTTCCCAGCGTCTGTGACGATGAAATCCGGTGGTCCTAAGTATGTATCAATCCACATCATTCGTACATAGTGTGTCCCATGTGGCCTTAGCCGTCATTTTCTGTAGGAATCGAGCCGCTTGAAAGCGTGTGGCTTCATCGCCGGAATGGAGGACCGGTTTGTTGTCAATGAACATGATGTTGACGATAATTGTGTGGTTAAAGTGTAAATCCTCGCGTAAAGTGAACTTGAAGCGTCCGGGCGATTTACCATGAATCTGACAATGATGACAGAACTTCGCGATCTTCTCAATTGCCTTTGCTTCGACATCATGACCGGCGCGTTCAAGAACGCGGTGTAATCTATCCGTAGATGGGTGACCGAAGCGGCGATGGAGACGACGTAGTTCTTTCTCCGTCAGGAAGCATGGATTCGCATCAAATGTATCTACCAAAAACGTACCGTACGCGCGTTCCCAGACCATGAACGGATGGCCGAAGCGACGTACGATAGGCGTCAACTTGTCCTTCGTGGGACCAACGAGCACATTCCGCGTATTGTCGAAGTAAAGATGTAGTCGATCAAGGTCTTTCAACGAGAGTAAGAAAGGCGTAGAGGTTTCAAGGACGTGGAAGCAGTCTTTTCCAACAGGTGTTCGTATTTCGGTCGATCCCACTGACTCCAACGATTCACCAGGGCTGAATTTGATACTGACGGCGCCGGCATTTGCCTTGTTGATTGTCGCATCTTTGTAAATATTCTTATACGCGAGGAATTGAGAGTATCCGACTGTCGAGTAATCCGCTGCACCGCTGTCAATGAGAACGCCTTGGAAATGATCTTGTGAATATCACGCGCTCGAGGTGTAGGCGGTGTAGAATTCCTTCGTGCCGGGTTTCGGTTCAGGCTCTTGATTGGTCGGAATTTCGCCCCCCGCGCGAGGTGAATTCGACTGGCCAATAGAATCGCCGTTTTCTGCCGTCCCCAAAAGTTGCATCAAGGAAATGGATAGCGGAACGCTCAGCAAGCTCCTTCGCTACTGAGTCACCAATCTCTGGCGCTTCCTTCGACGTCGTTATTATAGTCCACATTTCGTTGTCACGAGTACTGAGTTATATGCTGGGTTCGGTCTTTCGAAGCGCCTGATCTATATCGGTTCAAACGTCCACGCAGAGCCATGCAAAACAACGAGATTATCCATCGTCCTAGAATAAGATGATTCAGAATATTTATTCCGGTAAACACAGATCTGGACAATTGTCTCAACAAAATCATTGATCTCATCTTTTCCTGCCATGGAGCGAGAAACGCGTTCGATGGGTTGCTCTCCCATCTGAGGATGTTGTCCGGTCCGACATGGAACCATACGTGCTGAATATTTGGGCGGCCGAGTGCCTGATTCGCCATCATATCGAAGAAATCATTAAAGCTGCAATCCCGTTCAACATCTAGGGAGTTGACGTAGTCTTTCCTTGTCCTTGCAAACTTAAATCCTGGAATCAGAAGACGTCGATATGGGTCCCTGATGTCAAATTTCTTGAGACGTTCTATGATTTGTGCGATCTCGCAGGTTTTTGTGAAGCGATCTTTCACCGTACGATGGAAAAACCGAACCTTATATTGTGATTATAAGTTTGCCTTGGACTATATCTAGTAGGCCTTTTGATAAGCCATCCAAGTCTGAACGTACGACATCAAGTTGATCTCGTATTCTATGGTCGGAGTATGCTTCAATAGGCGTATTGAAGGGGACGCCTGGCTGGAGCAGGACGCTAAAGCTCTACCTTCGTTGATTGTAGAGAATTCGAGCTTTCCTCTATATGATTGCGTGTAAGGCCTGTAGGCTACCAACACATTTATGTCATCATTAGCTATTAGATTGGAAGAGAAGATCCATGAGACTTACCACTTGATAGAAATAGCATACGCCATATATATAAAAATACCATTTGCCTCTGAAAATATTGAGGTCCCTCCGCACTGAGATGTGTACACTCCAATTATCCTGGTAGCGCTTATATAAACAGCTGGTTTTGTCCATGAGTACCGTCAATAAGATCGTGATCCACTTCATGGGCTGATATATCTTGCTCAGGAAGAAAGGGTTTCAAACTTGACAAAACTACCTAGGTAATCATAATTTCAGGCATAAAGACAGTATCCCACAAGCCAAAAAACAGCACAAGTGAGGTAATGGTTGGTGGCTTTGGGTGGCGTAGATTCTCGCTGGCTTTTCCTAGATTGACGAATAGGCAAGAGTAAGGGGTTTGAAGATCTGATATCCTCTTTCTGGTTGATAGCCTATCACTGTAAGTGAAGATCTACAATGGTTTTCAAAACTCTTGTGTTAGCACACTGTGGGAGGAGGTTTCTCGGCTGCATTAGTAACAAATGGTTTATTATGCATATATCAATATCGGGGCCCCTTTTTTAATGGGATATTTTTCTATTCCGGCTGTGGAAGCTATATGAACAGAATTCCGAAGCTTGCTAACACCTGTAACCCTTAAGTGCTGAAGACACGCGTGTAGTAAATAGCGAAGAATAGATTTATTGTAAAAGAAAGACAGCGGTAAGGTCAATCCGGCGCTTCTTAAATTCAGATTGTCAAGGTTTGTTCTCTACAATATTGAGATGCAAATCTGCTCCAGATGTCCTTTATATTCCATTAAGAATGTTGTGTTGCGCTTTTAATCATCAATAAACTGTACAACACCGCAGCTAGCATTGCCTGCTTGTAAATAAATAGCTAGATAGCAACAATAGCGGCAAACAGTGGGTTGTTGTAAGAGCTGGGTGACGGATTTTTACCCGGTCATGCCCCAGTGATTCGGAAATGGGGGTTGTAGTAGCACTACCATATTACGAATGCATTGACATGTCATAGTGCTACGACAACACGTTGTGACGAGACGGGCCTTCGTAATAGCACAGTGATATCGCAATATTTGGTCATATCTCAATATAGTAATCTTACCATGCTCTTATAGAGGCCTTACAGAGCTCAATTCAATACGCGCCTTCCTAATTACATGTATCATTGAGTTGTTTTATAAAATGATTATACAAAAGCATAGTTTGTGAAAGTGCTCAGACCGAAGTACTAATATTGACTAATATTGCACTAAGGGTAGCGGTCAACGAGAAAACTAAGCATGGAAGATAAATACAGGAGTAAGAGTAAGCCAGCGCTGGAGTCGATATTTATGTGCGAGCTCCATTCCCAATACAGTACCGCTGGCGGTCCCTAATACAGAGATATCTAGGGCCTCAGCCCTATCGGCAATATCCGTCCCCATGCCTCCATTCCCACGTGCCGGCCACGTGCTAAGCCCTAAACCCTATGACGGCTGAGAGCTGTCACAAGTTTTCATTCCTCGCCCTTCATATACAATAAGAATTCATATTGCGGCCCCCGTTTCGCCGCAAGGGCCATTGCCAATATCTGTATCCAGTGTAACTGGAGTCACAATGGATAGTGCCTCCTTTTCACCGTCAAACAAACCCAGCTCCGAATTTTCATTTGGAAGGCAAGTCCTGATTGCAGTAGCCGGACGCGAACGCTGTGCAGCCGGAGTCTCCCTGAGAACCTTCATTTCGTTGAGTGGTATAGTTGGCGTGAGGTCTACATAGATATGCACCTTTGTTTGACCCGGCGTCGCTTGAAATGTGCAATGACATTGGTCGAGTATTTTAGCGCCGGTTGCAGTGATAGTCGTTGTCGTATGAAATGAGCCCCTAGAAGAATGTTAGATTGTTGCACCAGTGAGATATATTGGATATCTTGGTAGATAGTCCTTACAAAACTTGCATCTTTGGCTTGTTGCATCGTTTAGCGTAATCAACAGCTAGGTACTCAGGAGCCTTCTTCAACGAAGCGATATCCTTTTTGAGTCGTTCGGCATCCTTCCGCAGGTATTCATTTGCATTATCTCTCCATTCGATCTCAACGCCATCTATGGTTCCGTTGTATGCGTCGGCAGGGAGATAGTACAGGAAATGCATGGCTTGATGCTCCTAAGGTCTTGTCACAGTATAGGAGAGTATGAGATATTTTCCAAAGATAATCGAATGTTGATTTTGGATGTGTTGTATTTGACTTGCAGGTGATAAGCACTTGATACTTGATATCAAATTAGTACAGGAAGGAAAATACTCCTCGACTTCATGGCCTTTTATATGTCGAGAAGACGAGAGACGATGGGAACCTGAATAGACCGATTCAAAGGCAGCTTGCGGCCATTGTAACATTCTTCTTATTCATATCATGAATATGTGAGTGGTTCATTATGTTGGTAGTCTTGCTTTTATTGTCGTCGAATACTCCTGTTTGCCCAGTTTCCTATTGTACTTAGTCTGAATGCGTGTCCAGTGTATTGATATTCGGCTCGTTTCAGTTCTTCGACTCATGTCTGATTAAGCTACCTAGGTACGTTGGCATATTGACCAAAAGACAATAGATTGCTGTATTTACCAAATGAATAGAGGCTATTCAGATGTTATAGAAGAGGCTCGACACTTCAGAATAATCGCTGGGTTGAATCCTCGAACCCCTTTTGTAACAGTTTCCTCTACCTCATGAAGAGCTCAGGAGTGTATTTCATGAACTTGGACAGAATTAAAGACTATAGGGCAAGTGAGTGTAGCATTGCGATATTAGCTGAAGGAGTAGAGTAGCTAGGCGCGTCACATTCCATGATTGTTGGAAGGATTGTACGTCAATCCGAACAGTTGTATATGTATATCTAGAATGCGATAGTAGTAAAAGCGTGGCCTGGTTGGAACGAATCTGTTGACACGTCAATCAAGCTTTGCCATGTGTGATGTACTCCACTGGTGGTTCCATCCAAGGTGTCGTAAAACCTGTCTACGTATTGCCTGAATACCACGACAAATATATTTGCTATGGGCTACAATTCTGATTGTAAAGATCCAATTTGTTAGGGTCTTGAGGAGGATAAGGCTAAACCGCGTTTCAATTGACCTAAAGGAGTTACAGCATAACAAAGAATAGGATGAATACCGATGTTTAATATAAACAGAATCAATATCAAGCAATATCAAGATATAGGATGTCCTTGACATAGAGTATGTACCATCAAAGAGTTTGACCCTTCTTTAGCAAATCACTCATTCAAACCTTGTCAGCTTCTTTGGGGTCTATGATGGATCATTCATCCCTAATAGCTAGCTAGTGATGAAGCACTAGTCAGATGTTCGTTTTGTTTTCTCTGCCATTTCAGCCCTTCGTCTCTGTATCGCATATGTCTCTTGAATTCTGTCTCCTTTGGATTGTTAAGACGCTTCATTCTGCAGGCATCTCTTTGGATAGACGCAAGGAAATCACGTGTGTCCTTAGTGATGTTGCGCTGATCGGCTTGATATCGCTGAAAGCACGATTCAAAGGCAGCTTCTGGAGAGAGTGAGTAGTTTGGACAACTCTCTTTCCTTGTGACATTCTTCTGTCTCTTGGTACTCTGGGTGGAACCGCGAGTTTGTTTCCCACCTCTCGGTTTGGTTGCGGAAGTGCGCGCACGTTTCCCAGGCCGAGGTTTGGTTCCCGACGTGTTGTCTTCTCCTTCATTGGTTTCATCTTCCGCGTCAGGTTCACCTTCTTCACTTGGATCGATGTTGGAGGCTTGTCTTTTTTTGCCAGAATCTTCCACAGGCGTGGTGAAATCTCCCATGAGATAGCCGAAAACGGTCCAAGCAAATCGGGCAAAAAGGAGTTCCCCAAAGATATCATCATCGATCTTGATTTCGCGATTGTGAAACATTCTCCCCATGTCGCGTGTCCCATTGAAAAAATGGGCCACCCATTTGCCCTCCTTGGGTACGATCGCAAAGATCTTTTTATCAAAGACTTGATGAACGTCGCCCCGAAGTGATAATATGTTTCCTAAATCGTTGATAAGATCTTTAGGACGTCCACCAAGGCGGTGTGCGAAGACTCCCATGTCATTGTTTTTGTACCAATCTGTTTCTTTTCCTGGGCAAATATGTGCACCCTGGGCCCCATCCCAAGACCTTGTGAGGCAACATCCACCATCTCGATTCAATGCAGCGCTCGCGTAATTCGTACGATTCGTACGATTCGAAGGATTCGAAGGATTCGAAGGATTCGACGGTGGTGGTCCTTGAATGGGATGGGGATAAGCTTCCGATTCATTTTTCCATGACGGGGGTATCAGGTTACGGTCGGGGAAGCGCCACAGTCCGAAGTCAGGACAAATTTCGTATTCTGGACAGTGTGGGACGTGAAAGTAGTATTCTCCTGGAGAAAGGAGAAAATTTGCACATTGCTGACTTGCTTGAGAACATTCCCGATCTGTACTTAAGTAGCCTGTGAATGCATTGTTTGCGACTATTTGGCATGCTACAAGTACTGTATCATGGTGCAGTCCAAATACATTGTTTTCACGATCCCAGGCAAAGAAGGTCAGGAATATGTTTGGCCTAGGCCTTCCAGGGTGTCGAATGGTCACACGGTACTCGGGTAGATTATAGCAGTCGTCAAACACTTGATATACTGATTGACAAAGTGGTCGGACTATTCTGAACTTCGGAGTCGTTTGACCTGTCGCGTCTTTCTGTTGCTGGGAGGTCATGTATTCTTGTGCCGCATCATCTGCTTGATTGCTTGAGCCTGCTCGTGGTCGACGTGGAGGCGGCATAGGTGAGTGGTGTTTGTAGTATTTCGAAGGCAACACAATATCAAATGTCTCATGAGGATGAGGAGATATGGATAAAGAAAGACAAAGTCTTAATCAGAGTAGCGCACAGCCTTCGTAGAGGAATCCTGAAGGATAAGATAAATCTAACAGCGTGGTTAGAACTGAGTGTGATGTTTACCCTCGCTTTGCTCGGCGGTGGAAGCCTGGAAGGATGTTTTATTACATAAAAATAAAAATGGTGCTTCCCAATTCGGTTAGTCTCTTCCCCAATATGGTTAGCTTCTCACTTGAAAATGATACGTACAACCAACTGGGGCGCGCGCGCTGACGCTGGCACGCGAGGTCTGAATGGAATGGGCACGTGACCCGATACTGGCGAAAATTCTTCGTGTGTACAGGTTAGGTGACCGTATGTAAAACAAGCACCCGGGCTGTGCCTTGCCAACAAGGCCAAAAAGACCATCATTAACCTGGCTATGCCAGGTCAGCCCGGAACCTGTCGCAACCTTGGAAGTTGCTCAAATACGGTAACACAGGTGTACGCTGTAAAATTGTATGTGTGAAGATGTTTTTTTTTTCAAAAGTGCTCCTGAGCCGGGGGATCGCGAGATACCCATCTTTTCCGGCTGTTAGCGCGGACTGCCAAGACACTAAATACATGTTCACTTCTCATTGGCTAGATACTGCCACATTCCCGGTATCACCGCCTTCTCAATGAAGCTAGCTCTTCATATATTACCGAGCTTGCAACAATTCTCGCTGCGCTCGAATATTGATTTTGATTGGCTTACCAGGCCAATATGACCACTAGTGTATTAGTGTGTCTTGGCATGCCTCTGCGCGCTAAGAATCCTCGCCTCGGGTCTGAGTTTCTGAGATAAGTAAAAATATCCGCCGTGCGTGCGAGGCGCTGCGTCACGTGCTCACTATGGTGGCCCGATCCCAGAGGTCTCGAAATGCCCACAAAACAAGCTTCCAATGAGCAACAGCTCAGACACCGCGTGCTTCTCAGGTTTCTCCAGCTACTGCTCTGATCAGGCCTAGCGGCTACAATTGTGCCAAGATCCATGCTATCAATTCGGACGTGACTGTCTCGATGTTTTAATACCCGCACCATTGACCCTGCACAAGACTACCAGGAACCCAGATTTAGAGACAAAGTGGCTCGCGATGCTGGAGTCAAATCAAGAAAATCAACATCAGATGGCTTGTCACGAGATAAAGGGTCACCGCCGCAGCAAACGTCGATACCTTACACGCCACCTTCTCGCAAGCTGGCTCCATCTGACCTCTCTCCAGCTACTCCATCCGTGCGGAGAACATTATCCTCTAGCACAGCCATACCTCTTGAATCCCCAAATGAAAATCGACCTCTCGGATGTTGGGGTCTGGGAATCACCGGGTAGCAGGGCTAGCGGTGGCCGAACGCAAACCCACTAATAGTTCAGAAGAGCATTTTGGCAGGTAAAGATGCCCAAGCTAAACAATTGGTCTCGCTCATCAATGAAAACGAAACGCCTACTCCAGTTCCCGATGTAAAGAAGAGTAATCAAAAGAAGTTCTCACTCACCGAAAATGAGAACTTTCCTACAACTTCGGATGCTGAGAACAACTAACAATCTTTTTCGATGATATAGAGGCATTCGAAGACCACCGGCGTAAGAATACCAAGCCTCCTTCGATCGTAGTTCTCACTCGTTTTCGAATCAACACACACGTCTCTATTTCCCCTGCCAAAGGCTGCTCCCTCTTTTTTCTAGTCGACTGAACAAATCAAACACTCCAAGTTCGTCGAGAACACGGCGAAGTCCAAAGAGGCATGGGCAGAAATGCTCCAGCAGGTTGCATTAGGCGATATCGGATTGGCGAGAGATAAGCAGCATCAATTGCTGCAGAAGTGATCAGACGATGCTGTCAACCCTGATTGAGCCGGATATCCTCCTAGCTGATACCGTCAGATATCTGGCTGGCTACTAATGTACACTCGGTCAAGGAGCTATGGACCCTTCAGATTCATCAAGGACTGCACATCGTACTTTATGGTTCTATAGTCTATAATTTTGGAAGCAGTCGAAGATCATGCTCGAGAGTTCAACAATAACCCAGTCACAAGAATACTCACGCCAGAAAAACGTTGCAAAGTGTAAGTAATTCGACCGGCAGCTCATTCTCGATGTTGATTGCTGAGCACACTACCTAGCGAAAATTTGCGCGCTTATTCAGATCTATAGTCGTGACGCAATTCGACCTTGGCAACACCATGCCCAATATATGCTTCGAGTAGCTCGCATCGAGCCGCAGCTCAGTACAATACCGGGGATAACTGCGACGTACAATAGATATGCATATTGGTATGTACATCTACACAGGCTCCTCAAAAAAGCAAGATTCTATCATCTTGCTTCAGTCATTGCTTCTATTCCCCTGCTAACTTCTATAATTTTTAGATACAGGGATAATAAGTTTACTCGAAATGTTTTGGCGGGATATCGAAACGTCCTCGATTTTCATCCCATTTCCTGTGTCTCTGAAAACTTTATCCCGTCGCCCTCATATTGATTGCATAAACAGTGATCAATTGTGAATGACTCAACCGAACCAATTACAATAACCAACGTACCGCTCGGTATCATACGTCTTCAGCAACTACATGAGATAGGAAACATTACAACAACGCTCTTACAGACTACAATGAACATTACGGAAGCTGCTCGGTCTGATTTTCAAGGAGAACTGGGACAGTAGAGTCGTACGGTATAGTTGAAAATACAACAGATGAACTATTCATTGACCCATTCATTCTTAGCCCAAGCTGTATATCCAGCGACATCACAAAAATGACCTTCTTATGGTTGCCGATAGTCAACGCAGGCTATCTCAAAGAAGCAAAGGCTTGATTGCCTCATGACAAACCGAAAGAAGAAGCAGAAGTAAACAAATAAAACAAGGCACTGAGCAATCAATTTTGAAGCTCGAAGTGGCATTGAGCGAGCATGCGAGTGCTAAAACGAGTCTCATGGACAACCTAGAGGGGGTGTCAATGATCTATGATGCAATACACTACGTATCCACTGACTACCCTCTGGAGGTTACAAAGGCCACTTTTATCTATTTCCTAAATCCGTTGAGCCGTTCTTATATTCGATTGGGATACCGGTACCACCTTCGATTCAACTTCATCGGTATACAAACTTTGTATCAGCTCGTCGAGGTGGTCTTAGAGAACTACAGGTCTCTGAGTTGAAAGACGGCCTTTTGGTACTCATCTTCTTTCTCTGCTCACCCATCTCTATCCCATATTGCCATGAAAGAATCGCCATGCTTCAAGTCCGATCAGAAACCTTGATAATACCACGATATCCTTTATTTCACGATGAATTGTTTGTGGGACACTTCATCGTACCCCAATGAGAGAATCCAAGTTAAAAGAAGACCAATAACAACCGCCAAAACACAAAAATGTGAATTAGTCTTTCAAGGATTGGTGTATCATGGGTTGCTGCAAACCATCTTTGCCCGGGATATGTGTTCATCCGAAGGGCATCATGTGGATTTGTTCCTCCCCATTGGCAAAACTGCGCTCTCGGACAAGATTCCAATCTAATTACTGGGATCTTTGTCTTTCATGGGTCCATTCTCTTTTGAGGCGACGTTTCGTTGTCTAACAAACCTGAGAAATGGGGCAATTTTTTGAATTGTAAGGTTCTTTCTACGGGCAGCCATTTCATTGGGCAAAACTAAATGCTTGACTGAAGCTGATGCTCTATTAGCTATACTATATAGATTCTTCATTCTCTGTCTTCCCCAGCCCCACTATCTTGTCCCTTGGATATCAAATATCCAATCCCAGCCAAGTATACAAACCTCCATCAAAAGCATGGCGAAGCCCTCGAAACCCATGAGAGTATCACACAGACACAATTTTTTTCAGAGAAAACTGTGTCTGAATGAGAAGATCTTCTCATTGAGGTTAAGATCCCGAGATAGATCCTAAGGATAATGTTCATTTCATTAGAAGAAAGTTTCTTCTAAAGATATAGACTGGATAGAAGAAGATGTGATGAAACGCGGCCAACACACAGTGGACCCCAGTCTAGTGAGGGGAATCTATGGCCGACCCATAACCTCCGGCTTGAGTATGGCTTACTATGCAAATGATGAAATTCTCACACCAAATGTGAATTTGGATGGCATGGGCCCTAGTGTCGAAGAGGGCTCCCAGCATCTATATGATGGTGTCTATCAACACGTCTGTTGCGTCGTGCGATTCTTAATATTCTTAACTGAATCAGGGGAGACGGGACAAACCTTCCTACATGATGGAGTCAAAAATGTCACAATAGCATTATTGAAAAGTGGGGATGGAAACATTTCAATATCTGTAAGTTACTCCGTTCGAGCTGATAGCTCGTATCTCACTGGCCTAGCCTGCTCATCTAGAAAGTTTGAGGATCTCGGCGAACTAGACAGTCATTGTAGCGATATCTATGATCGTTTCACGGATATCAAGAAGGGCATATTTTGGTTTTTGAAGAAGGATGCCACGTACGCATAACTCTATATCATGTTGCTGTATTAAGCTAACCTATTGGTAATGAAAGAACACTCAATCTTCGGGTGACCTCGCCTCTTTGATGGAAATATTTTCCAAAATCAGCCTTCAAGCTATACTGTTTGATGACACACTGCCTTCCGCATATCTCAATGATAGCGAACCTGAAGATATGATGTCATTGACATATGGGCCCATGATAGCGATTCAGTTTCAAAATGCTATCCAAGCCCAGCACTCTCTTGAGACGATTCAGTCCCGATTCTTTCGATTCATAGTTATGAACAGGAAGCCTGATTGTCACGCTCCTCCTCCTCCTTCTTGGTCGATTACCACCACCGACTAGAATCATCATTTCCCAACTTTCATCTATCCTTCTCCTTCTTACTCTTCCTTGTTTTCCTTCTCTGTCGTTTCTTCTTCTTTTGCTGGTTTTGGTTCCTCTTTCTTTTTCGTCTCCCTCTTTCTTCTTCTTCATCTTCTGTTGGGAACCAACTAGACCAAAAAGCAGCGCGCATACTAGATGATCTAGTATGGTATGATATAGCTAGCAACGAGGATCACATGGTATGTTGAGCGAGGGAGCGGGACGTTGTCCCAACATCTTCTTTCTCTTCTGCGCAATCACTCCGATCCAGTTCATCGGGAGATTCAATGCGAGAGATCAAGCTGTCCTCGCAACCTTTACCCAAGAGCAGACGATAATTAGGCAGTTTTCTTGCCTCGTGAATAAAATCCTCGGGAATGACATCTCCAATCGCGCTGCCCGGAGATACCTTTACTCCCACTTTGCTCTGACCAGGCTCCGGCGAGCCCGGTATGAGCCTCCCGGATGGGCAGAGTGGGTGTTGACTCTCGTCAAAGGTAGCATATGGGCAACGCCCATCTCTAGCCGTAAATCGAATTTTGGTTTACCGCCGTCTGAACACTTTATGACCTATGAAGTGTGAAAATGGTCCTTTGTCTATTTGCATCGGACATAGCAATTACTAAGAGTAATTGGCCACGATGAGAGCCTTGTAGCAGATGGTTTCCGGGTCCTATCGTAGATAAGACCTTGTCCACATGCTGATTGTGTTCCAGGCAGCACCAAAATCCTTTGGAGGCATGATGAGATCCCTTATTTTCGTTCGCGGCATCAAAGCTTGCTCGTTCTATAAATTCCAACTCCAGCTTATAGATGTCTGAAGAGTCAATCCATCATATAACTCACTCTTGATCGTGCCAGTAATCTGCTTTAGATCTTGCAGTCATTTTTCGCAGTCGGACAGAGTCTTTGAAAGATGCGATGGGAGAGATTGCCTATCATTCTGACATGAGACGACTCGGAATATTCGACCCAGTAGACTCGAACGTGGGTGATTGTCTCAATAAAAGCTTCTATCTCATTTCTTCCTGCCATAGAACAAACAACGGGTTCGAATGGCTCCTCTCTAACTTGAGCAAGTTGTCCGGTCTGATGTGGTGTCATATGTGATGATTGTTTGGGCGACTGAACATGACCGAGGTTCGATGCTGAAGGTCTCGTGCTTGGAATGTCTTCAGCTAGCGCTAAGCCTTCGTTGAATATAGAAAGTTTGAGCTTTCCTCTGTATAATTGTCTGTAGGCTACCACGACATTAAACTCATCATTAGCCGTTGCGTAGAAATAGAAGATCAAAGAGGCTTACCCTTTGACGATAACACAGTATATGCCCTATATGAGAATACTGCCTGCCTTCGAAAAGATTAAGGCTCCGGATGAGATGTGTACCCTCCAATGATGTGGACAGCGCTCGCATAGACAGCTGATTCTGTGACACAGGAGGCTGAAAGTTTGAATGGCTCCTGGATACGCAACAGATGGTAGATCAAAAGCCTAAAGCCGTTCTGATAGTAGCATTAGCGGGTAGCTAAGATAAGGGACCTTGGGATAACTCGCACGTACACTCTGGAACACCTCCTTTTGCTCTTCTAATAGCTTGATTTGCGCCTCCAAGATAGCAATTTCATTTAGCACCTGGGCCTGTGCCTTTGGGCATTTGGTGGTGTTCTCTTCGAACCTCGAGTACTGCCCGTCACCACGAGTGGTAGTCTGTTCAATCAAGTAGAAAAGAAGAGAAGTCGGCCTTGGACAAGGGGAAATAGAGCCGCGTGGTTTGATTCGAAAACGAGGGAGAACACTCTTCATCGATGCCAGCCTTGGATAGAAGCAGAAGTTTGACAGAGAGCTCCTTTCTCTCCTCCTTCCAGCCTAACACGCGCTGGCGGCTTGCCTTCCCCTCGCCTCGTGCCTTGGCAATCTTGAAATTGAGGAAACAAGCTTTTTTTCAAGGGCCGCCGTTTCTGATTTCGATTGGGACGATGTTCCCCCATGAGATCCAGTCTGTTCAATCGAAGAAGAGGAGTCAATCTTGGACAGGGGAAACAGAGACGCGTGTGTTGATTCGAAAACAAGCGAGAACTGTGAGCGACGGAGGCTTGGGATTCTTACAGCAGCGGGCTGTTCGCGCTCCTCTATCATTAAAAAAGATTGTTGGCTGTCAAGTGTCTGAGTCAATAGTGTGGATGTTGGCACGAGAGTGGCAGTTCTGCATTTCGCTCATCCTTGGACAACTTCCGTAGCCACATGTCTCGTTCCTCTTCCAGAAACTTCATTATGGCGTCTAACGCCTCGAGTCGTTTTAGAACTTCCGCCCGTGCTCGCGGAATATCACACACCTCATATGATGCAGAAGTTTTCGACCACTTGGGAATCGGTTAAAGCGACGGCTATGGAGCAATGTTGAAGGCGTCGGTTTCCAGCTCCTAGTTCTCATTTTAGAGAAATTGGAAGGACAATCGAGAAGCAGGATACCATAGTCGCAGTATATGTATCCTAGTCCTGTCTGTGATTTATATCCCGGTACCCCCAGATGATCAATCACAAGAAACCTATTTTATAAGTTAGTTCATACCAAGGTATATATAGCAAGCCCTCTCTACTTACGTGATGATGGTTTTACCGGCTCCTGCGTCTCCGTCGCAGGGAAATATTTGGTACTTCGCATTTTCGAAGGACCACTCAAGGAATCTTGGATCATCGAGTAGCCATGTGCCTGTACCTTCAACTCGCTTCTTTCGGTTCTCGAGATGTCGGGCCGATGGGTTCAATGGAGACAGCCATTTGATGTCTCTAGCTCCCTGTGATGTGTATTTGTGCGTATCGCATGACTGGAAGGTGCTCGAGATTGGAGGCTGTCGCAGTAGTGCAGAGTGCGGCATCGTAGGTCCAAGCGAGTATACTCTGTACTGTGTTCTTTGGTGATAATAGAGTATATGCCATAGACAAGAACATGGCAATTATGGCTTCCTCTGAAGATATCGGATGAGATGTGTACACTCCAATGATGTCGACATGAGAGGAAGAAGAATGTATCAAATATCAATCACAAAATCCTTTGATTCAAAATGCCAAGCTATAAGACCGTCGAGTACTAGATGCATGTACTGAGGTCTTATAAACTCCAGGAATTAATGTAACAAGTCCCCCAACTGATCCAGCTTCGTGGCATCATGCGCCAGCTTCTGGAGCAATTTCTGGTGCTTTTCCCACCACAAGATCTTGTTTGCCCGCGCAATCGCGAGCTCAGCTTAGCGGCATCATCCGCCAGCTTCTGGAGCAATTTCTGCTCCTTTTCGCACCACAAGATCTTGTTTGCCCGCGCAATCGCGAGCTCTTCGTAGAGCGCCGCCTGCGCTCCTTTCGATTTTGCCGTATTCTCGGCGAATTTTGTGTAGGGTATCTGTTCAGTCGACGAGAAAAGAAGAGGAGTCAGCCTTGGACAGGGGAAACAGAGACGCGAGTATTGATTCGAAAACGAGGGAGAACTGTGATCGATGGAGGAGGCTTGGGATTCTTACGGCGTTGTTGCTTCGCTCCTATATCATTGAAAAAAATTGTTAGCTGTCAAATGTCCGAATCGATAGCGTGGATGTTGGCACGAGAGTGGCAGTTCTGCATTTCTCAGATTGTGGGATTTGGAGCCTCTGCCATCTGGGAAAACCATGACAAGGCTTATAGCTGATTGTCTGGTATGAAGCTTTGAGGTTTAAACTTACTGGGTCAACAGGCTCACGATCTGTAGTTGGATGGTTAGTCTAAGACCAGTTCCAAATCCTATGATATTAGAGTCAAAAAACATACCAGAAATCATACTTGCATTCTCCATTTTCAAGGGAAACTGTGGACGAGTAGGAAGATGGTTCGTTTTGATATCTTGAGGTCCTTTATGTGGGATTTGGAGCCTCTGCTATCTAGGAACACCATAACAAAGCTTATAGCTGATTGTCTGGTATGAAGCTTTGAGGTTTGGACTTACCAAGTTGGTGGTGTGAGAATCTGTAATTAGACAGTTAGCCCAAGACCAGTAGAAAATCCTATGATATTAGAGTCAAAAAACGTACCAGAATGCATGTTTAACTGCTCCATTTTTGAGAAATGGTACAGGAATGAAGAGTCTTCTTAATTTTGAATGAAGCTTTGAGGTTTAGACTTGCAGAGTTAATGGTATCGTGATCTGCGATCAGACGGTTAGCCTAAGACCAGCAGAAAATCCTGTAATATTGGAGTCAAAAACATACCAGAAGCCGGTTCTTGCAACGAAGGGCAAACGTAACTATATCTATCGAAGAAGGTTGTTAGCTGTCAAAACCCTAGATTGATGCTATGAATGCCGTGGAAGTCGCAATTCTCACCATCCGGAAAATATGACCCAGCATTTTTTCGACCGGAATGTTCACAGTGGGAATACCGTAGAATCCGGGAAGATCACGGTCAAGATCTTAGCTGGTGGCCTATCAACGCATGTTTTGTCGATATCACTGGACGCGATCTCAGGTCCATCTATCATGGCCACCTTCTCTTGACCCACAAACATCCGTGCAAAGTTATTGGCCATTGCCTGCATATTGGATCTTGTCTGACAAAACCTCAGGTTTGGCAAAGAAAGATAGACGGATTACTTGTAAGTCCGCTGAGTCTTGAGCAGGCTGAATGGGTTTGTTCGAGGAACCGCTAGGGGGTACGGATTGAAGACGTATGATGGGTGCAACCAAGTTCATCGACCGTAGAGATCTTTATATCTTCGTCCATGTGTTCTATCTCTCGTTTGGATGATAAGTCTCTCGATTTGTTGGATGGAGTAGGAAAGGCTTTCATATCATGCTGGAGTCTTCCTTTGAAACCTTTCGCTGCAGCTTCGTCGCGTTTTCCAAGTAGGGTATCAACATGTCGCAAGAAATAAAAGATGGGGAATAAATAGATGCCAACTGTTGTTGAGGCCTATGCAAATATACGTACCTATGTACGTCGCATATGGCCTGGGCGTTGTATATTCCGGCTCCGTGTGAGTCTCAGTGTCGAGACCGCCGAGCACAAAAAGGTTCAATCGATTTCAATGTCAAATTGCCCACCAAGCTGAAAAAAACTCGCCTAGCAGGCCTTCAAAATTGGGAACTCGATTGTTGAGATTGCCTTCGCACCTCTAGTGGTTGCTGCCAGAAATTCGCGTGTCAAGGCGTGGTAGATGTAGGCCTGGCGAGCATGTTCAGATGTGGCTTGTAAACTAGGTTGTAAGATCCCGCCAGGTCCTGATGTTCCGCATGTTCGATGGAATCCAAGCGATAGTTTAACAAAAACGTAATCAGGTTCAAATTTTGATTCACTTGGACCAAAAAACGCAGCCATTACCCAGAGGTATGAGAGACATTGTAGAATGAAAGAAACGTAATGGTTCCTCTGCACTGATCCAGTACAGCGGCGAGATAATCGGAGGAAAGTGATAAAATTTGATCCTCTCAAGAACGACGCTCGTCCCAATTCTCCCATTACTCTTGTCTCAATTGGCAGGGTGGTGTCGAGAGATTGTGTCTCCTTTATTGTTGGCCATCTTCGAATTTGTTGAACTTCGATTTCGTATATATTATATACAAGATCTTCTCCCTGAGGCTAAGGAGAGCAAGCTGATAGTTGGCGAATTATCGTGTTTCTACGCGGAGTTCTCGTAGTTATCCCGCGCTTGTCTTTTCGATATTTGGAGCACCTATATGATTCCACAATCAGGGTCGTGGCCAGCTTTGAGATCTTGAGCTTGTTTATCAGTACGTACCTTCGTCATCCTTCAGAGGTGCGACTATCAGCTAAAACCCTGTTTTTCCCTTCATTGCCGATGTCCAAGACCTTCCTCCGATGCCACTCCATTGTATACGATACGCGAGGGGCTTGAACACGGAATAGATTGGAGTGAAAACACGATTGAAAGTCTTAATGAGGCCTTGGAGATGCTGGAGATACCAGAGATAGCGATATTCTTCGTTATATATAATATCTGCGAGAAGTGGGCGTTGTTAGCAGTAGTACCAATGATTGCCTCGGACTGGGACATACTTGATGTAATCGATGGCTCGTTATGATCAACCTTAGAACAATGAAACCCTCCACACGCGAGAATAGGGCCACAATCATCACAGGCGCCATGGACCCCGACCACCAGCACGTCTGTGTAATGACCACCGGGGTCAAAAGGCATGTAGTGTACCAAATCCATAACCCAGTATTGGCGATGAAGTGGCGTGTTGGTGGAATCGATATCTAGCGAAGGGAAGGTGGTGAAGATTGGGAAAAGGTGGAGGATAGGTAGCTGGGTGAGAGAAGAAAGATATTTATATTTTTGTGTGCCTAATTAGGAGCGCGGAGACACCAGTTGACCTCTTTGAGGCGGCTGCCTAAATTCCTTTGTCATATCCATGGATGTTTGACAGTCCCGAGGTCGGCGTCGCCCTCATTATCTGAAATCCAGACAGCCTATCATATGACCTCCCTGCATGTGCCCACTCACCCCTAGATACCTAGGTATCTCTTTGTGGGCTCCGATTATTACTTTGAAAGCACTGGTGCATTCAGTCCTATTATTCAGCTTTCTTTGTCCCGACAATTCAATTTGTCATTTTCGATCACCGACATGCTTTGTTATTGGAAATGCCTGTAGCTATTATTTATTGGAGCTCTCTGGTGCTTTTGATGCTATTTGAGGTCTTTGCCCGGTCTTATGTATCAGCTTCTTTCCTTTGTTCTCTAAAGAAAACTCGGATATGCTACGCTTCCTGGCTTCTCCAACTGTCCAATCATTGCAGTTTTAAATTCGCTCACCTAACACGTGAATGACGAGGACATACAGGAGGATCCTGAGCATTGCGGCTAAGATAGGAGTCAACCATATTGCAGGAGAAACAGAGCATGAACAAAATATAGAATTTCATAGTACTGTGAGATCAATAGCTACGAGGACATTTTCTCATTTTTGCTTGCGTGTCAACTGTGATGGCTGGACGTGCGGTTTATCGCTAGACCGGAGGCTTATTATAGGTAGGGCATTCGGCGGATCCTGCCGACCTAGGGCTGAGACCCTGAGCGGTACGGATTTGGGAATAACCTCAGTGGTGCCGAACTGGGAAAGGGGGAAATTTATTTGCTCCTCATTGAGGGATTTCTGTTTTCTCCTTTTCTTCCTTTTTCAATACTTCTCGTTCTTGTTGCATGGACATTTCTGTATGTAGCTTGGCTAGATTAAATGTATGAGACTGACGTTGCTACATCGAACAGTATCTAGTATCTATACGCTTGCAAAGTTCATGGAGCGTGGTAACGTGACTTTATAATTTCAAGATCATATACTTAGATTACGTAGTAGCACGTGTATGTAGACTACTACAGAATAGGTCGCCTAAGACTATGTCGTTATATAGTGAGGTTGATACATGTAATGTCAACTGGTGGCGTTGCCAACCTTGTTACATTTATACTACCCATGCTAGGTACAAGGATGCGCGTTGACAGCAAATATCAAGCGCGATGGAAACAGAAGAAACCAAATCAACTATCCGCCATTCTAGGGTAGGTTTATTTGCCTTCTTGCAAACCACTAGCCGCATGAGGCCCTGCCGAGGTCATTCCCAGATTCAGTACTGCTAGGGTTGACAAATTTCACAGGATATTCTGCTAGATCACGTATCTTAGCGATTGATTGTTTGTTGCTATGTGCTTATTTCACGACGGAATGGATACTGTTCATTGAATTTGGCGCCGGAATAGACTACTACCGGCACCATCGGTGCAGGCTGCAAGACACAACAAGAAGCGTTGACCGCAATGTAGTATGGTGGGTGACTGCGTAAGCACGAAGTCTTTTCCAGCGTCGTTACACACTGGTGCAATGGGCCGGATTCTCCTAAATGCATCCGAAGTCCTTGCACTCTTGATCTCGAAAATAAATCTTGTGTTGAAGATGCGTACACTTTGCCATGTGTCCTTTTTGTCAACTATCCCAAAGACTCCACGCTCGAGCAACTCGTCGGACCCTTCTCACGAAACGGTCCCTAATTGTCATATGGCAACGCTTCAAGCTCGGGATAATGGACGAAGGTGGCGGTGGCATTGGCTGAATCTTTTAACTGTTTCATCAACATCTGTCTACTCTTCACATTGAGATGCCCTGACAACAGTTGGCCGGGATTGTTTCGAGTATCAAATCTTGAAATATGTATGATTTCCTATTTGTTGATAATAACCTGCAAGGCCAGTCCAGTTGCCTGTATGGCCATTCTTTCCTTCTTGACGCACCAATACGTCGGAGTTCATAGGAAGGTTTAATACAACCTCGGACGATGGCACCTGGGACTATTTATCTGTTGAGCGCGTCAGCAGTGTCAATATATTACGAAGTACCTAGGTAATATGGGCATCGGGTGTTGAAGTGGTCGTTAACGCGTCGGGCAAATTTGAATCGTCTAGGTGATTTCTCGTGCATTTGACAATGGAAACAAAACTTTTGAAGCTATGTTATGTGCTGCGTGTTTCAATCTCCTTGCAGTCGATAGTTGAAGGATGTCAAAATCATCGGTTCGAATGACGTAACTCGACCTCCGTGAGAAATCATGGGTTCCAGTAGACTTCAAATACGTGTCGTACGCTCATCTCAGCACATCAGACTCTTTACAGTCTTAGACTTACGGTATCGCCTTCACAAAAGGCTGCGTGATTGGCTGGCCCATTCGCGATGAGAACTCTCTGCACACCGAGCGTTCTTCCGGCAGAATTCAGAGGCTTGGAATAGAAAACATCGCGTGTATTATCAAAATACGCGTTCAACAGGCCGAGAGTCTTTGGAGTAGGAACGGTGTTGAGGATCCAACGACGTGAAGCTGTATCTTTCCAATGGCATCGATTCGGGCGTCCAATTTGATATTCCCGCGGTTGTGTTGCCGAGTGTTCTATTCTTGTCGATCTTCTTGTGAATATAGAATATTCGACAGCTCCAGCGTCAATGACAAGCCCCATCTCAACATTGGTTTTCAAATGGACGAGGGTCTCTGGAGCATAATGGATGCCAGAAATGGTTTGATAGAGGAATTTACTGCTGGAGTATGCAAGGTCCGCGAGATGCTTAACGGTTCGGCCATGACATATATGCCTTAAAATGGATAGCGTGAAATGATATTTGAACAGGTTCAAAATGAATGCAATGTGAAGAAGTACCGAGAAATATACAACCTACATCTCGGAGTGGTACATAGTAGACCTGAACATTTGTCGGATCCCACCAATCAATGTTCAAAGGTTTCTAGCCAATCAGGGGCTGCCAAGCCTGCACAACGTACCCGTGCTGAGGGTCATGGGGCCAAATCGTCAAACGATTTTGTGGGCTATGCCTTGTACACTCTACACGAGTTACACTGTTAATCGAGTTTACCATACAATTCACATACAATATTGGATGCGTTGAGAAAACCCTGTGAAGATTACTACGTGTAATCCGACAATTAAGAGTCTGACTTTACTCATATCAAATATTCGTCAAAAATTCAACAATGTCAACCTCCGAATCAACAAAAATCGTACCTACTATCCGGCCCTACAGGATGGGAGAAGTGGCAAACGGCGTTTCTTGCAGAAGCAAGATCTCACGACCTAGAAGATCTGGTCAACGGAGAAGCTGAATCTTTATAACAACCCCGGATGCTAGATTTCAAGGACTTCGCAATAGGCGCCGTGGAAGATGATTCAACTGAGTCAACCGATTCCAAAATAACAGGTGTAACGACTCGTTCTCAATCACGAGCCCCGGTACCACGTCAACCACCTCAAAACCTGGCGGACCTGCAAACGGCGGAGCTCGCCACGTACACCGCAGCTCTCAATGTATACGGAAAGCAAAATGAGCGTTATGAGAAGGAGAGCGAACGAATCAAAAAGCTTCGAAAATGGATGATTGACACAGTCGATCCGACATACGCCATGACCGCTATTCACGTCACGACGAATGTTGCAACTGCGTACGAGAATCTGACACAACAGTTAGGAAGAAGCAAAACGGAGAGAAAGAAAGAGCTGCGAGATGAATACAAAAGCCTTATGAAGATCAATCGTACGCCAAGATCGTGGGAAGCATGGATCGTTGCTTGGGAAAAGATCATGATATAATCAATGCTTGAGAAGCTATCCTACTCGACAGACAGCAGCGAACAGGCGACTGAATTTCTTGACGCGGTAAGACCCTACTATCCAGGATGGTCAATCCCATACAAAATGAGCAAAGAAAAGGAAATAGATGAAGGACTTCTGAATTACCGTACCCTCTGAGGAGAGTTCCGTCAACACGTGGCATCCACCAAAAAGCCCTCTGCCAAAGTGGGCAAATGTGCATTTGCTGCGCAGTATGGCAGGGGCGATGAGAATGAGCAAGATTCAGATGAGACGTCATCCAAGAATAAGACTCAAAGGGTGACCGCAGTAAAGGATGCAAGAAGCGCAACCATACACATAATGGCTCGGTTTCCGAATCAGGAAAGAGCATGTGTAGGGCTTGTGAAATTATTGGGCATTTCAATGCTTGCTGGTATATCTTTGAACATGATTGGTTGGATCCAACAACATTCAACACGGGAACTATGGGCCGATCGAATCTTATTTCAGCCCAACTCCAACATGCCGAGCTACGATTGGCCATTATCAGACTAGTGTCGCTCAAGTGGCCTGTGGCCCTGTGCAGTGTGTAAGGCTGTAAGAGACGGGTAGGTGCCTTTCATTTGCAGCACTCTTCGTCTCAAAGCTACTAGGTGACTAGTCAATGTACGTAGTCAATTTACCGCCAGCCCCGCGAAGTAAGCTTAGTATAGAACAATCAACTACCGATGTCAATATAAGATAGAACTTGACCTGCTATATATTTCTAGCTAAAAAATATTCGATTGCGGTTGCCACTCAGGATGTTAGTCCATCTCGAAATCTCATTCGTTGTGGATCCAATCGATCTATAGAACTTAACTATGGCCGTGGACAGGACATTAGACACGGTCTTCAATCCTCAGCCTAATGCCCGCTCACGCATAGGCCATTATTATACGGACATTTGCATTCATGGCGGCAAAGTTCAGATGGGAGATACCCAATACCACTATCATGGCGAGTATTGACAAGAACTCAGAGGGAAGAAAACACTAATAGAAGACATGAACAGACGACCCTTTATCTCGCCTAGATTTCTCGAAGAATGCCCGATTCAACTCGAAATATAGACAACACGCGCAGATCTGCCACGAGAATACCTGAACATAAGTTACATAACTGCCGACCAGGTGGTGTAGTTGGCAGTACACCACCGGACGGACCCCTAAAAGTAGCCAAAAAGGGTAGGGGGGCCCAATTTGGTGAAAATATTAGGGGTAGTAGGTTCGACCTACGGTGGGCAAATGGCGCTGCTAAGGAGGAGGGTACTATGGAGGGGCTATTTCAAATACATTTCTTAGGGGGATGCCGGGTTTTTGGAGGATTTTTCCTTGGTATGCAATATTAGGGCGTTAGGAGACCAATAAGATTTCCCAAATCTTAGTGGATACCAGTGAAAAGGACGAGAACGCCGCTCCACATAAGTGGGGGGAAAGTGAGAAATAATAGGGAATGGCGACAGTACCAATGAGATTCAAAGAATCGAGCGCTGAGTTGGACGGACCTGTATTTCCGACTTCTGATTTATATGCAAGGCTCCCCTTTTCCCGTCTAATAATATATTGTGTGAATATATCCCTAAGAGGCCTCCATGTATAATAGCTTGGGACCATACTGGGGATGTCTGTCATAGCCTTAGGGAGCTGCATATGGACAATAAACTTGATTAATAATAATAACCTGAACATAACTACTGCAGGACATATATAATTGGGTGGATGGTGAAGATGAGCGACACATTTTTTGGTTACAAGGATTGGCTGGTACTGGCAAATCAACTATCGCATAGATAGTAGCAAAGCATGACTATGACTTGAATCCGAAGCAACTCGCAGCAAGCTTCTTCTTTGCACGAGGTGGAGGCCATGCAAGCCATGCAGGCCGCCTTGCCACAAGCATTGCCGTTCAATTAGCAAATGATGCATGTGTAACACTGCTTCGGGGCACAGTGTAGCGACATTATAGCCCGATCTCTAAGTGATCAGTGGCGTCGGCTCGGTCTTCAGCCCTTATCAAGCCTCGAGGTGACGCACAGTCCATCTTCATACCTCATCGTTATTGATGCTCTAGATGAATGCAATGGGGAAAATGACATTTAAACCATTTTCCAGCTCTTGTCGGAAACTCGCCAATTTACACCCTTGCGCTTACGTTTCTTGCTTACCAGTAGACCAGATACAGTGATTGACCGGGGCTTTCAGGAGGTGCCAACGGTTGAGCGTCGAGATACTGTACTTCACGAAATTGGGCCTGGCCTCGTCGGTCGTGATATTGCCCTTTATCTCAATCATGAGCTTAGCCTGATCCAACAAAACTGGTGTCTGGGACCGAATTGCCTGATGCAATGCCAGGTTCAACAATTGATGAATCAAGCAAGTGGTCTCTTTATTTTGGGTTGCCACAGCATCTCGATACATTCGCAAGGGACGAACCCATGCCGACGAGCGGTTATCCAAGGTTTTGAAAACCCGGACAGGGGATTCTGCACCAGAAAAAGAACTTAATGCAATATACACAATGGTCCTTGTGAATTCTATCCCTGGAAATCCAGTGACGAAGAGAAGGGAATATCTTATGGATTGCTGAGTTATATACTAGGAAGTGTTGTGGTTCCGTTTATGCCTCTTTCCATTCAGACTTTGCATTTTTTTATTGAAGATTCCACCTGGGCAACGAACGAGATCACGAGAACGGTGATTAATCTTCATTCAATTCTTCACATTCCACAAGAAGCAGAGGATGAGCTTCGAATACATCATCTCTCATCCCAAGACTACCTGATCAACCCCACCAGATGCGGCCTAGAAAGTCTCAAAGTCAGCGAGAAAGATGCGCATAGGAGGTTGTTGCTTCATTGCCTTCGTCTCATGTCAGCGACTTTAAAGAAGAACATATGCGACCTAGATTATTCTAACCCTGGCATCCAGCGATCGGAGGTAGAAGAGAGATGTGTCCAGCATTTGGTTCCTGCTTCTGAGGTGGTAATTCAAAACCCATGGATTACCTGTAATGGATACAATGTTCTCTGGCTCCACCAGAATATAGATCTTATGTGTCTACTGTCTATGCGACTAAGATTACCATCGGGTGTTCTTCGGGTCAAGTTCTTTTATTTGAACTGAAATCTACCAATTACCATCGTCATCCGTGGATCATTAATATTTTCAAATATCTTCACAAAAGGAGGGTATGGGATAGATGATGCTCATGTAGTGATACCAACTAGACCCAAAAAGCAGCGCGCATACTAGATGATCTAGTCTGGTAAGATATAGCTAGCAACGAGGATCACGTGGAATGCAGAGTGAGGGAGTGGGACGTTGTCCCAACAGGCACTGATGGGAGCTTATAAAGACGCTGATATTAGGGATTGTATAGGGGCTAATAGGCACTGATGAATTCTCTGGTACAACTATCCAAGATTTACAAAAAAGATTGAGTATTTCCAGTCAAAAGAATCTTCCGATCCGGAATACTTCATATCTTCTTTGTAAATCTTGGATAGTCGTACCAGAGGATTTATCACTCGCTTTTCCTCCACACCATACGGATCCGAATGCGCATCTTGGTATTGATTCAAATACCTAAGGGTCGTTCGGTACGGGGTAATTCATGCTGGCTTATATCCACTTATAGGTTCGATTCCTATTGGCGCTGTTGGTACAGTGGCTATTCTTTTGGCAGTGCCAATAGGGATCGAACCTATAAGTGGATATAACACAGCAGATCAACATTGGCGTAGGGTTGCGTGGAGGCAACGCCGCGGAAACAGGGTTTGGTTTTGTAGGTGCTTCATACAAGCCCGGTCGATTCGAATCAACAACTTCAGTTGTTGAAAATATGACCTTCGGATCAGGGCTTTTTTTTTGGTGTTGCCGATTCAACCTTTTCAGGCTGCAAAGGTATCGCTTGTGTCAACTTTGGAGACGGTTTTGGAGACGTCGGTTTGGTAAGAAGATATGCGAATTTCTCCCTGAAACGTGGCGATACGTTGTTTCCAACGTATATCATGACATTTTTGAATCGTTGCTCGTCCCAATCTGGTCCTAATGAATCCTTGAGAGTAGCATTCAAAGCATCCGCAGGAGGCACCTTGTGTGGTTGGAGTAAACGCCGTTGGTGCGAATCAATTTTCTAAATCGTACCAGGATGAGAGTCGGCATCTTGCGAAAGTGATCCAGATTCCAATGTTGAAAATCTTCGCTCATTGATTGCCAAAGGTCGTAGTCATAAAGATCCGCATATTCTTGCGTCTTCCGTTCGACGTACGCAATGAGTTCCGGGTCAGGCTTGCCAGCAGGGTCAAAGGTTGTAGCATTCGATAGATGTCCTCGCTCCTCCGTGCGAGCGAGTGACTTCAAGTGAGGTCGCGAAATGGGATTGAGAAAGAACTGCGCTGTCGCGGTCGTCCATGTTGTCCATGTTGGCCACGTTGCTGGTTGGGTGTATCGACATATTCAGCGTACTGAGATGGGACGATTGGTTCTGACCCTGAGAGCGCGTTGGCGGGCGGTGATTCGCCATGGTGCGAATCGTAGGTGGTGAAAATAAGCTTATACAAATTAAGCTTGTACAACAGTAAAATAAGATAATCCGTAGTAAGTTTAATTTGACAGTCTCGGGCGTAAGAAGAGAAGGTTGAGTACATGATTGGGCAGAAAACTTATAAAAAGTTGTATGTGTAGAGAGATAGAGTACGTGAGTAGTAAGGTAGTAGAAAGATAGTAGGTAGAGAGTAGAAAGATAATATAAGAAGAGCAGGCGAAGTATAGAAAGATAGATAATATGGAGATTAGAAGAGAAGAAGAATGGGAGTGTCGGTGAGATGGGGAGCTGGGAGCACACTCCGGATTCGTATCGTCGTGCAGCTTCGGAATATGAATCTCAACTAAGAGCTCACATGCAGGTAAAACGGTGTGTATGTCGGCACACCGTAGAAAGGGCAAGAAGAAGCAATAGCGCGGAGCAAGCTCAACAGACTAGTGCCCTGCAGTCCCGCTCAATATCTCACTCAAAATCATACACGCAATCTTAACAATGCCTCTTACAGCTTGTACGCCAACAAATCGCGAAAAACCTTATACCGTCGATATCGACCTGGCATATAACCACAAAACGCCACTATGTCGAGACCGGTTTTAACTGGTAGCATTCAAGACGCTAATCACTAAACGAGTACGTGGCTAATTTGTAACTTGGATTACGGTACCAATACCTATATCTTTCCACCAACATCCACACTTAGCTCTTGATTTCACGCTCGTCAATGAACACGGATTGGCCCGCAACCCTACGAGTGATGAATTTGAGAGGATCAGCAACTTGTTACCTCCTAATCTTGGCATAGGAGCCATCGGCCCTTTTCTAGTTGTCCAAGTCGTTTAGTTGCCTCCAAAACCTTGGCCTATATCCGTTGCTGGACTCCCTCACTTTATGACAACAGACATGTTCGTAATACCCTGGAGTATGGGACCGGGCCGGCCTCATCGCCATGAACTGGAACATCTTGATGCCCGATGGATGATCTGTTGAAGGGAATTCCCGGCCACTCTCCAGCGCCGCCTTCCAGATGTAGTTAGCGTCGTTCTGTGGGATATAGAGCTCGCTAGCTAGCGAGGCTCTTCCCACACAACAACAGCAGATTCATGAGATAGCACAAATATCGAAGATATTAGGCTTCAAGATGATCGATCTCCCGTCAGATATTTGAAGCGGTAATCCACCTTTTTGAAAGTGAGAATGTCGCCATTTCTAAAGTAGTTTGGATGGGCGGGATTTGGCGCGTGACCATTGATGATGGGACCGATCTGTCAATTCTACCAGGCATAATTTGCCAAGCTGGTATCATATACCTGCCCGGGAGGATCAATAGAATGAATGAGGCTGCCTCTCGCGAAAAGATACCAGGGCATTCCGACGGTGATGATACTCCGTCTTCTCCCATGCGTCCTGGAGTTATCATTACTTCTAAAACCTTACCCACAACTTCTCGTTGCTATGGGTAAAAGGGTCATCGTCGCCGGTGATCTCAACATCTCTGCTAGCGAGATAGATTCCGCACACATCACAGAAGCTATACGCAAAGGAACCGGAAGCGAAGACGAATACATCTCAAGCCCTGTACGCCGAGTCTTCAACCAGTTAGTAGAGGGTGCTAAAGTGCTGGGTCAACGCGACTCGGGGAGAGAAGTCCCGGTGCTACATGATATTTGTCGTTCATTCCACCCTGATCGAAGAGGGATGTATACTTGTTGGGAAACGCGGGTGAATGCACGGCCGGGAAACTATGGCGCGAGAATAGACTACATCTTGAGCAGTTTGGATATGAAAGATTGGTGGAGCGAGGGTAACATACAAGAGGGTTTAATGGTACGTTTTTCGGATGTTCTACGAGGCCATACTAATTTCTCAGGGTTCTGATCATTGTCCCGTATATGCGATCTTCAAGGAGAAGGTGCTTTTAGACGGCAACGAAGTTGATATCAAAGATATTGTCAACCCTCCCGGCGTGTTTGTAAATGGAATTCGACAGCGTGAATACTCAGCAAAGGATCTATTACCTCTATCTGGTCGTCTCATTCCGGAATTTACACAGCGACGAAGTATCAAAGACATGTTTACTCGCAAGCCGTCTTCATCTTTCAAGGAGAATAGCATAGCTATCAACAATGCTGTAAACGAAACATTTGTTCCGGTCAGATCTGAATCTGCTTCAACGAATACAGTTGAGCCGTCCAAATCCGAGCTGTACAAATCACAATCAAACTCTGAGCGAACGTCCAATACTTCAGCAAATGGAGTTTCTAAACGAGCCCGAAAAGAAACTGCGCCTGCGCCACCTCCCAAGAGAAGTAAATCTGGCGGTCCAAACACGTCTGGGAAGGGACAGCAGAGCTTGATGGGCTTCTTCAAACCAAAGAAAACGCAAGATAGCCAGGATGCGAAAAACGTGCAAGAAGCCAGTGCCCCTGGCTCAGAAGATGCTTTAGGATCCAGCCCTACAAAACCCATGCCTCCTGTATCCTCATCACCACAAAAGCCAAGTCAAACCTCCCAGGTGACGACGACAGATAACGGCGCAACGACGGAATCAACGGACGAGACTGTGATTGATCCAATAGCCAGCAAGGAGTCATGGTCAAAACTATTCACCAAGAAAGCAACACCAAGATGCGAAGATCATCAGGAGCCATGTATCATGCTCACGACGAAGAAACCAGGCATCAATTGTGGTCGATCTTTCTGGATGTGCTCACGACCGTTGGGTCCGACTGGACAAAGCGAGAAGGGGACGCAATGGCGATGCAAGACATTCATCTGGGCGAGTGATTGGAATGGACAGGACGGAGGTGCATGATGCTAGGTTGGTTTCGGGGGCGTATATGAAGCTATTGCGATGTCAGACAACTGCTCTCTCGTTGAGCCTCGACACCTGAATACCATGGCATCAACATTCTTTATCGTAGGACTTTCTATTGGCAGACAGACGAGTAGGACAAACACCAATAGGGGCCCTCCCCAGAGACACTCTACACATGACATCAACCCCTCTGTCGAGTTCATCGAGAGCCTGCGCCACGACGATGGCTGGGGCCTGAAAATTCTTCAACCTGGAGGCTGGTGTCAAACGACTGCACGTGAAGATTCGACCAGATCACGTCAATATCAAAAAATTCCTTCCAGGGCACGTGCCTCGAGTCCAACGGCTTTCCCCGGCCACCTCGAAGCAAGCAAGCAGAGACCAGCCCCTTCTTTTCTATTCAGCACCAAGTCCGTCAATAGACAAGAAAAAATTTTCTCTCCGACAAACGAATCTGAAACACTGGTCATCTGACTCTTTGTTGCCCTGCCATCTCCTGTTCTTGACGGTCTCCCAGCCACGAGATTTCCCTGGCAACCTGACAAACGCTTTTATATCTAGGCAGCCAGCCAGCCCCGAATCTTCCACCGCGATCTACCGACTTCAATCAAACAATCCTTTTGTTCCCAGCCACAATAGATTCCCACCTATTCGTCCTCGCAGCCAATCAACCAGCCTCTCTCGGTTCTATCGCCTTCTTCCTGCCTCGTGACTCACTATCAAACAATAAATACAACCGCATTGTCAACCTTGTGGATCCTATCAAAAAAACCGTTGAGGTGGCTGGCCATCCCCACGCGTTTGTCGCCGAAATATGAGCGAAAAATCCTTCATGTCTTGTTTCATGTTAGGCTCGTGACTCGGAGATTTTTTCCTATGGTGGGCCTTCAGAATCTTTCTCCCCAACCCCCAGATTTTCGATATATCATGGCTCTTCAGGACCTGTGCATAGGTAGAAGAAATTCATGCATAGGGTGCGAAACTCCTGTCGACATGCCTTTGAACAGTCTATCCAGGAGTCCTTGTCCGTCCAGGCAGCAATCCAGTCTACACCTGATTCCCAAGGCATCCATGTATCTACACATCTATACATACATCTACATAGACAAAAAAGAAGGCAGATTTTCTGAATTAACGTTCCATTGACTATTCTCAATCTAAAACTACCTCTCCCACCCAAAGCAAGCACTTTCCATGTCCCCTGATAATCAACCCCCTTTTTTTGTCCTCCTCCACCCATTAGAAGCCATACGTAATAACGTAGCCATAACCATAACCATCACCTCCATATTCTCCCCCAGATTCTCCTCCCTCCCCCTTTCTTCTCCCCCAGATTCTTCCATCCCCAAAGTGTAAAAAGCAAAACCGTATCGCCGTCCCATCCCCCATTCGCCGAAACCGGTTTATCGAAAAGAGAAAAAAGAAAATAAGTGATCGGGGTATCGTAACGATCATTGTCATGTAAAAGTGTAAAGTGTAAAGTGTAAGAAAAAGAGTCGTGAGCCACACACACAATTCATTTGTCCATCGAAAAAAGCGGAAAGGAGTAAGAAGTGTGTGTGTGTGTTTGTCGTAAGTTTCGTTTGGATTAGAAAAGTCGTAAGCCATCCGGGCGTGAAAAAAGAAGCGTAAAAACCGTGACGAAAGCGATGCGAAGAATAAGACTGAAAGCGAAGAACATGCATGCGTAAAAAAGAAGAAGAAAAGTCGAAGAACGAACGAAACGCGGATCGAAGAAGAGAATGAACTGAACGAACGCTTGCGAGAATGACCGAGTAACCGAATTGAAATGAAAGCATGAAAAGAATGAAGCCTTTTTTTTTGGAAGAAATCGAATGATATCCAACATCAGACTGTGCTTGTCGTTGACTGTTTTCTCTGAGCCCCCTTTTCCTGGTTCGGATGCATTGCCGGATGAGATGGATGCAGGGAAAACGGAGAAAGTCGAACTGGGAATGCGGAATCATGCGATTTGTTGTTTTTGATGGGTTTTCTGTCTGTTTTTTTGCTCGAGGGTTTTGATGGGTTTTTCGAAGTTTTTTTGTGAGGGTTTTTTGCTGAGGTTGGGTGGTCAATAGTGGAAGGCAGCCTCTGATTTGATTTTTGAACTTGGAGATGACATGTGGTGATGGAAGATGAGATGGAAGAAGACGATGAGTATTGATGAAGATAGCTCGAACCAATGGCGACTGAATTCCACTTGCTGTATAAGATATGCCCATGAAATGCCTGATTCGTGATGATGGGTTGAGCAAAAACAGCGACATGTCGAGCTTCCATATACCAAGCTCACAAATCGTAACAGTGCCAGTGAGAACCATGAGCGCTCTCTCCCTCATCTGCGTCGATTGTTCGGACCTCGAGCTTGCATATGAGCCCGAGCCTGAACTTCAGCATTGTATTGCTTGACTGCTACCAATCGTTGTGAGGCATTGGCATTGGTGACCCAGCCGTTGTACTCAGTACGATCAAAGTCTGAATAGCTGTAGGCTTCAGTAGGTGGAGAGGGAACAGCAACAAAAGCCATCAGTTCTTCCATTGTCTGATCGGCGAAATCGTCCTGCTCTTGTCCGCTGGCCACAGTAGAGGGGCTAGAATTCACTGGAGATTCGCATGGAGTTTGAAGGGAATGCTCCTCTTCGTCTTCAGTGAATGCGTCGAAATCAGAATTTCCAGACGGTTTGCGAGAGTTTCGACGTTTCTTCTCACAGGGTTTGCGTGGAGCGTATTGATAGTCTGGGTATTTCAGGGCATGTTCACGCTTTGCCTCAGCAGCGAGTGCTCTGAAGTGAGTCTTGACCTCCTCTGACTCGTTGTTCCAAAGCGATCCTACAGTGACAGCTTGGAATCGTCAGTAAATTGTGTTGAAATTTTGGGATTTACTCAATTTACTCACAGATGTCGTTGTTGTGCATATTGGGATCTTGTTCTTTGAGAATGGAGTGATAATGCTTGCGATAGAGAATGAAAGCATTAGGGGGTCGAGGAACTTTGTTGCGCTTTTCGCTCTTCTTGTCCATCATTTCAGGAGATCTGACCGAACAGTCGCTGAGTACGAATTGTCCTCCAGTTGAAGTTTGAGCGAGCACCATGTTGTCTGTGACTGATCCTAGACCCTTGAATTCTGGCCGCGCTAGAATTCGAACGCATTCCAAAGACTCATCAACGAAAGCCACACAAGGACGACCCAGAAATGCCCTGAGAAAGAGATTAGCTCATGTATATACATGCTCAGATGGATAGTCTCACGATAGTTGCAATTTGAGTTGCTCGATACTCGAAGACCCAATGATGGCTGTGATATTGAGTGGGAGTAGTATCTCGTTGTCAGTCAGATGGAAATTCATGATGGCTTCATTCCAAATGAGCTCTGTTGCACTAGTAGCCATCCCAGCTTCAGGATCAACAGCGTACGACTCCATTCTGACAATTGATGGAGCTTTGTATGAATGAGGAGAGTTGTTATTGTTCTTGGCTGAATTCTGACGGTCCGTGGGGCGAAATGAAGATATTCAAGTGTAATGAGATGGTGATTTTGAATGAGAAGAAGATCTTGGGATAGATAGAAATTATCAAAGGTGGGCAAGGATGATATTTAACTAGAGGACTTGACAGAGGGGTGGAGACCCTTGAGTGGTTCTTAAACCCGGATAGGCATGCGGTTTTCTTTGTTGATCAAACGCATGCAAGTCAACGCCTCCTCTCCAACGGACCCATCCCCTACAAACGCCCACTCTGTTTCAGTTAGACTTTTCCCAGCCACCGAGGCACTCTATTGAGTCTATTGAGTCTATCGAGTCTATTGACTCTATTCTATCTGACCCAGCCCTCACTTTGACACTTACCCATTTATCTACTCACTATCTTACCCTCCCCTCATCTTCTCTTCACCCATCTCCCCCTGCCTTTTCTTCCCCATCTGCTCCTTTCTTCTCTTCACTCACCTCCTCCTTACATCTTCTCAGATTTCTCTTCCTTGTCTTTATCAATCTATCACTCGTGCCTCATCAAGAAATGTCTTCGAATCATCAAATCTCCCTCCCATCACAAGAGCCACCAGACAAGCTGGGCGACGACATTGGAACGTTGCTCGTGTGGCTTCGTCAGATGCAACTAAACCCATCTACCCCTCCTTCGCGTCGCCTTCAGGCCTACTATGTCATCAATTTCTACGGCCAGCACCACAATCCCTATCGTCTTATGGCACAGACTACTGCTATGTGTAGAGGCGAGCTGGTTCTTCCCCAGCCTTCTATCATCAGTCCCAACCCTGAGACTTCGACACTCGTTGAGCGCTGGGGAAAGCAGATCGAGGATGCAGTCATAGACTTCCACATTGTACCAGCCATGTCTGACTTCGAAGCCCATCCCTTTGAGATCTTCACTTTCTTGCCCAAAGACTTCGAAGGGAAAGTGGATGCCAAAACAAATCTTGAAGCTCACAACAAGATGCTGAAATATGAACAGCTTGGTCATACTCAACTTATGGCATACACCAAACGCTTCGGCTATCACCACATTTTTCGGGGTGGGCTACGGGAATACTATCTAACGTAAGTACCGCCTAAGAATTTCTCCAAATATCAAGTCTAACCGGTGTCCCAGAAAACTCATTGCTGAACACTACAACTTCTTGAGAGTGGACCATCGCAGTCGCGAATGGCGTCGTCACACTCAAATGATCTTCTATCATCTTCTAGACAAGCAACCAAACATGACATTGGACGAGCTTAGAGTTGTCATCAGAAGCACTCGAGCGTATCCTTACGACATCCTCGTCTTCCGTGAGTCTAAGTGAACTCAAAACAATGTCATCATTGGAATTCTGCTAATATGTGTTAGGCAACTGGTTGATCCGAAGCCGCAGAACGTACCACGCAATGCAGGCATGCATCTCGATCATGACAGATGAAGCTTGTAAGTCAATTGATCCCATTATACCTGACTTTACTAACTTATTCTCTAGTTGAAATGTGACTGATCGCTCAGAATGCCCGATTTGAGAAGGAAGTACCAAGATCTAGCCGAGCTACCATCACCAAAGTACAGAATTGGTGTATTTTGAGAAGGCTGCTATTCATCGTCGTGCTCCTACATGATCACTTCTCGATTCAGGTCCACTGCTCTCCCAACTCATTGGCTGTGGTCTGTCGACATATTGATCAGCGAATTCTTTCTATCTACGACGAAGGCGAGGTTGATTATTGGTGATCTTTCTGCGAGTGCTTGGATGTTCTTTGCTTCTCCGGGCATTCTTTCTTCTTTCATTCTTTCTATGGCATGGCTATGATGTTTTTTTCTTTCTTTTTTTCTTCTTTGTCCGCAAGCCCCCCGTTTTCGATCGCACAGACGCTATCGACGAATCCAAAAAAAAAAAAAAAAAGCAAAAAAAAAAAGTTCAAAAACAAAATCGACAAAAAAAAAAGATCAGGGCGAGCGGGCTTACTGCATGGACGGCGAAACGACTCATACTTTACACGGCGGTCAGGTCAAAAGGCGCATGTTTAGGCGTGGTTTACGCGATGATGAATCATGGGTGATGACAAGGGCAAATGGCATACAATCAGAAAGAACTAATGGTGAATGGTGATGGCTCTCTACGGAGGCTAGGATGGCTTTCATTTTCTCTTTCTTATGTTCCTATTTCCAGACAGTTGCCGATGGACAAGACTTGACGGTGACGATGGCTTTAATTAGGTAGTCTAGCTTAGCTACAGTAATGAGAATGAAAACAGTTAACGATGAACTCCATCTTCTTTCCTAAGGATGTAGTCTAAGGTAGTCGGGCTGCAGCTGTCTCGATTCATCCATCTTCTTGGTGTTGTTGGCGGCGCGTATGCAACTTCGCTCTTGCACCTCTCCAATCTTTGACCTCAGCCAACACTTTCGCCGTCATCTTGAGTCGTCAGCTATCTCGCCTGCTATCATATCATGCATGGCGTCTCTCGGAGCTCGGCGTCATGTCTGTTTTCGACCAGAGACATGTCTAGTCTTTTCCCAGCGTCGATCGACTCTCTCCGTCTACAGGTTTGATAACTCCTCTCTGCTGGCTCCGTAGTGCGTACTTGTTATCCATTGCTAATATGGCTTGTTTTCCTGCACAGGACACGTCAGTTGGAGCTCGAAAACGACCTAGTTCAGAAGATCGTGTCCGTGAACCTCGATATCGCAAGCCGGAAAAACAACACGGTCGAACCGACAGCTCATCTAGCGCAGATGACTCCTTCAGGAATACGGACTGTATTCAACGGGCGGCTATGGCTTCTAATTCGAAATATCCGAATCGATAATCATTTCCAAGAGAAGAAAGCGCCTCGAATTTGACGTGTACATCGTCTTCCGGCACGTTGATTCGAAATCAATTTACGCTAGTTTTTACGACGCTTCGACGCTCCCTAAACAAGTCCAGACTTGTGCAATTCGACGGGTCGGGGTAGCCGAAGCTTGGAACGCTGGTTATGCTGCCCTTTCTTTGTCTTTCATTGCCACTCTCTTTGTGGTCAACGTCACTAGGCCTACGCCATTGGTTGTTCGGGGAAAGAGAACAAAGTAATGCTACATCACCGCGATTACTTAATATGGATGCTAATATCACAAAGCCACGCGAGACCTGCAGGAGGAAGAGGTCAGCCCGAGATGTTGCGTCGAATGAGATACTCTGCATCTGCAGGTTGTGTTAGTCCTGCAGTTTTCCCAGGATGGAGCTGGCTGCAACTATCCCGAGCTATGACCATGCTGAGATCATGGCTGTCAATTATTTCGAGATTATCCGAGTTGAAAGTTCCGACAGTCGAAAGCGCTACTTCGTTCTCGTGGTCATACGTACCGATATTCGCCAATAATTGTGCGTCGTGCATGCCATCGATCTAATCCTTCGACGTTACTCAAAGCGGACGGGTATCGAGGTGTAACCTACTCGGCCGGACACAAACTCTTCAACGGTCTGGTGACACCACGACGTGTAACAGCTCTTGCTGAGGACGAATGGTGGAGATTCTGGAGTCTGGAGTCTGGAGCGGAACAAAGAACGTCGTGATAAAGTTGCCGGGTAAATGGGGCCGTGCACCAGATGCGTCGGATTGAAAATGGAAGGCTGCAGGCGGAGATTGAATACATGCCTTGACACTACTGGATGTAAGCTCCCTTCTTCAATCGATTAGGGCGGCAAATCATTTGACATGGCTGACCAAGATTCCAAGAACCTGTAGGCTACGTACCGAGTTTCTTCAAGCCAGCAGGGCAGCCTCTGTACAGTGCAGGCCGAATCGAAATCGACGGTTGCATGATCCAGACTTCCCCGGAGAAGCAAATATAAGCCACATTTGGCCATCGACGAATGAAACGACGTCCCTTTGGATTGGAAACCTTAACCGCCACGTACTAGCATGCAAGCCAAGGATAATTATGAGCTGGGGTTTGATTAGTTTATGTTTTCGGTACCGATATTGGCTGGAGGTGCATATGCGAATCCAGACCCGGCTATGAGAATGACATACTCGATTCTGGTGTTTTGATCCAGGATGAAAACGGCGTACAGTACATGACTGCAGCATCTCATGGTTTCCCAGATGGTGGAACGGAAGTCTACCACCCAAATTCTAACGGCCAGGTTATCGGACATGTGGTTCACCGTCTTACAGATATCCCGATATATAGCTCTCGTCAGGCTTCGCGATGGCATTGAATTCGAAAACCACACGTTTCAGAATAAGAACGAGCCTGATGGCGTGTTACTAAAGGGAATCAGAGACCCTTATAAAATGCGGCTATTCGAGACACTCTCAATGGAGAACAGCTTTGTTGGACCAGTAGACGCACAATTTCTTAGGGTGTCTTTAAAACGCATTACTCCGTCTGACAGCCACAAGCACATGTGGGTAGAACAGTCATGGGCATGGTATGGACAAGACACACTTCCAGTTGATGGAAGCTGCAGATCTGCTCTCTATGATAAAGATGGTTATGTTGTAGCTTTTTTCCAATATCTCTCAGACGATACTGGAATTGGCATTGGAGTCGCGGCTCAGGAGCTGCTTCATATGGGCTATAGCCTACATATAGGTATCAAGGGGTAAATGTTGCTTCCTGCATAAAGCGGAGTATACACTAGCTTGATAGACTATATTGTTATCTTAATTAGGAGTGCCATGTTCATTATTGATAATGAACGATCCTATTCTATCTCTACTAATATACCATCTAAGTAAACACTCGACGTAACAGCGTGGATTGCTATCTCGAACTGTGAAATACTGAAACAAATACTGCAGATAACATTAGTTTTCACTTTAAAGTAGAAAATTCGTGCATCCAGCATTGAACTTTCTGTCTTCATTGACTCAAGGCCAGCAAGACGGAATGGACTGCGAGAGCCGCCGAGAAACCCCGGGGTCTCTATCATAATTTCCGTGAAGTGGCCGTTCTACAGCTGCTGACGAATCTGTGTCTCTGTTCTCTTTATAGAGATGATTTTGAGGCATTCCCAAGTATGTGATCTAAGTAGCAGACAGCCGTTAGATAAGGAGCATGCAATGGAGGCTCTCAATTGTAATGTCGCGCTTGAGACGGGCTTGCGCAACGTTCACTAGGATTCTAACTCCACGGAATATTCCCGATCTATGGATAGTACAATGATATACAGATGCGGTTTGCTTGCGCCTAAGGTTCGAATTGAATGGAAAAATGGTAGAACTTACTTGGGAAATGATTGGTAACCTGGGTGAGTCGGATCCTGTAACTCCTGTTCCCACAAAGATAAAGTATGATTGCCTAATAGACAAAAGAGTGGTAAAAGTAGCGGAGGCACGCATAAAATCGTACTCCCCTTGTTACTCCCTATCGCGACCAGAAGTTGTTCATATCCTGTGGCGGCAAAGATAGCTGATTGCAGATGTTAACTGGCATCCATCTAGACTTGTTTGAGTATAATGAGAAGTCCCCTTCTACTTCAACTAGGGATAAGCGATGGCCCCTTACTGGACTTGAAAAGGTCCCCATTGATGGATAGAAGCGATATAAGGAGGTACTGCGGCTATGTCGCATATATCCGCCCTCCGATATTAATAAATTGTTCAGAGGTGCCGAGCAACCATGTTAGACATTGATACCTGAAACTATTATGTCCATTGGTAGTGTTGAAAGAAGTGATCTTTTCACATGTTCTTAAGGCATGTCGCCGGATTCTGTGCTCCTCAAATCAGGATGGTAGTTTGGACATGCATATTAACAACGTAAGCTGGAATACTAGGTAAACCCTTGCTCATCACTAGCATACCAATCGACAAGAGGCTGGCAGTCTTTGGAAACCATACTTTGCAACACGGTGGGACCACAATTAGCCACAGGTAATGAATAGCTTACCGAGTATCTATCTAGAATTGATCGTTCACAGAACTACCGGGATAGGGACTTGTCCTATATGAATTAAGATGGAGCGACTACAAAGGGGATAAAGTGAGTATAGACATTTTAAAAAGAATCATGAAATATGTACACCAAAAGAAAGTAGCCTTGGAAACCACTCCTCTACCCCGGCCGATATGTACATATGTAAGAAGACTCGACTAGTATTAAGCACTACGCGGTATCAATAGCCACTAAAACGTATAGGTAACTGATACATCAATTGATATCTAGTTCCCACAAGCGCCTAGGTGACTATTAGTTCCAGGTTGTAGTTGAAGATATACCTACCTAGGTAGATATCAATACTTCCACAAGTAGATAGCAGCAAAACAGTGTTTTACATGCATCGTTAGAGAGGCTAGCATAAAATTTTTATTTCTTGTTTATCTACTGTGAGTACTGTAGCTAGAACGGGGTTGATCTTTTATGAGACTTTTTACTCTAATTATCCTGATATTTAATTTTGAGCATAGGCTGATTGCAGAGCGAAGTTCCTTGACCAACAGCCAGTCTTAATCTGACTGGGTCTAACACTCAATCTAGAACAATGATTTCTCTGTGTCCTTCGTCGGTTCTTTTCTTTTCCTGCTGTTCCGTGTCTGTAATGTTGAGGGGAGCTGGTGGCTTCACCTAGACCTGCTCATGCATAATGAGAACCTCATTGAAGTCGCAGTCCACATTATAAGGAGAAGGTCAGACGCTTATTAGCGCCTTAGCCTCCTCTTCACTCGTGTGGTGCAAGCAACGCATATGATCCTTAGAGTAAATTTCCTGGCACCCACTCTGTCGACACCCGTAGTCGTATTCTTGCCGTGTGAGTTCCAGCTTGAACTTTACACAACGCATAAAGATTTCGCGCAATTGTGTAAAGGCTGATTGTTCGACGTCTGGCGGGTAATACGCGCCGAAGGTATGCTTGACGGTGCGTAAGAGCTTATTGCATGCTGAATCAAGCGGACAATTTGGATCTGTAACGCCGAGAGCTTTACTGCTCGATGAGCGCCAAATCTCCCATGTGTGGCTACTTTCCGTTACTAAATTAGCATCCATAGCCTCAACTTGAAATTATTGTGTTAGCTTCTTACCCCAACATCTGATATTAGTGGCAAGAGTGGCCAAGCAAGAGTCATAGATTTCATCGGGACTGCCGACAAAAAGGGGTTTCCAAACAGATTCAAATACAATACTGGCAACGGTACCCCCGATATACGCGCGCTTGCTCCAGATGTCCTGGAGGAATTTTTGACATGGGGCAATATAGGGCACGGCCACCTTCAATTCCTCTACTATCATATTGTCCAAAAGATTTGCATTGCCGAAGTACTCTCTCATCCATATATCCAGAGCGGAGCTAAGTTCGCGCCATTTCTCTGTACACTGATCGTCATACGTGTTTGTCTTGGCAGCTTTGAAAGGAGTTGACTTTTGACATCGAACTAGTCGTGGTAGTAGCGGCCTTTCGCCGGTCCTCCGCGCGACCCTCCTTCTTTAGTCGAAGTTGCTCTTCAAGCTGTAAGATTTTGTATCTGAGGTCCGCTTTGGTTTCGGTTTTCTCAGCCTTCTTAGATAGTTGTTCCAGGTACTTGCGTTTGTTGTGAGGCATCGCGAGTTCCTCATTTAGATCAGAAGGCTCCTGCCGATCTATAAAATGCCAGATTATCCTAGCTAGAGATAGACATCCAACTGCTAGCTGGGTGACTGTACAGCTAGTAGTTAAGCTGTTCTACTCACCTTGAGTTATCATCTGAAATAGAGCCACTACCTCTAGGCTTGTCTTTTTGTCCACAGTAGGAGGAGGATCATGGCCAGGGGTAGTCTGTAGAGGTAGACATCTCCGCGCTAAGCGAGCTGTATCCAAGAATAGAGGAGTCGATATGTGCCCCCCTGAAGTTGGTGAGGGAGAAGATGAAGAGGTTGGATGACAGAGCTTAATTACAAAAACAGATTAGACAGTTCTTTAGTAACACGCTCTAATTGGTCAATCCTAGTTGCATTTGCAACAAATGCTTCTAATGGTCCCCACCAAACCTAATATGCATGTTAGATAATCTGGATATCCCAACAAGACACCACTTTAGGGCATATATGCAGGATATTTGGGCCCTCAGATTTCAGCCCAATATTTACCCCTCCCCCGGCTTGGAACTTCATGTATTCAGAGGGGGAAACAGAGAACTCAATACATACAATCTTGCTAGTCACTTCTTCCTTTCCCATCTGTATGAGATACGATTCAGGATTGACCTGGAGTAAACCCACCAATCCGACAATGCACGTATTAAAAATTTGTCTGACACGACAGCGTCAATAAAAGCATCATTTTCATACTGAGCAGAAAATTTTTTTATTAGTAGTAGGATAGGTACAGGTTAATAGAAAAGGGCCCACGAGCACAGGTGGGCTAACGCATTAGAACTTTGACAGCAGACTAGGCCCTAATGAGGTACTATTTAACACGAGAATCTTTCGACGATATAAGCAGTAGCCATAATAATCGGCATTGTTCCGGACTTAGGATAGCTGCTAAGCAAAGGGAGATCTCTTGCGAAGTCTATGCTCATGTCGATAGATCTTGTACACGGTGAACACAAGGAGCAGTGAGATGCAGACTAAGCCTCTGGTTAGACATTCTCACTTAAAAAAATGGGGTGTGGCGACTTACAACTTACGCAAGATGGCTAACGCATACTAGAGGTGGTGACTTCCCCTAATGTTGTTGAAAAAAGGTGTCGCTACAATGGTGAGCGAACCGGCAAGGATGCTACGAAACCATCCGTTTTCTCCAGTTGCGGATGCAGCGTAAGGACCATAGGCGCATATCATGTAATCAATAAGGCTCATCTGAATGGTGTAGTTGGCAATACCAACAAAAGCTGCGAAAACCATTCCTGTGGCCCAAGGAAGTTGTATAACTTGTAAGCAACAAGCGAGATTGAACAAACCAATAGGCAAGCAAGGAGTGGTACAGGGCAACTACCAGAGACGCGATTCGTAGAAAGAACTTTCGTCATTAGGTCTGAATGCACGCTCGCGTATGTTGCACTTGATAACTGGAAAGTAAGAGAACCAAGCAATAAAGTATCCAATAAGGATTGGAATGAAAGAGAGGCCCTGTTCGACGGCATTGAACCCCCGTTGTTCGTATGTAGGATAGAATAACTGCATAATCATGAAAATTATGACATTACTGAAACCACCGGCTATAGAAAGGATCACGGCAATCGGTTCCGTCAGTAACCTGTGGAATGGCTGAATCGAGATAATCGCGAACTTCGTAGCCTAAAAACGCAAGTGAAACTGCTCGAGCTCATTTGGTCTGTAAACGCTTGAATTTTTACAGGTTCTGCGCATTTACGGCGTCCCATATCGGGTAGGTGTGCATTGTCTTTGGCGATCCTGTCCATCATAATAGTGGATCGAGTTTTAGGAACAAATAAGACGTGCAAGATTTTGACGAAGACACCGAAGATAAGCTGGATCCAGATTCACTAATGCCACTGAAGATGTTGTTGGCTAAAACCCCCAATAATAGAACCGAAGAAAATACAACAAACTTAACAGCATATTGCTGGTTATCTGGCTCCTACATATCAGCAACCATGCCAAGGGCAATAGAATCATCCGCAGAGGACAAACCGCCTAGAGCACGACCAACAATGATGGCTGTAAACTTTTGTGCGAGAGCTACAGGTAGTTGACAGACGTTGATGAGAAATAAGCTAGCCCGGACTCCGGAGAATCGGCTCGCGACCGAGTTTCTCGCTCCACGGAGCCCAGAGTCCACAACCAAACGCGTAGAAAATGAGTAAAATCATTGCACGATAGCGAGAATTTTGCTCAGAGATGTTGAATTCCTCAGAGATGCCGCCAACAGCGTTCGAATACAGACTGATGTTGAGGTTCATAGAGACCTGGACGAGGAAGATGACAGAGAGAATCAACCATTTTTTCCACGTGGGGAATCCGTATCTCAGCGGGCTGTAGCAATTGCGTTCATTTAGGTCGATGGTGCCATCGCTTCGAATTCTTGTAGTTGGCTCAAGCTGGGGTGTTCCATCGTAGGCAGTCTGAAGAGTAGAACGGGAGGACCTCATAGTATCATTCGCAGTAGTCGTGTCTGCCTGCGTGCTTGACGAGAATTGGGAATCGTGCGGATTTTGTTCATTCGAATAGGAACTGGTTTGAGTCTCGATCAAATTTTCGAGATCTTCTGAAGGACTAGATTTCGAAACAAATAGGTAAATCTAGCGCGTCCCTTAGATGATGATATGAGGAGAGATACACCGGTAAGGAAAGATGGGGACGCAAGGAAACATGTAGCTATACGAGTAGAACTGAAATCTATACAACAGATCATCAAACGATTGTGATGCCGTAGATTTTAGACGGTGCTATAACATGGTCACAACCAGGTCTCACCACACAGGAAAAGATACCTAGGTATCCACGACAATTCGCCATTTTGATGGTATCTAAAAGCGCGCTGCCTGTCTAATCAGTGCAGTATTCCACACAACTGCACAGGAGGCGCTCATGGGGAACTTCGTCTTCCGCCAACGACCTAGGGTTAGGGTTAGTCTTTACCGCGCCACGGGTACTGGTAACACGCAGGCTGGTCACGTGTCGCAGACTATTTCATGAATATGATAAATTTACTCAACCTACAAGAAACTAGGGCACCGATTTATCTAAGCGAGCCGAGTCAAGTCACCTCATTCCTGGCTTAAAAATTTCACACCACCTGGTTCCTCCTTCTAATCCTTGCCACCTAAACATTTTCTTCATCGTCCAGAAATTATTCTTTTCACCAACCGCTTCACGCCCTCTGGTTTTCCGTCTATCGATAAACGCACCAAATGGCCCAAGTTCAAACGACGCTGAGCAGCGTGTCAGCCGTGACCCTTGAGGCAACGGCACTCCAACATCACAAAATCCAGGAGACAGAAGACTTTGGCGACTTTGTGAGCAACGAAGATGAAGAAGTCGACGTCGAGTTGGTTAACGAGAATCTGTCCCGGTACGATCCAAATGAAAAATCCCGTGTTTTCTATCCTATCTGCCTCGGAGATGTGCTCAACAAGAGATATCTCATCGAGCACAAGATCGGCTTTGGCGGCTTTTCTACGGTTTGGATGGCCCGTGACACTCAGACCGAAAGGGATGTAGCACTTAAAGTCTCGTGTGCTGGGGAATGGGGAGAACGGGAACTTTTTGTGCAGGATCAAATCATTCAAGGTGTACAGGACAGATCCCATCTTGTGACATATTCCGCGACGTTTCTACTTAGCGGAAAGGATTGCTATCATAGGGTCTTCGTATTTCCCTTGATGGGCCCGTGTCTCAACCCTCTTCTCGTGGGGAGGATGTCATTGACAGCTCGCATGTCTGCCGCCCGGCAACTACTTGAGGCCTTGGGAAATCTACACAAAGCTGGAATTGTACATCGAGGTAAATTCACTACACGACTCGTGGTATTTGATGGTGGTCATCATAAACTAATCATGATTTAATAGACGTCAGCGACAGAAACTGTATGCTGGGAATGGCTCCTCTTCACGAGCTCAGCAGGAATTCCAAGTACGAACTACTCGGCCGCCCATTAAGAGATCGCATATTCTCGGACGACCTTTGGAAGGAAGGAGAGCTTGTTCGGCCCATCAAGATCCCCGAAAGCCTACGCACAGAGGACGCTTATTTAGGCGACTTCGGGCTGGCTAAAAAACTCGACGACCCGTTTACCCAAGACGCTTGTCCTCCAGCGGCGTTTTGCTCTCCAGAAAGATTTCACAAGAAAGATCCAAGTCCGGCTTGTGACATGTGGGCGTACATGGTCATATTTTTAGAGCTTTACCTTGGGGCTTTGCCTTTCACATCGTTTTTTACAGGCGGGATAATAACGAACTATGTCATATGTTTCGGTCCTCTGCCCGAGGAATGGAAGGGTCTTTACATTGGCAGCCTTGACTGGTGGTATGACCAGAACGTACAGCCCGATCCAAAATTTAGCCTTACTTCAAAGATCAAAAGTTTTCGTTCTGTTGATGAAGCTGAGCAAGAACTTGTGTGTGTTGTCGTGCGTAAAGTGTTTAAGTACCGGCCCGAGGAACGCTTGACCGCTGCACAGCTGCTGCAGGACGACTCATTCAAAGCTCTTATGAAGAGATATGGCTGCTGATTACCTTGCTGTAACTCTTCGCGTTGCAATGCTGCTATCCGTGAAGTTCCCTGGGCTCTTTTGATTTTTCAATCAAGCACTGGAAGTTGTGAGTGGCTGCCGTAGGATTATGGTTATGATTCGTGGTTACTGTGTGGCTTTAGGGCTTCTGTAAGCTTCTGTTCTTTTTCCGTATCAAATGCTATGAGCCCTTTATTGACAGCTTGAGCTGACACTAGGGAACTTTCCGCATCCGACGTCTACGATCGTGTTTACAATCTATTCAGCAATGACTTGAACCAAGTTGTGTCGTATCACCGCAGTCAAAGAGAAGCAGCAGTGGGAAACAGCATTCTTTTAAATCCATATCTGTAAATACAACAGTGCTTGATCTTCTACCTATCAGAGCTATCAGAGTGATCGGCCACATTTACAACAGAGTCTACAAAGAAACAAATCAAAGCTTTCAATTTGTGTACTACATTTGAAATGCAGGCGAAGGCTATTAGTCTATATCATTTGTACATGTACTATTTGCTTACTGAGTTTGGTTTCTCATCGTTGTTGTGAATATGTGAATGAAAGCATAATATCTTCTTACACTTCAACATCAAAAGGCAATCTGAAAGCTTGCCGTGCACGTATACGTAGTATTCATTTTAGAGGTCTATTTATATAAGATATAAGAGTACTGAAATAATCCAAATTAAATCCTGTTCATGGGTACATTTAAATGCAATCCTGCCTTATTGATCAGGTCTATATATTGCATCTTTACACAAAACGGCCACTTTCTTAAAAAATTGTCTCCATTCCAATGGATTCCCTTTGACTTTTGTGAACTCAACCTCGAAAAGTCCCTCCGAGACAGATTCCACGATTATATTCCCCTGCAGTAAACACAGTCATTGATCTTTCGTCGCGACGCGAATGACGACTGGTCCTCCAGTATCGACTCCGGCTATATGATTGGGGACGGGAACACCGAGTCGATACAGGGCCTCTCTCAGAAAAGGGACGAGTAATTTCAGTCACCATGTAGAATAGAATCGATTAGGGTTCGTGAGGGAATGATATCGTGGAAGTTTTGCACGTTCTGCGTCCTGCTTAATGGCACCGTCGGGTTTTGGCTGAACCGGGACATGGCGGGTTCGTCATCAAGGCGGCCGGCGAGTTGGTAATCATGCGTTGTGGACATGGTATGGTCTGTGGGTTGGGTAGATGAAAAGGCATTGAAGGGTGGTGTGTCCCAGTCTACCGTCACGTTGCCCATGGGCATTTCGGGTTGGGTGGATGATAATCGTGATTGTAGGTCATCGGCGCTTTCCTGTGTGTCAATATCCATGGCTGCGGATGCAGGGCTGCTTTGATGTAATCTCTGAGATTGTGAGGGGGGCGGTGCAAGCAGGTCTTGCGAGAAGTCAATGTGTAATGATCAAACAAGCTCGTTGCAAGATTGACTTGATCTTTGAATACGCCCTCTGACGAGATATATTTGTTCGGTCGCGTAAACCATGGATGGCGCCTGACATCTTCCATTGTAAATCGACTTGCGAGGTCAACTTTTATCATTCCTCTTAGCAATGACAAAACGGAGGGCGGTAATCATTGCCAGAGCCCATCGGTTGTGCGGGCGTTTTTCTCGAGGTATTCGCTAAACTCGAAGGTTTCCTCTGTCGAGCTGTCTCAGGGTGTATTTCCGGCTAGTAAACACGAAGAGGACGACACGGCAGGACCAAATATGTGGAAAATCGGTATGGTGCATTGTATGGCGGACTTCCGCATAATGTCGTAGACGCTTTCATCTTGCCATTATATTCAAAGACCGTCGCAAGACCGAAATCAGCAATCTTCAGATCTCCATTTGCAGACAACAAAATATTCTCGGGTTTGATGTCGCGACCCTTGGAGTGCATATAACTAACTGCGCCCATGAGCTGCGTGAAATAAACGCCCAATATCCTCGCCAACACCCGCATCAGCCTCGATTTTGTCCAATAAATCCCCTCCTTCCGTTAGTTCCATTCCAATCCATCGCGCCTTCGCCGGTGTGAAAGAAGGATATAATATTTCCATGATCGCCGGTGTGTTTGTGGACCGTCACCTCCATTTGGAGTTGTCACGCGGTGATTTTGCAATGGTGAGAGGCGTATTCTTTGTGGATGAATTTGGAGGTGAGGACGGGGTTGTTTTCAGTGGGGGGGGGCATGCTTTTTTTGATATGAAAGACACGAAGTAGCTGAAATTAGTAATCTTATCTTGATTGTGAAGCTGAATCGAGGGGTAGATACCAGGCATAGGCGCCTTGTCCTATTGTTTTTGATACAATGCGAAACGGGAGCTCTGTTGGGCCGTTGGCAGCGGGGCTAGATGAGAGTGCTGCATCACGCGATGATCACAGTGATAGATTGCTGGTTGTAAGTGAGAGACTGAGGTGAGTGACGTGGTCGCAGTATTGAATGTCGTGTCAGATCGCGGATTATTACAAGGAGACCTCGGGGTGGCGGCGTCGTGTCCCGCTTTTCAATTTATCCCCTTTGGGAACAGGACAGAGACTATGGCCACGAACTGACTCATTGGGAAGTATTCGTGTTGGAAGAGTATGTATGCTACGTATTACTATCACTGCAATGTTTCCACGAACTACAAAGGACAGCTCGACTGATGGTACAAGGGAAGGCATACGCGGGGTAGGCCGTAGAATAAAATCGTAACCTCGGCATACACAATCAGTTATACAGATAAACTGGATGCTATATTATGGATGATTCATTCGAGACTCAAAAAGTCATACGACAACCAAGATGTCGCGAGATCGCGTTAGCTGGATGCGGATCGAGGAAAAATCATTCGCGTAACCCGTGCTGGAACGAGACAACAACATCGCGCGTAAACGATTCAAGGCTATTCACCGGACTGTACTCTAGTAATCTGCAAGTAAGTACAACAACACATTTGGTCGTGAAGTAGTTAAAGAGGAAAGAAGAGCGAATAGCTTCGCCAAGGCAAGACCTCTAGAAACAGTGCTAACCTACAAGCGGACTCGTGGGACGACTATAAACATTGAACATCGTCTCATTGCTCCTCTTCTCTACTTCTTCTCGTTCTCTCCTCTGTCACTGTCTGACTCTCCTGGATAAGATCAGAATCGACCTTGGCTCTCTACACATTCGATCTTGCACCTCGACCATAGTATCTTCCTGCTCTCATCAGTAACCCGTTCGGCTGTGGGTCGATATCCTGTTGGGATACCAACTAGACTAAAAAGCAGCGCGCATACTAGATGATCTAGTATGGTAAGATATAGCTAGCAACGAGGATCACATGGGATGCAGAGTGAGGGAGGGACAAATGTCTCAACATATCCCATCCGTCACTTCCACTTCGTTACACTGCTAATTCCAGTTCAGACGGATTCTCAAGAGACAGAATACTGTAAATCGAGATCTTCCCGTTATCCTATTCTCGACAGCATGGACTACGCGATGGAGGATAATCAAACGCTGCACCTCAAGCCCACGAGGCATCCAAGCTGGGAGCTTCTGCTCCTCGAGGCGATACTCAGAGCGTCACCAAACGGTACGTCGATCTACTAACGTTCACTGTCATGGAACATCAACTAATTTGAATTGATTGTAGTCTGCAGTGAGAATTGATGCAACTCATGCTGTCGCCCTCACCCGGAATCTCCCCTTTTCCCAACGCCGACGGAAATCTTCTCTCCTTTGACAGCGACCATCGATGGACCTGCAGACACGCCATATAAGGACCTAGTGTTCAAACTTTTATTTGATTTCCCCAATAATTATCGTTATACTCCGCCAACCGTGCTTTTGAAGACTCCAATCTACCCCCCACCTCCCCCCCCCAATGTCGACTTTTCGGTTCCGATGTCTCTGGATATTTTGAAGGATCAGTGGAGTGCGGTATATAATGTGCAGAATGTGCTTCTTAGTCTGCAGAGTTTGCTTGAGGAGCCCAATAATTATACACCACTCTCTCCTCAGCATTTTCTACTTCGAAGGTAACCGAGAAGCAGCGCCAGTCCATTGAACGGCCAGGCCGCAGAGCTATGGGACAACGATCCAGGAATTCAAGCGTCGCAAACGTATCGCGCACCGGCGCGGGATTACTATATACCTAGCGCCCACTGTGCAACCTCATATATAGCCACATAGCCACCTAACTTACGGTTTTGGGAGTTAGTCATTATAATACCAATATTTGTGCTTATAAGCAGGCTAACCACGTAGGGCAGTTGGACCGCCTTTGCTCCCTACGCTTCGTCATACGGAGTATAGCTAAACAAACAGGAAGGAAGTTCAAGAAGGTAAAAATATCCGCCGTGTGCCAAGATCATGTGATGAAACCAAGCCCTACAACCGAAATAGGCAATGTCGATTAATTTGCAAGTCCTTGCTGGATTTGGTCCGTCACTGTCTAAGCGAAAATAAGAAAATGAGGGCTGTACTGATATCAGGATCATCCGAGAACTGGAATATAGGTTGTGTATGATGTAAACCAATAAATGTAACCCTACTTCATCTGATAAACAAGATGAGTCACAGCCCCTCGTTGAGCTAGCTACCTTAATTAAACAAATCTTCAGACCGGACTCAATTATGGAAAACAATACTCAGGCATCCTCACTACCTACATTTATATTCTGTTGAAGGGATTGTCCGCCTTCCTCTTTTGGCAGCCGCGTCACGTGGAGGGCTAGCGAGCGCGCACAAAGGCACTCTCCAGCTCTGCTCCTTTTCTCTTCCTCAGTAAGCATCACTTGCTAGATAGCATCAATATGAGCACTTGGCCCCACGGCCTTCCAACATATTCCATCTGATAAACCAATCTTAGTTTAATACCAAAACTTTGTTCAGAGAGCATCGCTTGTTAAATGTCCGAATATGCTATCATATCCAACATTCACAGCCTACGTCCCCACCCAAGCACGCACCTACGCCCATAATCGCCTCTCCTATCCATCCCAACTCTACGACACAATCCTGAACCATCACACGAGCACCGGCGGCTAGCTTAAAGTTCTCGTAGATGTAGCATGTGGCCCCGGGCGCGCGACATGCGATTTAGCGGCGTTTTTTGAGGTGGGGGTTGGTCTGGATCCCGGGGACGAGGTCAAGATTGCTAGAGCGTTATCTGAAGAGGGGGTTTTGGGGGATGGTGATGGAGGGGGCATGCGGTTTACGGTTTGTGGGGCTGAGGAGTGTGCGAGAGGGGTTAGAGATGTGTCGTCTACATTCAAAAAAGGGGTTGATGATGGCGAAGACGGGGAGGGAGTAATTTATTACAGCTGCTATGGCGGTATTATCCCCTTTACCCTTCCAGAACCATGTTTTGGCTATGTCGAAATAGCTACTAAAGTTTGATATATTGGCTCATCGGTTCTCCATGCCCTCATTCTGTGCCCAAGCCGCTCCAATTGTAAAACAAAACAGCACCTGTGGCGCTCTGGACATAGTCTTCGCTGTTCTGTCATAACCAGCACCCAAAAACACAAGAGATAGTACTTGAGACCTAAAGATTGACTGACAGATCCATCAACCCTCAACGCAGCAGCGCGAGTCAACGACCCAATAACTACCGAGACTCTACCGGAAGCATTCCCAGAATCAGAGTGTCCGTCTAGAATGGGATCGAGACGGCATCCTCACCGACGGGGAGGACTTCTTCCTAGCTAGTAACTGCCAAGATAAAGGGGAGACGGCCATTAACGATTTTGAGGGCAGTCTCGGGACGGCGATTATGGTGACTAGATGGCGAGATGCGAATCCTGATCTTTCGGCCACGGAGAGGGATTGTGTTAGGCAGATGTGTGCTAAAATCAGGAAAGTGATGGGCGTGGGTAGTGATAAGAATCCGAAACTGAAAGTTAGGAGTTCGTTTGTTTTGTTGTTATTTAAGAGGAGATGATACCGTTTCCCTATATCAAGTGTGATTGAATGAGCTGCGATTGGTTCAAGTACGAGAGACTTGTACAGCTTCGATGGTGCTCTTATGAGGGGAAAGCTCATGAGTAACAGCATCGCCGTCTTTAGCAAATGATCGATGCACATCCTCGAGTTTCAGGCCTACCATGTCATCAGCCAAAGCCCAGGGCTGTTACAGACCCGAACAAGGGTTTTTTTTTTCTTTTTTTTTTTCTTCAATGTCACCATTCTCCTTACTTGTGCTCATTATGTTAGATGGCTTAATTGAAGAGAGATGTACAACATGTCATTGAGCAGTCAAACTACTTCCACGCCGGCAATTGAAAGCCGTCAAGATACGTAGCATAAACCCGCTGCGCAGAACATATTGTAGTATTATAGCGATATCATCTTCTGCAAATTGATGATTGGACTATGGTTCGGGGAAATAGATTTAGACTTAAAACTCCCCGCCTTAACATCACGATTTTTCCGCATTTTGTGTGGTGTCGCCGAACTTTGTATTACATATTGGGCTAAATTCAATTGCTAAGGTCATATGTTGTTGGATTTTTTTTTTTTTTTTTTTTTTTTTTTTTTTTTTTTTTTGGTCCTTGGTGTGCTTAGAAAGCAGTTATCTTACCCTGCTTCAAGAGACGATAGCTTGCTTCCTCCAGAGGTCGACCGTTGCGTTGAGAATATATCTCCAATCTCGAGAATTCCCACATGCATTCTTTTTGATAGACATTAAGTAGGCAAAGATGAAGCATATTTAGATTCATCAATAATAACCATTCCCGCAATGCTGGCACTGGTAAAAGTGCTGAATGCACCAGATATCAGGGCCGAAGTAGCCACACGTGAGACATCACTAGTCCGACCAGGTGCGAGTTGTGCCAGAACACCGATTTAATTGCCCAAGGAGCCGATATTGGCGAAGCCACATAGCGCGTAAGTGACTATGATTCGAGAGCGGGGGGATAAGCTGGCGTAAGCTGGGTCTCTCTGGAGGGCATTGAAGGCGACGAATTCATTCTGCATGTGTCAGCCCGCGTTTTAAAAAGCATATATTAGGTAATAAGATTTTAATATGACTTACGGTAATCAACTTCATTCCAATGAGTTGAGCTACGAGAAAAATATCATCATACTCTCGAGAGACGCCCAGGAAAAATGCGATAGGGTAGCACAAATATCCGAGAATCAACTCCAACGTCAAATCTGGTCCATCGATATTGATATAACGTCCCCACCAGGTCAGAAGACCGTTAATAAGTCCGATCAAGGAGATGATGCAAAGTAGCGTCGCACCAATCATTCCTGCAATCTTCAGACCTAGCCACGCTCCATTTGTAAACGCTTCTAGTGCGTTCGTGGGTCGATGCTCGTTATCTTCAGGAATAACTACCCGGCCAGAGGTCAAAGTCTCTTCTTGTTCGGGCCAACGAAGTTTAGAAACGGCAAGAGATGCTGGGATGCTCATTACGCAAGCAGACACAAGAACCTGCGGGTCCACGCCCATGGCAACATATGCAATAAGGACGCTACCAGAGATGGTAGCGAAACCAGAACACATGACTTGATGAATCTCTGCCAAAGTTAAATACTCGACAAAAGGCCGAATTAACATGGCGGATTCACCTTGGCCAATGAATGGAGAAGCAGCTGCCACAACAGCTTCGGCACCGGAGACTCGCATGCTCGAGAAGAAAAACACCGCTAACTTTGCCAAGAACCATTGAAGTACCCCCATGTAGTACAATAGTTGGACAAAAGAGACGAAGAAGATTATGGCGGGGATGGTGGTAACCAAAAAACATGAGCTGATGCTTGATGGAAGAGGAGTGGTGGTCAAGAACCTGACGCCGTCCTTTGCAAAGTCAAGTAAATCGGTCGCCAGAGTCGAGATGAAGTTGAATATGTCGTACCTAGCTCTGGTGCGAAGGACAAAACGTGAGATGATAAATTGCACCAGCATTCCGACAATGACCGGATGCCAGTCGACTCGTTTTCGATCTTTGGAAGTGAAGTATAAAATCGTAATGAGTACGACTAATCCCACGAGGCTGACGACACGATTCGCTCGTGTGCTGTCGGCGGATTCAGGGGGGGCGAATGCGCCAATAACCATCACTGCTATCACCAACAGTGCGCTGACAGGAGTCCTGCATCTTTCGGGGATTGCGCGGACGATTCGTGTTGCAGTTCTGTCCCAAACCCAGCGCATAGGAGCCGTAAGCACGGTAACTGGGACGTACAAGGATATGATTCGAAGTGTTATGGCGAGGCATAATAGGAAAGGGATCAACCAGCCGAGATCGTGACGATGTAAAATGAGACCTGCAATCCACCATCTAAATAAATGTGAGTCTCAATCGATTAGATACTCACATGGGAATCGCCAAGCAAGTGAGAAGTAAAGGAAGGAATCAAGATGCGACAAGATATGTATACTGAACTTACCCCGTGAATAGAAGCCATATTGCCGCATAAAACGTGTGTCGCCAGTTTTTGACAAGTCGACGCAGCCATGGTCGCGACGCACGTCGTTCATTCGCATCCTCGATACCTTCGTTTTGAGTTTCTTCCAGGGGTGGTGTCTTCGAGTGAGTGGGATTTTCAAGGCCAATCTTTTGGTCTTCCAAGCTGATATGCCTTGGACTGTCCGTGTCTTGAGTCGTATCAGTCTCATCCTGCGTTGATGCAGACGTCACTGACGTCCCATTCTTGTCAGTCATCTTGAGGCAGCAACGTCTATCGCAAGGTCAGATGACCACAAAACAGTCGCGCTTGTGATTCTTGGTGGTCTCCTTGCAAGATCAACGTATCGAGAGACCCTATGTCGTCTGGCCCCTCTCTCCTCGACCTGACTGGGGATCGTTTATCCAAACTGACTCTCACGGAGGCGTATCGTGTTGATCAATTATGGAAATTGCGCCAAAGCCTGGGGAAGATTTTTGATAAAGAAAAGTGGGATCGAGGCCCACTCAGGAGAACACAATCATATCGGGAAGGTGCATGGAACGGCCGGGCGCAGAAGACAAACGTCTTGAAAAGGAAAGCGGTTTCCGTTTGTTGTGCTAGACTCATCTTTGATTACGAGCAAACAAAATGGTTTGGAATAGACAAGTGTCGAAGCACAAAGAAAGACGAAGAAGAGGAAGAAGAAGGGTTAGGGTTTACTTCAGTCCAGAGCATTGAGTCCAATATGTGATGGTACCTATATTTACTCCTGAATCAACACTGGCTCTTGGATTTGAAACGCAAGACTTGTCAATGAAATGAAGATTCTTACTTCACCTAACCGTTTATGATCATTCTGGCCAATACTCTACCCGGAAAAAAATTGGCAGCCAATGCCAATGATTGAGACCTCTACAAATGTCATTTGTTCTGCAGACATCGGATATAGCTATTTCGTTTTAGGGATCTCTCTAGACGGTGGGTTCCTTTTAAGCTCATAATACTAGACGCAGTCTAACTCTAGGTAAGTTAAATGTTTGAAGGGTTAATGGTCTCTGGGTTTAAGATACAAAAATTAGACTAAGTCCGGAAACGCACCTGGAGCCATCTCTACTAATTATCCCACCTTCCCTTCACGTGGACAACGTATCGGATAGGATTACCTCCATAATTGCAATTCCATCTTGATAACTGCTTCGCTCAGATGAACTAACTATACTTGATTTTATCTTTCTCCAGTAATACCCGTTACCTGTTGAGAAGGCCAGATTTCATGTTGTTAGTGGGAATTAGTTTAATTTGCCACAAGGATATCCGGAGCTTGATAGGTCATTGCTGGTAGATAGATCAGGAACTTTGGCAAATCCTCGAAGCTGCTTATGAGCTAAACCAGAGCGATAGTTCATGTGGCCTCAACTCGGTCTGTCCAACATAAAATTTGACTGAGGATCATTATGCCTCTGACCAGTTGAAATAGAGACTTACCCTACTTCCTTGAGATGCCCTACCCATGAGCAGCTTGTGATCATCTCTACTTGGAAACCAATTGCCGTTGCATCCCTATACCGGGCCACACGCCAGCGGCCAAAAGGAGACTTTTCACCCTGATTGATTGTTATATGTCGATGTTATGCATTCAACGTATCATGAAACAACTATTGATCAGTCTCTGTTGAACATATGGAAACTGCTTTCACCAAGATATGTAAGTCTGTTGTACTTCGGTTGGCCCGAGGAAAATATAATCCCTACCTACCTCGATATGCTCAATCTATAGCTATGTTCATAAGTGCTATAAGATATGTGCTCCGGTGTTCTTTCTACATTTAACTCGCAGGTGGCATCAATTGATTGCATAATCTACTTGACTATGTGAAACTGTATCTATTCAAAGGGCCTGTACCTGGTCTAACTGCTGTCATGATATATACTCCGATCTCCAGATTTCTCATGATTCTAATCTAGACACGCGCTATGTCCGTCAAATAGGGCATTCGTTCATGAGAAGCTGCTAGATAGAACTGGAATCATGGCTAAGTGTTTGCAAGATATAGGCAAACAACTAGTATATTAATAGATCGTTACCTCAATATTGTAAAATGGTGCAATTAGATATCGAACAAAGCTTCTTACTATAAGCCTAATATTTTTGGAACAATTGATTCCAAGACATATAACATAACCTCGTTTGCTCAGCGCCTTTACTTTGGTAGCAATTATTTGCTCAAATTTTCCACTCCTACCACTTGTCAGTCTTCTAAGAAAAATCTCTCTCCTACTCACTCTCTGTCTCTTTTTTTTCAATTGTAATCTTTGCAAGCTCTCTTGTTGGACTATCTGAGTTCAAAGTCGACCAAAAATTTTGGTTACACTCTCCCTCCAGCGTACACACAAGATAATAACAATCCCTTTTTCGCCAGTCAGCGCCGTTGCAAAAGTGGTAGTGCGTCTTGGGAGACTGTGTCGTTTCCGCCAATTAACATGCAAGTATCGAAAAGTCTCATCCCACCAAGCCATCTGATCATGATTTATCGACTAACAGATGAATTCTCACACAGATTCTCACACAGACTGCTACAAATTGACCAATAGCAGGCCCCTACGAGTCTTTGGCCCAACCACGTTGTATTGTATCTCCATCGAATCCTCTCACGTTCGAACTCCCCAAAATTTCCTTCGAGCCGTTCATCATGCTTTCCAAGAAGTGTCGACTGCATACAAGATACAAGACGATGGAGCATGCCTTATTCACAAAGTTCGATATATGGAATTATAAAAGTCATTCTGCCAGGACTTTGCTGTCCATGTTCTAGCAAAGAGTGATCCGGCCACAGCAGAGAATATCAAAAAAAGAACTGAAAGGCATTAAGAACGATCTTTCGATAATCATTGACTCGAGGTCAGAAACGACAGAACTCTATGAAAAAGATTATATTCGTACTATCAACTCAGGGCAAGCTGAACTTGCTTTAGCTTTACTAGAGTCACTAGAAAGCCACCGATTCTTTCTTCAAGGACTGATGAAGGTTGCTGAGAGTCTTGAAACACTGGGGCCAGTAAGGATACAATACAAGAAGGAGCAACGGCATTGTACTCCTGCTGTGGAAGATGTCTCGTCGGTGCCAGAGGAAGAGGGGGTTATGCACAATCTGATCCAAGATAGCTCTGTCAATGCCCAGGAAGAGGAATCCATTGACAGAGAAGATTTTGACTTCTTTTGTATCACCATTCAAACGTTGATCAACGACGTGATTGATGTATGGAAAGAGGTCACTGATGGGTCAACGGGGGCAGTAGTAGCAGGAGCAAGTAAGTTTCTTCGTTTACTTCTTATCTGCGACTTTGCTGACATTCAAAGTCACCAATTGTATCTATGCAGAAATCGACAGTTACATATCTGCTGCCCAACTGCTGAACCCTCATTAGTTCAAGAAAAGCTTCCTAGAAAGCGCGAATTATTTACTCCATGGAGGATCTTGAAACGGTGAAAGCGCTTTTCGAGATGGGAGATTATACTATTACAACAGATGAGAACGCTATTGTGGTAGACAGGTAAGGCATTTCGTTAGCTTTCGTTCCTTGATATATTAAAGTCGAGTAGTATCCTAGCACAAGTGAGACCCTCCGAAGGTTGGACTTTTCCGCTCCTATTTGCCTTGTACGAAAAGGATTGCACACTGCGCGAACAGAAGGCAGGACCCACTTAGGGTGAGGGCTGAGGAATGTCTGCCACCTGCTGGCACCTCAGCTTCGTTTATTCATTATGCAGTACATTGTCCAGCTGATGGCATACGTAAGTCAAGCACAAAGGGCGTTGATGAATGACATGACATTACTGTCGGAAGCTTGCTGAGCTCTACATACGTATCGATGAAAATAAACCAGCAATCAATTATGGCCAAATCAAGACAAGCACACCCCATGAATCATTTTCTTCAAAGTGATCAATTGATAGAATAGTAGAAATAAGAAAAGGAAGGCAAGAATTTATTAATCTAATTTTCACGCTTCGGCTTCAACCTCTGCGCCCCCATTAACAGCGGTCTTAGCCTCGCCATTCTCGCCATCAATATCAATCAGAGACTCTGAAGATGGTAGTTCGGGGCGGTCATTCCTTTTCAAGACGTAGGTATTCGTCCCATTCGGGGAAGAGGTCGTCATCGGCTTCGACACCTTCAGCACCGGGTGGTACACCAATCAAACGAGCAACCTTGGCTTTACCGGATTGTTCGAGGGATTCTTTCCATTGAAGGACCAGCTCGGGGGTTTTGGAAGGTTTGTAGGTTTGTGCGAAGAGAACTGCTTCGGCGATACGGTTGGTTGAGACCAAGAGGTCAATGCAGGCGTCGATGTCGCCGATGGTCCACAGGGCAGAGAAAGCGACGTTGTGTAGGCCGGCGACAGATGCTTGGTCGGCGAGGGAGCGGAGTCCGTCTGTGTTGCGGCTGGAGGTGTAAAGGAGGAGGAGTGAGCCGAGATCCTTGGCTTGAGTGAAACATTCTTGCGCAAGGCTGAAATCCCAGGCGGCCAAGGCAGCGTCGCCGACAGTCTTCCATTTGTGCTCGACGTCGGCTTCGCGAGCGAGTTCGAGGGCAATGTCGAGACGGCTGAGGGCAAGGGCGAGATCAAAGCGGTGTTCGGAATCTGGTGAGACTTCAAGAGCGAGCTCCTTGAATCCTTGACCTTCCAAGAAGCGAGCAATCTTGTTCATTTGATCACGGGGGATGTCGGCGAGGAGCTCGGCAGCGTAGTCCATGTCGCCTCGGAGAACCACGGTCTGGTACTCGACCACTGACAGCGAAAGCGCAAATGACACAATCCCAACATCCTTATCGGCGAGGTAAATACGTCCATCACGAGGTAAGTACCCAAGAATGTACATGGCCTGGTCGAAGTGTGAGATGGTGTATGTTTGGTCACCGACCAAATAGTTCAACCGGTTGGTTGAGTTTGTGTAGATGAAACAATCGCCAACCCATTCACCGGTTCGGACAGTCTCGCTGATGTCAGTGACGACCTCGAAGGCAGACTCAACACCATCTTCGTCAGCTTCTCCGGCATTCAGGCCGTTGACGTAGTTCTCTCTCGAGAAGCGGAGGATATAGCAAGTATCCTCGCAGGCAAGAGCGACGAGCTCGCCAGATTCAGACCAGTAAACCTGCAACCATTAGCTTCCAAAATCGATCACAATGTTTGGCAGAACTTACCTCGCGTGGCTCAACCTCAATACGGCGAACTAGATTGCCCGTCTCCCAGTCGAACAAGCCAATACCTCCCTGTCCCTTGACACCCAGCAGAACACCGCCAGAAAGCCCTTCAGCTTGGAAGCCGACGTCCAGTCCTTCTTTCTGCTCCTTGAAGTTCTTGAAAATCTTGACGCTTGTTGCAGACTCCCGAATAGCATAATCGTTACTGTTGTCTCTGGAGCCCCATGCGAAATCTAAAGCTTGACCGAAAGCCTTGTTACGCCATGCGAGTGCTGTGTAGATAATATATTCACCGTCACCGCACACAGAGACGAAACGACCGTTTGGAGAATGAGCAAGGTTTTGAGGGTAGATTTCGCAAGAGCCCAAGTCCTTGGTAGGTAAAGCGAGAGGAGCACCATCCTTCCAGTCATCGCCCCTGATGACTGTCGAAACCACCTCGGTGTGTCGTGAATAAATGACTTTTCCAGAACCGTCCATGGAGACAGCTGGCTCCTCTCTACCCATCTTAACGACAACAGCACCATCATCGAAACCCATCGCAATACCCTGTCGACCTCTTTGGTAGCTAACGCACCACGCTCGCTCAAGTCCATAATTGAGCGATTGCTCCAATTTGTATGTGTTGGCGTGCCAGACTTTGACTGTGCCATCTTCGGATCCGGAAATAATAACGGGGAGCTCGGGGTGGTAGCATGCAAAGGAAACATTGCTAGTATGTCCTTCCAGGGTCGCGATCAACGCCTTGGTAGTGTAGTCCCACACTTTCACAGTCTTGTCATCGGAAGTCGTTAAAAGGTAGGGCTTATCGGCTTGTCCATAGTAATCCACACTGTTCACACCTTTCGTTTCTACAAATTCGTTAGTCTTGATCAGCTACTTCAAATGAAAGCGAATGTGCATACCGTGAGCTTCAAGAGTGTAGTTTGCATGTCCCGAGCCAAGATTCCAGATCTTGACAGTCCGATCTAAACAAGCAGATGCAAATGTGTTCGTGTCCTTGGGATTGATAGCAAGTCCCATAACGTACTGGCTATGGCCCTCAAAGACCTGCACACATTTCCAACCCTTATCCCAATCCCATAGCTTAATGGTCATATCATCTGAGGCCGTGAGAACGAAAGGCTGGGTAGGGTGAACAACGATCGATCGGATATTGTCAGGATGAGCTTCGAATGATGTGATTTTCTCTGATGTGTTATAGTTGTAAACTCGCAATTGGAAATCATCGCTACCGCAGACAATCCAGTTCTTTCGGGCGATGAAACGACCGGCGCGAACGGGTACGTCGGTGAGTTCGAATGTTTTGATAATCGACTAGAAGGACAGAATCGTGTTAGTCTATAAAACCAAGGCGGAGTGTCGAGGCAAAGTGTCATACCTGAGTTTCATACGACCAGATGTAGACGTGGCCTGTAATGATCAGTATCAAATCTAGATCCTCTCTTCCCACCAAAAATAAAGCTTACCGCTATAGAGCGTGGTCAAAATCTGTAGATATGTTAGCAGCGATCAATCGTAGATAGGGGTCAGAACTTACCCATGGCTCTGTCGGGTGGAAGTCAATACCCTTTACTCGCTCGGAGCGAGCAAATAGTTGCCTCTGCGAGGACAATTGGTCAGTTATTTCTCCAAGACCAGACTTTCTGAGGCTCGAACGCCTTATATCCAAGCTAGCCACCTTGTCACAAAGGGAACGCACCTTGATATCGAGCCGCATGATGTTTGTTTGTTGGTATGTTGAGGGGTGTGGATGTGCCCGTGAGGACGGGCTCGGTCAGAGCGAAAAAGGCACCACGACAAATGATCAGTCGTGGTAAATCTGTACAGCAAATATTTGAACTCGTGGATATCGCTCTCAACACTGACCAGTTCGGAGTGGGCTGTCCAAAAGGGGCTTAGTGTGTCCACCCATGGCTCGCCGAGTCGCTCACTTTTGATCAGTGTATGTATGGGACGCTGGGACTATTTGAATCAATGGCTTTGAGTAGTTTTGAATTCATGAAGAATAATCTAGGCCAATTTTTATAGACTTATCAAGTTGATTAAGTGTCAATGTTCAAAGTGTATTACCGACGCATTCGTTGAGACCAGAAAGGCACCAAATTGATCTTCTCTAAACAAATAAAAGCTTATAAATACATCTATACTCGATCTCTAGCGCAATCAAGGCTTTCCAGGAGTATGCGTGTCGGGAGAGAAATATGTCCATTGTCCGGGCTTGGGCTTTTCAGCAAGCTCCTCCCACCTACACATGAATTAGCAATGGAGAAGACAAATTCGACGAATTGATAACTCACACTTGGGCCTTGGCCAACTCATCTACGAGGCTGAGCTCGCCTTCGGCCACTTGAATAACTTCCCCGATGAGACCAGCGCCGATTTTGTTTTCAATTTCCGCAATTCTATGGTATATTAGTCCAATGCGCCGAACGTCAACCGTGCTGTAGTGAGCTTACTGTTCTGCCTCCAATGAAGGCTCGCTCTCCCAGTTGATCGTCTCTTCGTGGAAATCTGAAGCGCTTTCAGGCTTGCTAGCATCTTCAATAATGGCTTCCCATTGAGCGACCTCCTCCGGTGTTCTCAGGTGTAGGTCCAACCGCTCCGTCCCATTCTTTTGCCTTGGTGCCGCCGTAGATATCGTCCTGTTGGATTCCTGCAAAGGTACCATTTGCCAAACGAGCTTTCGCGAATTATTCAGGGTTCTCGGCGACGACTTTCTTAACGCGCTGGAGCCATTCGTCGAAACCAGGGGGGGGCTTCGAGGACTCGACACTTTGAAGGCGCTGGCGGGTGAGGGCTTCTACGGACTGGCGATAGGCTGAGGAATCTGGGAATTGCTTGAGCTTCTCGAGCGTCTGGGAATAAAGGAAGATGAGCGTCAAACGAGGACTGGGGTGTGTAACGAGCCCGGTCAGGCCGGTGGGAGCAAAAGGCTCCAAGTACCGGGCTGCCTTGACATTGGCGAATAATCTCGGAGCTGCCCTCATCTTGAGACGGCACAATTGAGCGGCAGATATGAATTGGTGTCAATTCCGCAGCTACGAGGCGCAATTGTAGAGTGAAACGTCGCTTGCCGAGTAGCTTTGGTGGTGGTCGTTGACGGAAGTCGTGCAAGATTGTACATCATCCTGCCACCCATCTCGGACGTCCCTGGCCACGGACTACGGCCTGTGGAATAATTCACATAATCTATACAACTTCCTATACCTTCTTTCCGATCACTGTCGCCCTGCGTACACCAATTTTCCGCCGCTAGTCCTTATCAATGCGCCGATCTTGACAGCTCGCCTGGAACGCAGATGTACTGAGCACCTTGACGATCCTTTTCTTCCAGGAAGATTTCCTTTCAGTCACTCGCCTGTGACACCGCCACCATGAAGTCGTCTCTGTTGGCGTGGTCACTTTTTTCACTCGCTATAGTCCCCTCCCTAGCTACGCACCTCTACAAGAGACAAGAGGAAACGGACGAGGTTGAAGATGGCCCACCGCTACGATCTTCAATGGCATTGAAGTTCCACCAGAGATGGAGTTGAATCCAGACAATTTCAAGTCTACTATCGCACGTGGATACTGGTATGGCTCAGCACTAATGAAGTTGTCTTCAAACTTTATTCTGGATGGAAATCTAACATCAATCAATAGGCTTGTTAAGCATTTCTCGCCGTCCTGTCCACACTGCCAAGCTATCGCGCCTACATGGCAAACATTATATAAGTTCTACTATGTAAGAAGCTTCGAGATGTACCCATCGCGCTTAAGACTGACGTGCCACAGACCTCCGATCCTCTTTCATCCTCCTCCGCCAAATCGCCAGATACCCAATCCTCGTTGAACTCATTTACAGGATATTATGATTTCCATTTCGCAGAGATGAATTGCTTAGCCTATCGAGATCTATGTGTGCAGTTGGACGTCAAGTACTATCCTACGTTTTCTCTCTACCATGATGGTGAACTGGTAGAGCAATACTCCGGCAAGAAGGATATGCAGGGATTGAGCGATTTTATCGAAGAAAGGCTGGAGCAAATACGCCCTGGATCTTGTCCTGCCGGTGGACTCAAGCTACCTGAGCACGGAGCGGATAGCGTCGACGTTACTGAAAAACCAGACGTTCCTCAAGCGAAAGACAAAGATCCCGCCGCTGGCGCCAAAGCTGAGAACCATAACGAGAAAGCATCCCAGTTGACGGAGGAGACCGATGGAAAAGAAACGAAGCCCGCTCCTAAGACCTCTAAGACAACCGAAGAGAAGCCTTCGATTATCTACAACCCTCAAGGAACTTCAGTTCCACTAACAGCTGAGAGCTTCCAGAAGTTTGTCACACGGACTCGCGATCCCTGGTTCGTCAAGTTTTATGCCCCGTGGTGCCATCATTGTCAAGCTCTAGCGCCTCCTTGGCTCACAATGGCCAAACAGATGAAGGGCAATCTCAATGTTGGCGAAGTCAACTGCGATGTTGAAAAGCGACTTTGCAAAGATGCCGGCGTCAAAAGATATCCAACCATGTTCTTCTTCAAAGGGGGAGAGAAGGTCGAATATGAAGGTCTTCGCGGGGTGGGGGATCTGATCCGCTACGCTCAGACAGCAGTAGACACTGGCGCTGGTGTCAAGTATGTTGATGCATCGACGTTCAAGGAAATGGAGGAAACTGGCGACGTCATCTTCCTTTACTTTTTCGACAAAGCCACGACTTCCGAGGACTTTGCAGCTTTGGGGCAGCTGGTTCTGCCTTTGGTTGGACATGCTCGACTGGTCAAGACCGATAGTGAAATCCTTGCAGACAGATTCAAGATTTCTACATGGCCTCGCTTGCCCGTTGTCAGAGACGGAAGGCCAACATACTTCAATGCTTTGGCTCCGTATGACATGAGAGACAACCCTCGAGTCTTGGAATGGATGCGAAGCCACTGGCTCCCAATTGTACCGGAGTTGACAGCCTCTAATGCAAAGGAGATTATGCAAAACAAATATGTGGTTCTTGGTATCCTAAGCCACAAGCGATCCGATGAGTTCCGACTCGGTCAGGCCGAATTGAAGAACGCTGCTTTGGAATGGATAGATAAGCAAACCCAGCTATTCCGCCTGGAGAGACGGGAGCTTCGAGACTCTAAACAATTACGCATCGAAGAGGCCGAGGATCGTGATGACCAGCGAGCTCTACGCGCTGCAAAGAGCATGCATATCAACATCCGAGAGGAAGACAAGAAGCAAGTTGCATTTGCCTGGGTTGACGGTGATTTCTGGGGCCGCTGGTTGCGTACTACTTACGGAATTGACGTCAAGGACGGTGAACGAGTTATCATCAACGATGAAGATGTAAGTGATCTTAATCCTAAGAATATGGAATGTCTCTTTACTAACGTGTACACAGAACCGACGCTACTGGGACTCCACCAGCAGCGGTGCCAACATCATGCCATCCCGAATCTCAATCCTCGAAACTATTGTACTGGATGTAATGGCGGGGTGGTTTCTTCCGTCTTGACGGTAAGGAAGGATTATTGAATGGAGGATCAGCTGGCAAGGTGGATTGATTAATGACGAATCATACATGGTGTTTTTTTTTTTTTTTTTTTTTTTGTCGATTTACTGACGGCACTGAGTTTATTGAGGATCTTCTACCTTCCAAGGTTCTTGATGGATATACTGAAGGGCTGAAGGTAGGTTATATTAAATGCAACGATAATCGATTATGATTGTATCACGTATTATTTATATACAGGAAACTTCCTCACTGGGACGCAGTTCATCCCTCATCTGCACCTATAAGAAGCATCTGACGCCGAGAATTCTCAAGGCACTGCATCTTTACTATCAGCACCATCCTTGGAGGCAGTAGCGGCAGAATCTTCCTCCTTCTCATCCTGAGGAGGAGGAACACCGGTAACATCCTCAACATACAAAGAATGCTCAACATTAACCTTGGGGCCCTTGAACCACTTCTTCGCATCAACAACCCACCAAATCGAAACCGCCAACATGGGCGCGCCATAGACTAGGCAAGTCCAATTCATCAAATCAGCCGCCAAATCATTACCTTTCCAACGAACCGGATGACGCAATGTTGCTATATTCTGTCTCACTCCCAATACACGCATTTTCCCCCTTTGGATCGCACCCACTTACTGCACCAGGAGTCTGGATACATAGTAACCGGAGCACACATTGCACATGATTTGAAATTGGGTTGTAGGTTAGCAATCCCTTCTTTTCTTTCCTCGTCTAGAGCAGTACATGACTCACTGGCTCGACTATTCAGTGAATACTCTGCTGCCATTTATCACGTGCTATCCTGACAAAACAAACAAACCCGTCGGGCCTTTCCACCGATTCCATTATTTCCAACTTTTGTTTGTAATCTGATTACCTCACCCCGCCGTTCCACACAACACCTCGATTTCTGATATTCAAGCCCATCACCTACAACCTCGCCCTTCATTATCTCTACCCCGCCACATTTCTGTCTCAATTCAGCAAATATTGTCGATCTTGCCAACAAGTCCAATTTGGTTCTTTGAGTCACAGCGTCCACTACTTCGTCGCCTTTCTTGCGACTCCCGATTCTTCACTAATACACCTGAAATCATGACGTTAGGCAAAGACGTCTGTGCTAGGAGTTTTGCGTCGCTCGAGAAGCATGGAGTCGACCCTCTTGAGATTATGACTCATTTTGAGACGATAGCGCAACTCGTTCTCGATCGCATCAGACACGGCCAAAGCAAAGGTTTTACGAATGAACTTCATGTGTCCAGGGATATGCAAGCCTTGCACGACAATTCTGAAGTGACAATAATCAAGGAGAGACTACACTATTTGGAGCGTCATGAGTGGTTTCAACTATGGCAATCTGCCGTCGCCAATGCTTACCAGAGATTCCGCACCAGCAAGAAGCGGAACACAGAGCAGAGTCAACCACCAGATGATTGCGACACTGACGGCCGTCAAAAAAAGCCCAAACACGGGCGTGCTAAAACAAAGCCACAAAAACAAAATCGTTCCGCAGTCAGTCTGGACTCCGACGACAGCAACAAAAACTCTCAATCCATGAACGACAACGACAAAAACAAGAAATATATGCCTGGGATAGAGATGCCACCACTAGCACAGATTCATTTCCATGTGGAAAGTGTCATACCGAACGACAACGGGCCATCTATCAAAACGGCCAGTGTCCGGGTCTTTTCACTGGCACAGGAGCCGGGTGCCGTCATAACGACTCGGGATTTGAGCTTCAAGCGATTTCCCGCTGCAGTGTCCACGTATATTGAACCTTGTTCACTTATGATCAACATATACTACAAGTGGCAGGGATGCGAAAGGTTTCTGCATTCCGACGACGACAAGCAATTTCACATGGCGTTAGAGGAAATGCTCCTGGCAAGTGACGAGGTCTCAGTGAGTATGGAGTGGATTCCCACCCAAACGCCTCTACTAGTGTTCTATGTACAGTATGGCGAGGATTACGCTATGGACAATGGTATGATGACCTACTTCTGAATTATAAAGCCTTACTAACATCATGCAGTTACAGACATGATTGACGATATGACCATGTCACCTCGCCAAACTCCATCACCAGATCCAACATCTAGATTGATGGAAGGCGCAGAAGATGATGGAGAAAGATTTGACGACAGCCCAGGTCGACAGAACAAATCCAAGTACCATGATCCCAAATTGCATGAGCCGTTGACCGACAGGAGGTGGGCCTTCAAGCTCCGACGCAACGCTTCGAGGATTTGGAGGAACTTCATGAATACCAAGGTCGGAAGAGGAAGGAATTCGAGGACTATGTTCGGCGCAACCGAATTAACATAAATAATTGGACTCAGAGGTCTTGGCAGTATGTATTTCCAAGTTTTAGGAGCTGTCACAGTCACTAATCTCATATAGGGGCCTAATACACTACTGTATCGCCCTTTTTCGAACAGCATTCAGAGCGTTTTGGATAATACCTACTTCAATATGTGAGTGCGCATTGAGGCTGATAAACTTGGACCCGTGAGTCCGCCTTCGCTCGTCTCTCGACCGGCCAGTCCGTATACGCTGGTACCGCCAATTGATTTTGATGGTTTGCGTTGGCCTTGTGAGTATTCTGGCATATATACCCCACTGAATTTGGTGAGCTAATATTTCCTAGGCCCCGGAACCAAAGAACGACTGGAGGAAACTCCCGAACAAAACGCAGAGCGAGTGCAGAAACTAGCAGGAGCTGTAAAGACTTATCTTGGAGTGTGTGGGCGAGGATCCCGAACGAGAAGGTCTTCTCGGAACCCCGGAGCGCTATGCCAAGGCAATGCTCTGGTTCACAAAGGGTTATATGGAGAACGTTCGAGACTTGGTGAACAACGCTACCTTTATGGAGGACCATGACCTACAGAACAGCGCTGTTAATCAGGTTCTAATGCCGATGGGTTCAGTTAGAAATTATGGATGGGGGCTATATTGGCCATCCAGGCGATCAAGGACCTAAGCGCCACTCGCATGATCTCGAAGCAGCATGGGCATCTCTACCTGCCAGTGCGTCTGCAGATGCAACCAAAAATCCCCCTTCGAATCTTCCTGCCCTTCCGGTTGGCAAGCCGTCTGCCAAACCTGCTCCTCGAGATGACTCCGCAGAAGACCTCGTTGCGAAGACAGAAAGCCTAAGCCTATCAACTAAACAGACTGTTGAGAGGCAACCATGGACTTGGACGACAATGATCTTGATCTTGACCTCATAGGCGACAAAGACTACCCAACTTTCTCAAATATCACTACATCCACGCCCCGTCACGGCATGACGGATAATCCCAATAGCCAAACTACACCTCCTGTCGCTCAAGGTACGTATCTCAATATTACTCGGTGCTCCCTCCCATTCTAATCTAAATGGATTATTCACAGATTCTACACCAAAAGCCGGAACCAAGGCTTCCACTCCCACCGAGAAACAGAAGACCCCTGAGGATCCCGTTGAAAGTCCCAGGTTCGCGATACTGCCTGCAGCGAGGATCATGGCGGCCAATGCATAGTCGACTGATGGGGCAGCTGTTACTTGTCCGATCCAATTCGACCAGCCTGTGATCCAGGCTGCAAAGGGCCGTAGCCGGGGGGTGCGAGAACTGCTGCTGCATAATAGAGCCCGCCACTATACGGTACGAGCAAAAGGTCAGACTGTAACTGTCACTCCTTTGAACGATAGAACATACCTTGTTGGCATAGCAGAACACAACTCCGCCATAGCCATAGCGACACACTGAATAAAGACCATGGCAATCAACCAACCCCAAACCATACCACCAGTACCCGCGTATCCCATGCCATAGTACAATGTACTCGCGAAGGACGGCAAAAGTCCCAAGACGGCAAAACTGACACAGAAAGCTGTCCACAGAGAGAACTCGCGCTTGAATTCCTGCTTGTAACCCAATGCTACCAGGACCGCATCGTCGGAGGCCAAGGCATGATCGGTTATGGGCACGTCGCCGTCGGGGAGGACTGATGTAACTTGTGCATGGTCGACGTCGCGATATTTCTTTGGTGATGTTGATTCTTCGGTAGTTGCCATGTTGTATTTGCGCTCATTTGCTGGCGCTCTGTTCTTGAAAGAATATAGAGTATAGCACAGCCTATATTCAGAAGTATGTAGCTTCACGAGGTTCGTATATATAGCGGCTTGCAACAATGTCAGTATACAACATCCATCACACGACAAGTCATCTCACTATATAAGCAGACACAATAGATGATAGCTATCAGCCATCTCATCAAATATATCTCGATCGCTTCCGCAACGCTAGTATGCGTCGGGAATCATGCGAACAACCATCCTAAATGACAGCCACCAGAGATAAGGGTCACAGACTAGCTTCGGGGTTTAACATAAGTTCTGGTGCTAGGGGTATGTCGAGGAGCGATGGTACTTGTGCCAGATGCCTTAAAGCAGAGGTCAGCTGTTCGTACAGTCCCTCAATGAGAGGCCAGGTTCGGCCGAAGAAAGTGCCGGCTACGTCAAGGAGTGTTATTCCTATTGATAGTTTCAATAAGGGCTTCGACAATGAACTTTCAATGCCCAATTTTGATGCAAATGGTATCTTTACTTTAGCTTCTATCAACGAGTCGAATGGCTGACAATTAGTAGATGACATATTTGATAGCATGGTTATGGACTGGACTATTCCTGAAAATAACCTTTTAATGGATAACTTTGATTCGATATCTCAACTTCAGCCTCCAGCAACAGATGACAATACGACAAGCAGTACAAGCAGTGAAGTTCTCTCGGGCCAAAATCATGCAGACATCAGAAGTGATGGCAACTTTAGGGATGATGAGATCCGCATACTAGAACACGAATCAGCACAGAGGCCGAAGCGGTTCCCTCATTACCTAGGCATCGATGTCCCAGACACGCTACAGTCACCAAATGTCTTCCTTCAACTGACAAATATGTCTGTCACATTGGAGAGCCTAGCACGTCAATTACCATCCTTCACAGTTCACAGTCAGTCATTAAATGCCGAAAAGCTAAATCCGGACCACCAGTGACTTCTATACCCGAGACTAACTCACCCGCTGCTCATCTACCGGCTACTGATCCACCTCCTCTACCCGTTAGCCCGTCGCCAGCTGCTCGTCTAGCGGCTACTTATCCACCTCCTATGCTAGTTACTCCCTCGCTAGCTGCTTGTCTACCAGCTACTCATCCGCCAGCAATTTGGTCACGAAATGCTCAATCTACCTTGAAGAACGGGACTGCACATGGTGCTAGTGAAGCTGACTGCGACAAGGATAAAATCCTGCCCGACCTTGTGTTATAACAGAAGACAGCGACGGTGGAGATCATGCAAAATCGCGCGATAAAATCTCGTCCAAAAACGCCGAGACTAGTGGCAATAATGGTCGTGCTCAGAAGCACGCGGTATCGAAAAAAATGGTATTGAAGCTCAAGTTCGAAAGCCTGTATCTGATTCATCGAAAGGCTCACAATCACGGAAACGAAATCAGGAGACTAATCCTGAATATATTGCAGGACCGCCAACAAAGACGCGAAGACTCAAGGTAAAACCAGAAGTGATTGAACTTGATTAATATGACCTTTGAGGATTGTATATGGATGATCGTATCTTGTTGTCTTAGAAAATACTGAAGCGTGAAAGAATGCTTAAGAAGCCACTAAACTTATTTGGATAGGATACATCAACTTTCAACTCCAACTATAATATACTTAGGATATCTGATTAATGATTAATTCAATTAGAATGTAAATAAGGCTTTACCCCTATAACCAGGCATGTGTTTACAATGCACCGGAGTTACCTGATGTTAAAATAAACTTTTGTGGATCCACCCTACTTTAGATTTTAGGTTGAACTATTCCAGATCTAATAAGAATTGGAGAATCAACAAGCCATCGTATACGTACGTATCAAGAAATCTCGAGAATTATGATCACAAATGGAAATTAAAATCTTCGAAGGTTATATCGAGATTACTTGATTTGTATTTTTATAAGATTTCATGTCAATGCAAGTTCGTATACCTAGGTATAATTAGGACGAAAATCTCTTAATAGTGACAAGTAGAGTTAAATTGATGCCTGTTTGATTAGTCATATTTCTGCCTAATTAGTTAGTCACTGTTTCCGACACAATTAAAAATCTATACTGTATGACATTGCGTATTGAGTTGACGACACAGAGGAATCCAATCTTAGCGTGACGATGACTATCGAAAGTATGGATTGATTACTATATGCATCTTTCAGCTTGCAGAATCCTGGATATTGAATTGGCGTAAGCCGCTCCACTTTCAAGTTCAAGGAGCTTCTTGATACGTATGTTAGTGTGAACCCCTCTCTTATAGCTATCTGTTCTGCACATAGGGTAAGTGGTAATATTGGCTATCCCCGCCGTTTTCTTGGGATTGAGTGAGTTCATGCCATCAATTGATATTAATCAGGCTCACCGGACTGCCTTGTCTAACCTTGCTAGGTTATCCTATTTGATGTTTCATTATCCAGAACATGGAATTCACCATATCTCAAAAAAACTGTCTATCTGTCTATAAATCTCTACACTTTTTTCAGAAACCGCGCTCCCTACGCTGTCTTTTTTATTTCCTTACACCCATTTGCGACAGCTCAATTTTACTACCGTAAAATAGCAATGGCTTATTTATCGTAATACTTCGGATCCGACCCGAGCCGCAAGATCCTCGACAGCTTTCTGGTAGCAAAGGTAGGCAATATATTGGGTTGTACCAACCTTGATGGTCGATTATCCACCAGGACTTTGCATGTGAAAGACTGATCCTCAAACGTCTCAAATACGCACCTTGCCACCCCAGATGGCCATGAAATATACTATAAGGTCCACCGCTACTACGAGTAGCTTCCACGTTGGGTCGCTCACGCACCCAAACTCCAAACTCCCGCGGTCAAAAGACGTGCCATATTTGCAACAAATCAGGATGTTGGTCAACCACACGAAGGAGAAAAGAACGGGTCACCGTGCCGGCGTTGTAGAACGTGCCGAGCGAGGGAGGGTTCATGCTGTGGAAAGTACTCCAAGCCTGTATCTAGCCGACCACGCCTACATTGCAGAACGACAGCTCCCTTCAAAGAATGCCAGCTTGCATGCGAGTCACGTTGCCAGGCCTGACGTCTTCCGCTAGCATTGCTATGCCTAGGTTCATGCTTTCTGAAAAACAACCTACGTACGGGTTCCTACATGGGGAATTGTCATCGACGCCATGCCGATTCGACTCGTCGATTTGAGTAATTCAATCAGCATTTGGTTACCAAGAATTACCACAACTCGAGGAAGAAAGGATTCAAGATTGAAATTCGCGCACGTCCGCCAGCTCACAACGCCCAGAGGTCACTCAAGGTCGCTGGTGGTTGAATCCAAAACCCCGATTGTGGCTAATGGTGCGATTCGCAAAGGTATGCTCTGATGGTCCCATTGTATCACAAGTAGGTGTCATTGAAAAGAGGGACGGTGCAAGTTGGAACGACCCCGAGTATCATCTAACTGATCGAAATCGTCTAACAACGACGATGAATAGTCTGACCCCCGTCAGCATATCGACACGGCAGCTAGCCAACCAAATCCGCCAATAACAATCGACCCTGCATTACTCGGTCATCTCGGCACGTTATCGTCGACTGGAGCAAACACAGCAAGATCACGGGGCCTTGTCCAATCCATCGATATGGGCAATGATCCGAAACGTCCTCTGCGCGAACGGCGGCGTCGTGAATGATCTCAATCATATGATGAAGTGTCACTGCTACCAATACTCCCACTATTGCCGATAACTTCGACGCCCAATGATGAGAACAGCCGTAATGTGCTAAACAGCGTCGGTTGCCGCGAGATTGTACAATCGATTCTGCCCGATTGACTCATGTCTTCCTTTTCCCAGATCACCAAACTCTCCATAGATGGCATCTACGTGGCGAGCCATTCCACGATCTCTAATGCACAACATCTACAACGAGCCCAAATCGCCAGCATTCGACCTGGTCGACCGGGACCCAGCCCAATTTGGATGGGGGATCTGGCGCGCATCTACGTGCCCGAAAACCCCCAAACCAAAACAAAACAAAAAGAAAAAAAGACGACTCGCTAGCAAGTCCTTATAAACGTGGTATCGTCGTCGTCTATAGAACAGTATGGACTTTGGAGATTGGCTAGATGGGCACATTCGCGCAAAGGAGCCTACGAATCTAGTATTACCCCAACATTGCAGTTAAATGCACGTACAGCGGAGACCGTTGAAATCGAAACAGCGCTTCTCAGGGAATCGTTCCTCCCGGTGATTCCGGGGGCGGACTTGGCCACGCTGTGTATCCTTAGCAACTGGCATTTCCAGAAGCCTGCCCGGCCAGATTGAACATTTTATCCGTTCTACGCTGCCCAAAAATACCGCCGGTGTGGATGGTATTCCTAATGGCTTCTGGGACAAAATCGTTGACGTACCCGTGGTACTTGACAGCTACAATCTGTCCTATATCCAGCGGTCGATCACGATCGTGCTCCACACGAGTGGCACGGATCGGGCTTACTGTCGCCGAATGTATACCGACTTATTGCTTTCCTTGACACACTCGGGAAATTTCTTGAAGCAATCGTCTCGGGTAGGATGGAAGCTAGTGCCTGCTCCCAAAAAGCCACCTAGGCGGTCGCAAAGGAGTCTCAACGGACGACGTTCACATTATTGTAGATCGGATATGTCGATCGTTGGGGAAGGATGGACGATCGTTTCCATGCTTCTATTGGACGTCCCCGGTCGACGAAAACCGCGATTGCTTTCCAATATGCGAAACCGACGACCTGGGCACCTTGTATCGTCGCCTTTCTCACAGTACGCGAATTCGGATTCCAAGGGACATTTCGGAGCGGATCTCTACGCCAACAGGCACTTCACAAAGCTCACCAATCTCGCCCATTCTTTCTTTACCTTATCTACCGTTCGGACTTGATCGAGGATGGTGCCGATCCGGCCAATCACGTAACAACAAGCCAATAGGCTGACCACGTGGGGATAATGGCGGTAGGTCATAGTGAGAATGAGGCGATCTCGAAGCCCCAACACGCACGCCAGTAGTGCAGCCGCGGATAAAAGGTCCTTGCGTCAGGCTTCCGTTTTTGATCAGAGAAAGTAGTAACTGATTCATTTTGTGAAAGGCTGGGCGGTCTCGCTCCCAATTCTCCATCAATTACATCACAGGATGGCACACAAGAAGAATTCGAGCACAGCAATCAAATATCTGGGAATCTGATTTGATTCGGAGCTTATAAAGTGTGCGCACCATGAAAAGGTCCTCGCTAAACCGGGCTCTAGTTTGGAGCTACTACGAGAACTAGCAGGAGCTACATGGGGAGTAGCTTTGGGGTCCATACGGCGAATCTATCAGTCAATCGTCATCTGTTACATGTTGTACAGTGGTGCCGCGGCGCTGATCCCAGCCCGTCAGTATGACACAGAAGCAACTCAAATAATACACGACTTTGCAACTATTCAGAAATGCGTAGCATGCATGATTAGTGGTCAGTACTGGACCCCGGCGGCGGAAGTCGTCAATCTTGAAATATATCCACTCCCAATTCGTCACTAATTAGACCAGTTTATCTAGGCCACCGTCATTCAGATTCGTACAAGCCCTGCCCACGGGGTTCCCAAGGGCGTGCTCGGGCGTCGTACAGACAACGAACTCCTGCTCGATAGTAACGTAATGGACACGCTTGGACAACAAGACGATCAACGGCTACCCAGAAACCAGGCCGGCGAATAGCATAGTCGTGATGTGTACGTTCAACCACCGTAGCGAGAGCGTCACATATTGTAATCGACGAGCGCATGTTTGAGGAGAATTTGCGTGTATTAGTGTGCATCGACGGAAGTGATTACCAAGGCTACAATGGGAATTCGTTATTCCTGAATTCCGGCGATAGATGACGGAGTATATCGGTATAGACACGTCGAGGGTATATGAGGCAGAGGAATGCGGGATCGAGTTCCTACTCAATACGTTTCTGTTTCGCGGAGGACGATTCACAGACTCGAAAAGGTGGCAACATGTCTAGATAGTCAATCACCACTTAAAACGATTCAAAATCCATGAACAATCTCAGGTCAAACTTACATTCGTGATTACATCAATTTGCATTGGGAATGCTTGGAAAACGGCATCGACATGGTTCTTCAGTGAAAACTAGGTCACAAAGGCTTTGCGGGCAATGAGGGGGCGGATCAAGCGGCCAAGCGTGCTGCGCTGATGGGTGCACGTTGTCAGGTCGTGTCTAGAGATACCAAGAATTGAATTGTGTTTAGAGCTGCGGCAAAGCCCGGGATCTGACGAGAAGCCAGGTATGTGTGGGGAAAGATACGATAGAAGCAGAGCGAGAAACCTGCTAAGACACCTGTATCCACCGCACTCTCCAATACTGGTCGCATTTGAGCAAAGCCACGTCATCGATCCTCAATTAGATCCGAACCGAGCGTCGAAGACTGGGCGGTACCTTTGGCTACTCAACTGACGGTCCGAGGTGAGAATCAGCACTGCACGCGTGGTTATTCTGGACAATCCGTGAAGCATGCAACGCGGGACTGCCTGTGATAGTGATACGCACGTCAAATGGAGCTTGTGTGGGGGCGAACCAGGGATTTCTATCAAACAACCGATTTACAAGCGTGAGAAATTAACGGCCATCATAATTGCGCAGTTTGTTCACGATACCGGGATGTTGGCCTAATTCTGTTGTACGATCCCCGAAGCAATGAGCACCTATGAAGAGCAAGCAATAGTTAGCGCAAAATCGAATGATCGGGGGGCTGAATGTTGGTACTGTAATGTTGGGGTGATTTTAGATTCGTAGGCTCTTTTGCGTGTGCGTGCTTATTTTGCCAATCTCTAGAATCATTGTGGCCTTGTTCCGTGACTTGTTGAGCACGACGATGCTCGAAGATTTGCTAACAAGTGGCTTTCTCTTTTTTGGGCACACAGAGACGCACGAAAGACCCAAGGACTGTGAAATTCAGAATGTTGGCCACGCAAGTGGCGGCATGTGCATGCCGCCTGTTTCCATCCAGGTATCGAATCTTGATTATTCCATTCGCTAAGACGTGCCCAACGCAGTGTTTCGACGCTATGGTCGCAATTTCACTGTGAGGTTTGGAGGCATTCGCAACATTGGGGACGGCGAGACCTCGTTGAAGTATCCGGTCAATCATCTGACTTTACCGGCAGCCCAATTTCAGCCTTAGAATTTCATTGATTCGCGGTTGAATGTCGATTTGGATGTGAATTTGCCAGTGACCGGAGTCGTGTTGTACAGTATAGTATCAGCACTTTCAATAAGAATAGCACGGTTGAAGAGGTGAGTTTTGATTTGGCCACACTCACGCGTCTTCCTCGGTGGCAAGCTCGATCTCATTGGCAGTCCATGATTTCCAGCAATTCAGTGCCTTTAGTATCGATGTTGATGCCCGGGCTACCACAGGGGGGATGGAGATTGTTCGTATCATCAAGAACTAGGTGGTCGATTGTTTAGGGCTTTCCGTTAGCTCCCGGTCGAGCAGGTTGAATGTTGGCGACTTGTGCCCGTCGTAGATGTTGTGGATGTAAAGATCGTGGAATTGCCCGCCACGTAAATGTCTTACATGGAGAGTTTAGCAATCTGGGGAAACGACGATATGAGTCAATCTGGCAGTCTCCCTTGTCTTTTTGACGTAGAGCGCTGCACGCGCACGCACGCTGTCAAGGGCTTTAGAATGAAGCAGTTGGTGTGTCAATCTCGCTGCTTGGTGCGTGGTGTTGTCGTATGCGTGGTTCTTGAATCGTAATAAGGAAGGCTCGTAGGTGTAGGATCATGTAGGAATATGGCCATGACCACATCCTCTGATTGGTGTGTGTTGTACCGTAAGATCTCGAGCGTACTCATCAGTACGCGAGCGCGTCCCGGGTCCATCCTGGTATTGTGCTGAGTTGTGTTGCCGTCAGATCATCCTCATCCTCCTGATCAACAGTTGTAGTAATTGATGAATGAGGAGAGAATATCGGATTTAAGTTCTTCATTGCCAATCTCCTAGAGGCGGGCCACGTTGTTAAGCACCATGCATATTTATCCTCGTTGTTGATTGCCATGCGGCGACGGTGTGTTGTCAGATCGGGATCAAACATTGCAACAAATGTACCAAATTTCTAATCCGGAACTAATCAGAGTGCAGGATGTGATCCTAGGACCCCAATATGTGACGTAGCGCCTCGTACACACGGCGGATATATGTTCACTCGCACTGTTTGGTTGGCTGGGTGGTGATTAGCGGTTCGCCCTTTTATATCCACGGTTGAGTCTCTTCTCCCCTGATTCGATCAAGCCCTAACATTCACGTATGCTGACCCTCGTGGCAGTTTGTGACCTTGTTATAGGCTGGAATCAGTGAGGTTCTGATATTCTGAAGTATGAGCCCCAGGCGTTACAATGTTTTAGTTTCTGGAAACAACTCATAAAAAGGCTCGAATGGACAAGATTGGCTTTGGCATGTATTGCAATCAATTATCCAAGGAATAGCTAGACATGAGGGAAGAGGCAAAGGCTCATAGGCTCGGTCAAACAAACCCATATGATAGCAGAGTCTGGACGTTAAAAAATATCTGGTCTAGTGTATACCTAGGTAACGGGGCTCCTAATTAATGAGCGTGGCCGCACTAACGGAGCCGTAGTAATTATCGATTGCGCTTGTGCTCAGAACCTTGGAAGGTACGTCGGTAAGATATAAGTAAGCTAGTTCGAGAGTTCGAAGATGTGATTGATACTTCAGATTGGAGTATCCCGAGGTTTGCGGATAACTATGATGGTGATCTATTTTTGGCAATCCAAAGGCGCCTAGGTATCCATAGATTGATCGATGTAGCCACAACAAGCCTCTAAAAGTCGTCCAGGTATTTTTTTATGCATTGTTCTCTTCTTCTTTGAGATTACATCATCCTGAGTGAAGCGGAAATGGCGGTTTTAGCCTCCTGTATGTATGAAGAATATCGTGCACCCAAAGTTCATGTTCACGGTCGATACCCGAAGTCTGGCTCATAATATCGACCGTTATACGTGTGATCCCCCTTGACATTCTGATTCTGGCGCAGATATAATAAATTAGTCTTACTGAGGCCGAGAACGTACCAGAGATAGTGTCCTCAATTGAAATTGAAATCGATGACTGTAAAATTAAAACCTGGAATTGAGTTGCCGAGACCAAAAATATAGATTATCACGTAATACGCTATTAGATTACCACAAGTCTAACTTACCGACAATCCAGCACTGACAGGACATCGCTTTTAGAACACCAGCCAATGTCTAACTGTACTAGTTATCAAATTCATTCATGAGCTAGCCGTAGGTACATAATTGAATTCAGCAAGAATATCCAGAACACAAAGGTGTCAGATCAAGCAAGTACTTAGTTATAATTGTCATCCGAACATCAGGATGATTGCTTATCGGGACTTGGGGGAGCCGGAGTTGTTGGTACTTACGCATCTCCATAACCAACACCAAAAAGGTTTGCTCGATGGATCGAATGGTCTCCGAAATATTGAATGTGTGTGGTGAATTTATTTCAGAGAATATCGTCGAAATAAATCTCCTCTCGGGAGCGTCCGGGCATCAAAAAACTTTGGAACGGCCGATTTCTCAAAGCGTCAAGGCACAAATTTGTAACAAATGCCTTCCACGGACTGCGCATTCCGGTAAGTATACCTCCCGTTTGACAAACCTCATCCCCTATATTTCCGTTCGTTTATTCATCTGTTTGGTGTTCAAGGAATCATTCTCCGCTTCCTGAATGTTCGCATATTCGGTTGGAGACTCAAGCGCAGGGTTCGGAGTGGAGTTTAGCAAGACTTAGCTTGGAGGTAACAAGACCACGGGCTTCTGGCATTTGTAATTAGTTCGACCACTTAACACCGCCCGTTCATGCAGATGACAAGGGAACTTCGCGGGTGACAACAACATCTCTTGCTACCTAGGTAATGTCCTCCGGCTCAACAATATCATTACGGACGCCTTAGTACAGCTGCCTAACGCATAGAAACCTCAAGGTTGTATATTATTACTGGTAATAGAATTGGGCCATAATAGCAATATAACTTCTATTGGATGGTATGAATGTTTCCCACCTTTGTAGTAATGGATTCTCGGTCGTACCTCGACAATTTACCTGCCAAGTATGGCATCGCATGTCTTGCCATAGGGTTCTTGCTGGGTAACGGTATCCATGCTTTGTCCGGATAATTTCACAGAAGTCAACGTTAGTTATGTTGGGCGGGGTTGCTTTTCGAGTCGTATGAGTCCGCGTGGTGCAATATAGTTTTTGATGTCAAAATAAGCTCATCAAAGCGGAAAAATAGTTAACGTGGGGTGACCCACAATCGGTCATGGAAATGCATTTCCGTCTTTTGTCTGTCGAGAGTGGAGACGAATAATTCAGATCCGGGAAAGGTGCTCTATACGTAGTGACACCCGTATCTTTTCTATCATTAGAGATTACTAACCCCTTATCGGTATATTAAAATCATAGCCTGCTCTATTGGAATTATAGGCTTTGTTGGGTTTGGCTCGCCTTTACTATACGTAAAAAGGGGCTTCGACCGGAACGGCAACACGTCTCAGCATACTATCGCCCCAGCAACCAGTGGTTCGGTAGGATGGTGTTTCAGCGGCTTCAAAGAGTCAAGGACATTGCTGATATTGGTAAGATTGAAATTAAAAAAAGAACAAAAATATTGCCGTGGGGTCTCCCATGTATTGCTGAAAACATCCCTTCTAACCACGTATCTTGCAAATTAAGCCGCCAGGAAAGTTGAAAACTATGGTGACAATAGTTCTGAGTCTTTAGATGGGAAGGATTATTTAAGGCTAAGTTAAAATAATATGCAGTGGATAGCAAGAGATAATCCGAAGCCCTCCACAATAGCATCAACGACGATTATCTACAGACCCGGCACCTCTCATGATAGCATCGGCGGTATAAGGTGAAGAGACAAGGCGAGTGTAGTGCAACATACCTTGGTACATAGTGAAAGGGTGGTCCCTATTCCATGAATGACAGTAACCACATTATAATCAAGAATGAGACTGATGGAGCACAGCCTGGACATGGATTCTCATTGATTCACCACGACAAATAAATAAAGGTGAAAGAGTTGATTGATGCTGTTAGCATTGCAAAATACTTCTCATTGATGGGATAAGATGTCTAAATCAGGATGAAAATCAAGAATGGACTGATGAAGCAGTATTCGTCAAAAACTCCTCTTTGGTTGCTTATAACTGGATAATCAAGAAGAAGACACCGGCTCGTAAAGCTCTATTCAAGTGATTAACTGATTATCACTTTTATGTTTTTCAAATACTGAGTCAGGGCCATATGGCAGTCTTCAGTGAAGCTATGAGTGGGTGGAACCGCTTTGGCATTCCGTGCTGGACGTTGAGGCTCCGAGTCCTGTATAATTGCCAATGTTTTGCCGCAAAAAAAAGGGGATTTTTTCTCGTACAAGTTAGCTAGATCAGATCCAGAGTCATAGTCCAAGGATTAGCTAGTAACACAGCCTTTCTGCTGAAATTTCAGATATCAATCCTTCTGCTGGAGCCTTTCACTCCTTTCGGGTTGAATTGAAGAGAGTTATAAAACCTCAGACTCACTCCGCGTACATCAAGTTCTCGAGATTCTTGAACCTCATAACTTGACTGAACTAAAGACAATAAACACGTTGATTAAATAAGAGCTGGGTGCGGGGCAGCTTCGTGATGCAAATAGTCATCTTTGACTCTGGCCGAAATCAAGTAACCGCTTATGAGCTTTTGGTTGTCTGCACAGTAAATACTGCTCTTAGTAGATATTTCTACTCAACCGGTGGCTCAACGTGAGGTGTAAAGCTGGTATGCTGTCTCTGACTATCAAGACCCATTCTCTGACTCTTCGCCAGAGAGCACTTCGATTTCCATGCCAAAATCTGTGTTTCGGATACATGATTTTACCCTGAACTTTCCGGCTCAACCAATGTCCGATTACACTTGCAAGATTCGTGATACTGTTAGTGTGCGGCGGCAGCATTGTATATGCCACGTAATGTACTATCATGTCAAGAAAAGGCCGGCTTAAGCAGAATGATCCAATGTGACAAGGACGTCGTCGAGCTGGTCACCATCGAGAAATCCGGCATTCCCCAGTTAAAATAGAGAGCACTCTTGCTCTGACCGTAGCAGACAATCAATAAGATGCAGTCATTCGTAACTGAAGTAGTACAGACCCCACGATGGGACATTCGTCTTCTAAATGCTTCTAGTATCTCAGGCCCCTGGCGTAATCCTGCTACAAAATAGGGGTATGCCTCTTCGTCCCGCATGCTATACTCTAATCCTCCCACTTTCATCCAATCTTTCGTATCAAATGCGGTGAATACGGAGCGGGATGTGAGCTTTGCGGTGTTGAATTCAGGAGCGGTATCGTATATTGGCCAATATCTAGAGAATCCCACAGGCTCGATGGTGTTCACGGTACGCGCTTTCATTCAGCCGATGTGTCTGTTCAAATACCGAAAGATGTTGGACGATGGTCTGATGGAAGACATGAGACAGCTTGGCCCTTGGTAGCTTCACGAAGATCGAAAGCGGCCAACAAGGTGCATCCAAGCTGTGTGGCAGATTAGCACCAGTACGTGTTTCTAGTAGCAGATCAATGCAATATACCTTTTCTAGGCTCGTTGGGCGTTCTATTCAACCCTATAATCCGTTTCACTAGGACTTTGTCTTAATTGATATGTTTTCGTATACAGAATTGGTGGAATTGGACCTTTGTTACCCAGTGCTCCTAAAATTTTCCATCTAGATTAGGCTTAGCGGCATATAGACGAGGGTTAGAGGTGTCCCCAACCCTGACGCCCGACACATCCTCACACAATACCTATTTTCCCTCAATCGTCTGATAAACAATCACCTATTGTCACCTTTTCCAGTGAAACATCCTCTCGCATCATCTAATTAGGGACACTATCCATTGCTCCACATCACTGAAAACAGAAAGGTCAACAAAATGCGTCGCAGATGGACCTTGCTGGAGATAGAAACGGTAAGATCAAAGCTAAGGTTTCCAGCAAATGATTCGTTTTGCTAAAAGCCAGCAGTTGAAAGGGATGCTCTCAGTCCTACGTTATGTTGACTACGGAGTCATAGCGGAAAATTGGCGTAAGCTCCCAGCTATATCAACTGGTATACATGAAGATATCCTAACGGTGTACCCTTTTTCCAAAGCACATGAATACAAGCGAAATGCGAATGCTATCAAACAAAAGTGTCACAAGTTGGTCAAACAACCTATGAATCACACTCTGAAATCCCTAAACTGTCCTGAGAGCTCCAGCGACAATGCTCCAACCGGCAGTACCACTAGCGTTGCAAGTTCAAAGAAACGCGATATGGAATGGAACCATTCGAATGAGTTAATGGTATGATTAAACTGAGGGTATTCAGCGAATCTTTTGTTGTGCTAAACCTCAACAGCTCACTCAGTCCATCATAAGCATCGGCGAAGTCAACCCTGGAGAGATTGTTAAAATCTGGCGTGAGTTCCTAGGTATATCATTGGGCATGGGAGACGATATTCTAACATTCTATGATCAATATGAAGCTCGCCCTCTCGGGTCGACTGGCCACATTCCGAATCCTAAGGCGGTATCCAACAAGTGTTATCGGTGGAGTAAACAATATCTGAAGCGGCATCCGGAATCCGCACGTCGTCTTCAGATGGCCAGAAAGAAACGTCAGAATCGTCCTAGGACCGGCGGCTCACGGGCAAACAGAAACCAACATCGTGAAATAACAGACCTTGTTAAGGCACATTCGACAAACGACTCCCTGCAGATAAAGAACCACAAGCGTGCCAGGGAAGGAAGTAGTTGTGAAGCAGAGTCTGTGGGAAGCCACGTGTCAATAAATGACGACAATCAAATTACTATCGGCCAACAAATCGAGGACGCAGAGGATCTGATCGACCGTCCCCTAATCGATCACAAGAAGGACATTGAGGAAAACGTCATTGACGAAGCGGAGTCAGCAAACCGCCACTCACCAACCCATGTCGAAGATCAAATGATGGAAATAGACGATATTGACAACGAAAAGTTCGTGAACGATATTTCATCAATTGACCAAGACAACCATATGGAGGTGGAAGAGCAGATTAATCATGATGCAACCGCACGCGGTCTCTCGCCCGTCCGCGATGAGGAGGGGAGCAATTTGGAAAAGAGGACCAACGAATGGGATTCCGAGAACGACTTTTCATCAATTGACAACGGCAACCAGGTTGGGACGGAGGAGCTCATGCATACTGCGGAGTCTGTGAGCGCTCTTTCATCAATCGAGGCCGAGGAAGACATAATGTTGGAAAAGGAAGATGAAAACGGGGAATGCGTTGACGACTGTTCATCAATTGAACACAACAAGCAAATCGCGGAGTGGGAGCAGATTGATGATGCAGTATCGGTGAACGATTCCGTCTAGTCGATGACGAGCAGGAAACTCAGGTGGAAGAGGAGATTGATGACAGGATGTTGCTAAATGTCGACTCAGCGATTGACTACGACTAACACATTCAACAAAGACGGGGGAACTGCAGAGAAGTATCGGTTGTATTCATCCGCTTTTGTCTACTACCTCACGTTGGTTATTGTTCTTGTGGATTACAGAATTGGTGGTTGGGTGTTGGAATACTCGGGAAGTTCATACGGTCTTTTTTGATTGTCGTCAAAAGCAAGCATCCAGTTCAATGAGAATGAGATGATAGGCTGACTATGCACACGGTTGTTATTACTGTTATCATGGTGTTATTTTGCAATGAGAGCTAAAGTTGACAATGATGTTATCTGGCCAATGCTATCCAGCCCTGCGATCGATACAGGTAGTATTGTATTATTTTCACAACTCGATTGCTTCGTTGATACAGAACCGCCAATGTAGTAGAAAGCACCATATTGATACCGCGTCTTTTAATCTTAATAATGACTGCCGGATGATGTACATTCTTTTGGTCAAATACCGCTTCTATCTCTAGCCAGACTCCCCAAATGGAACGGCGTTCGATCCTGGATTCCCAGTATCCCCGGTCCGGGACATGGAGGACAATTCCAAATTCGTTGGGATTACCCAAAAACAAAGCAACATGCACAAACTGTTGATTTCAAAGATTTTTGCGGCCAGTCGTCTCTCTAGACGAGCAGCAAGATGGCTATGGGAAAAGACGTGACGGGTAGATCATTCAAAGTCTTCATATCTCGAGCTCAGTTTCTGATAATCTGCTTCCTCCATGACAGACTCCAAGGGTACGTAGTCGAGGTGTCGAAATGTTGTGCTCGGAAGTTCATCCAGTCCTACAGCAAGCCGGGTAGAGTTTATCTGACGTTCGATGTCCCCGAGTGCATGCCGAATTAGCCGATATTGCTTTGAAAGTCCTCCAAATCTAGCCCACGCTGTACCATTTGATAATTGTTCATCGAGTCGCAAGCTTTGATTCACAATAGAAAACATGAATAATTCCAAGTTCATGTTGATCTGGAATAGTAAATGTAGCCACGAACCGCTAACTAGCACTACTCTATCGAGAGCAAGAAATTTGATAGAGTTTTTGCCTCGTCCCAGTATGTCTAGGAGGTCTCTGGCAGGAATTGTTACTCTGCTCAAGTCCAAGGACCGAAGCTGGACCAGACATTTGCTAGTTTCACTGTTCTGCCTCAGAATGCATACACCAGTGACCACGAGGGAGAGCAGTCCCGGAAAGGCTTCAGTCAGGAAATCCAGGTCGACCTGTGGAAGATCCACTGGATCATAATTACCGCAAAAAGTGATGTTTCGTAGCGCCTTGACCGATATTCCGTCCTCCTTGTGGCTCGGCAAGATGATGAAGTCCCTCGCGTTGCATACAGGTATATGTAGTTCCACAATCGTGTCCTGTTTTGAGGTTGCCAGCAAAAGCAGACCCCGTCGAACCATGGTAGTAATCACTCCTGCTGTCATACGACTAGTGGGCCGAATATCCAAAACTTTTAGGCTGGTAAACTTGACCAAGAGAGTTGAAAGATGATGAATAGCCTCCGTCACTAGTTTCGAATGAATCATTTCATTGGTTCTGACATTATCCATCGCTTCCATGTACTGTAATTGGCCATCGTTCTGATCCTTCGGTTTTCTGTACTTGAATGTTAACCGTATTTGCCGAACATGTGACGCGTATTCGCTCGACGATAATGCTTCGAATTTATCAAAGGACGAGATCCTATAATCGTAGTCTATTTTGACTAGCAGGTATCGGAAAAGCAACCGCGACGCGCTACGGCAAAAGGCTTTATCGACTAGACGGAGCGTGCTCAAGGCTTGGAAACGCTCAAGCTCGAACAGGCCATACTCAGGCGGAGGACAATGGCATGAGATCTGATCAACGTAACTATGCTCATGGTGGGACGTATTGTTTTGGAACTCGACGTAGAACACTATCTAAAGGCAGGGAGTTAGTTCTAGAACCTTGGTATTTTCAGATCCCTTACCCGGTCAAGGATTTCCGTGGGTAATCGTTCCATGATGAAAAACGGATTGGCATAATGGCAGGTCTGTCAAAATTCGATTATATCCATTGGGATGCGTTGATAAATGGCTTAAATACGCAGAACATAAATAATAACAGCAGAAAGTATCAACAGAAATTAACAGAGGAATGATAGGTGATCAGAGATAGTCAACAGTAGATCAATTAGTTAAAAAAGACCCATGTCAGAAAAAAAAATGGGGTGTATGGTCTAGAACTGAGGAAAGAATTTTCGAATGCCTAGGCTTTTAGAAATTGCTTTGATGGGACATCGATTGATGTTAGTTGTTGGATCGTAGTTATTAGGTCCATAGACGAGGGTAGTAGTGTTATCTTTTACTGTTTCTCAGACAGGAAAGAAAATTTCCATCCTAAGCAGTACATCATACACATATATATGCTGCTATCAGTGGAACAGTACGTGTTGCCGGGTGGATTTACAACTGCACCAAAAGGATGTCAGATTAACAACCTTCAAGCCGCCCGAAAGTACAATTGAAGCACTATCCCTGTTATAAATCAGATAGATAAAATATCCGACATCGGGCTTTCCAAATAGCCTCATTCTGTGTCAAGTAGGACAGGTTGAAATACAGTCGCGGCTAGTTTTGCTTGGGTCACACACACTGTGTTGACCTGTGCTTGACATTTGCCTCTTCTCGTCTCATTTAGATTGTCATTCTCAAAATCATTTAGGGACATATTCCAGAAAGTCAATTTCTCCCCACTACTCGCAATGGTTCGACACCAGTCGGAAAGACGTAGCCGCGCTTCAGACCCCTGGCTTACAGACCCGTTCCCGAGGCGATGATGATGCTTATGGCAGTAACAGGTCCCAAAGCTTTGTAGACTATTTCATGTCTGTTGCTTGTTTTTCCGGAAGATGCATGAGACAGTATGTGGATTATTTGATCATTGTCGTATTCCTCATCCTCACGACATGGCTCCCAGGTATTGTTTTCTCGATCTGTATGCTGGCATTGGGAATTGATCGCAATGGTTGGGCTTCCTTCTTGCCCTCAGAAGGGTAATTGGGGTGCATTCCTAGGCATTTTATTGCATGACAAAGCTTGGGGAATATGGTGTCAGGTCACGATCGTCGACGCTGTTATCCTTCCAAGGTTGTCTCTGCCGGCCACTGCTGCGTTGTGTCTGTATTTGCCTTTTTCACTAATTTTTCCGGATCCGGAGCCAATACCGACACAGTGTATTCCTCATCGCCAGATTGTTCGTACAAGGAAGCTAAAATGGTGGGTGTGAGAAGAGGACGCTTGGTGTTTGGACGATTCTCCGATTCATTGTATAAATAGAAACCTTGGAAGGATCGTCGCATTTGTAGATCGAGTGTTGACAATGGCTTTTTAAAAACCTAACCAAGTAAGCATTTACAATTGAAATTAATGCGCTTATCATCGTACCTGTAAACACTATATTTTCCAGAATGTCGAATAACACCAGTTGTCTGTAGACTCGCCTGATCCTTTCTTGCCATCGCATGTGCCGAGATTGGACCAGTAATCGTAGAAAGTTGAGACGAAGCAGGATGAGATATGACGATTGAACGCCGCGAATGAGCTAAACAAGATAATGTAGATGATCCATGAACGAAACCTCGCGACTTTCGAGAGAACAGAGGTTTAGAATAGCGAATTCGGCTCACGGTCGATCGTCCGGAATGCATGGCGGATAGAGCGGAAAGGAAGTGCAATTGTAATTCAAATGTTGCCTCAATCCGTCTATAGCTTGGATGGAAGAAGAATCTGTTCTGAAATTAGTCTAAGAAACAAAATTTTATTTCTAACAGAAGGAATGAAGAAAACTTATCTAAGTTAGAGGATAACTTCTCAAGATAACCCACAGGTTAAGCAATACCCCGAGACTAAGAGATATATAAATAAAGTGCGTGCATGGTATGCACCATTGGCCCCTTGATATAGACAGGATCTGATGGGCTTTAAAGCCACAGCACAAGTCGACATAGTTCATAACATTCTTATTAAAGGTTTTGTCTCTCTCCAAAAGATAATATTGTTCTCCCTGGGAAACCACCCGGCCCTAGACGCCTTAATGACATCCACATGGCCTACCTAATCTGGCACTTCTCGTATAGAGAGCAGTGAAGCCGTCTCATATATCGTCGAAAACCCACCTCGACAGACCACGGGAGACGTGATATAGCAGATGCATGACCGTCTTCATTGATGCTACTATCAAATCGTCATGCATGAGATGTCAATCGATAACTCTATCTGGGACGCCGATTTGGAATCATAGCATTTATTCGAGTTTCCAAGTCTGCAATGGCTTGATATTTGTTGGCGTCTGTTTTTGATATTGGTTTATTCCTTTGACGAACGACGGTTTCAGCCCTAAGCTAAAGATATTTCCTGATTGGTTCAAGCCATTCCGCTTCATGTTTTTCTCGCGAATTGCTTTCCAGGTCTGAGTGCGGTCCATTCAATGTTACTTTGGGCCCTTCGGGGCCAATATCATTATCAAGTTGCTTTTTGACGGCGCGGGTTTCCTGGGCCCGATGTTTGTATTCTCGATTCACCGGAGTAAATGAATTGACTGCAGCAGCGAAGTGCAGCATAGCGTCGTGGTTATTGGGGATTTCTGAGGTTGATTGCACAACATCGCCATCAGTTGAACTCTGATTCATGTGTGACTGTAGTGTCCGTCGTTCGATCGATTGCGTCCTAGCCATTCCCACCATTTCTGATGTCTCGAATTCACCGGGTGTCTTCCAGGAAGGGGTAGTAGTCAGTTCTTCCGTGCAGGTAGAGGTATGTATTCGATCGTTTGTGGGACGACTCCGTTGGATGTACTGCAAGCCTGTAGCCTAAAATTTGTTAGTCGAGTCTTACATATATTGTGATCTCGCGCACCTTCCGACGAGGGCGAAGCCCTAAGGACTAATGTCCACTTTCTGGACATTCAAGACCGGGCTCTCGTGTCCCTCAAAGCTGATATCAGCAGCCTTTCTCTTTTTGGTGGATCTAGCGGTCATTGTGGGAAGACTCAACTATATAGAAGGTCAGAACGACATTTTGTTGTAGCAGTATCCTTAAATGGTTTGTTTGGGGAACTCACATGAGCACAACCGACGCTATTGACACTAGTCGTCTTAGTGATGTAGTTTGCTTCTCTGGTTCTCTTTTTTCCATGTCCAAGTTAGTCGATTTAATACGATCAGAAAGCAATGTTCCGTGTACTCAGAGCCACATACCCACACTATTATCTAGGCAATCTCGGCCATTTTGCAATGCCCTTGGAGCAGTTGTATCCACCATTTTAGTAAAAAACACAGGACACAAAGGAATCCGACTCTGCCTTCTCAGTAGAATTGCCCGACCGTCCTCCGCCATTTTACGGTGGATTTATCTGGAGTGATCTGATTGGCCTTACTTCACTCCCTAGTGACTACCGAAATCGCTGCCAGTCCACGACAATATGACTACTCGTTCTCACAAAAAAAGGCTATTTCTAGCGCCATTCCAAGTATTGATAGGTGGAGACACTCAAGATCGACATTATCATTGAGGCTGAGCAACTAGCCAGTCCACTCATTTATCTCCAACTTGGCATGATTGAGCAGCCTCAAGGTAGGAGGGCCACTTAGCGGACGGCAGGATAATTTGGGCGCGGAGCTACCGATTCTCGTCCAAGAGGAATCAATCGTCAGACGAACACTGCCGCACCCATAACACACCGCCAGCATATCTTTCGATTCTGCGAAAACACAACTATCGGCACAACAATATTCGCCCACATTCGACATGAAAGCGCATATGGAGCAGGAAAACATCGCGAATCGATCCTCGAGCACTCCCGCACCAAACCCCACAACTGGAAATATACTGTGGATGGACAGACAAGACGTGAAAAAGAGAGCAAAGCAGTGGAGTGGGACAAGGACCAGGGAAGAACGATAGTCCATGATGTTTCAGTTTACATGGTCGACTGATTACTGGTTATCTTTCCAGACACAATCAACCTCTGTCCACCCACCATAACTGCAGTTTCCCAGCCATGGTTGGCTCAATAATCGCTGCTGTCGTTCTGCATGGACTATGCAGAGGACACAAAGATGGCGTCCATTCGGCTTTGGAGTACTCTTGAAGGCGTGCTTATTCCAAATTGGAATCCTTGCTTTTCCATTGAACATGTTTGACGTTGTTGGGTTCAGCTTTCCGAGTTCCGCTCCCTTGCTCTGCGGCCCTTCTTTGGACACCGTCCGGTCATTTGTTCCTCCGTCGGATTGGAAGGGCCCATCAACACGATCTAGCGATTATCCATCCTGTTGTGACCCGCTTTGATCGAATCGTACATGCCTGTTACCTCCATGTTTCCTGGAATATAGCTGGCCAATTCTTCGTGGAAAGTCGACTAGGAATGCGTATAGTGAGTCGTTAGGCCATATCGAGAAGGAATATCATCGGGGAAACATCTGAACGCCTTGCATTACAACTGCTGTGCCTAAAAGCAGAACGAATCTGTTAGTGATATCCCTGGGTGTGAGGGAATAATACATAGCGAGAATTATCCGAGGTCAAGGACGGGTGTGTTGAACTACAATTGAAGTTCTACCATTCTAACTCGTACCGTGCAACGGTCCATCCGAAGAGAAGTCGAAGGAGTCCCTTTCGTTATGCACGATCATTAATATCGCGAGCTTGGACAAGATTGCAACGAGCGGAGCGGCCAAGGGTCCAACCTCGCACCATTTCCAAAAAGAGAGTTGGGACCAGATCTTTCATAAGTCTGATTTGGGAGGAAACACATGGACAAGCCAAATGGAATGGTGTGCATGGTCGTGTACTCATTCATACGCCACATCCTTCGTCGTACAGAGGGCCGGTTGAACTTCAGGACACGCGTGAAGAAGTGTCGAGGGACTCTCTTGGAACTACTATGGATCTGTTTCATAGTAAGCAAACCCCATGTCAGAGATACCGAGCATCGGTAAGCATTGTTTGATTCTGTCTTGGACCAAGAGACTATTTAAACATGACTAGTTACTGGGACTCCATCTTAGCGGAGATGTGGGAGGGAGGAGTCCAGACGACTTTCCTGAGAATCCCCATTATCCTGTGCAGGATCCTATCAAGAGCGCAAAGTCGGCTTTCATGCCCGCAAGAGACAAAGATTCCGACTCTGTAACGGTGAGAAGTCCAAACACTTCTGCCAACTATTTTTACGCGGATGAAATATCCCCAGTACAAGGGAATGGTATATCGAACTTGCAACATCCATGTCAGCAGCTTCTGTTTGCTTGAACTGCCATTAAACACGCAGATGAGGATGACACGTTGCCTACCTACCACCTCATCTCATCGCCGCCTAGGACAGAAATGGGAAGGGAAGCTTCAGTCCGTTTGTAATGGTGATGTTGCCAATGTTCAAAATCCTGTGAAATGATTTGACACGCAATCTGCATTGATCTGTCAATCAAGAAAACTCGGAAGATGGCACAAGCGGCAAGCCCCTCCCGCGGTTGAAGCAACACAGCAAAATGGCGTCAGTTCCCCCTTTGTGTGTATTATTATGTATGGCAACACCTATTATCAGATGAGAGAAAAGGGGTGTAAGCCTAGTAAAAGTTGAGAACTTCCATTAAAACAGTCACGTTTATCAACGTACAGAAAATTTCGAGCACGGAGAATGAAAACCATCTAGATTCCAAATACACAATCACTGATTGATGTTGATCAAAAGCGTTGAACTGGACCACGTAATATATCTGCCCCTGTAATACGAGTCTTCTCAAATTTTGAAGGTCCTATGATGACTATGATACTATTATTTGCGAATGCATATATAGTTGCATGATCGCGAAAAGTTTCTCGGCTTCTGATTGGCCTTCTGTAGTCAACAAAATTTCCTTCTTTGGCCTAGGTAGTTCCCGCTGAGAAACTAGCCAATCACCTTGCCGGCCTGTGCCGGCCAGCAGATAATCCACAATTCGACTACCACCTGCGGCAGTACGCATATGCTCTATTCAAACGTCACAAGCAGAAGAACTAACGTTTTCAACAGATTTTTTAAAGCTTTTCAAAGTTTTCTGACGAATCATCTGCCGCTATGGAAGGTACAAAGAAGTGCTCAGCCTGCCACTCGACCCTACCACTCGACTAGTTCATATCTAAGAAAAGAAAGGATGGGCCATTGACTGCCACATGTATTGGATGTCGCGAACGAACTACACATACAAATCGTGTCAAACGTGCTCGAATCAGCGCAGAACGACCACAGTTCCATTTCCGAGGATTGCATAGTTCCGACAATTCGCAACAAGCTCGAGCCCGTCGAGAGCAGATTATCATATCTCGTGATCATCGTTCAAGAAGAAGGCATGGCGAAGAGGTATCACCTACTCCTTCTATATCGCAGATCGTCAATTTGCAGCAAATTCAAGATCAACAGACCCCTACTGGACAATCAACTCCGTTCCAAAACACTCTATCCCTTCCTCCTAGCACCAGATCCTCTAGCTTTACGCCTCGCCCACTAACTATGTCCTATTTCTGATGCTCCGAATGTGATATTCCACGCTCAAATGAGCACTGATTTGACGATAATGAACACATATGTTACTATTGCGCCGATGTGACCCCATTTGAAGAGCAGTTCAGATATTGCCTACGTGGCAATCATAGTGCTCCACGGTCTTCATTTTGTGACGCTGGTGGTATTGAGTCTGATATATGTCATGTTTGCTTGAGTCAACAGTCAACACCGGTTCCTAGCTAGCATCATACTCCTATGCACTTACAACCAATCAGACGTAGCCCTACATCTCATCTTTCTCGTGCAAACACTGTCGCTAATTCACCTACGCCGCCAGAGCAGCAACCTCCACCAGAAAGCAACAGCGATCCTCCAAGGCCGGTTCCATTTTCCGAAGATCCCCCTTTAGATCTGGCCGATGAGGATATCCTATCAAAACCTGCCTTACATGCAGATAATTGGGCCTTAGTGGAAAATTTCTCTAAAACGCTATACAGCTTTGCATTGGAGGAGTGCCAACGGTTTCAAGAAAGGTGGTACAAGATGAAGTTAAACCGTGATGGCGTCTGTGAGAGATGCCGACGCGTTGATAAAGGATATAACGAGATATTCTTTTACTCTCATGCGAATAAAATGGACCCTGGTGATATTCCTACATTTCTCCCTAAATTGACACAAACTGAAGAGATGCTAATCGCACGCGTCCACGTCCATATGGAGATCCGGCAGATTCGTGGACAGCAATATCGATATCAGGGCCATGTTGTTAACTTTCTTCGAGACACACAATGAGTTTGCAATCGCCTACCACTCCTCCCCCAGGATCTTAATATGGTGCTTCCACGTCCCCAGAACGCAGATAGCAACGAGCGTCTTACACGGCAGTTTCGGCGTGATTTTCGAGTTCGACGTCAATGTGTTTCTACCTGGCTACGGTATCTCGTTAGAAACCACCCAGGCTATCAGGATATCTATATTGATGATAATAACCTTACTCAATTACCCGAAGACGGCTCAGTTATTGATCAAATCCTAACCGAAATGATTGCCGATGAGAATGTGGATGAGAATACAGATATTCCGGAAGATGCAGACCATCCAGAAGTCGTTGCTGTGCCAGATATGACTGTTTCTGAATCGGAAGCGCAGCAACTGCGTCAACAACTTGCAGCAGATCCTAATCCTCAACATTTAACGCTTCCAGATCCGCGGGCTACACCAATATCCGAATATAAAACCACCCTCCCACTGCTATCGCTTGCACTGCCTACATTATTTCCCAATGGACTTGCCGATTACTCACTTCCCCGGGAGCGTACCGTCAAATTTCAGGATTATGTACAGTATTTAATGAAGTATAAAGACGGTCGCTTCGCCCGCCACCCACCGTTTCGATTAATTGTATTTAATACACTGATGAGACACCGGGCTAACGCTCAGGCCGGCTTTATGGTCAAAAAACGGTCAAATCTTCTAAATTGGACGGTAGATCAGTTGAGAGCTGCCTTCGAGGAGGATACAGAAGAATCGAATTCGATCGTCAATAGTTTACGCGGTTGTCTAATACAATCCAAGGCACACGGCCATATTGGGCATCACGAAGGTCTGACGTCACCGCGTATAATCAAAATTTGGGAGCCTCGCATCTTTTCTTTACCGCAACGCCAGCTGACTATCAGTGGGATGATCTCCAACGGCAGTTTTCGAACTATAATGAGTGGAGGAATGGTAACGCGGATGAAAGACGGGTTATCGCACGTGAGAATGTAATTAACAATCTTCACGTTTGTGCTTATTGGTTTTGGCTGCGCCTCCAAACGTTCTTTAAAGAGGTTTTGAAGAAAGGTTTCAATTTGACGGATCACTATATTCGGTATGAGTGGCAGGGACGCGGCTCAACACATAGCCCTATTCTTCTGTGGGTTGCAGGGGCACCGTATTCTGAGGTTGAGAGATTGACTCCTGCGCAGAGAGAAGATTATTGGTCGAAGCGTGTTTCCGCAATGAATCCTCATCTCCGTCAACAAGACGAAGTTATTGAGGAAATAATTTTTTTATAATATATAATTCTATATAGATAGAATCATATTAAACTTCTTAATTAATATATATAAATTAAACTTTTATTATATATATTATTATAATATAGTATTTAAAATAAATTTTCTTTAAATAAATTGGTTCTTTCTTATATTTCTAATAAAAAGATATTTTTGTTATGGGCTGACCCCATATTGTCGTTCGGGACTGAGCCCTCACGAAGTCTATGCCAAGGCCCGAAGTACTTACCGCCTATGGGAGGCAGAACTCAACAAGGATTTGAAGCTATTCCCAGATCCCAATAGCGCAACGCTAGGCCCTAGACGGGTATTATCAATTTAGTGAATGAACACTAGCGTTCCCCCTTTTTTCATATAAGATGCCTGCTATTGCGGAACTTCCTACTTTCTTCCTTTTTTTCTTTCTTTCCTCATGTATTTAGTATATTCGAATATGAACATATAGCTGTTTCATAAGGCGGGACTGGCCCGTAACATTATACTAAATACATCCTTTTGAACCACTGATCTATAGAACCCTGAATCGAACGATGGATGACAAAGGAATCGAACAGCAGCCGCAGCATGGCGAACAGTTGACCCCGAACGAGATGCTCATGCAGATGCACCACATGATGAACGCCATGAACGCTAGTGTCAACGTTGTGCAGAACAACTTGACCCATATCAATGACCGTATTGCCCTCCTTGAACGTCTCCAGCAGCAACAACAGCAGCAACAACAGCAGCCCCAACCGCCCCCGTACCAACAGCCTGCACCGGGTCTTGCTCCTGCTGGTACGCCAGCCCCCCAACCTGAACCTGCTGCCACACCCGCCGCTGCCTATGCCAATTCCCAACCCATACAGCCCATCTTCCAGCGTCCTCGTCACACGCACCGTGACCCCGAGCTGTATGATAATACCGACAGATCCAAGTTCTTGCCCTTCTTCGTTGGCCTCAAGGCCAAGCTCCGAATTGACTCAGCCGCCATTGGATCCCCTTTCAACCGAATCTGGTACGCCTATGAGTGTCTTCGTGACGACGCACGTTCGAAAGTGTTCCCATGGATGCAGTTATACGCACAGGACGAGCTCGTACCTGAGGAGTCCCTCGAAGCCTTCCTCTCACACCTCAGCGACCTCTTCGAAGACGAACATGCGGAGGAGAAGGCGAACCTCGAACTCAACCAACACTTCCAGAAGAGCTCTTCCTTCCGCGACTTTATCGCCGAATTCGATCGACTACTACTGCTCGCGGGTGGCGCCAACTGGAGCGACAGTGTTAAGATCTCCAAAGTCCGATCTGCCATCAACCAACCTCTCCGGAAAGAACTCATTGGCAAGACCCTCTCGCGTAATTATGAGCAATTCCGCACCCAACTCAATAAGGTCGCTGATGACCTAGAGGAGTACAACCGAATCGAGAGTCGGCGACGCCGACCCGCCAGCCAGCAACCTGCTGGAGCAAGACGAGGCAACCCTTATCCTCCAGCTGTCCCTGCTGCTGCCCCAGCCCGCGATCCTAACGCCATGGAATGGACGTCCAACCCAGCATACGTCAACGCTGTCAGAACCCCGTTCCTCTGTTACAACTGCGGCCTGCCAGATCACATGTCTCGCAACTGCACCAACCCCTATAATCCAAATGCCCCGAGGCCACCTCCCCGTACTGCCGCAAGATCCTCTGCCAACGCCACTCCTGCGAACCGTACCCGAGTGAACGGTGTCACCTTCGAACCGACTCAACAGGCACAAGGACATGTGGAACCCGAAGAATCAGAACAGGAAAACTAGCCGCTCTCGAGGACAGTCGCCCCCGGGAGCATGATGAGTGGAGAAAATTTCAAGAGCAACTAGCACCTGTCAATGACACGCCTTTCAAAGTGGAGGCCTTGTTAGATAATGACGTTCATGTACAAGCCTTAGCTGATAGTGGGTGCCTCACTTATGGACTAATCAAAAAGTCTTTTGCTCTCAAGAATAATCTCACACGACGCGCTATAACACCGATGCCGTTAGCCAGCTACGATGGCGTCAATGGACAAGAAACGGATGAAATTGTGGTTACAATGATGGACGTCGGTGGTCACCGACAGAAGAAGATATGCTTATATGTAGTACCGAAGATGGAATACGACATGATCCTGGGATTGCAATGGATGCGAGCCGAAGGAGTGATATTTGATGCGAAGAAAGAACTTCTCACTTTTGCCGATGGAGTGCAAGTGAGCAATATGAACCTGCGGGATGTCCGCACCCAAATGAAGAACAACACCTATGAGATCTCAGCAAATGCTTTACAGATATTGAGAAAAAGAGACCGACGGAAGAAGAAGCAACAACTGGAAATTTTTGCCGCCAGCCTGGCTGATATAGACAAAGCCCTGTCACCCAAGAAACGAACCGATCCTCACGCTGCGTTGCCGGAACAATACCGTGAGTTCCTAGATGTATTTGACCCGAATGAAGCCGACAAGTTACCACACCACCGATCCGGAGTTGATCACTCTATCGAATTAATTGAACAAGATAAGGACGGTAAGAAGCCAGAGGTCCCATGGGGCCCATTATACAACATGTCAAGGGAAGAGCTCCTTGTACTACGGAAGACGTTGCATGACTTATTGTCAAAGGGGTTTATACGCGTCAGCAAGTCACCAGCCGCCGCACCAGTACTATTCGTGAAGAAGCCTGGAGGTGGGCTACGCTTCTGCGTTGACTATCGCGCCCTGAACGCCATCACGAAGAAGGACCGATACCCGCTGCCCCTAATCCATGAGACTCTCCAGAGGATCTCTAAAGCGAAGTGGTTCACCAAGTTCGACGTTCCTGCCGCGTTCCACAAGATTCGTATTGCTGAGGGAGATGAATGGATGACTGCGTTTCGCACTCGATTTGGGCTCTTCGAGTGGCTGGTAACACCCTTTGGGCTAGCCAATGCTCCTAGTACGTTCCAACGGTATATTAACTGGACGTTACGAGACTTCCTTGACGACTTTGTTTCCGCCTATATCGACGACATCTTGGTGTTCACTGACGGCACGTTGGCTGAACACCGAAGACATGTTAAACGTGTTTTGCAACGCCTTCGAGAGGCAGGGCTCCAAGTCGACATTGACAAATCCGAGTTTGAAGTCCAAAGCACCAAATACTTAGGATTCATCATCGAAGCAGGGAAAGGTGTTCGAATGGACCCCGCCAAGATTGCTGCTATCAAGGAATGGCAAGCACCATCAACTGTACGCGAGGTCCGCCAGTTCTTAGGGTTCGCCAATTTCTACCGCCAGTTCATCAAAGCGTATGCCGAGCTCACAGCACCGCTCACGGACCTGACTCAGAAGGGACGACCATTTGTATGGTCCAAAGCTGCGGATGAGGCTTTTGAATTCCTGAAGCAAGCTTTCATAACTGAACCCGCGCTTGTCCCCTTCGACCCGGCCCGTGACACAGTGGTTGAAACTGATGCATCTGGATACGCCACTGGAGGAACTCTTTCGCAGTATGATGACCGAGGGGTACTGCGCACCTGCGCATACCATTCTCGGAAGCTCAAACCGGCCGAGTGCAACTATGAGATCCACGACAAAGAATTGCTTGCGATTATAGACTGTCTTCGACAGTGGGAAGCTGAGCTGATCTCAGTAGAGCGGAAGTTTACCATCGTGACAGACCACAAGAATCTGCGGTACTTTAACGCTATACGACGCCTCAATGAGCGACAATCTCGGTGGCAACTAACCCTCTCGCGCTTTAACTTTGAACTTCGCTATCGACCTGGGTCCCAAGCCTTTCGCCCTGATGCACTTTCCCGGAGAGCACAAGACATGCCGAAGGACTATAATGACGATCGATTGGCCTACCGAGACCGCGTGCTGCTTCCCCCAGCCCAGACCGTCCGAACGAACGCTATAGCTGCCAGTGACCATCCAGCAGACCCCGCTGCGGAGATTGAGCAACTATGGCAGATAGCCGAGGAACAGGATGAATCATACCAACGGATCAAGGATGCAGTGAAGCAGGGGTTGAGACGCTTCCCCCGGGACCTAGGGCTGAAGGTGACTATCGCCGAATGCACAGTTAGCGAAGACGACAGGCTCTGGCACGGGAATCGGAGGTGGGTGCCGTTTTATGAACCCCTCCGCACCAAGATCATGCAGGTCTCCCATGACTCTGCATTGTCGGGTCATCCAGGCCGCAACGGGACATGCGCAATCGTGGGCCGTAGTTTCTTTTGGCCGGGCTTCAGCGACGATATTCGACGATTCACCAATAACTGCGATAAGTGCAAGGCAAATACAATTTGGAGAGATAGGAGACAAGGATTGTTGAAGCCTTTACCAATTCCCTATAAAAAGTGGCGCGAGATCAGTATGGACTTTGTGGTGGAGCTACCAGACTCTGGTGGTTATAAGAACCTCATGGTTATTGTCGACCGACTGTCAAAGGGCGTGATATTGACTCCGCTGAAGGACCTGCGAGCCGAAACAGTGGCAGGGAAATTCCTCAAGTATTTCGTCCCCCGACATGGCTTCCCAACAGGCATCGTATCGGATCGTGGTACACAATTTGTGGGTGAGATCTGGGGATATATTTGTCGAAGCGCTGGTGTCGTAAGACGACTGTCAACAACCGCTCATCCGCAGACCGACGGACAGACCGAGCGTATGAATGCCGTTGTGGAGGACTACCTCCGGAAGTATTGTTCGCACCTCCAAGGGGATTGGAAGGACCTACTCGGCGCTGCTGAGTTAGCGATAAACAACCGGGATGCTTCATCGACAGGTGTCAGCCCTTTCTTCCTCGAACACGGCTACCATCTAGAGGTTATTGACCTTCGTGCTGCAGAGCACGAACCCACGAACCAGCTGAAGGAAAGAGAGATCGCGAAGACTATCATTGACAAGCTCGCTGGAGCGTTAGAATTGGCACAAGCAGAGCTCGCTGCCGCTCAGCAGCGTATGGAGACAGCTGCGAACCGCACCCGCGAACCCGCGTATAACTACCAACCAGGTGACAAGGTCTGGCTGGATCTGCGCAATGTGCGGTCCCTGAGGCCGTCAAAGAAACTTGACCATCGGCATGCCAAGTATACCGTCCTAGAGAAGATTGGCACGCACGCTTACCGGCTTAATGTGCAAGGGATTCATGACGTGTTCCATACAGTCCTGCTTCGTCCCGCTCACACAGATCCGTTCCCTTCGCAGGATACGACGGATTACCAACCTCCAGGAATCCTGGTCGACGGCCATATCGAGTTCGGGATCGACAGCATCGTGGGTGAGCGTATCCACGGCCGAGGCAAGGAGCTGCAATATCTAGTGAAGTGGACGGGTTATGAGGGTCTGTACTGGGAGCCCGCAATCAACTTTGTCGACACCGAAGCGCTTGACGTCTGGGAAGCCTCGAAGGGGGGGGCTAATGTTATGGGCTGACCCCATATTGTCGTTCGGGACTGAGCCCTCACGAAGTCTATGCCAAGGCCCGAAGTACTTACCGCCTATGGGAGGCAGAACTCAACAAGGATTTGAAGCTATTCCCAGATCCCAATAGCGCAACGCTAGGCCCTAGACGGGTATTATCAATTTAGTGAATGAACACTAGCGTTCCCCCTTTTTTCATATAAGATGCCTGCTATTGCGGAACTTCCTACTTTCTTCCTTTTTTTCTTTCTTTCCTCATGTATTTAGTATATTCGAATATGAACATATAGCTGTTTCATAAGGCGGGACTGGCCCGTAACATAGGAAATGGCAGACCTTGCATAGTCTATGACTGGAAAAAGGTCTCTAAAATGGAAGCATAATAATAATAATAATAATAATAATAACATCAACAGGCTGTTTCAAAGCAATCAGACAGCAAGCCCAATCAAGAAAGCTGCAATGATACGGAACAGTGTTTTATTTTTGATTTCATTTCTTGTACAGAGAAAGTTGCGCTTGCTTAAGGACGCTTTGTCCTGGATTGGGGTCTCAACATTTATACACAGAGTTCATACGCCCGGCGACGCGTTCGTGTCAGTGACGCGCGCTATCACTCAGATCATTTTTACCAGAGAACAATTGTCCAATCAAATTCTCTCCACATACTCGGTTGCCCAATGGAGTCTTGACATTCTGAGTTCGTGAATCACAAGCTGCGGTCTCGTCTATTTCTACTTCATCTTAGTGAGAGGTCCTGCCGTAAGCATCTTCTATTTGGAATTTCTCCGGTTTTTTTGTCCTGTCAAAAACAGCCACAAATCGTCTCGTTACTCTTACGTTAGCCCATCACTACGACTAGCCATGGATCAGAGCGATGCCGACAACGAGAAATCAAAACCAACGACCAACACCACCATTGCGGAATGTCTGTCGCCATTCGGGCTCACAAAAAAGTCAAAAGAGACAGCTGAGTTTCGGCGCTTCTTGAGTATGCTCCGCAGTGACAGGGAGCAAGAGCTGGGCAAAGACGAAAATCTTCGTGGGGACGTGGCCAAAGCCTGGCTTGAAAAGACGGTTTTCCCTGCCGTTCATGAAAGGTTTCCACATCTGCCACTTGCTTCCAGGGTTGATGACGAGAGAGGAGCGGCAATCAAGAAGCTTATTGGCAAAGATAAGCAGAACAAGAATCAAAAGAAGAAGAAAAAAGGAAAAAAGACGGACCTACAGGGCATGAGGTTGGAAGCAAGGAAGCAGCAAAGCGGGGCTGCATTCGAGAGCAAACCTGACGTCGAAAACAACACCGCGAGCTTGAGTCACGATTTCTCATTGGACGATGTCTCGAAACGTTCTTCAATGTCCTCCTCAGAATTAGAGAATGAGTGGAACTGCGCCATTGAGATAAGCCTCGTCCGTCGTATGCGGACGCCCACCGAGGTTTTCCCTGCCGTTCATGAAAGGTTTCCACATCTGCCACTTGCTTCCAGGGTTGATGACGAGAGAGGAGCGGCAATCAAGAAGCTTATTGGCAAAGATAAGCAGAACAAGAATCAAAAGAAGAGGAAAAAAGGAAAAAAGACACACCTACAGGGCATGAGGTTGGAAGCAAGGAAGCAGCAAAGCGGGGCTGCATTCGAGAGCAAACCTGACGTCGAAAACAACACCGCGAGCTTGAGTCACGATTTCTCATTGGACGATGTCTCGAAACGTTCTTCAATGTCCTCCTCAGAATTAGAGAAAAAATGGAATGAGTGGAACTGCGCCATTGAGATAAGCCTCGTCCGTCGTATGCAGACGCCCACCGAGAAATCATTGGCGCGTGTCATGGTGGCAGACACCAGAGACCACAACAAGTCAATATCTTACGAGCTGTGGTTGTGTGCTCTCGAGCAAAAGTTTGGTATACCATCGGACGAGATAACACAAAATTACTTCATGTTTTCGCGGACTCGAGAGCAGCACTGGGAGCGCATCCTTTGGGATGCTTCATTCTGGCATAGCATTATCGTGAAGAAGTTCCATGAGGGATGTATAGACCTTCAGATCGAGATCCGGGAGACTCTTAGTGGTAAGTAAGAACATTTCAAGATTTTCATCCACCACACTAACTGACCATCGGCAAATAGCTACAGATACACACCCAGAGTCACCTTGTACTCCCATAATGCCAGTCACAGTGGTCGAGACGATGCCCGCCGGATACCTAGAACATTTCAAGGGAGACTCCGCAAACTACGATACCGATCTGACTGATAATGTCGAAAGAGCTGTTAGTACCTTTGCAGAAGAGTTGGATATGGCTTTTGCTTTTACCGCCCTTAATCTATCTCTATAAACGCCTCACGCTTCCTTGGTTGATATTTCTTCCACAAGCAATTTGGCCATCCGCGATGAGATTGATCCGGAAAGACGATCGCCATGATATTTGAGCCATGTGGTCACACATGCACTGAACTGTATTTTCAAAATTTTCATGTCTTTTTTTGTTTCCTGTTGATTATGATGCCAAAGGTTTCTTATGGTCTTCCACCGTGCTAAGTTATAGTCCAATTAAGAATGTCCATCTCTTGCTTTGAAGGTAAAAATCAATAACACGACCATTAAGCGTTGCCAGCGAAATCGCTACACTCATAGCATAGATATACCCAATAACAAATGCTGCGTCTTGTAAGCAATCTAGCGTACAATCTCCTATAGATATTCCCAGGCTCTTGTCTCCTTCGTCTTCTCAGTCAGGTAAGTATTAATTAAAAGATACGCATGCTTGACCATCGCGGGTATTAGCCATAAAATCTCCTCGCGGGGGAGAGTCTCCGGTCAACTTCCTTTGCTAGCTCTTCATTTTTGAATCTTCTTCGGACTCAAATCATGCCAAGGTCAGCATGGACAAGTAACGATACCTACTTTCAAAAAGCTTTTGGGGATTGGTGGGACATATTGTACTTTGTCAATCAAGTGATCCCATATTTATTTCTGTGTGTGGCAACCTTGTCATCTAAGCCAGAACTTCACAATTCCAAACTCCCAGTAAATTCATGCTCTACCTAGCTCTGAATTAATGCTTGTATAACTAATACATACTGTTGCCTTGGGCTCATATCTAGCCAGCTTTTGGCTCAAACTTAGTTTTCTTTGGCTGTTTATATTTATGGGATTATGTCTCGTCCTTTTCTGGGGTAAACAAAGAAGGATACTCTCGCTGAAGTGGGAGGATAAACACATCATATTCTTATAAGGTATAGTAACTTGCAAGCGAGAATATGAGCCGCCTACTTACTACCTAGATATCTTAGCCTCATGTTACCTATCTTCGCTGGCTTCATATCACTTATTTAGTTTTCACTCTCCCAGTCCTCAATTGCATGACTGGAAGACGCGCTACGCAGATCCCGCCAGTTAGATTCGGCAAAGCTTATTTCAACACAGCCACTCTTCCACGCCACATCTGGCTGTGTATGTTCTTCCTACGAGGAGAATACTCCAGGGCCGTTGTGGCGTCACATCAGACGGGCGGTGAGGAACAATTGCCGACTACGTGGTACACAAACAATTTCCTTAATCACATTGAGGCATTCCCTTCCTTTCAGGCTTGCGGAATTCCTATACATACAACATGCCTCTGGTCCATATATCACCATACTGGGGCTCTGACCTGACAGCCAGCGATGATGATACCTGCGGAGATGACCTTTCAACCATAATGCTTGCGCCATCGACAATTGCGACTACCTACACGCGAGACAGCGACAGTGATTTCGATTACATGGATGACGATAGCACGGCCTCAGAGACCGACTATAGTGACAGATCTTACCTAAGTGATAGCACAGAGCAAGATACTGCCAGTGAAAGTGATGAGGAAGAAATCTCTGCATTATATACAAGTTATCATCAGATCTGGGAGACAGAGAGCACGTCATATGAAGAGCATACAGACCCTACAACCAATACAGACACTACCTTGAATGACTCGACGCACCAAGATGACAGGAGTCATTTATGCGACCAAGGGCAGGCCATCACTACTAGTACGGGCTCTGTTCAGACCTGTACAACTCCAGTCAATCTTCCTCACGAACAGCCTCCTTTTACAGTCGATATTTCCACCAGTCAACCATCGAGTACGACTTCCATAATTGATAAGGCAGACACCACCTACACAATCAAGGAAACGCATACTGCTTTTGTCGAGTCCAACGATCAAGTCATGGGTAAAGAATCTGGGGTGAATAGTGGCATCACAGGAGCAAGGCATCTGCTCGGAAACACGGGATCGGCCCACTGCGAGCAAACCTTTGCCCAGGAAATAGCACGGAATTCAAACGATGAGCAAGCCCCTAGACAACACGTTCCTTCAGAGCAACCATCATCTGAAAATTCGCGTCGAACAATGTCATCATTTGATTTGAGAATAATCTTTGATGACGGAACGTATATGGAGATAAAATTTCAACTGGACTCTCCCGGGGGTCGTGATTGGCTGGAAATCATTCGAGAATGGCTCGTTATCGTCGAACGGAATGTCTAATGGGTATTTGCGATTAGGGTAAACGGAGTTATCGCAAGGTATCAGGGCAGGAGCAGACATTTGATAGCAAAAATGATGGCCGTCTTGTAACCGATTATGGTAGCAGGACTATCGACGTGGGTGTAATGTAACAGAAAATAATGGGGTCAAAGGGGTCCCTATTCTCAGGACTGCTTGAAAAGTGTTTAATAAGACCATCTTTAAGTTCGTGTACATATAGCTATCACCTATTATCTTTACTGAAGTGCCTGCTTTTTGTAGCTATGGCTGTAGATGGTGTAAAAAAGAGGAGCAACGACTCGCTAACCCACTAAACAACAACGAGTGGCATGAAGCAATTTTAGCGGCTTATGAGCAGTCCTCAGTGCCTTCAATGTATGTCCCCAATCAATCATTTAACAGAAACGATTAAGACTGATGATAATGATAGCCCTCCATCCTTTAAACCTCCTTCGATCGCCCAATCCGTGTCGTTGTCTCCCGTTCCTAAGGTCCCATGAATCTACTTTAGAGTTGGTGGGATAGCTTACAAGATGCTAATACATACAACGTGCCTTCTGTCACTGACAACCAATCTGCAAGTGGTTTTTCGGAGGTTCATCTAGATTTTGTACAACTTGCTGATCAACCTCGTGTCCCGTGGAACTGGTTCACCACGGGGAAGACTGATGAGCCATATGAGCCAGGGGCTGTTGAGAAATGGTGGTATGACTGGGCTCAAGGATTTAATTGCAGTGATGCCGTTGCGAGCAGTGTGGGCAGGATTACGAAAACAACACTCCGTAAGCAACTCTTCAATAAAGATCTTTATAAACCAATATCAAGAAGACCATCGTGAGTGTTAGGATATACAGACAAGGGTCGTGGTATCCCGGAAGTGCCGGTGCCGCGCATATCCTCACCCAACAAAGAGTTGTTCTCACTCATACAGCCAAAGCATTCTCAAAACTTGGTGCCGAATATATTCATTCTACCCAAGGGGGGGCTCTCCGGCACCGAGCAAATGGCTATGATTGTATGATTTATTTGGGTGTGGTTGTTGATTCTAAGTATTTTGTTTTTTCTTTTTGATTCATGGTTTCCAAGGTGTTGTAATTAGACTTGGTGTCCCTGTGTGGTGAAACCAAGGCAATATAGATACTTCTACAGCAAGAACAGAGGCGTGCCTATATTCAGATCCAGACCTTACTCCTAAGTGTCTAATTTGGCTTCTTTGTAAATTACATTATTAATGGAATACATATAATTCATCAGTATCTTGAGAATGTTAACAACCAACTAGTATTAATGCCTCGAGACTCTAAGGGAAAAATCGGCTATACAAACCTCTTTTCCTTAAGCTTTCTGAAATAGACATAGTTACTACTCAGCGTGAACTCTCGCTTACCAACGAGCAGGATATCTAACCGCTTATTAGAAGTATAATTAAGAAACCAGCTGAGTGAAAGCTTATCACAATTCGTCTGATGGGCCGAAAAAGTTTTACATTCAGAACATTCTTGACCTATCGAGTATATAGATCTTAAGAGTGTAAGGATCTGACTTAGGAACGATATCGTATTCATAAAACTAAAACAAGAAGCAAGAAGAAGAACAAGAGGACTGCTGATTTCCAGCGCAAACTGATGGGCAAGATGAGCGCCTTATCTAGGCCATCCTTGCCATCATGGACTTTTTCGAACGGTACAGTGGTGATCTCTGTACAAAGCCAAATAACGAGCGCTTTCTCGTACACAAGATGTGACAACTAAAGGAAGGAAATGGAGCAGTAAATATTGGAGCGCGCATACTAGATGATGTAGTATGGTAAGGTATAGCTAGCAACGAGGATCATATGGAATGCAGAGTGAGGGCGTGGGACGATGTCCCAACAGTAAACAATCCATGGAAACAGAATGCAAAAGAATCCGATACGAAGTTGTTGCACTAAGAAACATGCGAGCACTTTGATTGACTGGAGTTGAGCCTCTAGCGGGAGCTAATTACAAACAACCAATCAGAAGCGCAGAAACCCAACGTCAGGTCGCCACGAGAGCGACCCCTGACAAAGACGGAGTAAAAGTGAATTTTCTAACAAGAGGAAATCTTCAGAACGCAAGAACGCCAGCCCATTCCTGACCGCCAAGGATATTTGACAGGAACAGACAGCTCACTGATAGGTATGCATTGAATGATATAATGCAGTGTATAAGATGCCGGGCGCTGATGTTAGACCAGTCCTCAACACTGCACCCGAGAACCTGTTTCTGGCGTCGTTGGACCGAAATATCTTGCTGCGGCCTCAAACATGCGCCGGAGAACGAGGTAAAAGAAGGGAAGGGGATGACTATTGGGACGATATTGATTATAATGGTTTAGGTCCTAAGCAGTGCAGCTATCAGTCGAACCGGTAATCCTGTTCCCAGTGTGAGGGTCGGCAGTCGCCACGGAAACAAGGTCAACGACCTGACTAGAAATATCGGTCGCACACAGGCTTGGCTAGCCAGAATGTCCAAGAAAAGCTTTATTATCTTCTTCAAAAGAAGCTTAATCGGAGCCTCAATCAAGAGTGCGACAGAAACAGGCATTTTGGCAGCATAGATATGCTCTTAAGATCAATTTGACCGAATATGGATACCTAAACAACTCTCGTACGTGTTAGAAAGTGAAAGGTTCCAACTCCTGTGTCAACTATGCACATGGTAAGATACCAAACTGCCAATTCATCTCAAGTCTATTACTGATGATCCGGGGAGTCTCTGTTACTGTTGTTGTGGTCGCCATTTCTCGTTGCTTTGGCTTCTGCTGGCACGTCTCTTTCGGATCTATTACCTACCGCAAAGATTCTCTAGAGGATTTTGGTGAAAACTGAAGAAAGCTTTGCTATAAATTTGAAATTATGAGGTTGATGATGGTCATCCCTTTATTTTATGTATTGAAGGTGATCTCTAATAGACGAAGACATAGGAGAAGCAAAATATGATTTGAAAAAAGGCAAGGACGATAATCCGAACAAAGCTGAAGTGAATCACCGTAGTGCTGTTATGTTGTGGTTGCAGAATCATCACTGCCACCGCATATACATCGCGAATACATCCATGGCAGTTCATATCGGTCTTCTAGACCTATGTCATATTTGAGGTTTGTAGAGTATTTTTGATGTTCGGACTGCAGTCAAAATTCAAAGTCGTGGTGGCCAAGCGTTACTCGGTGCAAAGAAGTGGAGGGCAACAGCGATGGCCTGAAAGGGGAATTTTTCAAATGAAGAACGATACGCGTGGCAAGAAAGCACTTTGTATAGCCGGAGATAGTAAGGGGATCATGAGTTAGACGTCCCCGAAACAATTGGCTCCCTTAGAACTGGTTAAAGAGAACCCCAACGTCATTTCAACGACGGAGTCGTGCCATGCGCGTTGATACGAAGTAATCCTCTAGAGCCTAGAGCGCATCTATGCATGGCTCATTGCTGATCTTATCCCGCCGCTACTGAGAGTGTCTGGGGTTATTAAACAAACTCTGATGGAGTAAAGAGCCTCGGAATCCTCAACTTACCTCTCATATGAGTATAGTAGCGGTACAAACTCCCACGTCTAGATTGTACCCAAGTCGTTGGATATTTATATACGCGCACTATGGCCTTTCCAGACAGACCCAGTTAGAATAATCCTCGTCAGTCATATACTTATAGAATCTACGTTGGCGATGCCACTGAAATGCCCGGAACCTTATACTTTAGTAGTCGGGATGATGTTCAGGGTATCTTAAATGTATACTACGGCCACAGCCGTGAAAGACATTGATACGGCCAGCAACTATTTGGGCTCCGAAGCACGCCTCAGTCAGGCTGATGCTGTTAGTTGATTTATCATTCATACCAAAGTCTATGGTTAGGGAAATGGGTACCTTCAGCCTGCAGAGATCGAGTTGAGAATCAGTAAGTGTCTTAGAGATCTTTACGCTACAACTACAGAGACTATATATCTATAGATACCCAGTTACCAGACGCCATTTAAAGATGTAGCAAAGGAAATGAATGACGCTCTCCATCAAGAACATTTCAAGAGATAGGGATATTCTGATTATACTACCCCCAAGGTGGAGACGTTCATCAAGATTTGCAGGGAGAAAGTGCTAATGCTTTGGATTCGAGTATAGAACACTCATTGGGGACAAACATAGAATATCCACAGGTATATAGGCGTACAGTAAATTTCTATCCCTCTTCTCTGCTCAATCCCGTCAAGGAATGTTGGACTGGGCCCACGGGCTGGATTTCGGCGAAGTCTTTCCAGGTTCAGGTTTACGTGATATAAAGATACGGCGGTTTAGTCACTGATGTAATTCAAAAAGCCTCATCAGTCACTCGTGTCGTGCTTATCTCAATAACGAATAGCGTTACAAGGCACGGTGACCCGACTAACCCGTAACATTCAACGCAAATGGGACTGATCCTGAACTCTTGAAAGTGGTAATAGAATATCACACTGTGGCGACTCTTTCAGCCATTTTATCAACGCGGGGAGATAACATGGAGAGAAATGCGAAATTTCTCCACGTTCATAGACAGACCGTCTAAGCCCAAAGTTGGAATCTGATATTTTGTAACATGACAATATAAAAGGAGTAAACAATAACTAGTTTAAGGATTCTTCTCTGTATTGAGTAACCTTGCATGGTTGGGAAATATCATTAAGCATAAGACTGCATTAGCTCGTTGACATCTACAAAGATCAAATGAAGATTGAGCATAACTTGAATTAAAAGTATAGATCAAGAAGCAATGCCGAAAACAGTAAGAATATGCAGTTTGTTCTCAAATTGATCAGCAATAGACGGTGACGTAACCTCTCAGAGGTAAAGACAGAACTTATGTTCGCGTGGAGTCCGGAGCACACGCCGAAGGTTGTGATGGACCTGTGAAGATGTTAGTCAGTGGGTAAACTCTTGATTATATGGCGTTCTGATGTGAGACAACTCAAATCGCAAATGACTTGGAAAGGATCTAACTCACCAAAACGGGGTGTAGATAGAGGTTGAGAGCTTGAAGAAGAGTATCGACAGTGTGCTTTGAGGATAATAAGTTCCCATCATGAAATGCACAAGTCGATCAGTGGTTGGGCCAGTGTCAAGCACTTGCAATAGCATAATAGATGAATCATAATCTCGATTCCGTCCTATGATGAGTCTCACAGATTTTGAAATGGATCACATTGCCAGTAGACTGACTAATCGCATCCGCCCAAGCCCGTGCGTTCCACTCGAATTGAATGTAGTCTTTGTTTTCCCCATACTCAAAGTAAATTGTAGCGGATTGCGATAGCGATTTGGCGTCAACCTTTAGCTGCGTCTCAATGTTTTTCAGCCACTCTTTGTATAAGGCTGATATATCGTCCGCGGAGGAATCAGGTTTGAAATTGTGAAGAACTACCCTGGACATCCCTCCTTCATTTTCACCTGGATAACGGTGATAATGTGTTTCGATGACTGGGAGGAACTTGTTGTCGAAGCTAGAGGCGAAAACATAAGACCCCCCAAATTTGTTCTCCGTATTTGTGCTCGTTGCTAGTCCAGTGTGAAGGTGTTGATGATTTCTGGATTGTTCTTCCACGATTCCTTGATCACGGTCAACGGAAGGCGCCACACGTTCTTGATGGGGCTGCGACTTTAATCGCGAACCTGCGGACTGATGCCCATCTTCTGGGAACCCCATGTTGCTTTCCCAATGTAGCTCTGAGTTCGGTGAAATAGAATGGGGGGGTGTCCCTTCGCGATTGAGACAACAGGAGTTAGGACTGCGCTTTCTCGAGTGCATGTTCACTTCCAAAACTGAACAGCCGTTCTCGTCCTCCAATTTCACTTTGACCACTGGCAAGACATTAAGGACTGTTTGTATTATTTGCACGCACAACTGGTTAGGCCAACCCTTGGCTTCAGATAGAGAATCTGAAGGCTTTGTAGAACATTGGTCGCTCGTCAACTGTATTTTTCCCTTCTTGAAGGTCCCATCTGGGCAGTCGGGCAGAGAAATGGATTTCGCAGATGTATCCATTACCAAATGGTCAAAGTGACGAATGCACGCGTCTTTGGTTGCACAAGCGCTTCGACTCAACTAATCTTGAAAACGGCGTTGACAATGATTGCAAGGGCAAAGGGACTGTAACGAAGATAGGAGTTGGATCTCAACCAGGAAAGCATGGAAGGTGTGGGCTGTAGAAGCACGAAGCAAAAAGTCAGTACATGTTAATAGTCGAAGGTGGAAGAAGCAATGTCAACAGAAGTCGCGCTAGCCTGATTCAGTAGCAAATTGATGCCTAAGAAGCCTGAGGTCTTCACCGCTTTGGCAGAATGGAATAGCGGCCAGTTTCTCAGCAATAAGAATCATTCGCTCTGTTGCTGGCTGTTTTTACAATCTTTGCTCGCAAGATCAATAAATACTTTAGTTCGTTCAGTCTAATAAAAAGAGAGAAGACGTATACTCTGCTGAGAATTAACAGCCCCTACTATCTACATATACTACTATAATAAGGCATATGAAATGATTATCGCTTGGATGTATTGACAACAATTTGTGAAGGAAGCAGATTTTCTCATGGTCTGTATTAGCCAAATTCTTTCCTCCGCTGCCGGATGATATTGATGATGAAGGACCTAGACCACAAAGAGCACCAATAGAGATGCCTGCGATTACTATGGAGGAAGTAGAGCGACAGCTATTCGCAGCGAAATCATGGAAGGCACCGGGAGAAGACGGCCTACCGGCGATAGTTTGGAAGATGACCTGGCCCGCTGTCAAATACAGGGTCCTTGACCTATTCTCCACATCGCTGGAAGAGGGCACGTTACCAAGTCAGTGGAGGCATGCAAAGATCATACCGCTCAAAAAGCCGAATAAGGAGGACTACACGATTGCGAAAGCCTGGAGACCGATCTCGCTTCTAGCGACACTTGGCAAGGTACTCGAATCCGTGGTGGCAGAAAGGATCTCCCACGCAGTGGAGACATACGGCCTGCTCCCCACGAGCCACTTTGGAGCTCGAAAACAGCGATCAGCGGAACAGGCACTCCTGCTCCTGCAGGAGCAAATCTACACAGCCTGGCGTGGCCGTCGAGTCCTAAGCCTGATCAGCTTCGATGTCAAAGGAGCCTACAATGGGGTGTACAAAGAAAGACTACTCCAGAGGATGAGAGCGCGAGGCATACCAGAAAAGCTGATCCGGTGGATCGACGCGTTCTGTTCGGCACGAACGGCGACCATCCAGATTAATGGGCAGGAGTCCGAGGTTCACATCCTCCCACAAGCGGGACTACCTCAGGGCTCTCCTCTATCCCCAATCTTATTTCTCTTCTTCAACGCAGACCTAGTACAACGACAGATCGACAGCCAGGGCGGAGCGATTGCTTTCGTGGATGACTTTACCGCATGGGTGACCGGGCCCACTGCGCAGAGCAACCGGGAAGGGATTGAAGCGATCATCACGGAAGCGCTCGACTGGGAAAGAAGGAGTGGAGCGACCTTTGAAGCCGAGAAAACGGCTATTATACACTTCACCCCCAAAGCACACAAATTGGACCAAGAGCCTTTCACTATCAAAGGACAAACCGTCAAACCCAAAGACCATGTCAAGATTCTCGGCGTCATAATGGACACTAGACTCAAATACAAGGAACACATTGCGAGAGCCGCATCCAAGGGCCTAGAAGCAGCAATGGAACTCAGACGGCTCAGAGGTCTATCCCCATCAACAGCGCGACAACTATTCACATCGACCGTTACCACAGTCGTGGACTACGCCTCTAATGTCTGGATGCACGCTTTCAAAGACAAGGCCATTGGGCCCATCAACCGCGTCCAAAGGGTAGGAGCGCAAGCGATTGTGGGAACATTCCTCACCGTCGCAACCAGTGTGGCAGAAGCAGAGGCTCATATTGCCACTGCGCAAAGCCGCTTCTGGAGACGGGCCGTGAAGATATGGGCGGACATCCACACCCTACCAGAAACCAACCCCCTTCGCAGGAGTACCGATCGGATCAGGAAATTCAGAAGATTTCACCGCTCACCACTATATCAGGTGGCAGACGCGCTGAAGAACATCGATATGGAAACACTGGAAACCATTAACCCATTTACACTAGCACCATGGGAGGAGCGCGTACAGACCGATATGAGTACAACCCCAGAAACTCACACGGAAGTGGGTGGATCAATGCAGATCGCGGTAAGCAGTTCGGCACGGAACGAGATGGTAGGGTTTGGAGGAGCGATCCAGAGGAAACCACCCCGGTATCAAAAGCTGAAACTGAAGACCTTCTCCTTTACACTGGGCGCAAGGACAGAGCAGAACCCGTACTCAGGGGAACTAGCAGCAATGGCTCACGCATTGAGCACGCTACCGACACTAAAGCAGTACAGAGTCACGCTGCTGACGAGCAACAAAGCAGCCGCACTCGCACTGAGGAACCCTCGACAACAGTCGGGTCAGGAACACGTCTGCCAAATATACAAGTTCATTAAAAGGCTACGAAGAAATGGAAACCAGATCACTATCCGTTGGACCCCAACCAGCGAGGATAACAAGCTACTCAGCCTAGCCAAAGAGCAGGCCAGGATAGCAACCGGAGAGGACGCTATCCCACAAGCACAGGTTCCCCGAATGAAATCAACAACCCTCAATATCGCACGATCCCAAAACGTTCTCAGCAAAGGCTTACCCGAGAGAGTGGGCAAACATGTTAAAAGAGTGGACGCAGCGCTCCCAGGCAAACACACCCGACAGCTGTATGATCGATTGTCATGGAAAGAAGCGAGCGTGCTGGCGCAACTCCGGACTGGCATGGCAAGATTAAATGGGTATCTCTATCGAATCAATGTAGCGCAGACTGATCAGTGTGCATGTGGACAAGCGAGAGAGACCGTAGAACACTTCCTCTTTCGATGTCAGAAGTGGGCGGCATACCGGACAGAAATGCTGCAATGTACCAACACCCACCGAGGCAACTTATCCTTCTTCCTGGGAGGAAAATCACCTTCAGATAATCAGAACTGGACCCCAAACTTTGAAGCAGTGCGGGCCTCAGTACGGTTTGCAATTGCCACAGGCCGACTCGACGCCACTTGACTATGAAGACGAACACAAAACAATCACCCTTCCCAATCTCACCCACACCAACCACCTCGTGACAGACACGGTAGACGCGCTTCAACTGCCGAAGATAGGATGTTGAACACTTGAAGAAGCGCCTTCAAGCCAGCTACTAACAAAATTACTAACCCACGAGCATCCGCTACAATACTGACAGATGAGATGACATATATTAAAAGTGATCATGTATGGGCTCCAAGGAGGCACGGCATATATATTAGGACATGTATTAGTAGATTAGTGATAGTTGCCCTTTCGGCTTGGCCGCCGGGCGTTAATATATTGTGTGTGTGTGTATTAAGGTCCACGACATTATTTAGGACCAATTTTTGAGAAAGAAGCCTCTGTCGTACTCCCCTTAGGATAGCTTCTTTGCTCTCCAGTACAAGAGCCCCCAGCTTACGCTTCATTTTCATAAACAGGAATATCATGAAGACATTTCCAAGGTTTCATCCCATCCATTCCCCCACTTAACAAGCTGCAGTCTCCTCGTACTCAGATATCACGTCCAGCCGAGTCCGTCGTGGAATTGACCAGTCATGGTCTGGTGGATTGTAAAGCGACGATCTAGGACATATTCGCGTCGACGAGATGTGGTTGCAATGCAACGCGTTTATACTCCGGTGAAAGAAATGTAGTCTCGGTTTCCCCCCGTGTCGACCTTAACATGCACACTGCATAGGAACGTCCTTGCAGCTTTTGGTTGGGATGATTATATGCTCTTTGCGGAAGACTGGTTTGCCGGTGGTTTTCCTACCGCCCTCCTTGATTTTGTTTTAGAGGATTATCTTCACGCCCGAACACGACTGAATTCTTGCGTAAGCTCGTTTGGCTGATAACAAATGGTCGAATTTGTAGTGTCCAAATGTGTCCATTCCTAGCAGATTTGCGCGTAGACTCTCAACGACATAGGCTTCGACTGGAATCGCAACTACCATGTCCTCGCCAGAAACAGTGGCTTTGAAGCAAAAAAACAGCCGGACGAATTCCTTTGCCTGGTATTTATCCGAACAGATTCCGTTGATTGTCAAAGTGTCGCCTAGAGTCTTCACTTCGGCGTCTGGAGCTTGTTCGTTCAAAAAGGTACGGTCGACAACCGTAGGTGTACAGCTGGTATCGAGATAAACATCTTTGTCTCGAGGCCCGAGTTTCAAGTGGGAGTCGAGAGAGGCTGAAAGCGAGGCGGTAGTGGTTGAATAGTGCCAGCTGCGGAAGGCATCGCCGATGCACTTCAGGCTGGTCTTATTGTTTCCCTGGTGTGATAACACGGGGCTGATTAACGGTCAAATTCTCGACTTGGTCTTGGTGTGCGGACACTTGAAACCCAGCCGGCTATTTAGTGGTCAAATCAATGGGCTTCACGCACATCTTTGGGTGTTTGTGCATATTGTTGTTTGATTCGAAAAATCCGTGGCAGCGAAGGCATTCGTGTGTAGGTTCAATCATAGCGTGAAATGAGCTAGCGTTTCGTGGGTGAGAGCCATATTAAAAATATGCATAAAAGTCGTAATAGTCTTCCTACTGGTAAGCGTAGTCATTCACAAAATTCTCGGTGACTGAGGACTCATAGCCACGACCATTGTAGACATCCTGATAACATCGAACATGTTCATCAGTCATGAACTCTAAACCTTGAAGGGTATCTGGGGACTGGGTGGGTCCTGATGATCTGGTTCATGACTGCTAGTCTGCTACACGGTCAGGTGTCAGCATAATAAGCATGTGGTGAACTGCCGGCAGTTGGTTGCTATTGGATTTGGAAAGTAACCTGGTTGTTGTGCCGTGGTCGTCCGTTGGCAGCCCACACATGGCATTGGTCCTATTTGGGGGGTTTCCAAGGACGGGGCTGATACTGATTGGATTGGGCTGGCGCGGCCGGCTGTTGGGGCTTGTATGCTTGAGAGGGGGCTTGATTGGCATACTGGTTCTGGATAGGGTCGACTTGCTGGTTGTATGGACGTGCACAGAGTGGTGAAGGGCGATATGGAGTGTTGTTGAAGTTATTGGAGGCTCCACAACCAGCCGGCTAGTATGACCGGAGTGGTGATAGATATTGTTGTTGTGATAGTAGCCTTGATTGTTGTAATTGTTCCTTTGCAGTTGTTGAGTTTCCATAAGTTCTTGCCAGACAACATAACGGTCCGCAACGCATTCCATCCATTGCTCTAGCGTGTTAGATTGTGACGGGGTGGCGATGGTTGATTAGAACATTGGGTCAAGTTTTATCTAGGCTTGGTTGAGCTGAGTGAAGCGGTCGTTTATGCTAAGGACCCTACACGCCCAGGTGATTTCCTTGGTGTACATTTCTGGTGTGCGGCCTGCGCGGATTTCAGCCGGTCTGTACTTTAGCGAGTTGAGTCGTCGGGCTGCCTGTATTGCACTTGGCTTGAATCATTTCATGAGCGTAGCGAGTCAGCTAGTCTTCAAAGGCCGTCGACGGAGGAGTTCCTTCTGGACTTTGGTAAGTTCTACCGCGTACCAGCTTTGCCCATTACCTCTGAGGGAGTTGTGAATACGGGTTCGAATGAATTACTCACCGTGGAAGGAGACTACGTCCCAAACATTTTCTTTTCCATGAATAGGAACGTGCCTTGAAAGAAATTTTGGCTGGTACCGGTTTGCACCAGTCCATCGAGTCCATTTACTTCTCTGTCCATAACTTCAGGGTAGAAGCAGCCGATTTCCTCTTGCTTCTAGGTGCGTGCTTATGACGTACGTTGGGTTCCTTTGGGACATGTCGGGCTCAATATCCACGCCGGTGCCGCCTAGGTCGTCGAATAGTGAAAATGCGGTGTTGGCGTTGTGATTGATTGGTGTACTGCCGGACTGGTTAAGGTGGGTGTTGAAGGGCGTTTTCTGGGTAGTAGGATGAGACTATTGATTCTGCTCTATAGCTTCTATACATTGATTCATGGTTTCGAATTGGGCAGCCACTGAATTGTCAAGGTTCTGGAATGACGCTGCCTCCGGAAAATGAAGTAAAAGTAACAATACAAAATGGGCGTACAGGATAGAGCTTTGGTGTTGTAAAATAATGCAAAACCCTAGAAAGGAGACTAATCTTCTTCGCCGTCATCTTCTTGGTCAACAACGATGAGTCTCTCCAGGCGTAATTGCTTCACAAATTTGGCAAAGGTGTCGGCCTTTTTGGGCTTTATAAAGCCGTCAGCCAGGTTATCTTCAGAGTCAATAAGCTCAAAAATTATCTCGCTTCTGGCCGCAAGATGTCGAATGAAGTGATATCGAGTTGCAAGCTAGCGAACGGCGGGAGCAGTAGCTCTCCTGACAGCGCTGAGAACGCTATCGGAGTCAGTATAGAGAGTAATAGGATCGCTCTCTTTCATCAATCCGAGGCCAATAAAGACCTGTTTGGCGTAGAGCGCGTGCTTTGCGCAGGTGCCTTCATTTTCCATTGCAAATATCGTACTGAAAAGCAGATATCTGGCCTCATTTTAAACTCAAGCCAGTTCAGACTGCCTACTCTTTCGAGGTAGTCGTGGACCTCGTCGTCGTTGAGTAGTGGTCTTGTTGATATGAGGCTGTAGCCATGGTTGATCGGTATCTGGCGGCCTTTCATTCCTGTCATACAAAAACGATTGAGGAGCTCTTTCACATACATAAAGTCTTGTGAAAGATATATGACTTTGTTGGAAGAATCAACATGTAGGTTACAGCCAAGAAACTTCCTGGGCTGTCCGATTCGCTTGACGCCGAAGCTCTTGTCAAGTTAGTCAAGGAGAGTGTGAATGGGCTCCTCAGTGGGAGCTGCCATGAGAGTATCGTCAACATATAGTAAGATATAAACACCAGTTTCTTTGTTGACGTAGATGCAGGGATCTGCTGGCAAAGGTACGAATCCTAGCTCCTTGAGAGCTGCGTCAATTGTACCGTACCACATGTTTGCAGACTCACGAAGGCCATACATGGCTTTGCCGAGAAGGCATACCATTCTCTTGCCTTTTTCATGGCCATAAGGTTGGGCAACGAGCACTTTGTGACGGCGTAGTAAACCGTTCAAGTACGCCGCAATAATATCAGCTTGATACATCTTTAGGCCTCGTGCTGCGCAGAGAGATAGGAATAGCTTCATGCTCATATCGCTGACAACAGGTGACCATGTGTCGATTGGCGCCGGGGTTGGTGAGAGCGTTTGTACGCGTCCAGTGGCGTATGAATTGTCGGCGTAGTTGTATGTGAGAGTAGTCTCTTGAGCGAGAAATTTGTGAATATCTTCATGGGATTCTTGGTCTGTCGACAAGAGCTGTCGCTTGGCTTTGGCGGAGGGGTCAACAACATGGATTTTGCGAGAAGGGCCATAATCGGGGGTGGGAATAGGGTTAGGATCTGCAACGTGGAGTAGAGAGCCTTCTTGGTGTCCTTCCCGAAAGGTGACGTCTCGTGAGAACGCCATTTTGCGACTATCCGGATACCAAATTTTGTATTGGTGGCCGTGGTCTCCAACGTAGCCAACTAGGCCGCCGATCTTGGCCATTTCCATCATTTTGGGGGCTTTGATGCGGTCCTCATGAGGGATGTGGATGTAGGCTTTGCAATCCCAAACGCGGAGATGTTCCAAAGATGGTTCGGGATTAGGAGCATGAATACCTTCTCTCCATATTTGTATGGAAGCGGGTTTGCCTTTGGCGGTCAGTAATCTTAAATAAATATAGATGCATGTATCGATTGCATATAGCCAAAGAATATGGGGCAATCCGGCATCAATTGTCATAACGCAGCTGCCTTGAACAATTGTAAACTGTAATCATTCAATAACGCCATTAGGGTCAGGAGTGCGAGGTGGTGAGTGCCTCACAATGATTCCAACATCGGCTGCAAATTTGTTGAATTTGTTGAATTCACATTCCAAATCCTTGCAAACAAACATGGGATAGAAGCCAGTTGCATTATGGAATTCTTTGCACCAAGCGATGAGCTGATCTAAAGCTTCACCTCTGTTCATATGGAAACGCGCGAATGGCATCCTGGAGTAGTCATCAAGAATAAAGGTGGCGTAGTTTGTGCCATCATGAGCCGTTGGTTTGATGTGTTGTACGTCAACGTAGACGATTTGGCCGATCCTTGAGGCTTTTGGCATGGGATCGCGAGATACAATCTTTTTGGCTTTGCCTAGTCGGCAAGCTTCGCAGTGTTCCACGTGGCCGTCGGTACGTGCAAGATCTGTCAACTGTTTGGCCTTTTTTATGCGACGGTGAGAGATATGACCAAGTCGGCAATGTTGTAAAAGTGGCGATATAGCAGCGAAGCTTGTATGCGGCGATGAGCTCATCTTTTGTGTCAATAGTATACACCACTGGCGCGTCGTAAAGGCTGTTAGTATAGCCCATAACAGAGTCATCTGTCATTCTGTGAATAGTGTTATCTTTGGAGCAATACTATATCCTGTAATCTTGCTTAGAGGCTTCTGTAGCCTACAAGTTGAAAGTGAGGCCTTGCAAATAGAAGATCTTGAGAATAGTGTCAGTATATTTGCCTTTATTGTTATCCAATCTCATGAGCGCAAATCTGTGTCCTTTTGCTTCTCTAATGGTGCCATTTGAGCAAGTAAATCTCAATTTGGTGTTGGTGTTGGTAAACTCCTTGTATTTGACGAGGGTGATGTTGTTGCCAACAATGTTGTGTGCTGCGCCTGAGTCAACTACTCAGCTACCTGCAATGGTTCTAGGTAGCATGTATAGAGTGAGACATGGTATCATTAAAGGTTAATCTGTAGCTTGTTGAGATCTCTGGCTCCTTCTCGACGTCGGCTAGCAAGCTTGCGGAAAGGCCGGTGAGGCTGGAAGGGCTTAATAGGACGTAGCATGAAGTGTTTGTATTGTTAGTAATATTGCTCTATGTTGTAAACAGTCCAGACTTGTTAGTGGGAATGGTGGGGAGGTTGACTTGAAAGGCGAGACTGTTAATACTGGTGGTATAAAGGCCTGTGGAGGATAATGACGGCGTATTGGTTTGATTCTTAGAAGAAGATTTTGGTGTTTTTGACGCCTTCTTCGCCTCGAAGTAGCACTACGCGAAGGATCTCGGCTCTTAATCCTGTGGGGGGTCGTCTATCAAATAGTTGCATGTAAGGGCTTTGTGGCCTTTTAAACTGTAGTGATCATACCTTCTGTTTTTAGATTCTAGTTTTCTGAACTTGGCGGTATGCTTATGGATGTCGTCGCCTGGGCTGGGTGAGTTTCTTGGAGTAGTATCTCGGCCTCTCCTGTTGTTGTTGTTTTTGCTGTCGGGCTGTGAATCGGAGGTTGCCTTGGGCAGGTTCAACCCGCTTGATTCGTATGACTCTCGGTATATTTTTGCTTCTGATACTGCGTCGGAGCACCAGGTTTGAAGTTGTTGATTTGTGATTTTTGGTATTGTTGGTATGGTGTCTGGACGTAAACCGTTTATAAGAATAAAAGCGGGACCTAGTAGATGGTGAGAAGTGGGTAAAAAATGGCACTTCAATTCAAACTCCTGGTCCAATCATACCTTGTTCTCTGAAGGGCAAAAGGTGGGGTACCGAATGAGGTATCCGGCGGCGTCCGTTCTTCCAATTGGCGGAATTTGCTTTGTATAAAAGAATAGTTGATCTAGCCCTAGGTGCAATATTCTGCTGCTCAACTCCTCAATCACGACAAATTTTTGCTTTCATTTCGAGGTCCCCAGATTACAATCCTACGACGGGGAAGGGGTTAGTTTTTCTGAGTTGCCGATACACAACAGGTATTTGAACTCGATGCAAGAGGAACTAAGGTAAACTTAGATAAGATATATGCTTCAGATTGTCATACATCTCTCCTTTCTACGAGAAGACAGTGGAAATCTCGAAAATATAGCTCGCTTATTATACATATGTAGAACACATCCGGATTTCGATAGCATGTATCGATGTGAAAGAAAGTATGAGATGCTGGTTGTTCGATCTTGAAGTATTTCGTATAAAAATATAGTAATCTGCCCATCCTGGAGTAGTAAAGAAAAGGTAGACAAGAAGTGATGAATTCATGCACTATACTAAACAACTTGGCATGGCTAGGAGAGTAGCAAGTTGACATTTCGACGAATGGTGGGCAGATTGACTTGATCTACTGTGCAAAGACCCAATCCTATCAGAAAACTGTGCGCTAATGACTATTATCTTTCCTTCTGCGCTGTTCTATCTAATATAACTATGATTCTTTAGCTATTGGTCGATAGCTATCTGTACATTATTTCTAAGAGAAGCCATTAACCCGCTTAGATGCTTATAGCAAAACCAACCCTTCTGGGCGCCGAGGTTGTGTCTTCATATCCACACCTGATTCCGATACAAGAAACAGCTTCGAATCGTCGAAGCGATCCTTCCACTTGATCCCAGTCTTGATGTGAAAAATTTTCTTCAAAGCGGTCTTTGCAGAGTCTAGATCGCTTCCTTTCAGTACAATCATGTACTTGTCTGCCCCGTTTGTGCGTGTATGTTCGATAACGGTTGTGTAGCTGTACGGCTCGCCAATTGTTTCATAGACCTGCTTCCATTGATCAATGAGGGTTGAGAGCTTGCGGATGGAAATCTCTAATCTTTGCGAGAATGATTATTGACACGCGTATCACGCACTAAAGTGAACGAGTGGCTCAATCTAGTAGATTTGTCGACGTAGAAATCGTAGCCCACGACTCATTAATGGGATCATCAAAATTGATGAGGACTGTAGGAAAGGCATCTAAGGGGACTTACGCGTGTGCATATTGGAGACAACAGGTTGAGCCACCTTCTGGAATTCTCTAATATCTGTCCCTGCGACATGTTAGGCAACCAGTCTTTTCCTTAGAGAAGAGTTCTATACCCATATCGACATTAGCACGTGCTCTCTTGCCTTCCGTCTTTTTTTTTACCCTGTACTCATCGTTGCGCTTTTTCAATATTTAATCCCACAAGTAGGGCTCTTCACACTTGGGCCTGCATGGCTTAGACATACGAGTCCTTGAGCCATTCATAAGTGACGATCTTGATGTTGAGTTCTCGAGCTTTCTGAACTGTGTCTCTCAGTAGGTCAGAATCCTGGTTGACAGCACAAAGTGGACGCAATAGGAATACCTACCTGCCTCACTGCTCTAGAACGCCCTGTCTAGCTATGAGATGCGTCACCGACTGATCGACCTTGGGAGAATATTGTCCACTGTGAGCCTTGAGCCATTGCGGTATCTTGTCGCTGTTCTTATGCGAGCCCACGAAACATGCTTCCACATTCTTGAATCCGTTGCCCATTTCGAAATCGCGATTAGCGGAGAGTATGTATGACCTTGACCTAAGAGTAGCGAGGGATAGGAGGCAAAGATACAAGAAAGCGTAGTGCTAAGATAATAGAGAATGAGTAGAAGAGAGAGCTGAATATCAATGAAAGAAAGATCAATTCCCTGGTTTAGGCTGTCGAGCAACCCGAGTAGATCAATAATAACAAGCTGGACGAGTGTTGGATTCGAAATGATTGAAAGCTGAGCTGACGCTCTGCCACTGTAAGTGAGGGGTCTTGTATGAATGGAAAACAATATTGAAGTGCTCTCTTGAGGAAAGGAAATCTCAAATGAAGTTGTTGCCGAGGTAAGAGTGCTTAAGGCTAGGGACTGCTTGCCTAACTACCTAGGTACAAGAGATTATAGACAAAGCCCTAGGGATCAATATTCATATCATGATCTATGATAATCAAACAGACAGTATTTAGTCAATCCAAAAGTGAAGCTAAGCTGATAGGTGTCAATATTAAATCCTGTTCGCTTCAACTGGAAAGTTTGGACTCGATATATTTGAAGTGTTAGAGATATTGGACGATAGTCATAATTGAGAAATGGAGATTCTATTTCACTCGGTATGTGAGAAATGAGGCCGTGATAATTGATTTGAACGTTCTCTGGATGCGGGATTTGGAGCCATATTTTGGGGCTCGGAGCAAAGGGTTGAGAACCGGTAGGATTCGGTTTAGCCATATTCCGTATCACAATAGCATAGAATAGGAAGCTAGGGCGGTCCAACTGCCCTTCGGGGTGAGTCCGTTATTAGCACGTAAGAATATATTATAAAAGACTGATCTCCGGAACCGTAGGGGCTGCGGGGGTAATACGTGGCTACATAGGTTGCGCAGTGGGCGCTAGGATAATAGTAATCCCGCGCCGGTGCGCGATACATTCGCTACGCGTTGTGCGCAGTAGTGCCGAATCGTGGGATCAATAATCCGACACTGGGAACTCTCTAGAAGAAAAGAAAAGGGAAAACGCGTAGTGAACGACATACAATCTGGTGCGGTAACAGGAATAAGAGTGAGTGTACTAATGGTGTCAAAACAATGAAAACAGTAAAAGAGTGGTGCGAATCGGGGATCTGGTCCTGCAGCTAGAGCTTCGGTGATTCCAACGGTGTAGCGAATCTTACAGCCTTGGGTTCGGGGCTGCGTGCCGTAGGTACTCTTTCCACCCATGCGCCAACGTTGATACGCAGCTTGTTTGTATCAATGAGCTCTTGTAAGGCGCGGTATGGCTTGCTCTTCATCATGGCATCGGCGGGATTGCTGTCACCATCGATCCATCTGACCTCCGATATCTCTTGTCTTTCGTACGACTGGCAGAGGCACATGAGGTCAATCATAAGGCGCTTTTCTTGTATAATACCAAGCTTGACGAGGCAGTCGTATAGGCTCTTCGAATCGGTGCAAACAACGAGAGGGAGTGGTTCAGTAAGGTGGAGGAGCTGCGTGAGGGTTGACTTAATTGCCTGCGGCATCGAATCCGTTGCCTAGTGCGTACGTTTCCGAACCAAGTACGCTTCGCGTAATCCTTTTGCACTTGGTGGATGACCAATGAAGAATATTCGCATTGTTTGCTGCGTCTGCCAGTACGATAACGTAGCCGAGTTGGGAGGAATAGTCTTTGTTGTTCGCGAATGAGTCATCAACGAATGCTATAAGCCATAGGGTCTCCTTGTCAAGTTCGACGAATCGTAGTCCACTTTGGGGTTGTCGAATTGCCATTGCAATCGCTTGTTGAGTGCCTTGATATCATCTTTTTGGGGATCCGTAGTTTGTGCGGCGAAGGATAAATCGAAGGATGCTTCGGGTTGAGACATTGAAGCGATATACGCACCGAGGGCTCGCTGAGCAACGTACTGCTCCTGCGGGGTGGCATCTTTTCGTACCTTGCCGCGTGAGTTTGTCGTATCCGCTGGTTGATCCTGTACAAGTCGAATATGGCTGCAGGTGCGTTTCTGGGTGAGAGTAATACCCTGGGCAGTCTCTGTAACGACCGCACCATTGAATTTGAGCGGGTTATCGGGGGTTAGCTCTTCACGGGGCTTGCAAAGGATTTCTGCACGTTGTATTGCTTCTTTTTCTTCACGTATGGCGAAGGTGTCGTCAGCGACGATGAGAGTATCGTCGGTCTGCACGCCAACAACACCAAATCCCTGCTTCGAAGCGGAGCAGTGGAGGAGGCACGGGTCGTAGGTTGATTCCTCCATATCGAGTCCTTCCGTGTGGTGTTTGTGGTACGTACGGAACCAGTGGTTGCCTGCTTCGGGGATTCCGTAGAGAGGTCGTACGACTTGGAGAAACGCAGCACCGGGAAAATATTGTGCCAATTCCGATGTGATCCGTACATAGAAATCTCGATTAAGCTTCGTTGTTGACTGGATATAGGCCTGCGTAATGTCCCGGACATAATATCGTACTCCGTTCCTGATTCCGATGATCATACCGATGCAGAGAATGACGCGTTGTATTGTCGGCGACTGTGTTAGTGCGTACTCTTTGTCTCCGTCGTTATATGATTGTACAACGAGGCGCGATTTTTCGAAGGCATTGGTCGGTGCCGGCGTTCTTCACCTCATTAACGAGCCTAGCGGTGAAGATGCGTGTGCCCGGTGGGATATCTTTCGCATCAACGATATCGAATACTCCGCGTTCCAATAGGCCGTTCATTTCCTTTCGCTGCGAACCTTCGTATCGTGCTAATGCAGCAGCGGCGAATTGGTGTCGTGAATCCTTCTCTTGCTCCTCTGTGAACCTGGCAAGGATCGTCTGTTGCATATATCCGTCCCTGTAGCGTGCGGGTAGACGGCGATCTCGCTGTGGCCTCTGTTCGATGGTTGCTTCGGGTTCGTGACGTGGGATAACGACCGAAGGTGCGGGGGGATTGTATCATGCGGTATGGCTTCAGTCTCGTCGTGGGGGACTATTCCTGGCTTCGGCTTCATCAGAGCGGGCTTCGGTGTAGTACGGCTTGACGGCGGTTGACCGGAACTGCGTTGGTCCACTTGAAAGTTCGACTGTGCACGTCTCCTTGTCCATTGGTAACAATTTGTGTGGTCCTGTCCATTGGCCTGCATAGCCGGTGTTTCCTTCTCTCCACACGAGTACGTCCGAATTGAGGGGAAGGCTGTGAACGGCGGTTGACGAGGGTCCGTTTCTGGTGTTGACAGCATCGGCAATTTGGCGTTGGGCACGTATCTTGGTCATTGGTTTCTTGACGGCGGCGGCACGTTGTACGATCGTAGGTGTGGAAGCGTCATATTCGGTCATTCGCGGATAGGCACCGAAGACGAGAAGGGTTGGGACGAGGCCGTCGGGACCTGCGGTATCGTTGACAGTCTTAACCGCCATCTGTAAAGCAGCTTCGGCAGAGAGGTCCGGCATTTCTTCCTTCATAATCTCGTACGAGCGACGAAGTACGGCGTGGTAATGTTCGACAGCGCCAATTGACCAATGTGCTTCGACAGGAACGGTAGCAACAATGATATCCATTGACGAAGCGTCTCGTGAGAATTCCTTGCTAGTAAAGTTCTTGTCGGCGTCAGTAACAATGAAATCAGGGGGACCAAGATACACATCAATCCACATGATCTGTAGTGCAGTCCATGTCGCTTTTGCTGATATATTTTCGAGCCAACGTGCGGCATTGAAGCGCGTGGCTTCGTCGACTACATGGAGCACCGGTTTCCCCTTGATATACATAATATCGACGATAATTGAGTGGTTGAAGCTGACGTCGTCTTGTATAGTGAATCTGAAGCGGCTTGGGGCTGGGCCGTGGGTTTGGCAATGGTGGCTGAACTTGCGGATGTGCTTGAGGGCTTCGGTATCGACATCGTGGCCTGCGCGTACAAATAGCTTTCGTAGCTTCTCGGCTGACGGATGGCCGAAGCGGCGGTGTCAAAGGATTCGGTGAGGTACGATTCGAGGGAATGGTCCTATATGAGTAATGGGTGACCGAACCGGCGTGCTACTGGTGTTGTTGTATCGTTTGGTCCAACAAGAACGTTTTTCGTATTGTCAAAGTAGATGCCTAGCCGGTCCATGTCCTTGATCGATAGTAGGAACGGTGTCATTACCTCAAGGTTATGGAATCGTATCACGCCGATGCGTGTCAGTGCATCTCCCGAACCAATAGACTCTATCGATTCGCCTGGTCCGAATCGTATGCTTGCTTGGCCTGTGGTGGAGGTGTCGAGAATAGCGTCCTTCGCGATCTTGCGGTAAGCGAGATATTGTGCGTATCCGGCTGTTGAGTTCTCTGCAGCTCCGGTGTCAATTAGTATTCCCACGAACGTATTTGCCGAGTAGCGGGATTCGGTAAGAAAAGAATATTGTGGGAGCACTGGGAGGTTGTCGTACGGTGTGCTTTCTGGTGCAGCAGTCTCTTCTTGTACTGGGTTTGGTCTAGCTTCGGATCGTAGCATCGATTGCAAAATATGTGCTGCGGAACGGTTGGAAAGCTTTTAAGACTTTATTAGAGCAATAAATAGTGATGGAAGACGAGTTCGAACTTCGACGCGGTGTTAGACTCCTTTTTGGTGCAATTGGTAATTTGGTTACCGTTTTGGTTCCGAACACACGGAAATTACCACGTGATATTGACAAGCAAACAAAGCAAACATTTGACTTCTTAGATATTACGTAGCGCGTTTTTTTGAGCGGCCACTACTTCGTTTTTCAACCTTTAGTTTTGACTTCATGTTGGAAGATTTTTGCGCTAGCACCAACTGGGATTGAGATGAGGCAGGAAAGGAGTGAACTCTTCAAAGTCCTATCTCATTACTATCGCCGTACCCCCGGGTCGAGTCGTTTAATCGATTTTGATTTATACACCCCGGTGCTCCGAACCAAGCACCAAACCACCGCCAATATGCCTTCAAAAGCCCAGGAGGACGACTCCAAAGCCTTCGAACCGACCGACGCCGAAGGTAACACCAAGGATATCGCCATTCTCAATCGATCAATGCGTTCGAAGCCGCACCGAATCCTACACCAGAGTCTCAGCTCCTAAGCTCGAACAACGATGACTATCCTATCAGATCTGCTTGGGCAAAATGGTCCGGATGGATTCATGTTCTGGTGACCATTTCGAAGAATAATTAAGCTTTTTGTAAGCAGCCCTCGCACATGATATTGATTGGTCTTCCTAAATGCAGAACGCCGCCTACATTTTTGCACTCAATCCCCAACAGGTCGTTACTCAGATACATATACTGCTCATATAACCTCCCAGAAACAGGTCATCAAATTAGATGCTTCACGGAATGAGCTTTCTTCTATCTCAGGCCGTTTAGGTCGTATTAGGATTCGGGAAACATCCATTTCCTAAACCGAAACCGTGGGGAGTACATGTTAACACGACTACTATCAGCAACTTGACAGGTTCGGCCAGTATATTTAAATTTAATCCAGGTAGCTCGGATCAAGGAGTGGCATTTTTCCATCCCCTTGAACCGAACCATACTATCGGTCGTGCAAGAGTCGTTTCCCGGTCATCGAGAAGAATCAAAATTGTTCTATTATTATTGAATGGGGTAAAAAAGGTGATTCAACATTGAATTACTCAACACGTAGGTACTAATATGAAGTTTCTGCAGCATTGGTGGAGACTTCCAAGGTTTCAACGCCTGACACTGGGTTCGCATCGCTTTCAGGGGCAACCGGTACCCAGATCGGTTATATATATCTCATTGCTCGCCCTCCAGATGTCCCTACTTACATCCATGGATCAATATGCGTTCGCCCCAACTTTCACTCGACGGTTAGACATTCCAAAAATTCTCGACAAAAATAACGTGCATAAATGTGTACTACAGAGTGTATGGGAAGCTATTTTTGTCGGTGAGCAAAAATATTAACTCCTTAATGACGGGTGGCGGAAGCGGTCATGTGACTTACAAAGCCCTGCTTCAATAGATCTATTCAGGGTGCGAACGCGAGGCAACAGCGTCACGTGCAACACTTCGTTTTTTCCCCATGTAATCTGATTGGCGTTCGCTTTGCTTCAATCACACCTGCACTACTTGAGTGATCTATTCAGGCATCAGCGGGCTAGCGAAGCGCGCGTCCAGTTACGGAGGTCCCGCAATCTGATTGGTCAAGCGGGCGGCTCCGCTTTACGGGTCGATTTCGCCTTTTTGGTGCGGCGGTAAACCCAACAGCTACTTGAACCAGATTTGGCCGGTTTATTGTCGCAGTTTTATACTAAATGCTAGAACTACTTTTCATCGTGCGTCGCAGTCTTCAACCACAAACAATGTAAAATATAGCTAGTATAGTGATCCTGATAGCCTTAGTGTTAGTCGATGCAAACGATTCAGTGGTGGAAGCTTGGGTGCCAGTAATCAACTCGCGAATAGCTTCGCGCAACAGACACCTCCGTGAGCCACGTGATCATTTTTCTATGTTGGATCTCAGATTACGTGAATACGAGCGAATACGGAACGTTCGCACCTGTTACAAACCAATACCAAAAGACCCATTAAGGGGATCTCCTTTTTGGTACAGTGGTATTTTGGTTACCGTTTTAGTTCCGACATTCTATACAATTACATCACTCTGTTTTATCTATTAGTCCAACATACTATCAGTAGTCGATCTCCAGGTTGTATCACTGCCACGCTCCTCTCAACGCGTTTGGACACCAAGAAATTTTAAGAAAAATGCAACAAATCACCCCGTGGCCCCAACTTTGCATTATCATGGGCTTCCAAATACCCCGGCTGCTCCAGCTGCTCCTAGTAATTTGATGCAGCTTGTTGTTTCGCGTCGTCCCTTAAGGGAGATCGCGCGGCCAATGTGAAGCAGCGCCCATTGAGCGTCACCAAACAAGAAAAGTAGTCAAACGACGCAAAACAGGTAAAGCAGGAAGCAGGGCGTCACCCACACTTTTTTATCGGACTCCAGAAACAGATCCTGGTGGGGTGACCGGGCAAAGAGTATGCTACGTGATAGGCTCGGTGCAGGATAGGTGAAACATAGGACAAAGGATTCTAGGCAGCCACCTCAAAGATTGATGACGTGCTCTGATTTGGTAAGACTATATATAAATAATATCTTCCTCCCAGCGATGGATCCTCCACCTCAATCCCACTTTTTATCCTTCGTTGTGCCACATATATCAGAAACTACGACGCGCTGCTTGTTGTTTAAGAGGATTATATCAACCAAAGCTGGTCATGGACCCAGCGCACTGCTTGCCTTTTAATACTGGTGAGTTCTCAAGATACAGAGGTGCTGGTCGGCCGTGAGGACGTCTGCCCAGGACTTTTATGGATAGTTCATATTCTAATTTCCGCATAGTTTCGTTATTTCCGGTTTCAAGTCATGGGTCCCATGTGTCGAGTATGGCTGAGTCTTGCACAAATTTAGTCGTTCAATGACTAACAACATACAGTGCTCGAAAACGGTCCATAAAACAAACAACGTTGGATATAAGAAGGCATTCGATAAGAAGGATTCCGGCCATTTTATCTCGACGAAGACTCGATCAACTGATTACGACTGTGGGAGTGTCTCGCCCAGACCTCATTTCATATTCAAGCCATCGTTCACGTTACACGGCAATACATTAGCATCCAAGTAGGAACTTAGGTCCGGCATCTACGAGGGCGGGCAGAGGAGTATTCCAGCCGATAGTTACACCCGAGAAATAAAATCGAAGTATGCATTTCCACACGCATTTGAACAACGGCTAGTCGGAGACTGACATATTGCGAACTTATCCAGATATTCCGGATATCAGAACGGACATACGCAGGTCGGAGGTGGGAAGACCACGGCAAAAGCGTGGGCTTATGAAAGAGGATTGACTTCTCCGTCTTATATTTTAGAAGAGGAACTTATATATAATATATAAGAAATCGACCTCTAGCTTTCTTGCAGATCTGGATGCTACTCGCCTCTATTATCAATTCGCCATCGCAGGCAGCAGAGTCGGTAACGACTCCACATTTCATAGCACTATCAGCCTAGGTGCGCAATGCATGGAGATGAGGGTTGAGGAGTTCCCCCGAAGATTGATTACAGCCACAAGCGATTGTATCCTGCAATCGAAGTCAGATTTCCCGAAATATTGATGAATACGACGATAAAGACTGCGATATCGTGAGAAAAACGAGTTTGATCCTTGCGGATTCATGATCATGCATCAATTTGTTCTATACGAGACTGGGGGTTAGCGTTGGTTCTTTTTGGTTACTCCATACACGTCTCCATAGAATCAATGCTAATAAGGAGAACTGGGCAACGCATAGGAGCAGCTATGTGGTGGGAGATCGCAAGTCGTTGTTGAGGAGGCACAGCAGCGACATATCATCTCAAAGGAAGACTATATGGTCTACAAAGACCTCATCTGGGAAAAACAGGCTAGGCTTCGCGGGATGTATGTTTCTTTGAGCAGACAGCACGATAGACTCATCAAAGGCGGCCTCAATGATGCTGTAGATTATGACTGGGACGTGGAGACTGCCTTTGCAGTTTTACTCACGAATAATTTCAAGATGAAGGACGCAACTGCTGGCTTCGACGTCCGGAACAGAAACAAGCAGGCTCGTTGGGCTAAGTCTCTGCCAGGATTTTACAAAGTTTCCAAGCCAAAGGCAACAGACTTGACATGGTGTCCAATCGTCCAAGATTGGCTCCCTCAAGAAAAGTGCTGTGCTGCGCATATAGTGCCATTCTCGATCGGTCATGCAGCAGCAGGCTTCATTTTCGGCAACCCCGAGGCAGAAGAAAGCATTCTATGGGACAAAAGGAATGGCCTATGGATTTGCAAAACTGTTGAAGAGGCGTTTGATGCGGGCAAAGCCGTCATAATGCCTCTAACAGAAACTTCCGATAGTGTGACAGCCACGGCAGATCGATTCAAACTTGTGGTCCTCGACAAAAATCTGCTGGAGAATAATGCCAAATTCGGGGATCGTCATCAGTACAAGTGGAAAGATATACACGAGAGAGAGTTGAAGTTCAGAAACGCCAATCGCCCTGCCCGGAGATATCTTTACTTTCATTTTGTCCTGACCATGCTCCGGCGAGCCCGGTATGAGCCTCCCGGATGGGCAGAGCAGGTGTTGACTTTTGTCAAAGGTAGCATATGGGCAACGCCAAATGACTACCCGAAAAAAAGTATGTTGTCAAGATTGGCCAGTCTGATTGGAGATGTCATTCCCGAAGATTTTATTGAGGAGGCAAGAAAACTGCCCAATTATCGTCTTCTCTTTGCTAAACGTTGCGAAGACGGCTTGATCTCTCGCATTGAATCTTCCGATGAACTGGATCGGTGTGATTGCGCAGAAGAGAAAGAAGATAAAAAAGAAGAAGAAAGAGGGGGAAATGGGAGATGAAAAAGAAAGAGGAACCAAAAGCAAGAAGAAGAAATGACAAACGAGGAAAATGACTGGAGGAAGAGGCGGGAGGAGAAGAAGGGAAACCAGAGAGACCACTATTGCCTGACAAAAGAAACTTTAGCGTGCTTATCTTAGTCTATAACAAAAGGAATAGCCCACACACCTTATATATGGCATTGTGGCAATAGGAAAGCGTGTTCGGTTACAATCATGTGTTACAAATCATTCATATATGACCTCCATCGCCGGATCCACCGAATATGTATATGTTAGTACAATAAATGACGGACTTATATCGTCTTGCCGATCGAACACTCCAAATTGGCCGACAACACGGCGAAGTCGAGTGAAGCACAGCCAGGAATCCTCAAACAGATTGCTCATCTGGCAACGATAAGAATGGCGAACGAGGAGAAGAAGATGTTGCTTCTGAATGTATCAGGGGATGCCATCAAGCTCAATTGAGCTAAGTGGCCGCTTCGCCGGCGTCGCCGGACCCGTCGAATATCTATGTGTTGGTCTACACTGAGTGATGGATGTACATTGTCTCTAGTCGATAGGGATATCAGAATAAAGATAGGACGGCAAATCAATGTCTGGCCAAAGATGAGGGGAACGCACTAGTCGATTATACCAGCGAGTGTACCACTTTTGACGATGAGCAATCATCTTCAAAGGCTAATACCACCGAGCCCGGTGATAAGGAGCTCTGCATCATTGTGACACGCGTTTGACTCGAAAACTTAGAAGGAGAGATATTGAGAAGCCCAACCCACCAAAAACATATTTATTCTAGGCTCTGGTTGGGAAGTTGCCGAATGGGGATTGACACCAATCCTCACCCTAGCCGTCCGGCTGCGTGGTACACGGAGTTCACGAGGTCCTCCGAAGGCTGGCCCAGGGTCTGGTGTCTTTCCTGTTGTTGACAAGGCCGAAGGTGGACAGAATCTGCGCGTTTGGTTAGAAGTAACCCCAATTATAATACAGATCAAGAAATTCGACTGTTACCTATCGTTTCCAAATCGCAATTCTTTTTGAGGATGGATATTGCAGTTTGTGCCGTGGGATGAAACTGAAGGTTGGATTATTAAAAATGAAAATTGTAACGTTTAAGAATAGTTGAGTGATAGAAAGAATGAGAACAGCAAGGTCTAAGAGGTTGTATTTGTAAAGATAGTAATGGATATAAGGAGGAGAGAAAGTAACAGGAGAGGGGCAGGGAGAGAGAAGTGATAAGTCTTGAACGACTGGGCGTTTGAAGATTCAGCCACTTAGATTGCAAGGAGGTTTTACGGATGATATTGGGGCAAGCTTAAGAAGTCCACAAATTAGAAATAAGTTCGATCTTGCACTAGCAAGCAGAGCACGACGTCCCCATCCTCAATTATGAGGTCCTCGCTGCCAATATTACGTCGCTAATTCCGATTGTATGGGTTAACGTTACGTCGTCGGTTCCTATCTTGCGGCGGCAATACATTGCCTCGTCGTTCCCAATATGTCATCGTCACTTCCAAGGTTGGAATTGCCTCGACCACCGCATAATCCATTATTGCAACGTGTATTGCATCATGATTACTCCGTTCGTACGGATTCCTTAATTTACATCGCCCCAGGTTGGGATATAAATCTCCCAACTCTCCCTACCTAGGTTGCTCTCAATTCCAATTTGAATCTCTGGGCTGGCGCTTGTGAAATCAGTCATGTGGAATAATTGATGCAAGAGTGGTCGACTCTCACTAGCTCAAGTACGATTGTTGTCTAGAATCAGGTCATGAGCAGCAGGACTGAATTCTGCGATTTGTAAGGACGCACTTCCTTCTCAATCTCAATTCGTCTTAGTCTAGTCTTTGGATGGCTAACAGTCTTTTTGCGATAAATACAGGAACAGGCACCGATGTCTATGTCGACTTACCATTTTCTCTCAATTCCTTGCGTGATGTGTAGTTGATCTGACTTCTCCTCTTCTTTTCCATCGAATAGGCCTTCTTGGACTGCGTGCGGAGGTGGAGACCTACGCCGCACGCTTGGTGACGATATCGCATCTCTTCTCTGAACAACCGAATGCTCGCGGATTCGGAAAAGGACCGTCGAGAGGCACGAGAGAAAACTGGTGGATAGCTTGATGGAGCTGGAGCAAGTGATTGGACGTATCCGATGGTTGTTAGTTTTCTATTTCTGTCAAGGCTACGTGTCTTGTTCAAAATAGTCTGTGACATTGATATCGTTGTATTCATTATTTTAGGCATTCATTGCCAAGCTACGAAACCGCATGCTCGAAAACAAGACTGCTGGTAACGCGCGCGCTGGGACCGACGCTGGGCCCAAATGAATAATGAGAGTGCAAGATGTGAGGAAGGTCCTCCGCCAACGACCCGACCACATTGCCCAGGGCCTCTTATACGCGGTGATATTTTTACCATTTAGGCACTTCACAGACTCTCAACCTGCATTTATATGAACTGCGGCACCCGGTTTCTATCTGCATAGAGGCCTTCAAAAATGGACAATGATCTCGTGAGCTTTTGGCTACCTAGGTAACCCTTTCCAGTTGTCCTGGATAGGTGGCCGAGTTCACAAGTCCCTCAGTCTTCGTGGATCTTGGTAGCAACTAGACCTCTCACTCATATTGTAATATGGGAAGCGAGCATCGTTCGACAACCAATATGTTCTCCATGTCGTTTCTTGCTGCGGGCTGCTTATGTATACAAAATATGTCCTACCCTTTGATGGTTGCATCATCTGCTCTAAAGACGACCTCGGGACTGTTTCCAGGACTATCCATCTCGCCTGCTATGTATGCTGTAAGAAATGTTCAGTACCTACGCTTGCAGCACCAGTCTCCGTGTCGTTGTTTCCTACACGCCGTCTCAGTAGGTTTGATTGGAAGCAGTTTACGAATCAGTGCACACGACTCGACATCAGAGCAAGACAGATTTTGTAATTCCACCAATAGACTAGAAAAGAAATACAAGGGGTGCTGATTTCCGGAACAGATTGACTAATAGGTCAGATGAGCCCCTTGTAGGTTTCATCCTGCCATTATAAACCTCCCCAATCAGCATACCAGAACTTCGCACAGTGCCAAGTAATGGGTCTTTGAGGGACCAAGGATATTGACATGAGACGAAGGAAACGAAACAGCAAACGCCAAAGAATTTGATAGAATGAGGAGCACTAAGTGTAGGCTTGAGTACGCAGAAGCTCACCACGCGTGAGTGGTGAAATCCTCCAACGAATCAAGAGGGCAAAATGCAACGTCATGATCAAACCTGACCGTATCAAGTATAGCATTCAAACCGAATGAGACACGAGACAAAGAGAAGAACCTAATATAGAGTGGGGCAGGTGCTTATGTATGCCGGTGCAGGGCTTGCTCCAGAGCATGATTTCTCATATACAAAGCTGTACAAATATGTCAAACAAAAACATGCAACAACACTCGAAGGCCTTAGAAAAGCTATTACCAAGACTTGACACGCATACAACGAAGAACTCCTGTGATTGCTTAGGCGCTGTAAAACCTGACGGCCTTTGCTCCTCGCGGTGTTGACCATGTTGCCGAAATCAGGTCCGCCCCAAAATCGGAGCCCAGATTTGTAATCATATGTAACACACTATCCAGGTGATACAACAGGATTGAGCGCGAACAGACCAATCGGGCCAACCCGCCAGGACGATAAAATTTGAACAATGAGAGGGGGATACACAATGAGAGGGGGTCTATCCGGCAATATAACATCTAGGCAGTAGATTGATAGATATCTATGGATTGTTTGCATGCGGTGCCTTTATTTAGTTAGACTGACAATGTTCGCTAAGGTTAAATAGAACTCTTTCCCACACTGAGCAAAATACTTCGTATCTATCGGTCTTTCTACCTAGGTAGCGAGCCTCACGCGAGGGCTTCTGGACGGGAGAGTATGAGCTATATATTTTCTTGGAAATTCATCCATCATCTGCTCGCACTCCAATACGACTACTCCCCATGTGATCCTCGTTGTTAGCTAGATGTTGCAATACTAGATCGTCTAGTATGCGGGCTGCTTTTTGGTCTAGTTGGTGGTTCGAACATTTTTCAGTGGTCTTGCTTTCGCGGTAATCTCAGTCACAGTGTGGGAGAAATTCCAAGTTGGTTAGGAATAACCCATTTGTGGTACAAAGCAAGATTTGACAGCGGTAGCGAGGACAAATCCTCGATGTCCAGTTCGGATGAAAGGACTGAGGATCTGAATCCTTTCGGGCTGCCATACCCCGAAGAAGGTATGCAAAAAGAACAGTTAGCAAAGTCTTTGACAGATGACTGATATCATAGGCCTTGCAGTTCATCAGACTCCCACGGTCAGGAGAAGCTCAGTGTAGACCAGCCCCTTATGCTGAGCATCGAGAACCTATGGTCCGCTCTCAGACGGATGGAAGGCCACAGATGCCAAAATACGCCATAACGCTTGCATCAGACCTCAAAGGATTCCAGAAACGACCGCTGTAGGTTGATTACGTTCAAATCGCAGTTTGTGATCAATTCTGGTATACAAAAAAACGGCAACTGAATCATGATTCGGCAAATGTAAGTGCCATAGTCGTGTCGACATCTACGCTTGGATTCGGACATTTGATAGCTAACAAACAATCCTTTTCGATATAGGAGCGACGCAGTACCACCGTACGAATCGCAAGCCTCCCTCGATCGCAGTTCTCGCTAGATTACGAATCAAGACACGCGTCTCAGTTTCCCCTGTCTAATGCTGACGGCTCTTTTCCACTCGACTGAACAGATCATACACTCCAAATTCGCCGAGAACACGGCGAAGTCGAATGAGGCACGAGTGGATCTTCTTGAAGAGCTCGCTATTGCGCGGGCGACAATTCGTTTAAGGCGAGAGAAGCAGCATCGGCTCTTCCAGAAGTTGCCAGAGGATACTGTCAAGCTTGATGGAGCTTCCTGGCCTCCTAGCTGATGCCGTCAGATATCTGGCTGGCTATGGAGGTACATTCGGCCAAGTACTCCAGGAGTTATAGACCCGTCAGATTGATGAAGGCCTACATATAGTACTTGATCCTTCTCTAAGTTATCATTTCCTGATCAGGGACTTGAAGGCCGATACTTCCAAGAAACGGAGCAGGCGAAGGATGATTTGGCAAATGTAAGCACTGCCGTACCTGTCCCAAACCTCATACGATCCACTGGGCTATTTGACAGGTAACCATGGTTTTTGATGATATAGGACCGACTAGAAACCACCACCGTAAGAATACCAAGCCTCCATCGATCACGGTTATCCCTCGTTTCCGAATCAACACAGGCGTCTCTATTTTCACTGTCGAAGACTGACTTGTCTTGTTTTCTACTCGAATAAACGGACAGGATCTCGTGGCGAAGCAACGGCTGATCGGAGGGCCGAAATCATGACTCCCAAAAATGAAGGCTCACTCTTCTCAATTCTCAAATCGTCTGGGCCAAGAACATGAAAAGCTCCACGATGTTTTACCCAGCAGTTACTGCACGGACAAGGTCTCCCTCGTACTTTGTGTTAGGTCGACGCATTCAAGGATTGTAAGTAGCCCCAATTATGTGGATCTCTCCACGTGTCACTAACTCATTCCGGAAATATAGGGATTACTCCCTCGACATAGTCCTGATGTTATTGAAAGTGATATGGCCAACTCCCTTCGATACAAGATATGTACAATGGCTCGAGTGCCAGTTATAGTACTGAGACTGGTGGTGAAGATGAAAGGAGCACAGATTGGGATGATGAAGCTTGTGTCTTACTCCGTAGAGACAGACACTACGACCTCAACCTACTTTATCGGCATGTTGTATATCCCTTAATACGCCCTGATAGCAAGAAAATCTAGCTAATATGCAGACAGACTAAGAAATATCTTGGGATAACATCCGCGTCCCGCGCTCCAATACAACCACACACCACCTGATCCTCGTTGCTAGCGATAGGCAGGCATTTTATTGGTCAATACCTAACACTTCAGTGAAGCCGATATTCCCCTTCGTTGGCTACAGTTTCTTCCTTTTCCTCAATCTCCCCCACCATCTTGGACCTTAGTCGAACACGCAGACATCTACCAAAATCACCCTACCCCTCTCAAAACTGAGGATGAACCACATTACGGTGTCTTTCAAACAGGAGCACTCAATGGTGGATTCAGGTATGTCTTTTTACTCTAGTAGCATAGGAATTTCTACTGGCCTTGAGCTAACCAGTGAAGCACAGATTATGACACTGTCAACCTGGTAGTCCAAACCTCAACGGTCCGTACTAGCTCATCAGCTACAAGCTTTGTCATGGCTTCCCCAGATAGGAGAGACTCCAAAGTCTGAAATCAAGAAACGGAGCAGCCGAAGCATCCTTCGGCAAATGTAAGAACTTCCATACTCGTACCAACATCCACGCTGCCGACTCGGACTTTTGACAGCTAACAAGCTTTTCAATGATACAGGAGCACTAACAGCCCACAACCGTAAGGATCCCAAGCCTCCATCAATCACAGTTCTCCCCCGGTTTCGAATCAACACACGCATCTGTGTTTCCCCTGTCCAAGGTTGACTCCTCTTCTTTTCTAGTCGACCGGACAAATCGCCTACTCCAGATTCGCCGATAACACGGCGAAGTCCAAGGAAGTGCAGGCGGCTCTCCTTGAAGAGCTCGCCATTGCGCAGGCGAATATCAGATTGTCGCGAGAGAAGGAGTGTAAATTGTTGGAGCATTGCCCACTCCCTCGCTCTGCATTCCACATGATCCTCGTTGCTAGCTACATCTTACCATACTAGATCATGTAGTATGCGCCCTAGTTTTAGTCTAGTTGGTATCACCAACATAAATTGCTCCAGAAGATGCCATGCCATGAAGCTCGACTTAGCTGGGTGGCCCCCGAGCTGATCCCGTCAGATATCTGGCTGGCTATTGAGAGCTAATATTACAAGAACGTTCTCAAGATCACATAATAGATACCAAAAGAGGCATTATTTCGAGTCCGATACAGTCTAAACCACTCAAACATGGATGCCAGTATTTCTTTTGACTGTAATATTATTCGCGAATGCGTAGCATTAAGCAACTTAGTACCCTGACAAACCATGAGCTCGAAGCTGATTGGCCGTCTGCTCTTACCTATGATTAGCTCCCCAGGATGTTCTAAAGTTTACGTGGTAAACCAACTGGGGAGCGCGCGCTGACGCTACCACGCGAAGCCTGAATGGAATGGGTACGTGACTTGACTCTAATGCAGATCTTACAAGAGGTGCAAAAATAATATTCAGAGCGGTTGTGTCCATAGTGATATAAATTCAGAGCAACTCGTTCCTGAGCTGAAGATGATGTCAACAGTGATGAGAGAATAAAGACAACAGGCAAGAGAACATCAGAGTGGTGTTGAGTGCGTTCAAGATGTCCCTGTTATCGTTATTCATCAGGTGCTCGGATGAAGTTATTGAATCATTGGCAATATCCAAATTATTTCACAGGGGCTTTTCCTACCATATTTCCTTTTGGTGATGGAGGACATGAACAAGTTAACAACGTCGTCAAATCAAAGTGTCTCTCATGGCTTGCGGTCGGTTTTTACTAAATCATCATGGCCGGGGGTTTGCTCAAGATGGAACGTTCCTGTATCTTCTTTATGATGTACTACGCATCCGACATGCGTGCCTTGGCAGCTCATTATACACAAAAAGAAGAAATTGGGGCGATGTAAAAGCAGCAATTTTACGCTTGATTCCTGAGTATTTATCTGCTCTTGCTGAACAGGCGGCAAATGGTCGTGCTGGTCAAATCTTCGATCCCGATGTACAGTTCCTCCGATCGACAGTGCAGTGTGTGGGTAAACACGTGTCTCAATCTTTTGGAAATTTAATCAGAATGAGGCTGCATCTTCGCGCATATTTTGTTGCTGATGGGATGCTCTAAGGTGTCCATTGGTACTTCATTTTGCCGGCACTGAATTGACGCATCAAGGCATGGCTGGTAGAAACCCCACTCATGCAGATAACATGTCTGTTACGATGAATCCAGTAGCTATTGCTCAATTTTTTGATGCTATGTGCAAAAGGGGTGTTCTCGACGTTGTTGCAAGTTGAGTCGCAAGAAAGTGGTATCTTTGGGCAGATTTCGAATTATTTTGGAGTCGTTGAATCGAATGGTAGAGGGATGCGTCATCTCCATGTTTTAGTTTGGCTGAAAGGCAAGACCGACTTTCGTAGACTGCGAGAGTGTATAGAAAATGAACCGGATTTCAAGAACAGGATGATTGATTATCTTGAATCCGTTATCCGAGAATCTATTTATGAAAGTATGCATGAGTTCGACCAGAACTCTAATAGGCGGTGGAATGACGCCGTATTGCAAGCTGCAGTAAGCGAACAATCCGATGAAGAATTTAGTATGTAGATATTTCACTGTGGGATTTCTTCAAAGTGACGGATTGATAAAGTAAAAATGAAACTATTCCAGATGATAGGCATACAGAATGCGCGGAGCCATATGATTAGTAATCCTGATTCGGTACGTAGCGAAGACATCTAGCCAATCAAAACACTGAGATCTTTAGAGATTTATGTTTGTGTAGTTTGGTGAACGCGTGGAGATCAAAATGCTTCAGTTGGACGGGTTTTCGTAGTGTTGACAAAAGAAAACAGGTGCATAGATGAAAAGGTCCCCGAGCAGACGACAAACGGCCATTGAAAGTGGGGCATTACCCTTTTCAGCCTTCACATGAAAGAGATTCAAAACAGTCCCAAGAAATCGACCCCAGACCTTTTCTTCTTTCTTTTTGCTTCAAGCATATCAAAATGTCGATCCCTGCGGTTGTTGCGCTCGCTCGGCCCCTCGTCCTCAATGAGGACAGAATGGTTGCTGCTGCGGCAGCAATACCCCCTCGTCAGCTTCGTTCGGGCAGGATACGGCTCCCACCAAGGTATGTGTCTGAATATGAAGAATTAAATGAGTTGAAGCTATAACTACCATACCAAGCAGATACCCTTCAAGACGCGTGGTGCCGTCCTCTTTGCCAGTTGATAACTCATCGCTGGTGAATGATGGCCTTGCCATGGACTAGCAACTCGGCGACTCACTATTTATTAGTGACGACGAGAGTCTTGAAGAGGCCGTTATCCTGCTGGGTTCTCCTGTGGTGGCCACCTACCTGTCTCGCACGATGTGAGTGGATATCCAAATATTGCAATATTCACAAACCATATACTAACATAGTGAATAGCTCTCTGTCTACCCGTCCACCACCTCCTCCTCCTCCTCCTGCTCGGTCTCGTTCGGTAACTCCTGCTCCTGCCGACCTGTAAGTATATCAAATAATAACTGAACAGTTTATAGTGGCAGCTACTAACATATCCGTTTCAATAGCATTGCTCCCGTCGATCCGCTCCCCCAAGGGGGGGGGGGGGAGGGCCTTGGCGCCGGGGGAATGGGCATGGTTGTGTGATGTTGTATGTTGGTTTTGGTGTTTTGCTTTTGTCGGTTTTGGTGTGGTTTTTTTGTGTTCTTTTTGGTAGATTTCAGATACCACAATTTCTTTTCTTATGGGTGTTGAAATCGGACTTCGTGCCTCCACGCGGTGACACCTGGGCAATGCAGAGTTCTCTGCAGCAAGAACGAAGACGTACATGTACGTATACGGTATGTATATCTTCAGATAGTGAAAAATTCCATTATCGTATGTTGTAAATGCCTCAGATCGTACCCGGTTGGTGTTGTTTTGAACTCAATGTTTGAATTATTGCATGTCGTCGATATTAACTCAGCTTGCAATTCTTGGTTGAACTAGCCCTCTGATTGGTTAGAAAACCTTACGAACCTGTGGCTTTCAACTCTCCACAAAAATTTCTACCGGCACTGATGACTCTGATTGGTCAGTTTTCTTATGTCAGCACGGATATGCTACTGCGTAACATCAAAAAATATCGCAATCCCCAACCACACCATGAATCTTGATATCGCCTACTATGATACTAGCTCGATTTAGAGAGAATAGAGACTTCCCATTGGTCGGATTTCTTATGTCAGGACGGATACCTTCATTAACACAAGCATACCGACATATATCAGATTATCGGCATTCCCAATCCCTCAAATGGAACAACCGAAACCTGTTACATTACGTTAGAACCCAAATGTTGGCCATCAAACCTTCCAGAAGTTGAGTTACTGGCAGCTAGGCAACAACCTTGCACTCGCAAGATATTTATATATTCCAGCGGCGTAAACTCACAAATACTCGCCAATGTGGTCTTGTTGAGAGCGAAGCCGTCCAGTTCTCGACAGGTAGATACCTAGGTACAGTAAATATTTTGCCTACAGAATGGTTGCCAATGACGAAACTATGGACACGAGAACGGCCAAATCAGCTTTGGTGCAGGTGAGCTCCTGCATTCAATAAATCGGTTGAGTGCGAACAACAAATTAGCGACGCGTAAATCCACAGTAACAGGACGTCAAAACCGTCAAACTGCAGGAACGTCCTAAAGCGTGAACTACCAAGCCGACGCAGGCGCCGGTGGCCGGGGTAATGATCCAGGGTACGGTAACAACGTCCGGGATGCCACAATGGATAGCCTGTAACCAAGCGCTACCACCCTCCGGGCTACGCGTGTAGTTCACAGACTATATGTTGGTGGGGGGTCCGCCCCTTAAGATATAGTCGAAGCCCAGCGTGAAAGACTGGGACGCACTGCAGATACCGTAGTTCATGTCCGCCTAATATCAAAGAAAATGAGACCAATTGTTTGCAGCTCTCGTTGATCAATCGGAATCTCTTCACAGATTGTCCTTAATGTACTCTTTCGATTTTAACCTATGCCTCCTGACCAGTGTTGAACTACGGCGCCTACATCGCTAATCCAGCCGCAGGATCCTCGAGTGGGCTGGTCACAATTTTACCCATGAGGCAAGAGAACATATATGCTCAATCTGCCACAATTGTCCAATTAACAGCAGTTCCTCCGGGTGCTCCAGATTCACCCCATACTTGGACGCCAGCTACGGCAGCTCGATGATTTTTTACACATGTATATCGAACGCAAACATTTCATACACTCCGTCGAAGAAGATACCTTTTTAATCCTACACGTTGGCTTCAGGATATGGCTGCAAGAGCGACATGGGATACACCACAGATGACATGGATTTAATACATGTTTCAAGCTACCTAAATTCGGCACCGCTGACGCCTGCAAGACTTCTAATGCACGGAATTCGCGCAATAGACCACATCCGTAAGTGTACCATCGAAGCTCATTAGTCAATTAGAATCGTGGAATACTTGCATACCGTAATACGACATACCTACAAGATTATCAAATATAAGATCAAGGATATCTTAACCAACCTAGAACTAGAAATCTTTGTTTAAACTGTATACAGCTCTACCGGGCCCAATTGCGTCTTTCCTTTCGTTCCTATTGGCCACGACTAGTTGGCTGGCTACGACCCCCTGGCCCAACCCTCACCTCGCCTCTCCCAAAATGGCTACTGCCTAATCCGCAAACTACGTGTCGAAGACCACCTCGGCGAAGTGCTTGATACGCGCAACGGTCTATCAATCCTCGTCCAGGGACTTACCCTGGAGGGAGAAGATTGTTTCGATGAGGTACGGCTACAGATGCCGACTTGGAGGGTAATCGATCCGCTTATTCATGGATATGAGGTCATTTTCATACCATTTGCATTGTTATAACCATTAACTGGAGCTAGCTAGTCATCACCGGTCTTTTTGTTTGGGATCGATCATCAAACATCGGCGCTGGTATGATACCGGTGCCACCCACAAACTCATTTAGGAAAAGAATTCGAACTGCCGAAATTGTTAGTATATGGTTCTGGAGCCAGACCCGGTGTGGTACGTACCTTCGCGAGCTTTTGGGTGCATATCGGAAACATGTTCACCCCGGGCGGTCTTCAAGTCTTGGTATTGAGAGGCCATTCCTCACTTGCAACTCACTATATTCAAGCCAACTGAGGCCAAATTGAGAGCTATATGAATCAACCCGACCTCATTCACCCATAAAGGCTTTCAGCATGAGCCCTCTCGGCCTGCAGCAACTGCTCTCGGTACTCCACAAACGCCGCCCACTCCGTTCTTTCTATGCCCCGGATGGCCTTCAAATGGCGATCTTCATCAAAAACCACCTCATGGGTTAAGGTGCCTAGGAAACGAAAATTGAAAATATTGAACTCTTTCATGAGCCGCACCTTGGTCTCCTCAACGAACTCCACAGAATCGTTGGCGTAATCATCTTCAAAGTCTCCTGCCCGATTCTCGTCGTTGTCAGACTCGATGGGGAGGTCTTCATCATGCACCCGCCCGAGATTCTCGTCCCAAAAATCCTTGACTGTTTCAATTTTCTCTCCGAGGAGACCAATCGTTTGTATTTGATGCTTCAAAGGCATCGCGCTTGTGCATCGGGAGGACTGCACGGGGTACAGTGGTCCAGAGTGGCAGAGTTCCACATCCTTCGGCTTTGTCGATTCAGCCCACAAAAACGACCAGGTTATGCTTCCGGGGTCCTCCTCGGGCACCTTTAGGATGTGCTCGAATCCGTAATCCCGGACCCCTTTCTCCAAGAGCATTTTTCGGCCGTAGTGCTTTCTGAGATTTGAGATGGATTTGCGTATCTGGAGGGCCACCGCGAGGTGAACGGCGAGACCTTTGGCAGCATAGGCTTAGCGGTGAACTATCCCTGGGCCTCTGAATGTGCCATTCTTGTAGGGAGAGGAGTAAGAACTTGACATGCAGGCGGATGGTTCTCTGTATTGAGTTTCGGAGTGTATACAAATTTCTCGCCTAACTTGGCGCGAGGCAAAGAAAATACTCATGTAGATCCCCCTACCTACGCCGATTATTCGAACGTCAAGAGAGAATGGGGTCATAAGAATCAACGGGGATAGCAATTCCGCGTTATCCATATAATCGCAAAAAATTTCTAGTACCATTCATGTATTAGCGTGGTCTTGAGAAACATCTTTCTTATAGACCGAATTGAATCAGTTAAATTTAAGCTTATTAACCAGTGAGATTGATGTTTAAAATCAAGGTATGAAAGATTGTAAGGCAATTACAAAACGCCCGAAGAGTGAGCAGTATCATAACTTTTATGTGTCCCAAGTCTGCTGCAGGATGAATCTCAGCGCTCGCTATAATTTCCTCATAGGCTTTCTTGTTATAATTGATTTCAATCACTACGCTGGAATTCTGTCTGAACAACTATGAGAAAGCACAATACCAAATCACTGAGGACATGGCTAAGCCAGATCGTCAACTGTTCCCGGAACATGCTACATTGGCCCCTCAATTTGACGATAATCGCAAAACGAATAGCCACCTCCGGCCCCTGAGACTGTGGGACTTTTATAGTACCTTAGCTATGCGGTAGTGACTGCGAGGCCCCCTTCAGAATTGCCCTCCCCCGTCCCGTCCGCACTGTTAAGGTTCCGCCCAATTGCCAATTGGGCATCGTGGCGGAGGGCGTCTAGCAACCCAGGAGGCTTATACCAAAACCAGCCCCCATGCGGAGGCTGAGATGGTGCCTTTCCATGAACACCTTGTTTAGAATTCCAGTCGACTCCAGTTTTATCCCGAAACAATCTCTCAAAGGCAGAGACCGCCGGCGATGGATCCCCGCCCGTTCGGTTGATTGAATATTTCAGTGATATTCCAATTCGAGTATATTTGACAACGGTCATGTACTTGTAAGGTTCTTTCTTCCTCTCGTATACCTGAATTTGCTCAGCAAACGAAGCATTTAGAGACAAATATACCAATTCGAATTCGGAGGATATTAATCCATGGATGGCTTTGATACATACCTGAAGAACAAGGGTCTCTTTGCGACTGCGCTCGTTGACATCCGTGTAACGCTCTAACGTGGCCGAGTAGCTGACTGCCTTGGAGTTGAGATATAGATGATAGCCCGCTATTCATTAACGGCGTTATTAGCATTTAGCGAAAGGCATGAAAAAGAAGTATTTTGAGGGAACTAACACTTCTCTATATTGGAGCTAATAGCTCGAGCTTCCTTTTGGAACTCTCCAAGGACTTGTTCTAGGGGAAACTTTGTATTAGAGAATTGGACCTTCTCCATCAAGAGATTCATACCCGCGCTGACTCCTTTGAGTGTCCTTTTGACACCGGCATCTTTTGTCACTTTGTATTTGCGCTCGCGATTTTTCTGGATACGATCCAATAGATACGGCTCTTCGGGCTTGGGTTTGCATGGCTTGGAAAGTAAGGAGTCCTCGAGCCAGCCGTATGTGACGATCTTGATATCGAGCGATCGGGCTTTGTCGACTGTGTTTTCGTAAGTTATCGACAACTCAGATTAATGAAGAGAAGAATGGGGATAGCGTCGTACCTGCCGGATTATTCCCCATAGCTGACTCTGTAGCTATGAGATGGGTTACCGAGGGATCAATTTCACGAGAGTATTGGCCACCATTCGCTTTGAGCCATTGTGGTATTTTTTCACTATTCTTGTGCGTGCCTACCACTGCAGCTTTTACCTTTTTAAACCCGTTGCCCATTTTGATGTCGAATCGTGATACACATAGTCGAATAGGGATGGACCGACTTCAATGGGACGCAAGACGGAAATATGAAAGTAGATGGGACTGTCGATAATGTGCGTAGGAGGACTTAAGCTCAGCGAGGATAAAGGACCAACGGAAATGAAAAGTTGCCAGTTCCGTGTTGAGTCCATCGAGAAAGCGTCGGTGATGAGAGAAGAGGTTGACCTAGATCTAAATTAGAGAGCGGTTGGTATAGCTTGAGTGATTTTTAGAAGTGAATATAAAGATGAGGGAGTTATGACGGAAGGATGAGGATGAAATTATCTAGACAGACTATGTCAGTACGTGTAGAGTAGTCAGCGAAGTGAATCTTGGCTGAGAGGCGACGACCGAAAAAGGTGAGGCATAGCTAGACGCGAATCACTAGGCTCAAACAGTGGCGGATGAGAGGAGTACAGTACATGGTACCTGATGATATACGAGACGACAAGAAATATTTCCAAAGCATAGGTGCCGTACCGCCGTAAAGGATGTCGTTATCAAGATCCTTTTAGCTAGAAGCAAAGTTCAAATCTCCCCGAATTCTTCATCCCTGATTCTCCATTCGTCAAACCGACCTTCCCTTGCATATCTTCGCAGATCTTCTGTAGTTGTCTATGAGGGTAACTGCTGCTAATATACCCATCATGTCCAGGTTCTTCTCATTCATATCCTCGCTACCTTTCGAAGTAATAGTCGAAGTAATAGTCGCATCTAAAGCTCAACTTAACTGTCGTACAGGACAATTGCGCGCCGCCACAGCAGGGTTCGCATCCGCATCAATTTTTTGTAACGAGACACGCCATTGACTCACTTTGTATACTGCAACTATGATAGGGCTAGTGCCTTTGCGAGTTATGGTGGCGTTCACCACCACATTCCCATCCTCTTTCCCTTCCTCCTCATGTCTAATTTCACCATCATGCCCACCAGCATTGTCGCAATCATGCTTTTGCTCAGGCGTTTGTCATTCTTCACTCCAAACCCACCCGTCTGTTGTTCCTGATTCGATTGCTTTTGCTATGCTAGGACGAAAACCGCGATCCTGAGATCGAAATCCTGGTCAAACCTATACCTCGCACTGGCCATACGATCAATAACCTCCCCAAGGTGTATATTTGTTGCCGCCCAGTTGCAAAATAAAGTTCGTTTGAGTCCCAGAAGTCCATTGTCACATGCAACAATATGAATATGCGTCTCTGCTCGCAGGGAAGTGGTGAGGGGCTCATATTGAAAAGTTTATAATCGATTACTGCGACCTGACGATGATAGTGACGATTATTTGAATTCGGCTCCAGATCTGCGCGTGAATGTGGTCCCCCCTCGCGATACATGTTCACCCAGGCCATTCTGTGTCTCTACGGAGAGACGAAATCTCTGCGGTTCAGGTTCGGGATCAAAGGATTTGTGCTGCTTCTTGATTTTCAAATGGCTGGTCTTGACGTGTCTGTATCAAGTAGTTGAGGTTGATTCAGTAAGTACGCGAACAAATATAGGTCGGGAATTTAATTGTACACCTACCTAGGTAGTTTTGCTCGGAGTTTTTGAACTTTTTGCCTCTTTTTTCCCTCTGCGCTCGTGGAATGCGTTAATGCCGGACTTAGCCCACCTCCTCGTCTATGATCAATACGGTGATGCGAGTGGCGTCGGAAATCATGGCTTCTGTAATCCTGTAATTTTGTGAGAGGTGGTTGAATAATACGGTGAACTGCTTTAGCGCGAAATACCTTCCAGCATGTCGCTGGTAACCAATGAACGCAAACTCCTTTGCTGCCGGTTTTGTCAGAAATAAGACATACATAGGTGGGATAGCGAAAGAGGGGTGAGGGATGACCACGTCGTAATTTATCTGAGCAGCATGCCCCCCAGCAATTCGAACGTTAATGACACTATCGACGGAGCTTCTTCGATAGGCGGTAATAGCGATTGGCGGTAATGAAACTATGTTTGATGGACGTCGTTTCCTTATGATCTATGGTATGGAGCTACTTTTCCTCTATAATGCAGAGATGCGAAAGAGCAGGGTTTCAACGTTTGGTATTGACCAGGAACATCACAAGAACCAGTTGACAATGCCGAGAATCCCGCGCGCCCTCCTATTATTGGATTTCCACTTTTCTAAGCACCCGATCATTTAGGAACATCTTGAACGATCTCTAAATCACATGTATTGTTCTTCCAATAACCTGTACGTGGATTTGATGACCGTCAGAAGTAGACACACGTTGAAAACGATCAGGATCACACAGTTGAATCAAACGTCAACTTGAATTGACAGCCCAAAGTACTCGAGAATATTTAGAAGTTTAGCTTCTTGTTCGAGGAGAAATTTTCGACGTTGATAATTCTCGGGTATTGAGACATTGTAGTTTCCGAGATGATGTAGCGCTGAATCAGTATGCGATGTTAGCATCTGTTAAGATGGAGGTTTTCACTGCGAATCAAAGCTCACCGTCTGCTAGACATATGCCAGCCCCAATCTCGATCTGCGTCAACAAATATTGTTCGCATTGTGTAAACAATTTCGAACTTGTGATGGAAAAGACATCTGCACAAGTTGCCTCGTAGTAAGCAGGAGCAAACTGGCCAGTATATTAGCGCCAAGACAAACACATCTATGTGAGGGTTATAGAACATACTTTCTTCACCTTCCAGTCGCTTGCTGATGAATCATTGTCCACAACGTGTCCTGTTTGACAAAAATCGTCGGCACTGATTACATCATAAAAAAGATCGCCTTCCATTGCTGAAAGAGACTGGTGCAAACATTGGGAAACCGAGTCCTGGAATTCGACTGTCTGAGGTGTAAATAGAACCGATCCGACCTGCCCTATAATCGCCATCTCTATCTCTTTGAGAATGACCTTGATGGAGGTCTCAACTGCCGTCCCGCAGTCGAAACTATCACACTTGCACGAAGACCACATACGATGAGTTTCTCCAGTGAACTCAGATTTCTCATGGAATTTTATAATTGAACAATCGTTTGATCCGCCTTCAAAAAATTCCCAGACCGTTCTCGTCAAATGATTTAGCTTTGTGGAGAACAAATGGAACTTCTCCTCATCGAACGATCTGGGAAGTGTTCGAAGCTCGTCCCTGACTCGAAGAGCCCGTTCTCGAATTAGATCTCCGATATCCTTTTCGATTTGGCCAATAAGTAAAAGGGATAGTTCACGTTTGAGATTGGGAGTACCAAATCTGTTTTTGAAGGAAGCAAGTTCCGATGTCCACGGACGAGTACAGAAAAACTTGTCTTCCTGAAGACCAACGGCGGGGTCTGGGTTGTTATAGATAACGTAATATCCATGGCCAAGACGGAATGTATCACCATTCAGGATTCCAGCCCATTGCGTAATATCATCAGCTCGATCAGGTTTTGTTAGAACGCCCAATGTACGAGCAGTCGCCTTGGCCTTCACGTATAACGCGTGCGGCGCTACAATTGGAGGGGCGGTTTGTCATGGCCAATGCCAAGAGAACGATGCAGTTCTCCTGACTAACAAAGTGCTTGACGGTTCTTTGGTAGACTGTGACGACTTCCCCATCCTCCTTGTTCTCCGTCCAATTAACGACCGGTGGGAGATCAAAAACTGTCAAGCTTGGGAAGCCAGGTAGGGGGACTTCAAGGCGAATAAGACCATTCGAATAAGGACGTTTGTAATTATGAAATGGTGTTGAACAGGGCGATACAAACTCAATCCAGTCCTTATCAGAATTTAACATAGCGCACTCAGCACTCTTGATAGCATCCGGGACTTGATCCATGGAATCCAACTTCGTAAAGCAGACATCCTCACGAGTCTCTTTATCTGTAGAGGGAGCTGATGAGTGACTTAACCACACTTCAAATTCCTGCGGCTCTTTAGTGTTCCAAAAATTGATTTGTATAGGACAGTGAGTGCATGTTCCTTGTCCACGAGGGAGCTTGACACCGAACAGGGACTCGATGATGGATGACTTTCCGGATGATTGATCTCCAACCACACAAATGATAGGTGATTTGATTTGACCGCTCGTAATGCCAGTAACTTTTGAACCACCAATCATTTCCTCAACTTTTCGAACCTGAGACAAGATAAGTCCCATTGCATGTTGATATTCTCCCTCATCAGAGGGCCTGTGTCCAACGCCGTCACCGTCATCAAGCAAACGCATTTTGAGGAAGATCGAGTAGTTTGTGTGTTCAATCGTGACAATCAATGGGCGATCCCTAGTACCAGGTCGTTTTGAGCTGAGGGTAGGGGAAAATACGGACTCTTGGGGCGATATCCGACTCAAAATTGCTCAATTCTCGAGAGCTGCGAATAAGTGTAAGGGGCGAGACAAAAGATAAGCACGGGGATAGAAATTATTGCGGCAAATGGGAATCCCTGTAGGAGTGCAACTTGGGTAAATAGACAAGAGCGAGAGGTAGGAGAGTGAAAGGGGCAAGGCTCTTTGTGACGTGAGCTCGCTAGTGCAACACGTGACCGCGACTGCCAAAAGAGGAAGGCGGCGACTAGGACAGGGCTTCTCAACAGGCAAATTAATCGAATTAATCCCTCTTCCTAGTCTCATCCCCTATTTTATTTCTCAAGGTAGTTATGTAGTTATCTAGTACACCTCCATGACCTTCCCCCAGTTAGCCTTACAAGAGCACATGTGGAGGGGTATGAATGGTAAAAGAGGGATATGAATGCACCGCTTCAGTCACCTATGTCAAGATAGCTCTACTATTATAGAAATTTCTAGCCAGAACTTCGAAAGGAACGTCTGTCAAATGCGTCTGTCGAATGTTTACAATTCCAATCTGAGTCTGCATTGCAAGGAGATGCCCAGAGCATTCAAGGAACGCTTTCGATACTACATAGGTATTTTCACGCTTGGCCTCAATTAAATGCTCCATCACCTCGACAATATCAAAAGATTTTTCCCAAGGACTTCGCCAGGCTACTATCGTCCGATTTTCTGAGCACGCACTCTCTCCACTCAACTTTCCTTTTTTCCAATTCCGACGATAAATCAATGAACCTTGCGGACATCTGGAGGTTTGAAGGTGTTTCTTGCTGACAAATCCTCAGCGAAGTTTTTCATGAAAACTCAGCCGGCCAATTTTAGGCTTGTTGGGTTCTCGATTCCGCTTCATGAGCTGCAACTTTCTCCAACAGAATCTTCTGTACAGCTTGCAATTGATTCTTTTTCTTTTTTAGATCCTCGATCCTTTTCTCCATGGATTCTCCTGACTTGTCCTTCGCCTTATTTTCATCTTTCAACGATTTGATCGTCTTGTCCTTCGCCTCATTTTCGTCTTTCAACGATTTGATCGTCTTGTCCTTCGCCCCATTTTCGTCTTTCAACGATTTGATCGTCTTGTCTTTTGTCTCGTTTTCATCTTCCAACAGCTTAATCGTCTCGTCCTTCCTCTGATATTCATCTTTCAACGCTTTGATCATCTTGTCCTTCACCTGATTTTCGTCTTCCATCATTTTAATAGTCTCGACCTTCGCCTGATACTGATCTGTCAACGTTTTAATGCTCTCATCCTTCGTCTCAATTTCATCTTCCAACCCTGCATTGATCTGGTCCTTCGTCTGATTTTCTTCTTTTAACACTTTGATCATCTTTTCCTTCCTCTCATTGTCATCTTTCAACGCTTTCATCGTCTTGTCTTTCGTATCGTTCACATTTTCCCATGTCCTAATTCTCTTGTCCTGTATGTCGCGTTGATTTTCCAACCTTTTGATCTCATCTAACAGTGTTTCAATCTTATCTTCAGGTATAGACACCATGGTCTGAACCTCAGTGTTGCTGTCAGATGCTGGTTGAACGTATTCCTCAAAATTCGTGACCTTTTCGCGGAGTCTTCGTGCGTTGGCTTGCCTCGAGCTTCGGCGTCTCCCTTCGATTTGGCGCTCTGATTTCTGGTTGCTTTCCTCTGCAATGTGTTCAGTCGAAGGAGAACAAGCCTGTGTGGAGTTCGAATGCTTGAATGACAGAAGAAATCAGTACTTCAATCAACTGGGAAATAATGTTGTAGATATGGGTCACACTTTTGTAGAAGCAAATTCTCCAGAGTATTCAATACCTGAAATCGATCCATCTAAGCTCGCGTCTTCATCTCCACTATCAATGAACACAGAGTGCTGCCTCTTTCGGGAACCAAGAATCAAAGAAGTGTTCGGCTTTGTCTGTCATTAGAATATGCCATTATTTTATGAAAAGACACGAGCTCCACGACTTACTTGGCAATGAGTTTCGTTGTCATTATCAACCTCATTCTGCTGTTTGCGTCGTGCTTCCCTTACAATTTTGAACATAGTATTCAATTTTCGATCGGGATAGTTGGCCTATTATGTATTGATTTTGGTTATTAGTGATGAGAACGGTGTGAAGATTAAATGAACAGCGAGAGAAAGATTACCTCTTGGAATGATCGTATAGACGTTCCCTTTGGCTGTTCTGCGTAAAGACGAACCATTTCCTCCTTCTCATCTGACTTCCAGCGGTAATGTTTCCTAGGAGCTTTCACGACCTGGGATGGCATGTTCGTTTGATCAATAGTCACCCACAGACATAGATGCCAAACAATTTCCAGAGAGGACTGAATTGCAAAAATGTAGGTATGAGAAAGGAAGCTCTCGAAACTCTGCAGCAACAAAGTAATATTGACTTGCTAGCTAATGCGTGCATATGAAGATGGTGGCAGGAGGAAAATCCCATGGGAGTGGAATTGCACGCAATGTCTCTGTATTGTGTGATATGGAGTGTTGTGTTGCTAAGTAGGCGAGCTCATGGAGACATAGCCCTCGCTGTGGCACTAAGCCCAAACAGGCACCGCCAGCCACGACTACCGTACTGGTAATGCGCGCTGGCTGACGCCAGCACGCAATCCTGAATGGAACCTTTGTTCTAACCCTAACCCCCAACGGCCAACCACTGCAACCTGTTGCAAGCTGCGCTTTTAAGTCAATTATCCAGGGCTTAAAAGTAACCGGTCTTTTTAGCCTAGTGGAGATTGCAACACAACCAAGAGCACAAATGTAAAAAAAAAAAAAAAATTCCTAATCTGGAACCAATCAGAGGGCAGGATTCGAGGGAGGTCCTACGCAGAGTATCCCAGCACGTGATGCAGCGCCTCGCACACATGGCGGATATTTTTACCTTTCTGGAACTTCTTTCCATTCAGGCACAGGCTTACACGGGAGTCCCGTCAAAATATCCTCACTACCGGGCGAGGTTATATCTTGCTCTTCAGCGTGCAGTGGGTATAGGGCCACTAGGCGAGGGCTATATCACTCGCCTACGTGAGCTCTCGCCACCTAGTCAGTAACATACACCACAATACGGAGATTTACAGTGCCATTCTGCGCTCAAATGATATCCCACCTCCACAAACCAAGCTAACTACATTCAAACCCCATACCGACATTAGTCATTCTAATGGCTTGTATGGCTTGTATATACAGTTGGAATATTCAAATCCACCCACCAATTTCAAATCGTGTGCGACGGGAAGGAGAACAAAGGTGGAAAGTCCATTACTTCTATTCTTGAGGCGATGCTGTAAATTGACCCGTGGACTGGATCAAATAGAGGTAATTAGCAGGGTCGATGGGTAGAATTAATTTCCCTCGATATCGGCTAAGATGTTGTCAACACTGTAAATCAAGATTTTTTGGATGATATATTTAAAGATTAGGACGACTGTCCGTCGCTCTATGCAGTCTTTCTACGTCGACGTACCACCTGGGCAGTTGACCATCCAGGGATTTATATTTAAACCTTGGAATCCATCTGACGTCTCAATCCCACTTTTGGTGTCAATTTGTGGATCTTACTGGACTTATATGTATTAATACACATTCACGACTTTTTATTGCTTCAGAAGCTTTCCAACGTTGTTGCATTCAATACATATATGTCGGACACCCGGCCAATTTCCTAAAGAGCACCTAGCTTCTCTTGTCTCTTGTTCTGGTTTTTAGGACCACGTTTTCTGTTAGAACCTGTTGTGTAGTCAAATGTTGGTTTTCTGTCCTTCAACCCATATGTATCTCATTGGCCGTGGCCATCCATGGATCGTTTGCGCATTTTCAGCCTCCCCGATTTTGTTCGTCGTTTCACCGGTTGTCAAGTAGTTGGCTAAGCCTAAATATACTCTCCGTCACCAAGGGCTTGATAGCCGTACCTTGAGTCATGCTTAATTCCACACCCAGCGACAACGTTCTGGTAAGAACGCGACCCTATCCTTCTTTTCGATAGGGACTTACGATAATACGCACAAATATAGCACCAAATACGCACGATACAAAACCGCTTTACGTTCCGCCTTCAAAATTTCTTCCACACGCTACGCCAAGACTGTTCAATTCTCAACTTTAAGCCCTCGTAACAACGCGCACCAAGTCTATTATGCATCGCTCGTCACGAGATCCTACCATATTATAAGTGATGGGTTCTCACAAATCCGTACTTCTCAATGGAAACTGACATGTGAAGCATACATCACAGTTTCCTTAATTTCTGGGTGACAGAATCGCTTTTGCCCAAGATGTCTGCAAAACGCAAGATCGAAAGCCGAGTGGTCAAGGCCTACTGTGCCAAGGACGGAAAGTTGGTCATGGTATCAACACGCTTCTTATCTACATTGATGCATGCCGACGATGCAACGACACGGGGTACCAACGCTGACCTTCCATATTCGGCTCTCCGGATTTGGCAACAATCCACGCACGACGATGCGATTCAAATTGACTATAACCTCAACACCAACAGCGTGTGGTCCATCGCTGTGATAGCGATGACGTTGTTCCCGACCATCGTATCGCCGACAATATTCCCATCATTCCTCAAGGAAAGGATGAGACATTGGATATGAATCAGCCAATCCTCATTAGGATCTACATCCCGTCCCAAGATACGTGGCAAATCCTCAATGTGATCCTGTTAAAGTGGTCATTTACCTAGTGCAATTTCTACATAGACTAACATAGCGCATTCATAATAGAACACCAACACAAACAAGAAAACGATGATTTTGTGATGCCACCTTTACCTTTGGATACCTGAACAGATATGATAGTTGTTGCTTTTGAACACTATTATCTCGAGCGATGACCCCAAAGTCGTAGAGTTCTGAGAGTTCGCGAATCGCGATACAGTATGGAATAATCGGAGCGTTCGGATAGCTTTTGCGGGAAGCTTTGGAGGGCTTTGACAATGATCTTACCGGTTGCTTGGTGTTGCCATGTCGTAGATCTCCAATTGTCACAGAAATTACTTTTACCTTCGGTATTCAGCGTTGGATCTCGATCAAGAAAGTAGTTCTTGCCTTATCCTGGCCCAGAGACATGGCACAAAATAATGATGTCCTCCATCAGCGACCCTTGTAGAGATATAACAAACTATAGCCAAGCGCCTAGATATACCCAAGATTGTAAATATTTACGCGGCGACAGATAGGATCAAACTACAAAACAACTAAAGTCAAGAACTTGAGGGTTTAGTGGCATAGCATCGCTTGTAACATCCATGGATAGCTTTAGTTTGCGTTGGAAGGGATTGAAGACGGACACATGACTAACAATATTGCGAGCCTCGACTTACTTGTACGCGACCTTCTGCCACTGCCATTTATATATTAGCTACCAACCTAAATACTTCTTTTCATTTCATCACCCTAGCCTACAAGAGATCAAATATAAAGTAAACCGTGCCTGGAGTTCTTTCCTTGTTTCTCCTCCGAACATGAGTTTTTATGGAGCGGAAATATTAAGCCTATTATTCTGGTTGGTGGTTTGCTCTTCGATTTGATCGGAAAGTCATGTGTACCCGGAAGAGAATGACGCGGAAGGCAAAGTTAAAGCAGGATTGCGATTAATTTAGAGGACTATATAATGCGTACCTAACCTTGGAAGTAGTGTGAAATACAAATATGTCCCTCAATGACTTTAACCACATACTAATCCTCAAAACACCCGGGCAACGAGATAGGAGCAACTACGCTATTGACAAGCCCAGGAGGAAAATATTATCACGACAAGTTATTAGCGCTGGAGAGAATGGCACAGCACGTCGAAAGTGAAAGAGACTGGGTCGGGATTTTTCTTCAGGTGATCGCAACCGTGATATGTGTCAACTAGTTGATTATTAATCCACGAATGATGAATAATGCCGATCTATCTACGTTCCGTATCACTAATGTTGACATCATCGAAGCGTAGAACAGCCGATCTAACGGGCTGAACAAGTCGCGAGTGATAGCCGCATAGGAAGAAGTTATTATCACGGCCCTGAGACGAAGGAAGTCGGAGCATGGGCAAGTAGGCATTGGCTTTGTGGGTGGGCACAGGATTCGCATAATACTGAACCCCGAAACAAAGTAATCGATTCTATCCGGCAGATTGTAATACCAATTTACATGTAGGAGTGCGACCTCGCGATTCCGACACAATACTGGGTTAGGTACGTAGGTACGTACCCGCAATCCGAGTCCCACGCGAGCGCAGATAAATGTACAGAAAACACCGAATTGAGATTTGGGACCGACGCTGCATTCCATCATATACATATAATACTCGGTGACTAAACTATAAATTGCGAATAACCCAAAAACTCTGCATTATCTAGCTCTTTAGAGAATCGTTCCGTGTACGTTGAGATAAGCTTTGTCGACTCCACTTTTGTGACAAAATTCCCCGGAATCTGGTACGTACGTATGTACTAGCTTGTTTTGGTCTAGCCCCCCAGGGCCACATTACCGCATCCCATGCTCCATTGTCAATCTACTTTCATTTGGAGCTAGTACATAGGCAGGGGGACAGCCATTTCGACAGCCATTTTAACAGATCGAAGACATTAAACCCAGAGGCCTTAGTGCTGGGGGCGAGATGGAGGAAGATCCGGCTGTAACGACGCGTGTGGGACGCGTCGTAATGCCCTCAACTAGAGCCCGAGAAGCTCTGGATGGCGCTGACAGCACAGACACCATTACCGCGACTAAGAAGACAACGTCCAAGGTAAAGCCAACTGCAGTGAGGAAGGCTGCTAGCCTGATTGAGGAAAGACAGTGTACCCATGATGAAAACCAGGAGATGCTTAGAAAGATGTGCCAGTATCTAGAGGGCACCTATCGGGAGGTCAAAGGCTTAAAAGAAACGCTCAGTATGCAGGGGAAAATCATCCAGGAACAAAACGACATGATTAAGGGGCTGCAGGCCCAAATAGAAGCAATCCAAAGCCAATCTGCGGAAGAATGCAAGCAACTCCGGGAGCAGCTAGACACTATCGCGAATACGCCTATCAACGCAGCTCTTATGCAGACCAAATCACAGCCGTCATTCGCAGATATAATTAGCAGCCAATCTAGTCACCAGCAGGATACACCATTAGTCCACCTAGCCCGTCCTACTTTGGCTAGTACACTATTTTGCACCATCGACACGTCTCGCGTTGGAGAAGAAGACAAAGCTAAAGTCCAGATAGCCAATATCAGACAACAAATTGAGAAAGAGATGCGAGGGAGTGAGCAAACCAAAAATTGGCGCTGTGCGGCAATGATTAAGGACCCCAAAAACGCAGACCGAGTCAAAGTGATTTGCAGAAACGAAGATGAGATCCAGCAGGTTAAAGAAGCGGCCCAAAAGTCCGATATACCGGGATTGAGAGTCCTACGAGACCAGCTGTACCCAGTTAAAATCGACAATGCCAACCGGACAGCAGTCCTAGATGCAGACGGGAATATCCTATTAGGAGCAGCCGAAGCCCTAGGAAAAGAGAACAATGTCAGCATAGCTAAGATCTCTTGGCTCAGCAAAAAAGACTCCAATAAAGCGTATGGATCTATGGTGGTATACATCACCAAAGCAACGGAAGCTAGACGCCTAATAGAGGGCAATTACTTTGATATAGCAGGAGAATCCGCATACACCAGAATTTTTGAACCACAAACAGGACCAGCTCAATGTTTCAACTGTCAAGAGATAGGCCACAAGGCCTTTGCGTGCAAGAAGAGCCAGACCTGCGCTAAATGTGCAGAGAAAGGACATCACCACAGCACTTGCCAAGCGGTAGTCTTAAAGTGCGTTCCTTGTGGAGGTCCCCATGAGTCATTTAGCAAAAACTGTCGAATACGCCTCATGCAATCTCATGCATAAATCACTCCGCGTACTACAACTCAATGTGGGCAAAAGGGACATGATACAACAGAGCTTAATGAATGATGACAAGATCAGAGATTACGGAGCAATAGCAATATCCGAACCATACGCGCGGATGATTGAGAATACGATTGTGACAAGCCCGATGGGACATAGCTATTGGACAAAGATGATACCTACAGAGAGGCATGATGGAAGATGGCCAATTCGAAGCATGCTATGGGTCCGGAGCGACATCGAAGCTGAACAGATCCCAGTGGAATCATCAGATCTGACAGCTGCGATACTGCGTTTCCCAGACCGGGTGGTGCTAGTGGTCTCGGTCTATGTGGAGGGAAATAATGAGGAGGCACTGATATCTACAATTAGGCTGCTACGCAGCTTAGTAGTAGATACACGGGGAAGAGATGGGATACGGACAGACGTTTTAATTATGGGAGACTTCAACCGGCATGATCAACTCTGGGGCGGAGATCAAATATCTCCTGTGAGACAGGGGGAGGCTGATGCTTTAATTGACTACATGACCGAGCACTCTCTCCACAGTCTTCTACCGAGAGGCACAAAGACATGGCAATCAGGGGATATAGAAACAACAATTGACTTGGTATTAACATCAACAGAACTAGCAGAAGAGAGGGTTAGATGTGGCATACACTATACAAACCATGGATCAGATCATCAAGCGATTGAAACTGAGTTCGATATCTCAGTCCCAGATCGACCTACCAATGAGAGATTGCTCTGGAAGAACGCACCGTGGGCAGAAATCAGAGCTAGAGTCACTACCAGCTTGCAAGCAGTTCCTTTAGGGGGCTCGGTCCAGCTGCAGACGGATTGTCTCATGACAGCGGTCTCGGAAGCAGTCTTAAAACTCACACCGAAGGCAAAGCCCTCACCATATGCTAAGCGAAGGTGGACGACAGATCTAACGCAGCTTCGCCGTACATACACTTACTGGAGAAATCAGGCCAGATCGCGGCGTAGAGCAGGAGGTGCAGTCCCTGTGCTCGAACAACAAGCACGAGAAGCGGCAAAAGAGTATCATGACACAATCCGAAAACAGAAGAAAGCTCACTGGGAGGACTTCCTTGCCGATGATGCTAATATATGGCAAGCTACCAAATATCTGAAACTAGGGGGCAGCTCATTCAGCGACAAGATACCACCATTGATCAAGCCAGATGGCTCTCCCACCAAAGACAAAATGGAACAGGCTGAGGAGCTGCTTGCTACATTCTTTCCACCGTTGCCAACAAGAATAGAAGGGGAGGGAACCCAGCCACAAAGGGAACCAGTACACATGCCTGAGCTAACTATGGAGGAGATCGAACGGAAAGTCTTTGAAGCCAAACCATGGAAAGCACCCGGAGAAGATGGGCTTCCAGCAATGGTGTGGAGGCAGCTCTGGCCAGTGGTCAAAGAAAGAGTGTTTCTTATCTTTCAGACATCAATTCGAGATAGTGACCTCCCTTCCCAATGGAGGAATGCTAAGATTATACCGCTTAAGAAGCCGGCAAAAGACAACTACTCGCTAGCCAAAGCATGGAGACCTATATCATTGCTCTCCACGCTAGGCAAAATACTGGAAGCGGTCATCGCAGAAAGAATATCATACGCTGTCGAAGAGTTCGGCCTGCTCCCTACAAACCACTTCGGAGCAAGGAAGAGACGGTCTGCAGAACAGGCACTTCTATTACTTCAAGAAGAAATCTACAAAGCTTGGAGAAATAGGAAGGTTCTTAGCCTAGTCAGCTTTGATGTCCAAGGAGCATACAACGGAGTCTTTAAAGAGAGATTGCTACAGAGGCTTAAGGCTAGAGGAATACCTGACAAAATAGTTCAATGGATTGATGCTTTCTGCTCAAGACGCACAGCAACTATCTTGGTCAATGGATTTCCAAGCGAACAACGGGAACTACCACAGGCAGGCTTACCACAAGGATCACCACTGTCCCCAATACTATTCCTTTTCTTCAACGCGGATCTAGTACAACACAGGATAAGTGCCTCCGGAGGATCAATTGCATTTGTGGATGATTACACGGCCTGGGTAATAGGTCCGACTGCCGAATCAAACCGACCCGGCATCCAGGCTATAATTGATAGAGCCCTAGACTGGGAGAGACGGAGTGGAGCTACATTTGAAAGTGAAAAGACAGCCATTGTGCACTTCACCCGGAATATAGATCGATCGAGCAATACGCCATTCACAATTAGGGGGAAAATGGTCAAACCAAAGGATAGTGCAAAGATCCTAGGGGTAGTGATGGACTCCCAACTACGCTTCAAGAAACACATTGCCAATGCTGCCACCAAAGGACTCACAGCAGCGATGGCGCTGAGAAGACTGAAAATGATATCCCCACAAACAGCAAGACAATTGTTCATGGCAACAGTTGCACCAGTGGCAGATTATGCCTCTAATGTCTGGAGACATGCCTGTGGAGCAAAAGGAACACAGTATTTGAATAGAATGCAGAAACATGGAGCCATCGCAGTCACAGGAGCTTTTCGGACAGTTGCAACTGCAGTGGCGGAAGCAGAAGCAGGAATCCTTCCCTTCCATAACCGACGTACCGAGAAGGCTACAAAGCTGTGGATCGATATCCAGACCTTGCCTAGATCTAATCCACTAGTGAAGTTGAAAACAGATACAACCCGGAGGTTCACTTCCCCTTTACAGAAGATAGCTCGGACACTGAAAGCAACAACAACGAAGCAGATAGAGACCATTCAGGCATTCACTGTCTCACCATGGACATACCGGATACAGACAATATGCGAAAGGGAAAGTGAGAAGGCTATTGAGCTTGCAAATAAGGCAGTAGGCATCCTAATAGCGACTAGTGCATCTGCCAGAGCAGGGCTCGTGGGCATGGGAGGATGCGTGATAGATACCCAAGCAAACGGCGATAAAAATACTATGCCCAGCTACTCTATAACACTAGGCAAAAGGACAGAACAAAACCCTTATACAGCAGAGTTAGGAGCAATAGCAGCAGCACTGGAACGCATCCCAGTCAGGACATGCCGCAGATGGATCACTATTCTTAGCAGCAACAGATCTGCCCTTGCAGCAATCAGCCAACCTCGTCAACAGTCCGGCCAAAAGATCATCCAACGGATATACAAACTGGTTCAGACCCTGCAGCGCCAAGGAAACGCGATCAACGCAATCTGGGTCCCAGCTCACACGGACATGAACGTGAAGCTTAGGGCAAAAACAGAAGCACAGAAATCAACGAAAACGGAATGCCAACCAGAGATACAGCCATATCAAGCCAAATCAACTGCGATCAGACTTGCCATTGCTGAACAACGACAAGAATGGACTCTCCCAGAGAGCGTCGGAAAGTACTCAAAGGCTATTGACACTGCACTTCCAGGAAAGCACACCAGAAGTCTATATGATGGACTGAATCGGAAAGAGGCAAAGACATTAGCTCAACTTCGGACAGGCATGACAAGGCTCAACAGCTATTTGAACAGGATAGGCGCAGCAGACTCTGACCTCTGTGCCTGCGGCCAAGCAAGCGAGACGGTTGAACACTTTCTATTCCGCTGCACGCAATGGACAGCGATGAGAGAAGGCATGAATCAATGCACACAGACGAAACGAGGAAATCTGTCCTTCTTCTTAGGCGGAAAATCACGCTCAGACTCTGATCGATGGCAACCGGATATGAAGGCCGTCCATGCAGTAATTGACTATGCAATTACAACAGGAAGATTGGAACAGGAACCCGAATATGAGCCTCCATCGACTCAATGAAAAGTGAAGCAATATATCCTTAACTAACCCCTTCCCTTCCCTCCTCTGAGGTAGATCTTGCTGCGGCCGCCGAAGATAGGACACCGCACACTTGGAGAAGATAGCCTTTAAGATCATCTACTAGCCAACACGCAGGGAACCCAAAAACACTATCGAAAGACTCAAACACCAAGCAGACACGTTGCAAGAACAAAAATATGGGCTATTGCGAGTTCATGGCGGATCGGAGAGAAATGGATCATGTAATTAACGCACTAGTGCCCTATAGGGTTAGTCCCTCCGGGCGTAATAAACATCATTCATTCATTCATTCATTCATTGTCAATCTTGATTAAATGGGGAAAAAATCACACAGTACCCTAAATTGGCGAACTGTGGTATACATGAAGATGGAGCATATCACAGGAAGACAAATTCTGACGCGTACAGACAAATCGAACTTTCAGGGGGTCGGACCATCCTAAAACGGGGTCATGGACCTATGGTATCTTCGGGCTAGGAACGACATCTCACTGCTCCAGTGCTGTCAAGGCCATGTAGCCAGCCTAGTAAGTGGAATATCAAATAAACTACCACATCAGGGACTGGAACAAACACTCGTCGTGATCTGGTAATAGTAGCTTCCTCTAGGATATCCTGTCTCGGCTATATTCCATGTTGACTGCCAATATTGTCAATCTTCTTGTAGTAGGCCAAGCATCTTGGTGACAAGTAGAAAGATTGGTGGTATAGATTCTTATTGGGTGTGTTCTCATGTCGCGGATTTTTTTACTCTTGCCACGTCTAAAGTTTGGAAAGCGTCTGGTGTCAGGTGAACTTGCCCCTCCTCTGTATGTACAGTTCGCTGAGTAGTATGTCTCAAACAGGGAGGCCTGATGGAGGTGACTACATACTAGTCATGCTGTAGCTAATAGTGGTGGTGTACGGCCTTTATACCAGTACTATATACATCAATAACTATATACATCAATATTCTCGAATCGCACCGACCCGAGCAGCCGCATACTCCTTAGAACATCGAAAGGATACGTACTATCTGTTACCGGGGCAATACACGTCGGCATATAAAATCTCTGGCTCTTTGGTCGTTGTATGTTCAATTTTCAATAACCTTGGGCCAAGTTAGACAAAAGTCTTTATACTAGTTTGTGACATTTGCATGTAATGGAAAACTGATCTCGAGCCTGAATACCTACCTATGAAGATTTGGCAGTCCGATCTTCCGGTCAAACAAGCAAGCATTCCTATCTTCAATAGCCAATTTTATGTATTGTTCAAATCCAATATGGTGGCCGGAGGCGCACATGGTGAACTCTAATTCTGGGCAACGGCAGGAAGATTCCTTCCAAATAGGAGATGTCTCAGGCTCTTCCGACTTCCACATGACATCAAAAAAACACTCAGTACTTGCTTCCCGCTTCAATCCGCTCGCAATTTTGATTCTGACTTTCGATGAATTGGGTTTAAACAAAAGTATCGCCTATCTTCCTATCCCATGATCTATCATGACATGAACCTACCCTCATCTCCCAACCAACGAGCTTCTTCAACATCAACACATTGGTGCACTTGGTTCAATACAATATACGCTAAAGTAACCATGTCGCCTCCCGGTGAGAGCAACACAGTGCAAAAGATGTCAAAGAACCTCTGTCTGGCCTTCCTCGCCAGAGGGGGAAAGTGAGGGTGTCTCAATAGGATAGCCGACGGACAACAATAGACCTCAAGTGAGTTGTAGAAACCTAGTATAGCTACGTCAGTTTTCTATATCATATATAATGGTGAATGGGGCAAACTTTTAAACGATACACCAGATCCCCACCCTATTCCCTACCCCGTTATCAACGGCCTAGAGGCAAACCGTAAGGGTCGAGATCCATACCCAAGGATAGGTTGCCAACGGATTCCGAAGGCGTTCCAGAGGAATTGGAGATCACAGAAAGAAATGGATGAGCCCATAGTTTTGAACCGAAAAGCATAGACTGGCGAGCAGGAACCGAGCAATTGCGCACCGGTATCGTTTGGGATGGCTTACAACTCTCATACGTTCCTCGGCAAGGGCATGTTGTTCTTTGAGCGCCATATTACAACGTTGAGGTCAGATTCGATGAGGCGTCATAGTCCTATCCACTCTATTTTATTGAGGGGGACCGTTTCGTAGACGGGTCCGAGTGACGAGCAGGAACGGTCACGCGAAGGATAGAGAAGGATCGTGTTGTGCATGGGGACCTGATTCAACCAACAGAATAAACATGGGAGTTTAATTACTCCGGACTCGGAGTAGAAACTCTCCCTAATCCCAACAGCGACGACAAAAGCGCCTCGCTCCACTACAAATATGTGCACCTTCACATGCTACGGTCGTTCTACTCCTAGGACATAGTGCTTCTAGATGTGCGCCAAGAGAGATGGGATCCATCCATCAAACGTGCAATGACAGTGATGATATCAGTCTGCATGATCAACAAATACCAGTTCAAAGGCGTATTACCTAATGCGTCCATTGTTTGACGGATATTTCTTCGCCTTGAGAACATTATTGTCGGTGACACAGTGCGACTGAACCCGAAAAACATAACTGTCCAAGGATGTACCCCATGTCAGGGATGTCATGGTCGTGGATCAGATAGAGTTCTGGCCTGAATCATAGATTAACGACATAAGATCTCATGTATTTGCTTGCAAACGCATTCAATATAGGAATGCGCGGCAAGGAATGTTCGCTCGTACTGACTAGCGTCTATCGCAACTAGACGTGATACAGTCCACCGATGAACCGACAAGAAGTCATAGTCGCCTTTCAGTAGGTCAACATGGGCGGATACGGAAATTGGCACCGCATCCACGGACCCAACATAGGTGTTGAAATATCGCATGAGATGATACTCGCAAAATTCTACGATCCCACGGCCATGGAAATACTTTTTGACCCCAGGCGCATAATCTATGAGCTTCGTGGCATGCTAGTTAGCCGGTACGTCAGACCGCGAATTGTATTGAAAATGGACACAAACTGGTTCTAGGCCGATTACATGATCCAGGGGCTTTGAATCGATACCTCAAACGGTGGGGAAGTTGAGCAGAATTCCGAGGGACGGGACCCACGGACGTGGAATGAGATCTTTGAGACCGTTGATGGTATGGTTCCATGTCCCAAGGCGTATCATTTGCTTTCGGGGATCGAGTATCAAGAAGATACTGTCGAATTTGCAAAGACCCCTACAGGGATACGTCAGACATATGGGTTGATGAGGTTTTAAGGGTAACGGGGCAGTAAGCCTTCACGGCTTCTATTGCGAGCGGGGCACAAATCTTTCCAAGGTTCCCTTCGCGGCATCTAGGCGACACTCGCTGACAAAAACTCCGCCAAGGACAGGACCATGAATACGACAGCGGCCGGTCTCCTCAGGACTAATATCCAGGGCGAGTTACCTCCCCCACTGGCGTCATTTGATATACATACGCCACTCAGCAAGACATGAAGACAACTATGCCTATATGGAATTTGTTGGAGTATTGCTCACCACAAGGAGGTCCACTAGCCAATGGGCGAGCGTTGTCTTGCCCCAGCCTGTGATCCCGTATCAGTTCAGCCGATGACTTCTCCAGTACTTGTGCGATTCCGGAAACGATCCCATCTCTCCTCTGTTCTGACTTCTGGCTTCGGTTTTGAGATTGCTGCAATATTTCAACGGTTCAGGAGGTTCGTGGTCGAGAGACAAATGTAGTCCGATATTGTGTCCGCAATCCTCGCACAGTGCGGGTTTCGCACTCGCCTGATTTAGGAATCAGGATTGTTACCAACGTCCCTGAGGGGTCAATAGCGGCAAACAGTGGGTTGGTGTAAGAGCTGTGTAAAAGCTGGGTGACGAATTCTTACCCGGTCATGCCCCAGTGATTCGGAACCGGGGGTTGTAGTAGCACTACCATATTACGAAAGCATTAACATGTCATAGTGCTACGACAACACGTTGTGACACGACGACCCTTCGTAATAGCATGGTGATACGGCAATATTTGGTCATATTACAATATAGTAATCTTACCATGCTCTTGATATACCGTTGGAAGGTACTGGGAGCGTTAGCCAGGCCAAAGGGGGTCACCAACCATTCGTATAACCCAAATCTGATGCGGAACGCGGTTAGCCACTCATCCCCTTCGGCGATTCGTATCTTGTGGAAAGCCGCAAATACGTCGAACTTGGTGAACCACTTCGCCTTAGAGATTCGCTGTAGGGTCTCGTGTATAAGAGGAAGAGGGGAGCGGTCCTTTTTGGTGATAGCCTTCAGGGCGCGGTAGGCGACACAGAAACAGAGGTCGCCACCGGGCTTCTTTACAGACAACACCGGCGCGGCGTTGGAAAGTAGGCATGCAGCGTCTTCCGAAGCACCAAGGGTTCTTCTCGGGAGATGTTGTATAGCGGATCCATGGGACCTCCGGCTTCTTACCATTTTTGTCAGCTTCGATCAGTTCAATGGAGTGATCGGCAGTACCACGGTGTTGCGGTAGTTTATGGGCTTCCTTCGGGTCGAATACATCCAGGAACTCTCGGTATTGTTCGGGTAGTGCAATTCCTGGATCGATCTTCTTCTTCGGGGACAGGACCTTGTCTATATCGGCCAAGCTGGCAGCGAATATCTTCAATCGTTGGGATTTTTGTCCTCGATTTCTTCTTCTCAATATCTGGAGGGCGTTGGCTGATATCTCATAGGTATTCTTCATTCGGGGGCGGGCTTCTTGTAGGTTCGCGCTGTTCGCTCGGATTCCATCGGACAATGTTATACATTCTTCTTTCGCATCAAAAAACAAGTCCTTCGGCTCTCATCCATTGCAAACCGAGGAGCATATCGTAATCCATCTTTGAGACTGCATACAGGCAAATTTTCTTATGTCGGTGTCTACCTACGTCCATCGTAGTGACCACAATCTCATTCGTTTCTTGGCCGTGGACACCATAGTATGCGGTCAACGGCTTCGGAGGGATAGCGCATCGTGTAAGTTTATTTCGGAGGGCAAAGGATTTTTTGATTCGACCGTAGGTAAGGCATCCACTATCGGTTAAGGCTTGTACATGAATTCCATTATATAACAACGCTTCCACTTCGAAAGGCGTGTCGTTGACATGTGCTAATTGCTCTTCAAATTTTCTCCACTCATCGGGCTCCCTGGGGTGACTGTCCACAAGAGCTAGTCTTTTTCTGGCTTCCATCCTTCGGCCTCAACTTGTAATTGGGGTTGTTGGTTCGGCTCGGCGGTCACGCCATTGACTCGGGTGCAATTCAAAGGTGCGGCGTTGGCTGAGGTTCTCGGAGGACGAGGGGGTCGGTACGCATTCGGGTTGTACGGACTGGTGTAGTTGCGAGATAGATGGCCAGGGGCCTCCGCAGTTGTAGCAAGAAAAAGGAGTCCGAGGACGAGCAGCGTTGACGTAGGCGCCGGTGGAGACGCAGGCAGGGGTAGGGGTCCATTTCATGGTGTTGGCCCGGGTTGTAGCGGCGGTAGTCGCTGCCGGAGGTGCGGGAGGAGTAGGATTGCTTCAGGCTGCTCCCAGAGACTGTTGCCAGGCAGGTCGACGGCGACGATTCTCGGTTGTATTCTTTAAGGTCATCGGCTACTTTGTGGAGGCGGGATGGAAATTGCTCATAGGTGCGGGGAAGGGCTTCACCGATGAGTCCCTTTCGGAGGTTCTTGTTAAGGGTGGATTGGACCTTCGATATCTTCACACTGTCGTCCCACTTAGCTCCACCAGCGAAAAAGAGGAGTCTAATTCGGCAATAAAGTCGCAGAACGGGAGGTTTCTCTGGAGGTGCGCGTTGATGTCAAGGTTCGCTTTCTCTCGTGCGTGTTCATATTCGAAGAGGATCTCCGGTGACAGAGGAAGGTCTCGAGTAAAGCTTCTGGTGCGAATTCGTCTTGGCCGTTTATCTGCATCCATGGGAACACCTTCGAGCGAGCGTCACCGCTGAGCCACTCGTATGCGTACCATATTCGGTTGTAGGGCGATCCGATGGCAGCAGCGTCGATCTTGAGCTTGGCTTTGAGTCCAACAAAGAATGGTAAGAACTTTGCTCTGTCACAGTTGTCGTACGGTTCGGAGTTGCGGTGTGTATGGCGCGGTCGTTGGACGAAGGGTTGCTCTGGCGGAGGATTGGTAGGAGCGGCTGCAGGCACGGCAGCTGGCTCCGGATCGGGGGCTGCAAGACATGCGTTGCTGTTGTTCGAAGGCGCCCATACGAGCATTGACGTGGTGCATGTTCCGCTGCACGAGATTGACGTTGACGTTCATGGCGTTCATCATGTGGTGCATCTGCTGGAGCTCGTCGCCCTGGGGCGGCGGTTGTTCGGGTTCGTTGCTTTCCATGGTTCGATTCAGGGGTTCACACGTTCGAAGGATAAAAAAGATAGATAGTAGAGGGACATGGTAAGGAGACAAGAGAGATACCGTAGATATCATACCAGATGAACAACTCTAATCAAGCGCTTGATGTTGCCAAATGGAATAGCTGCCTGCAAGAGATGCTTGCAACTAAGTTCCGGGTTTCGGCATCTTCCTGGAACCATCTCCCCAAAAGATTGGTGACCTCCAATTTCGTGAGAGTCTCGATGGTTCTGTGCGTGTTGACTTTCTTAGGAGCGGCCGTCTTGACGAGATCATACGCTCTATACCATCGTGGTAGTCCTTCCATGCTTGAACAAGTTTGGTGTAGACACACAAACAATAGAGACATCTGGAGTCCTGTGGGTTCCATAATCAAAGTCCGGCATGCTGACTCTGAAGTGCGAGGAATCGAGGAGTGGGCTGACAGCGTCCGACACAAGCTCGGTATATTGTCCTTGAAGTCCAGTCTCGTTTGATGTTCCGTGAGTCTGTAGTCGCGATGATAGAGGCGACAGAGTGATGGTTCCATGAATTGTTGTAACGAAATGATCCCACTCCTGGGTTTGCTCGACGACCAATTCGTATGCTGGGATATGCTGACGTGTGTCCTGCGGAATCGAGTATTAGTATGGAGGTCTGAATGCCCGAAAATTAGCGGTATATCCCTTGAATCGCAGCGATGATGTAGATGTATATATAAGGAAAATACAGAGAGAAGCCCGGCTAAGCGCCAGGAAGATTTCTGCAAGAGCGAGTTGAAGAGGGCCCTACCTAGGTACATACCCATGCCCATCATATAGGAGAAGAAAACAGCTTCTGATACAGATCGCAAAGCGCCTTCTTTCAATCCGTTTGATTTGGTGCGCCGCTCTTGCATCGGGCAAACGTCTTAGAAGGAAGACAGATGCAGTAACCAATGCTATGGTAGGTAACTGGACATTTTATTCCGTAGTTGTCAGCCCAGCGCGTCTTTGTTCTGTGACGCTTCCTCAGTTGCACAATGAGTGGCTTTCCGGGATGTTGATGATCCTTGTTCTTGTTGTTTGTGCAAAATGCCGAGGATATTGAGGTACGTTGTGCGGAGGATATCCTCGGGCGGCCTGGGCGTATTTCAGGGTATGCGAATAGCTTCATGTCTCTGTTGACACGGGTTCATGAAAGGCGCTCTGTATTTATCCTTCTCTACGGATCAGCCGCACGGACACAGAAGGTAGCCATAAATATGGAATGCCCTCGCCGGTAGATAGTCTTAGTAGTCAGGTATCAATTTGAAGTATTCTATCACATTGGCCGGCTCACCCTTGTAACCCCCCTGGAACAGCCGTGAATCAATCGTTGCGTTGTGACCGGGGACTGATAGAACCAACACTTATGAATCATTACAATGCCTATTATTTAACATACCCTGTAACGTTGTGTTCGAGTGGTGTATGCAATCCGGGTAGCGTTTATCTGCTAGCTTTTACTAATAGTCGATTTCACGTGTCAATCACCCCCATAGCACCGAGAACCAAACTGGCCAGCCGGGCGCCTGTTTCCCTGGTGATCAAAAACACTCTGAATGCGTAGGCTAGATTACACGTGGCGAGCGATTTCCTTCTACTCAAAAGCAGTTGCGCAATGAAGGCGAGACGGGTGAGAACTCGGTCCATCCTAGTTGATGATTGGCGAATATGGAATTGCAATTTGCCCGGGGCGTTTGTGGGAGCACAATTCGAGGGCATTATTTTCCGAAGAGCACAGAGTAAAAAGGTACTTGCCTAGGTAGTCTCGCGCCGAGCAGAGAGGGCCCCGGTTTTTTTGAGTTTGGCGTGATATCAGTGTTGCGTCATCCGAGGCTTGGTGGTGGCCATTTTTGAATTTTGAGTGCATGGTCTGTCTCATCGTGGGTGGCTACGGGAACGCACGACCAGGCCTGCAGCCCCTAAGAGAGAAAAATTAGAATCACAACATCGATCATGAGACGCGTTTAATGAGTCGTTGCATTCGTAAACATGCACTTGTGCCCACGAGCATCGAGAGCGGTTATTCGACGTCTAAGAACTGCCTGATCGCACCCTTCATGACAGCTGCGGAATCGAAGCCGTGGGTGCGACCGACTATCTCCAAAGCACGCACGCTGTTAATCACCCTCTTACACTTCATGGAGGACCAGTGCACGAACTTCACATTAATGGATGCATGAGCCGACGAATGGCATTTGTGATGACAGATCCGGGTTATTTGCGAGTAGGAATCGATGGTCTTTAAACTTGATCGTTGTGTGTCAAGTTTAACGAACCGTGGCACAAACTTTGGGTTGTTGGATTGCCACTCGAGTCGCTTGCTGAGTGCTTTGATATAGCCATTCTGCGGATACGTAGTTTCTGCTGCGAATGAGAAGTCAAATGAGGCTGTCGGTTGTATACGGACGCGACGTATGCGCAAGCGAGCGCTACAAGACATATTTGTCGCGAGTGGACGCGATTCTTTGAACCCGACTGTGGGAAACGATAACATCGCCGGGGGTGATTTTGTTCGCGTCGTATATCTTTGCAGGACCGATCTTGGGAATGTGTAATGGCCTAGTCATCATCCGAAGTGAGACACCCATTGAACTGAAGCAATTCAAAGGTGTGAGCACGTCGTGTGGTTTGTAATGGCAAAGGCGCGCTTGATTCCTTCCGCTTCAAGGCCCCTGAATGCTTCGTCAGCATGGATCATAGCGTCTTCGGTTTCAAGTCTTACAACACCGAGTCCTGTTTGCAGAAGGTGCAACCAAGAAGGGACGCGTCATACGCCCGGGCCATTATTTGTATGTTTGCTGTGTCGTGACGATGGTACTTCAAGTACTGGTTGCTAGCTTCGCGAATTCCATGTAAGGGTCGTATGTCCTTTGAAAGTGCGCCCGCTGGTAACAAGGTAGGTAGTTCAGGTCGTATGAAGAACGGATTATCGAGACTGTTACCAACTATTCATAGGACTGCCTGACCTCTCATCCGAATACCGCTGTGGGCCAGAGCCCACCAAGGCACAATATGATTTGTTTGCCTGCACATTGAATTGTCGGCGAGTCCGTGGGCATGTCCTCGCCCTTGTAGTCTTGCATAATGAACCGCGATATTGCAAAGGCTTTGTCTGTTCCGACGTTGTTGATCTCATCTTCGAATCCCCAGTTAAAGATTCCACGACCGTCCGGGATATCCCCAAATTGAACGACTTCGAAAACTCACATTTGAGAAGACCAACAATCTCCTTTCGCCATAACGGATCCAACTGTATGTACGCCTGTACTTCGAGACTAGTCCCTAGCTCCGTCGTGCTGTATGAGTTATTCCCTATAACGGCGAGCTTGTCGTTTCGTTCGATGGGGGCGTGATTCGTATGCGGCGATCTCGGTATGGGCGGCGTCGTACTCACTGCTGCAGTCTGGTAACCCTAACCGAAGTGCCAACTCCAACATAGAATATAAAGGCCAAAGCCCAACCGTAACGTTTTGATAAACTTCGGGGACGCAGGAATCACAAGAGAGAGTCACCAATCCCGGGTACTAGGCACGACTCTGGCGGGCAGAAGGCAGGACCGCATACTACTGCTGTAGCTCAAGCGAACAGCTTTTATGACCACGGTAGAGACAATTGTTGTACTTCTGCCGAATACCACCACTGATGCAGACCCTGAATGGTTTGAATGCACTTGGGTGTCTGCATTCAGTGCACTCCTGGCAAACAGGAGGCTAGCAACCCGCTCGAATAACTAATATACCCTCGCGATATTGGGTACGCAGAGCAACGGTCCCATGCTTATGCAGTGGACTAGGTCCACTAAACGCAAGCATGGCTCGTGAATCCAGCAAAGTTCACGAGAGCTGAGTCTTTGTGTTCCTCTCCACGGCGGCAATCCCGGCACGACCACAGGCGAGTTTCGTCCCCGACCCGCAAAGTATTGAGGGTGAGGGAGCTCGACGAGGGGTCCTTGGGACCACACTACTTCGCCAGGGTCAGTAGGGTATGGACGATCCCATCACCACACGAGGAGTGGCCGCAGGAAGCGGCGTGGGCCCGGGAAAGGGATGAGGCTATAATAAGTCAGTACAATGATCTGATCTAATAAGGGTATTGATGTCAACATACAACGACGGCAGTCGGTGCCAACGCCAAAACGTTGTGGCACGTACGTGGTGTGCCTGATCTCTGACACACAGCAAAGACATCGGGCATGGACACAAGGCTCGCGTGGACATTGTATTGTTGAGTCATTCTATGCAGGTATTATTTGTTAGTAAACCGTAGAGCATGATACGATAGATATCACGTAGATGGGGGAGCAAGCACTCACAGTTCTTGAAGATGTTGGCGATAGGAGGAGCAGAAAGTCTTGAACGCGACCTCGAGATTTTATTTATTTACAAACGCGCTACAGGGTTTCTAATAGCCAATAATACAAATCTTGTCCGCTTGATTCGACATTCTACCAGTAAGAAAGCATAGATATTTGACACTAAAAATCAGGGACTTCCGGATTCAGAACATACAAACAATACGCTACCAGGGTTTCAGCCAGTTAGATAGCAGAAGAGTCTATAATATTAGTCGGGCAGACGGGCACGATCAAATGACCACCCTTTTAAAGATTCAGCCACTTGGAATCTAGGAATATCTTGAATCAATATTACTACTGTCCCAAATAGGCAACCTTGAAGGCCAAACAGTGTAAGATTCAGCCAGTCACCATGCAGAACAGTTTATATTATTAAGCAAACGTTCAACGCAATCCGTTACCCCTTGCCCCTCCTCTCTTACTTCCTTTCCTCTTCATATCCGTTGATATCTTAGACCCTGCTAATCTCATCTTCCTATCACACCACTATTCTTAAATTTTATTATCTTCAAATTTCGCCATTGAAATCTCATCTATCCATTTTTCAGTGGCTCAAAGTCCGATTCTAGCCCTGGATCACGGTCAGGACGACCCCTACGACTGGTCAGTCGACCAAGGACTTCCTTGCCACGGTCGTCATGCATCCACACCCTGGTTTGTCTCACAGCATCAAGTCCTCTATCAGACTAACAGTCTTTAGAAGTGGTCATCTCGCGAATATGGGATTACTGACGAGGTACCTCGTTGCTCGATGAGCATGCTCACCACAACAGCAACCCACAGAATATCGATCTTTTCATTGAATATGGAACTAGTTCAGGACTAGGCATTATCTTCGATGCTGCAGACTGCAAAAGTCAACTTCACAATCGTTTGGCAGCGCCGACCTTCGTGAGCCACTTCGTACGTGCAGGAACAAGCGACGATTCAAATCGACCTACTAGCCCGTTGAGTTTTGGCAGGATACAGCTTACACCAATATACGCCTCTAATGTGTTCTTTTCCCAAGAATCCCAACAAGCTTTAGAAACTTGGAAATGCTAACTATTGTAGATTTGAGAATCGATCTTTCACAGTGCAGACTATACCTTCGAGTCAATTGATATTCGACCAAGCACAGATAGCCGATCAGCTTCTCCTGTCCCGACAGAAATAGTTAATCCACTACTTTGACTGTCGCTTCGAGTATAATTTCTAGTGGGGGTCGTGGGAGTTTGCAGAACAGGACGTTCTTAAGAATCGATATCTGGCTACGGGTAATGCATTTGAGGCAGTGTTTGTGTCTCTATTCCCGTTTTGATATCAAAGGAGCTTCGACAACCCATGGACAGGCTGAGTTTCCAAGATGATGCCGAAGACCTCGCTGAACGTTAGATCGATTCCGTCATCCGATCATCGCCTGCGATTGCAATGTCGACGGCAACGTGCTCAATATCGCTTTTCCTCGAGACCTAACACCTTGCTATCCTCGTGCTCCTAGAGTCTCTTGAAAATGCCTTGTCCAACTTGGGTATAGGAGATCTCCTGCCAGTACAATGACGACCATCAATATGTTACACCTATTCGGTCACCATCTGCGATTGCAACCATGACAGCGACCCGCCGAATACTAGTATCCAAACTAGACTATATGATATAGGGAATGTCTTCTCAATTCCCAAAAAGGGACTTCACAACTTTGGTATCTGGTCGGTGGAATTTCTTCAATATGGCTCTGTCCACCCCGTGTATGAAAACAATGTATGCAGAAAGTCTTCGTAACCACCAACGAAGAAGGCAACGATTTTATCACTAGATTCTTCCAGCTAGGCTATTCCGACGCTATTTTACATCATATCATACATCGTCACCATCATCCACTAACATTAAGCAAAAGCAAACTGATCACCATTCGCCGCCGCCTTGGATTAAAACGTCGCATTACTGCTGATGCTTTTCCAGACGCTGCCAAACAGCTCAGGGAGCTTATACAGCAACAGCTGAATCATCACCCTGAAAGGTCTGAGAAGTTTCACCAACAGATGGTGGAGGAATCTGCGTCTCGTCGGTTTGATCTCCATCTCCGTCTTTGTCTTCACCTTCTCCTTGATCGCGTTCATCTTTTGAATCGCTGATTTCGTTGACCTCACCACTGTAATTCGGACACAACGACGGACCACTTGCAGGCGGGGGTGTAGGAGGCATGTCAGGGTTAGGATGTGGGATTTTCTCGCGAGGCTTGTGCGTAACGTTAGGGGATTGACAACTAGGAGTCCTTGGGGGAGCGGTCCGTTCCGGACCAAATTCGCATTCGGTCACGGGCCTCTCTTCTTCGCCTTGTGTATCGGCATTGACACTATCCTGACTCTCATCACTAGGTACTCGATCGGCCACGGGGTCTTTAAGGGGATCATCGGAGGTGGCACGCTCAGTGTGGTCTGTGAAAGAAGATGGTGATAATGGAGCTTCAGGTGTTGAATCTGTACCTAGATGCTCTCTATTAGAAATGAAAAAATTACTGTTGACATTGTCATGCGTACCTCGCTCAGCGACGGACCTGATTCGATAGTTGGTGCTGTCGCTTAAAGGCCGCGTGGATGGATTGGGATGGTTGGAATTCATGCTTGCTTTGTTGCGGGTTAAGACTTTCATATGGCCAAGTGCTTGAGGTGTGCCAGACATACCAACGTCACTGAGATCCATTCCATCTGCGCTGTCTGATTCGACCTCAATGCTCTCCTCGTAATAACCGTCGGATGTGTTCTTGTGTCTTTGACTATCCCCAACTCCTCCGCAATCATCCCTTGTAGTTGCGATGGTCCCGGTGTAGGAATTTCTTGGCTGATCTTCGCATGACGAGACGTCCATGCTCTGCTTTTTCCTTGTCACTAGATGGAGTTAGTAGAGGTGCAGAAGCAAGAAGCGAACTAGCATACCATCGTCATAAACTTCGACATAAAACTGCAGCGACAGCGCTTTCTTAGGAGTCCACCCATTGTTTGAAATTCCCATACTTGATATGATCATTTCTTCTAGCGCTGTATGTAAAGTCTCGTCGGCATTGGGTAGGATGTAGGTCTTGCAACGCCGCCCTTCATAGAATAAGCCGATATCAGTCTCCCCGCCTAGAAGGAGATTGGAAGATTCGGCAGCCATGACCAGCAATCGCACTGAAGACGTTTCCCGAGTCATGATAGCTCCCCGATGTTGGCGATTCTTTGTGATTCTACGAATAGGAATCCAGAACGGGTCGCGGGGTATGTCAAATTTGTAGCCTGGTGCATTGACAAATTTCAAGAATATCTTTTCCTCAGGTGATATTGTTGCTCCTACAATCTCGCAGTAGTCGTCGTCGTTTTCGAGGGATCTAGGATTTTTATCGGTAACGTCGCCATCCAGACAGTCCGCATGTTCATTGTGCCTGTGTGATCCTTTCCTGGGTCGCTTGACGTTGGACTGCTGCTGAATGTCTTCAATATTCGGATTCAATGGTGATTGACTCTGTTGTTGTCTTCTTTTCTTCTCGCCCTGGGATGCGGCTTTGATGGCACTCTGGCATAGTTCAGCTACCACCGCATCGATATTGTGCTGAGGCGACGCGAATTTGTTGGCACAATCCTCCTTGGTTAGCTCCATGTTATTCACTGCGATATAAATGTTCACGAGCCACAGACAGGAATGAGGCGGTGATGGCTGTAGCTAAGAGAATCGGACTTTGAGGCAAATATCGACAGTGTTTGGTACGCTGGGTTGGAGGGATAGGCCAGGTAGAATGGATGAAGACTCAGGTTGTAGGTAATTTCCTCGAATATCGACAGTCGAGTGGATGGATAGGTGGGAAGAGAGGTTGTGAGTGAATGGGAGGAAAAGGTTGAAAATACTGGAATCAGTGGAAGAGAGGTATTCCTAGCTAGCCCCGCTTAGTGAACGCCCGACGCGTTTGTTTGTCATGTTGCGTGAGGAATCATACTCGTTGGTTTCAGTGCTTGGAAGGAAAATGTACGATTACTGGCCACAAGTGAAGGATGAATAGGGGACGAGTAACCCTGCCTGAGATATTTGCAATATCTCATCAGGACAGAAAGCGTGAAAGATTCTAAAGTGAGAGAAGGGAAAGGTAAGTAGCGATAAGGAGATAGAATATCGTGTAAGGCATTGTGTCATCCAGCAAGCCACCAGGAGCCAAAACACCACTTGATGTCGGTGATCAATATTGGCTATGGCAAGACTGATTGGAATGGCAGAGACAAGTTAGAGCTATCTTAGGCTTTGCTTCTACCCCTATATTGCTGGATGTCAAGCAAGATTGAGATATAGCTGATAAGACGGGTGTAGATAACCTTGGCAGCTGAAGTCAGCTAAGGCATTGCTTCACTTAGTGGTTTTAGGGAAGTTAAGTAGTTATAATAATGGCGGATCGTGGCGTGGGTCCAGTACCTACTACGGTGTCTTATTTTGGGTAGGTGTGCCAAAATTGTATTTTTACATATTTTACTTGTGCATACAAGGAAAATGTGTAAATATGATTTGTTCAACAGCAACGGATCTACCATACCTAACAAAGTCTAAATTAGCTGCCAGCATAGGTATGCTCCGGGAAATCTGTTTGTGTTTCGTCCCAGGATGGCTTCTAGCGCTTCTTTCAACCCTGCCGTCTCTAATCCTTTCCAAGTTTCTACTGGTTCCGATCCATTGGTTGGTTCCATTATTTCCGTCAAGCTTGACGGACATGCCAACGGAGATGACCGTCAACCGGTGGTCGTATGAGACATGCGCATGGATACTTACATCCGATGAGACGGTATTTGGAGGACGGGCTTACAAGTTTGGAGAGAACTACGAGATGGGCGAGCAGGATATCGTAGAGAGGCGTGATTTTCAGAATGTACGTACATCGGATATCGCGCACGGTAACAACGTCATCTAGTACCTCAAACAAGTTTCCTTTCGTCCGCAGCTGCTTCGCCTCGAAGTCGGTGTCTTTCTGTCCCATCGGACTGATACGTTCTACCGTCTCATTCGGCCTTGATGGGCACATACGGCACAGATGCAATATCAGTCAGTTATTGCTGTTCGACGTTGCACTGACAAGCCGTTTCCTTATCAGGCCACGACAATCACGCTTTTGACGCAGCATTGTTCGGCTTAGGAATTGTCTTAGACGCTGTTGGGTAACTTCATATGAAATATGACAGAGATCAGGGACGGGGTAGCGCGTCACATCATTTTCATCATCTCCACTCGATAGGTGTATAAATAATCGCCCATCCTCCACGAGTCGCTCCTCGGTAATTTCCTTCAACGTTTCATCATCATCCCGTGTTGGAGAACCAAGACGGAGTGCATCACAATACACGGCCACATTCCGGGGGTTGGTTTCAAGAATTCTCCCGGATACAATTTAGAGGACCGGTGGGTTGGGGACGGAGCGAAGTTCCTTCAGCAAACACACTTGATCGCAAGTGGTACTCTTGTACATGTGTGCCTCGTCTACGATCAAGTGCGCCCAGGCGCCGTAGTAAATGCATTCCTTGTTGGGCGAGGATCCTTCCTGAGAACCATCCAGGACCTCGTATAACACATCCTGGACAAGGTGTCTGAAGGATTCTGGCGTGGTTACTATGAACAAATTCTGTAGACTGGTGTTGATCGCGATGGAGGGCAATAAGGGTGGTGTTTCTTCGGTATTCGGATGCTCAGCAGCCCGCTTCTTCCAGACTGCTTTGATAATTGCCATGTTCAGCGGTTTGTATTGATGGTAAATCTCACTGAGTTGAGGTATCCGTTCACGCCTCGCCTCGCCATCGCTGTCAACGGTAAAATCTCGTTCGAGTTCCGGATGGGCACCAACCACTCGAGGTTGGTATGCGCCTGGCAGCTTGTCGGGGTCAACAGAGATAAGGAATTCTATCAACCAATGTGTAAGGTGTGTATCTGGAGCGAGGATCACAGTCGCGCCATGGTTATAACATGCTATTTTCCGAGTCACACTATCGCGTTTACAGTAGCACTGCATTGGTAATCTAGATGACGATGGACAGGGATCGTCTCTATCATAGCCCTCGTGGTGGTTCAGGGAACCATCTTTATCTTTCCAAGCTTTGGTTACTTCCTGCGCGCTGTGTAGAATCCAGAGGCCGAGTATCTTGTATATGATAACTTCGAAGGTCTAACGCCGTGTATTAGTGGGAAAAAGCCATCAGCACAGTGCCAATAGTACCTACCTTGCCAAGTCTGGTGTCGTCCGCAAGGAAGCCGCCCCTCGATCTGCTTCGATCCCTATAAATCATCAAAAAGGCAGCCCAGGCCTGATATGGTCGTACTGGGCGACGAAGTCCCTGGATCTGAATGGTCCCGTCCACATCGATTGCGTCATCTTGTTAGAGCTTCAGAAATTGACAAAATAGATCTAAGAAGTATTTGCTCTTTGGCACGGTGGTAAGGGAATCATCTATGGTAAATCGGGATATCCTAAATCGGAGGAAATGATGTAGTCAGTAATGAAGGTTGATATATGGATTGTAATCTAACTAATTGATGGGGATATTTACACTTTTGGTTGCTAAATAAGGTGGTCCTCTTTGCCTTGTAATACTTCTTCTTCATCCTCGTTACCATCTTGCTCTTCATGGTTTTGGTTATGACCTTCGTCTTCTAAAGGAATCCCATTAGCCATCGCCAACCTGGCCTTCAAACGCTGTGACTTAGGGCTCATAGCGGGAAGTGTATTACCACCACCAGTGTTAGGATACGGAGTTTTCGGGTCAGGCTTTTGCGAAGTGGATTGACGACTAGGATTGGGAGGCTTCGTGTAGTCTGCGGAAGCTGGGGGCGCGGATAAGGCTTCGGGTTTTGGATCTAGGAAGAAATATTTATTAGAAAAGGAGAAGGCGCTGTTGACGTTGAGACGTGTACCGTACCTGTCTCGGCGAAAACCCCAATTCGACCATCGGTGTCACGCCAGATATCCTGAGCATGAAAATCATTCGTCCTGTCTTTCCTCAAAATGTCTCCTGGTCCTCCACTGCCCCTTGGGCCGGCGATACTCCCGGGGGCGGGATTTGCTGGTGCGCTTTCACGCGACCTGATGGTCACGTTATCGAACCAATTCTTAACTGCACGATGTCAGTCAGAATATACAACTGAGATGCGGATTCCCATACCATACTCTGAAGTACCCCGTGGCCCAAATGCCAATTGGCTGGGATGTTTACACTCCACAATGAATTTCAATAATGGAGTTTCAGAGGGAGTCCACTTGAAACTTGACAGTTCATTGCTTGAAAAAAGTAATTCCTCCAGCGCAAGTTGGAATGAGAGATCGTCCACAATCTTTTTACGGACCTGTGCTTCACAGTATATGTCGAAGGAGCTGCCTATTCCCAAATCCTCAAGATGTCGCTCGATCTCTCCAACAAAGCGCCCAAAATCCAATTCTCGAGTAGTGATGTAGTCCGGATGTTGCTGATACTGTTTAATTGCATGGGATAGGACCGGGACGAACTCTGAGGGCAGTGCACATGCGACTTCTGAAGCGTCAACGAATCTGTAGAAGATGCATGCATTGATTGGCATCTCGATTCCAGCCTGGCGTTCGTTTTTGCTGCCTTCGATGATGTGTGACTGTTGATCGACGTCGTTATCAACTAAGTTTCTTGCAGATGGACTTGGCTTCTCTGAGTACTTTCTGGATCGTTTAGAATTGTGCTTCTCGTCATCACCTTCAGGGTCTGAACTGTTCTCACGTCGATTTCGCTTATGTGACTGTTGTATGGATCTCGTATCTTCAGGGCTGTCGCGGGCGACTTCGGAATTCAGATCATTCTCGAGTTGACGTCGTTGATGTGACCGCTCCCTTTTGTCGGGCTGCCGGATTTTATCCTTGGCAGCGTCTTTACAGCATTTCATCAAGTCACGCCACTGGTTCTTTGTTAGGTAATGTAGCTTGTCCCTAATATGCTGCCCTTTAGGATCCTCATCCAAGGCGTCGACATCCTCGTCCACGGAGTAATCTTGCAAAGACCGGTCGGAAGCGCCTCGATCGATACTTTCTTTGCACCAAAACTTCAGATCCTTCATAAGGCCCGCTAGTTGGACTCGATTAACATCGTGCGCCGGTGAAGATAAGTGTTCGATACACCACTTCTTGGAGGGCATGATGTCAAGTGGGTTGATCAGTGAACACGGTTCCTAAGAGCGATAGTAAAGGCGATGAGGTCGTACGGGCTGTGGCTGAGAGAGCTTGGTAAAGGAAACAGGAAAGCGTCTAGTATCAAGAGAGAGGACTTGAATAGGCGAAGGTCATCAGAAAAAGATTGTGCACGGTAAGGTGGAATCTTGGGAAGTGGGAAGAGAAGTTGCGAGTGAGGGAAAGGAAAGGTTGGAAAAACTGGAGTGGGTGGAATAAATAAGTAGAAAGGAGGGGTCTCACTAGCTGGCCCCTCTGCTCGAATGCCCGACGTGTTTGTTTGTCTTGTTGGGATATTCCGTGGCCAATGAGCTTACGGCCCCCCTTCACTGAGGAATCATCGGTCAATCCCGCACGTCGTCGAAGAAGATGAAAACAAAAGGAATAATCAAGTATAAATGAGGAGCAATTTGGATTCTGCCTGAGCTTTACAGGTGATTGACGATGACATCAAGGGTGGAAGAACGTAATGCGAGTAGGTTGAGAAAGCCTATACTGATGGAGAGATAAAATATCATGTAAGGCATTGCGTCATCCAGCAAGCCGTCAAGGATTCAGAAACCCAATCAATCTCAGCAAGTTCAAGCACGAAGTGAGGCGTAACCGATCGGGTTGGTATACACAAGCTGAAACCGTGTGAAGCATTGCTTTGACGACTGGATTTTAGCACGTCAAGCCAAGAGTGAGACGCAGCTGTTGGAAAGGGTGTAAATAGAGTAAAATTAGGCAAGGCATTGCTTTAGTTGGAAATTCGGAGAATCAAGCAGTCGTAAGGAGGTCGCATCAACCGATACGAGTAGAACGTAGTTCAAGAAAGATTTCCGTGAATTCGGGACATGGAGCGTCTTCCTCATGGTGATGATATGCAGCTTATATTCATTCTACTCCAGCCCAGGGAGAAAGAACCGTAATCGCCATTACAATACAACTATCAATGTTAATGATGGGAAGTGGTGATTGGTCTACTGACACTTCGTAGCGCGGTCGCACCAACGCAAGCAAACTAGATCGATGCATAATCGCCGGCGGGAATGAAATCCAGAAGGTAGCTGTCCAGCTCTACGCCAAGTAAAATTGAAGCGTGGTTGTGTAAAACAGAGACTGCAAGAGAATACGACAAGTATTACTTCGTGCCATTGACAGGGCCGACGTCTTTTTTTCAACGGTGCCAAGGCCGACCTTTCTCCACTTGAGGGCCGATTGCGATGTGGGTCCAGGAACGAGCCGCCGTCCCGATGGTAACCCATCAACCCCACCACTTCCATCGTTCCCACCAGTGGTGAGTGGATTCCGTCATTATGGTCATGCGGGCTCGTGTTTTCTTACTCTCTAATGGAATATTTGTTGTAGATGCCTACAACTCCCCTATTAACAGGAAAGCGATCCGTCCTTGCTTGGACGTGTGAGAAATCTACCTACGAGCCATTTGTTTCCAGCTAGCAGATTGTTTTTTCTTAAAATACATAAAACTAGCACCTTCATTCGACTTGAACCTGCTCTAAGCAACCAATAGCATCTATTATATGTTGGAGTAACATTCAAACCCGTACAATAAGCATCCAGCAAGCCAACCTTCAATCTAACCAAGAAACCGCACCACGCAGCCAAACAGCCATCGGCCTGCGTTGTCTCCCCCGTTTTCGATACCCTCAGACCGCACACTCACAAACAGGAAGAGAGCACATGTGGATGATTGCATCTAGGCCGATGTCGCTATCGCGCTCATATTGTCCCGGAGACCAGTACGCCGGTCCAGTCGCGTCTCAAAGAAGTTGTCTTTGGTCCGCAGCTGCTTGGCCTCGATATCAGGATCAATCTGTCCAAGGCGGTTTGTTCGTGCTATCGTCTGCTTAACCATTGCGGAAGAAGAAAGTGCTTCGACGATAATAGTTCGAGACGCTCGTGTGATGTTAAAGCCTTCAGACGTTGTTTTACAAGTAGCAACCAGGATGATGGGGCTCAAATATCTTCCCTTATCATCGTAAACGTTGTCTTGGAAATTTTGGATTATTTCCGTCCTCCGGTTATATGATACGGTGCCATTAATGTACTCTGGTTTCTTCTTAGGGTAGTGTTCCAGAAGCCACTAGGGTTATAAGTCAGTCATAATCGTAAAGTCGAGGGAGAGACGTACGTACTTTGAAAATTGTGGAAACTGTAGCGACGCTTTCCGCTGTGGATATAAGCTTTATTGGCCCAGGGTGGTGTTTGCTGTCGTGTTCATTTTCGGCTATGTATTGGCGGATCCTATTTAGCTTCCAGCATTCATGCTCATGCTTAGACAATACTTCAATGATCTCCTGACGATCTCCCCGTCTCTTCTGTCTATCAACTATATCGGCCTGTGTCAACAAGGGTATTTCTGTATAATAGTATGAATGGGAATGTCGTGGCAACTTGTGCTTCAAGATTAATATCAGTTCTTCGCACCACAAAAGAGATAGCATTCTGTTCTGAGGTTGGTCGTCTCTTGTTTTTTTGCATGACCTTGCTGACTTCGGAATTGAAGCGTACTTTGCATCTTTCTAGAGCTTGACTCAACTCGGCTGAGAGCTCACTCGTTCCCCACTCAACCTGGCAAGGAAGAGGCTTAATGTTTGTGAGTTGGTCGACATTCACTACCCAATTCACGAGCTGTTTCTTCATCGGGCCAAAGAGATGTATGCTGGCGACTGATCATGGCTTTCCGGCAAAATCTTCGCAGACGACGGTTGCCTAGACTAATTTTAGGATCCTGTAAAACATCCTCGGTTGACGATTTGCCATCGGTAGCATCTGCGAACAGTGTAGTCTTGTTCTCAAAGTATCTTCCATCCTCCTCAAGCTTTTTATCATCGATATCTTTCAGGTCTTCGTCCGAACCCCACGTTTTAGACCCCGCTCGGAATGCCGCACAGTATCCTGACAAACATTGGGCACTCTTTGTAACGGGTGTACCTGACAACGGCCAGAGCGTTGGTGAACTTCGGCGCTCGCGAAGCCGTATAAGTAGTTGAATATGTTTCGATGATATTAATTTGATCCTGGTGGCTCATCGATGATCACGGCATCATAATCTCCATAATCAATCAGTTTCGTCCTTTTGTTTCGTACGTATTGGGGAGTGCAATCGAGTGATAGTGTGAATTCCTTTTCGACATGCGTCCTAAAACAAATGTTGGTAGTGATTATCATTAGCTCCCGTAATGCAGGATTAATATCAGGCTTCGGGAGTTCTGGCGGTGGGCTCTTGGCTGTCGGTTTCGTCTTTCTCCACTTATCGAGTTCACCATAGATATCTTTAATATTCGTAGGAAGGTAATCCGTTTTGACCTCAAAAACTGAAAGTACATCAAACGTGGCTTCCGCGTTATTGATTTCAACTGTCGTGCGCTTTTCGAGTGATGGATGACCACTGACTAGCCGAGGCCGGTATCCGACTGGTAATTCAGTGAAGTCAATAGACAAGTAGAATTCTTTCACCCAGTTTTTGTGAAGACCTATTGGGGCTATTATGACTGTAGCACCGTGTTTGCCAATCGCTAGTTTTCGAGTGAAACTATCTTTCTCGCAGTAGCACTGGATTGGCATCTTGTTTGCCGATTCACAGGGGCCAGCGTCTTTATGGTCGGGACCGTGGTGCCGCGAATAATCTTTTTGTGCCCATGCTGCCTTCACATCTTCCTGATTCCATAGAATCCAAAGCCGCAGTACCTTGTATATGTAAATCTCGAATGTCTAACACAATAGATGAGTACTAAATAGATAATAATATATGACTGGAATATCCTACCTTGCCAGGGCCTGGTTCATGGACCCCAATAAAGCCACCACGTAATGCAGACTTGTCTCGAAATAGCATCAGCATAGCGCAATGGACCTGGTATGGCTTTGCTTTACGGAGCAGCCCTTTAATCTCGATGGTGCCCTCCACACTGGCTGTGTCGATGGGTGGAAGTTTAAGAAACCGGCAGAGTAGATGTAGGGATTCCCGTGTCAGATGAGCCAGAGCCGGGTCATTGACAAGGTTAAGAAGTCTGAATGAGAGTAGATGATAGGGTTAGTATGCTAGAATTCTTGAATGGAAAGGACCAGGGGCTTGACTGGAAACCAACACTTGAAGTTGTGAAGCACTATGATCCTTATCTTCATCTTCATATCTGGCTTTGTCTTTGTCCATATCTTTATCTGCATCCGGGTCTCCATCTTCACGTCGGTCCTCGTCTTCACTGTCGGAATCTAGTATGATAATTTCCATCCTATGATTTGAGTTCATGGACGGGCGTTTCGCACTGGTGGGTGTATGATGATGCGTGGCTTTGACGCTGATGTTTTTCGCAACGGATTGGGTGCCAGGGGTCGCAGACACGACAGGGGATTTGCTCCCAGGTTTGCCTGGAGTCTGAGGATCGGCCGCGATACCCTTTTCCCCGCCGTGCTCTTTCGTGCCTCCATCTCCAGTGTCGGTCGCCGAAACAACCTGGCTTTCCGGAGTGCAGTGCGGCGGTGGACCGTCTGAAGGAGGACGATTTGTGTGGACGCCGATCGTGGGAGTAGTTGTAGTGTCTGGAACTGCCGGAATTCTCGGACTTGCGGGAATTGCGGGACTTTCAACGGTATCCGCAGGGGCGGCTAACTCTGACCCGGTGCCTTTCGGTATAGAATCTGTGAATGGCCGTCTAGATTAGAATGGGAGGGAGCACTGAATAATATTGAAATATGTACCTTGAACGACAGGAGGTCCAGTTAGGCTATTGGGATTATCCGTCATGCCATGACGGGGCTTGGATGTAGTGATATTTGAGAAAGTTGGGTGGTCTTTGTCGTCGATAAAGTTAAGATCAAACTCATTGTCGTCCAAGTCCATGTCATGAAATGTGGGATCATGATACTTGGATTTGTTCTGTCGACCTGGGCTGTCGTCAAGTCCTTCGCCATCATCTTCTGTGCCTTCCATGAATCTTGATGATGGATCTGGTGATGGATCGTTGCATTTGGGCCGCGCAGTCTCGTCACCGGGTTTATTCGCCGTGGGTTGACCATCTGAAGGGGGAGGCTTCGACTCATTGGGCACACTTGGAGTCGTGGGGTGCTCAGTGAGGACTCGATCGGTCGCAGGATCTTTGAGGAGATCATCGGAGGTGGCACGCTTGGGGTGGTCTGTGGAAGCAGGGGGCGAGGGCGGAACTTCAGGCGTCGGATCTGTGTCGATATTGTCCATGTTAGAAAGTGAGAATGCACTATTGACATTGAGGAGCGTACCTCGCTCGGCAGAAGACCTGATTTGATAATTGGGTCTATCATTACCCGATGAACGCGGCGTGGATGCACCGGGTTGGTCGCGATTCGTGTTTGCTTTATTGCTGTGTAAGTCTTTTATATCGCAAAGTGGTTGAAGTGTGCCAGACATACCATCGTCACCAAGATCCATTTCATCTGCGCTGCCTGGTTCGAGGTCATTGCTCCGGTCGTAAGGCCGGCTTGGGCATGGCGAGACGCCTACGCTTCCCATCTTTTCTATGACTAAATGAAGTTAGTGGACATCCAGAAGCAACACATGAAATATCATACCATCGTCCATGGCTTCATCACGGTGAACCTCGACGTAGAACTGCACCGACGGCGCTTCCGTAGGAGTCCAACATTTGTTTGAAATTTCCCTACTTGAAATGATCATTTCTTCTAGCGCTGTGTGGAATGTCTCAGCCTTAGCGAGTCGGATGTAGGTCTTGCCACGTAGCCCTTGGTAGAATAAGCTGATCTTGGTCTCCCCGCTTAGAATGCGACTCAGATGGCTCGCAGCTATGTCCAGAAATCGCGCTAAAGACGTTTCCCGGGTCATGATAGTTGCTGGATCTCGGTGAGTCTCTGTGATTCCAAGAACCGGAATTGGGAACTTGTCGGGGGGTAGTTCAAATTCGTTGCCTGGTTTATTGACGAAGTTGAAGTATATTTTTGCCTTGGGTGGCATCCCGATTGCAACAAGGTCGCGGTTGTGGTCGTTTCGGAGAGTTTTAGGTTTTTTATCGCTGTCGTCGCCAGCCTGACAGTCTGCAGGTCTATTGTGCTTGTGTGGCTCTTTCTTGTGTCGCTTGACGTCGGGCTTCTGCTGAACGTCTTCAGCATCCGACCCTTTTGGAGATTGACTCTGTGGTTGCCTTCTTTTCTTCTGGCCCTTGGATGCGGCTTTGATCGCACTCTCCCACAGTTCAAACCATTGATGTTCGGTCAAGTAGTGCAGCTTCTTCTTGATTTTTGATACTTCCTCGTTGTCCTTCAAGGCTCTCATGTCTCTAAGTACATAGTCTCGGCTAGTGAACCCCGAACTTTGGCATTGATTGATGCGTGCTAGTACGAGTTCTTTGATGGTGTCCCAGCATTCTCTGATGTCCACTTCATCGATATTGTGCCGGGGCGACGCAAATGTGTTGGCACAATCCTCTTTTCTTAGCACCATGATGTGGACCGCGATGATTGAATAGTCACGAGCCACAGACGGGAATAAAGCGGTGATGGCTGTAGCTAAGAGAATCGTACTTGGAGGCAATATCGACAATGTTCGGTACGCTGAGTTGGAGGGATAGATAAACGGGCAAGGTTGTAGATGATGGGCCTGAATATCAGAAATCGAGGTGATTCGAGGAGTTTGTTTGTTTTGTCGGGACAGCCCGTGAGAAATGGCAGCAAAGTATTCACTGAATAGTCGAGCTAGTGAGTCATGTACTGCTCTAGAAGCGAAAAGAAAAGACGGGATTGCTAACCCACAACCCAATTTCAAATCATGTGCAATGTGTGCTCCGGTTGCTATGTGTCCAGAGTTTTGGTGCAGTAAGTGGGTGTGGTCGAAAGGGAGAAATCCGCGTATTGGGAGTGAGACAGAATATAGCAAGGCATTGCGTCATCCGGCAAGCCGTCAAACATTCAAACCCACTTCGTTGGAAGACTATTAAGCCCGGTGTAAGGTGTCAATAATGAGACAAATACAACAAGATGCAACGTCAAATGCGTTGACTCATTGCTTCGTTGCTCGATCGCCGAGCCGTCAAGTGTAGAGCGAGGCGTAGGTGATAAGCCTAGTGCAGATAAATTGAAGTCAGCTAGTAAATTCTTTAGGCCAGCAAGTGAAAGAGAATTGGGCAGTTGTGGAGAGTAAATCAACATTTGAAGCACGTAAATTAGCACGTTTTTTCGACATTAATGTACTCTAAGCATCCAATGTCTACACTTTTGATTACTAATGTAAAATGCTTAATCCCAGCAATCAACAACCAGCACGCCAACATTCATTCTCTACAATATAGGATGTATCTCACACAATTTCTCCATAACTCAAAGAGCAAAAAGACATAGGGCGTTCGGGGGTTGGCAATCATTGCTGGATCATTTGGGAGACCTCGGTTGTCCAACTTGGTCGAGAAGACAATTGACTTCGTAGAATCCAGGAGCAAATTCCGAAGCACCGGTTGAGCTTAGGTGCTTGGTCGCCTGGATGACCATATCGGCCAATATGGCCCCCATCCATAATTTTTAACTGAACCCATCAACATTAGGACCTGATTGGCAGCGCTGTTCTGTGGGGCGCACTCACATATTGAAGCAGGTATTGTCCAAAACGCTCCCAATGCCGCTCGAAAAAGGACGATACAGTAATGTATCACGCCCCTATATGAGATTAGCAACTGTGACAGCTCCTAAGACTTGGAAATACATACTGCCAGGACCTCTGAGTACTAGCTGGTGTTGAAGTTCATTGAAGCCTGGGCTATGTAGTCCATAGGAGGACCAGTCTATCTCGTGAATCTTGGAGAACGCACTGCGCGGCCAAACAGCCGTTGGCTTGTGTTGTCTCCCTATAAAAGTTTTCGATTTGAACTGGCCGCGACGCGCGGATCATCGGGATATATTCCGATATCGTCTCCTAGGTGGCCACCAAGATGGAGGAGTTACCTAGTACTAGAGTTAGGTGCGCGAGCAACTGTACTTCTAGACCGCTAGGCGGATCCGGGTTGAATACTTCCGTTTGTCCATCTTCGCCGTCGTCTTCCTCCTCCTCTGTCTCCTCCAGGTCAATAACTTCTGTCATTATATTCCTTCCATATGTCGGCCACCTGTGACGATGTGCTAGTCTATTGCTGCTGGATGAATGCCTGCGTGAGAGTTGACGGTGCGAATGAAGAGGATGTGAATATGGCCTATCTGTAAGATCAATGACATCCTCTCGACCGTGCTGGTGTGGTCGAAGACATTATAGGGCGGCGAAAATCAAATCCATGGCCTGAATACCTCGTCATCGGTAGGGTGAGTGGACGGTTATGCTGATGTGAGCCGAAGAGGTGCTAGAGTCGCTCCAGTGATGCCATTTTGAACGACTTTGGTAGTTGGAATATGACATTGCGGTATGAGGTCTCTAGCATGCGGTATCATGTTAGGAAATGATTGACAAAGGATATGGACAGCCCCGCGGTGAGTTTCAAGATACCTTGTGGGACCTCTCCACTTGGTGGTGGTGATTATTCATGGGAAGACCCCTTCAAAACAAAGCAGCCATTGAAAAAAATACTAAAAGTACAATTCTCCAATAACTCAAAAAGGGTATCATGACTGGTTCACCACATGAAGACGCCTTCCGCATTGATCGTGAAGACACTCTGAGTCAATGGTCCCTATGCGACACCCATCGCTGGCACAGCGCTGCGCAGAGACCCTGGCCATTGTTTCGTAGATTTCGTATATGTTGAACAGTTATACCGTTAGGTCCGCCGCTCAAAAGGAACTGTACGGTGTAATCCCAAGCAAGAGTGCTGATCCTGGTTCCAGTCTCAAGTACCTTGTGTAGCTTAGACTTTCGCAAGTCCCAGATAGAAATGTCTGTGTATTGTTCTGTCACGGCGGCCATGAAGTAACCGTTTTCGGAGAATTCGAGGTTGTAACTGGGGCCTGCATAGGAAAGCTCGCAGTAACAGCTCCACTTCACATCGTATACGTGGATTTGCCCGTCCGCGCCACCGACGGCGAGCAAGTTGCCGTCGGGATGGAATTTGACGGAAAGAAGGCCTACATGAATATGAGTAAGATGATATTCAGGGGTACCGACGGTTAGTACTTACCAGCATTGCCATAAATCCGAGTAACAACGGAAGAAGTCTTCAGGTCGTATAGAACATAGCTCTTGTCCACACCAACCGATGCAACGATGTCACCAGCTGGGTGCACGACGACTGCAGTAGCTTCACCAGCATGGGAATCAAAGCTGGCGGTTTCAGCTCCATTATCGAAGAATTTGACTGATCCAGATACAGAAGCTACAACGGGCGTGGAGCCAGCAGAGGCAGCATCAGTTACTGGCTTAACAACTTTCAGGGTCTGAACATTCTGTTGCTTCGAGACTGAGTAAATGTCGGCGAGACCATCAACACCACCAATCAATGCCAAATCACCAGTCGAGTCCACGGAGAGTGATTTGCCTCCAGGATACAGGGATTCGGAGTTGACTGTTGGCTTGTATGACTGAATCACTTCGCTGGATGCTTAGCCTTCTGGAATCGGACGTTTGCTTCTGGACTTGGACAATCTACTTAAGTTAATATGGGGTATCATAGTAGGAATAATTGCTAAGTACTTACTTGGCGTGTGTTCCTTCCAGTGTCGGTCGCCGAAACAACCTAGGACGATTTGTGTGGACGCCGATCGTGGGAGTAGTTGTAGTTTCTGGAACCGCCGGAATTGCGGGATGTTCAACGGTACCTTTCGGTGTAGAATCTGTGAATATCCGTCTAGATTAGAATGGGAGGGAGCACGGAATAATATTGAAATACGTACCTTGAACGAAAGGAGGTGCAGTTGGGCTATAGGGACTACGGAACGTCCCGCTACGCAGCGCAGGATGAGTGCGATACGTGGAAAATATGTCATCGTCCCAGATCTTATCAAGCGTCTCATATCGTCGATGGGCTAGGTATGCGTCGAAGTTCACTTTGGAGGGGGTGTATAGTTCGCCGTAGCTCTCATTTTGATAAAGCCTAGATCTGTTGCTTGGTCTAGGACTATCGTCGAACATCCCACGATCATTCCTTGTGTCTTTAATGGACATAGATGTTGTGTCTGGTGGTGAGAATTTGCGCGACCTGACGGACATGTTACCACTCCATCCTGCAACTGCAAAACGTTAGCACGAACAAAGAGAGGGATAACTAGTATCATACCGTTTGATAGGACCCCTCAGATTCTTGCAACCCACGTGGCTGGATTTTCTGACACTCCACAACGACCTCCAGTAACTGTATGGCTGAGGGTTTCCACTCTAAGGTTGTTTCCGACATTTCATGGCTTGATGCAAGTCGTTCCTCAATTCCATACTCGAATGTACATTGGTCGGTGAAAGGAAGTTTGCGACTTGACCCTGGAAGGAATAGACGAACAGGAACAATCATTGTTGTCAGGGACGAGAGATGGTTACGAATAATGTGATAAAAACACTTAAAATCCAACTCCCGCGTAGTGATAAAGTTCGGATTCTGCTGATGACTGGTGATGCTGTAAAGCGTGATAGTAAACCACTGTGAAGGTAGGCTATATTCGGCATTCTCAGCATTGATGAACTTGTAGAAGATCTTTGCTCTGAGCGGTATTTTGATGCCAGCCACGAGGTTGTTTTTATCTCTTTCGAGGGTTCGCGATTTCTCATTAATGTCGTTGTTGCCTGAGCGGCTTGTAGACGGAGTTCGCTTCGGTGACTCTTTTCTAGATCGCTTGAACTTGTGCTTCTCGCCGTCATCTTTGGGGTCTGAGCTATTCTCATGTCGAGTTCGCTTCTGTGACTGTTGTATGGATCTCGTATCTTCAGGCTTGTCGCCGGCGTCTTCGGAATTCAGATCATTCTCGAGTTGACGTCGTTGATGTGACTGCTCCCTTTTGTCGGGCCACCAGACTTTCTCCTTGGCAGCATCTTTACAGCATTTCATCAAGTCACGCCACTGGTCCTTTGTTAGGTAATGCAGCTTCTCCCTAATATGCTGGCCTTTAGGATCGTCCTCCAAGGCGTCGACATCCTCGTCCACGGAGTAATCTTGCAAAGACCGGTCGGAAGCGCCTCGCTCGATACGTTCTTTGTACCAACCCTTCAGACCCGTCCAAAGGTCGTCGAATTGGACTACAGTAACATTGTGCGCCGGTGAAGACAGATGTTTCATACACCACTTCTTCGAGCGCATGGTGTCGACTGGGTTCATCAGTGAACACGGTTCCCAAGAGCGATGGTAAAGGCGATGAGGTCGTACAGGCTGTAGCTGAGAGGGCTTGGTAAAGGAAACAGGAACGCGTCTAGGATCAAGAGAGAGGGCTTGAAGAGGCGAAGGCCATCAGAAAAAGATTGTGCACGGTAAGGTGTAATCTTGGGAAGCAAAATAACAGGTGGGAAGAGGGGTTGCAAGTGAGAGAAAGGAAAGGTTGGAAAAACTAGAGTGGGTAGAATAAATAAGTAGAAAGGAGGGGTCTCACTAGCTGGCCCCTCTGCTCGAATGCCCGACGAGTCTGTTTGTCTTGATGGGATATCCTGTGATCGCCAACTTAAGAGTTTGCGAGGTATCACACCGGTCAATCCTGTGCCTTGTTGGAGAAGATGGAAACAAAAGGAATAATGGCCAACTCACAAGTCAAGTATCAATGAGGAGCAATTTGGATTCTGCCTGAGCTTTGCAGGTGATTGATGATGACAGCAAGGTGGGTTGAGAAAGCCTATACTGATGGAGAGATAAAATATCATGTAAGGCATTGCGTCATCCAGCAAGCCATCAAGGATTCAGAAACCCAATCAATCTCAGCAAGTTCAGGCACGAAGTGAGGCGTAACCGATCGGGTTGGTATACACAAGCTGAAACCGTGTGAAGCATTGCTTCGACAACTGGATTCCAGCAGGTCAAAGCCAAGGGTGAGACGCAGCTGTTGGAAAGGGCGTAAATAGGGTAAAATTAGGCAAAGCATTACATTATTCGGAAATTCGGAGAATCAAGCAGTCGTAAGTTTTAGAATAAGCTGTATGAGGAGACATATATTAGCATATAACGCCTTATTGATTGCTTAACTACAGTATATACAGAGTAAGGGGATGAGGCCAGGTTGTTGTGCGGATGCCGGATATATAACTATAATTCCGTCATCCGGCCTTAGCACATACCATATTCTAACAGGCGACTGATCATGGCTTTCCAGCAAAATCTTCGCAGACGACGGTTGCCTAGCCTCATTTTAGGATTTTGTAAAACATCCTCAGTTGACGATTTGCCATCGGTAGCATCCGCGAACTGTGTAGTCTTGTTCTCTGCCATCCTCCTTAAATACAATAGATGAGTACTAAATAGATAATAATATATGACTGGAATGACCTACCTTGCCAAGGCCTGGTTCATCCCCAATAAAGCCACCACGTAATGCAGACTTGTCTCGAGAATCGAGATAGCATCAGCATAGTGCAATGTACCTGGTATGGCTTTGCTTTACGGAGCAGCCCTTTAATCTCGATGGTGCCCTCCACAATGGCTGTGTCGATGGGTGGAAGTTTAAGAAACCGGCAGAGTAGATGTAGGGATTCCCGTGTCAGATGAGCCAGAGCCGGGTCATCGACAAGGGTAAGAAGTATGAATGAGAGTAGATGATAGGGTTAGTATACTATGTAGAACTCTTGAATGGAAAGGACCAGGAGTTGACCTCTTCCCCATAATATATCAATAGATGGGAATGACTCATCATCGAAGACGTTATCAAGATCATCATAATCATTGTCATTTTGAGTCAAGTTGACCGTGTTGGACCGGCCTTTGCTCTTATCCTGTGTTAGGATTGACTCAGTAGTTGCTATGCGTTTCCGCTTGTAATGTCTTAGGTCATCCTCTTGATCTGTGTCGGGTTCATTGACTTCAACCGGCGGTTCTTAATAGGAAAAACGGATATATATCACGTGTTTCTTTTCCCCAAGCAGAGTCTGTTCCGGGAAACGACTGATGAGCTCCCTAAAGGTCCTGTCCTTCCAGAAGTCTTTAGAAACTATTAGTAGATTGAGAGAGGCGTTGCGTTTGCTAACAGCTACTTGTGGCTTACGATATACAGTCTCCTTGTTGAGAGCAGCTTCAAGATCTTCGTGTTTATTTCTGAGTGAGTCGATGAACCCATCCATGCGAGCGAAGGTGGCGGTAGGTAATAGCTCGAGTTGTATGGATTCTGTAGAAAGCCGCTGATTAATCAAGAGTACATGAAAGCACTCATAGAATAAGGTTCTTGCTCCCAGATGGATATTTACCGTTTAGTCCTTCAAGAGGAACTGGCCGAAAAACTCCCAAAACCGGGGACCATGGAGGCGGTTTGTGGTCAATCCTAGAGTCGGACACTACCGGCATTTGGACGGGTCAGTTGTAAACTTCTATCCCTCGCCATCGCACTCTGTCGATTGCCTTGCCTATCGCGAACCGTCGTGCTTGGTTGAGCGTTCGGCACCTCGCATGGTCGACGGAGCCGGTGTTGCAGACGATTGTACCATTGCATCAGAAGATGCAGCAGATAAAGGCCTGTTTGCATTGTAGCTCAGATTTGCTCCTCCACATGCGTGACAAAATTTAAGCCTGGAGCATATCACGGAGTGGTGGAATTTACCCAGTTCGCGCCAGACATCCCAATACCCAAGCATCGTGAAGGGCAACGAATAGATATTATAATTAAATCGTCGCGCGAACAAAGAAAGAAGAAGAGAAACAAGAGATTTTCTGTATTGGAGATTAATTTGAATGAATGAATGAATGAATGAATGATGTTTATTACGCCCGGAGGGACTAACCCTATAGGGCACTAGTGCGTTAATTACATGATCCATTTCTCTCCGATCCGCCATGAACTCGCAATAGCCCATATTTTTGTTCTTGCAACGTGTCTGCTTGGTGTTTGAGTCTTTCGATAGTGTTTTTGGGTTCCCTGCGTGTTGGCTAGTAGATGATCTTAAAGGCTATCTTCTCCAAGTGTGCGGTGTCCTATCTTCGGCGGCCGCAGCAAGATCTACCTCAGAGGAGGGAAGGGAAGGGGTTAGTTAAGGATATATTGCTTCACTTTTCATTGAGTCGATGGAGGCTCATATTCGGGTTCCTGTTCCAATCTTCCTGTTGTAATTGCGTAGTCAATTACTGCATGGACGGCCTTCATATCCGGTTGCCATCGATCAGAGTCTGAGCGTGATTTTCCGCCTAAGAAGAAGGACAGATTTCCTCGTTTCGTCTGTGTGCATTGATTCATGCCTTCTCTCATCGCTGTCCATTGCGTGCAGCGGAATAGAAAGTGTTCAACCGTCTCGCTTGCTTGGCCGCAGGCACAGAGATCAGAGTCTGCTGCGCCTATCCTGTTCAAATAGCTGTTGAGCCTTGTCATGCCTGTCCGAAGTTGAGCTAATGTCTTTGCCTCTTTCCGATTCAGTCCATCATATAGACTTCTGGTGTGCTTTCCTGGAAGTGCAGTGTCAATAGCCTTTGAGTACTTTCCGACGCTCTCTGGGAGAGTCCATTCTTGTCGTTGTTCAGCAATGGCAAGTCTGATCGCAGTTGATTTGGCTTGATATGGCTGTATCTCTGGTTGGCATTCCGTTTTCGTTGATTTCTGTGCTTCTGTTTTTGCCCTAAGCTTCACGTTCATGTCCGTGTGAGCTGGGACCCAGATTGCGTTGATCGCGTTTCCTTGGCGCTGCAGGGTCTGAACCAGTTTGTATATCCGTTGGATGATCTTTTGGCCGGACTGTTGACGAGGTTGGCTGATTGCTGCAAGGGCAGATCTGTTGCTGCTAAGAATAGTGATCCATCTGCGGCATGTCCTGACTGGGATGCGTTCCAGTGCTGCTGCTATTGCTCCTAACTCTGCTGTATAAGGGTTTTGTTCTGTCCTTTTGCCTAGTGTTATAGAGTAGCTGGGCATAGTATTGTTATCGCCGTTTGCTTGGGTATCTATCACGCATCCTCCCATGCCCACGAGCCCTGCTCTGGCAGATGCACTAGTCGCTATTAGGATGCCTACTGCCTTATTTGCAAGCTCAATAGCCTTCTCACTTTCCCTTTCGCATATTGTCTGTATCCGGTATGTCCATGGTGAGACAGTGAATGCCTGAATGGTCTCTATCTGCTTCGTTGTTGTTGCTTTCAGTGTCCGAGCTATCTTCTGTAAAGGGGAAGTGAACCTCCGGGTTGTATCTGTTTTCAACTTCACTAGTGGATTAGATCTAGGCAAGGTCTGGATATCGATCCACAGCTTTGTAGCCTTCTCGGTACGTCGGTTATGGAAGGGAAGGATTCCTGCTTCTGCTTCCGCCACTGCAGTTGCAACTGTCCGAAAAGCTCCTGTGACTGCGATGGCTCCATGTTTCTGCATTCTATTCAAATACTGTGTTCCTTTTGCTCCACAGGCATGTCTCCAGACATTAGAGGCATAATCTGCCACTGGTGCAACTGTTGCCATGAACAATTGTCTTGCTGTTTGTGGGGATATCATTTTCAGTCTTCTCAGCGCCATCGCTGCTGTGAGTCCTTTGGTGGCAGCATTGGCAATGTGTAGATTAATTTGATCAAAAGGGGGCCATCCAGCCCTAAAGTGTGACTAGTGACAAAACTGGTTTAGCTAGCGTTTCAACAATGTGGATGAATAGCACTAGTCACAAGTCTATCGCCAAGATATATTGATTATACGGTGTACCATTCTCTTCCTGATATATACAGGCTTGACCTTGAAATAAAGAGACAGTATCAACAAAGATTGAAGCTATTTGTAGATAGGACATCTATATAAGATTTAAGTAATGCATGGCCATGTTTATTGGCTGCCGTAGCCTTTAGGTAATAATATGTTAGAACTCGCTATACACACCACATGATCCTCAATGACTGCAATAAATCCAGATCGCCAGCAGAGCGGCCAGAGCCTCAAGAGCCTTCAGAAGACCACGACAAACAAGCATTCACCCAATCAGGAGGATAGAGGCGGAGCATAGGCTGCATAGCCTCAGGAGTCAGATAGGTAGACGGATGTCCAGAAAAGCGTCGAGAGACTCTAGACGAGAATGACAAACAGGGATTCAGCCAATCAGGAGGCTGGGGGCGGAGCGTAGGTAGATGGAAATGTCCAGAAAAGCCTCGAGAGAATCTAGACGAGCACCACAAACAAGCATTCAGCCAATCAGGAGGCTGGGGCGGAGCGTAGGTCAAGAGACTCTAGACGAGGAATGACAAACAGGGATTCAGCCAATCAGACTTGTTGGTTGAAATAGATGTGAGCATTGTTTGATAATCTAGTTGTTAATATCCTCCTTACCCTTTGGCTTGACACTTTATTCCTCTTTCATATCACAAATCACATATTCAAAATGGCTCGTCCAGCAATTCGCGTGCTTGCTCCAGCCTCCCCCCCGTCGTTCGTTACAATGAGAACGATATGCTTGCTGCTGCGCGGGGCATTCCATACCGCCAGTTAATACTAGGGCGTGTACGGGCTCCCCTACTGTATGTGAAGATCGTTTTTTCCTTGACGAAATCGATGTCTAAGAAGCCGTGCTAATAGACCTCTGACCTCAGTCCTCCGTCGTTTCGTTCAGTGTCGCCTTCTCACCCTGGTCACCAAGAGGTACAAGTCGATACGGTAGAAATACCTGACAACAACGAGCCACCATCAGAGGTCCAGCAGATTGACCTGGTGTATGACGACCTTGCTGTGGCCCAGGGAGTCACCGACTCGACGGTTCCGCTTGACGTCGACGATGATGACGAAGAGGCTCCTGCACTGGATACTGGCTTTATGGAACCAGTTATTCCTCGTCCGACTGGCCAGTAAGTCGTCCAACTAAATAATAGACATTAGCTAGTGCTAACATTCAAGTGCAGATCAACCCCAGGTGTTTTGTTTTCTCCTCCCCCTCGATCGCCTGTCCTTGCAAGCCCAACGGCCCTCCCTACCCAGGTTCAGGCCGTACTTGCTAGACCTGGGTACATTGTTTCAGCGTGCAACAGTCTTCAAGCGGATATGTAATGGATCCTTTTCCCACAGATTAAACGTCTTTTGTTCCTTGAGCCAGTTACGGCTGCCTTCGTGTAATTCAAGATCAAAGTTCCATAGAATACGGCACATAGTCATTCTCATTTCGGCATATGCAAGACTAGACGCCGCGAACATCAGTATTAGATCAAATAGACAAAGGAAGGAACAGATATACTTCTGTCCAATACAATTCCTCGGCCCAAACGAGAACGGTTGGCACGCATCTCTCTTGTCATCCTCAAACCTTTTATCCGTACCCATCCATCTCTCCGGCACGAATGTATCAGGCAAGTAGAAATTCCGACTGGATCGATTCGCCGACCATTGATGAATGCCCACCGCCGTTTTGGCGGGGACGAATCTTCCGCATATAATCTGTCCAGGGGCAGGTGTCCTTCTGGGAAACGCGTTTGGTGCGGGGGGATATAGTCGAAGTGACTCCTGTAGCACGGCTTGTAGGAATTGTAGATTAGCTGTTGAGTGCATGTCGATATCAGATTCAGATTTGAAGTACGTGCGGATTTCGGCCGTGAGTTTCTCTAAAGATTCGGGGTGTGTGAGAAGAAGGTATAAAGCGCCTGAAAGGAGAGTGGCGGTTGTTTCGCTGCCGGCTGCGAGGAATATCACTGCTGCTCCGATGTATTCAGGGTATGTCATGGCGTTTTCATCTTTGGCTCGGAGGATATATGACACTATTCATATCTCGTCAGTCACCGAATTTATACATAGTGCTTGAAAATGGTGGAAATACTAAAATCAGCCCTCTCCGTATCCCTCCTCATCCTCTCGTCAATCTTATCCTTGCTAACCTGAATCTGATACCTCCGATCCTCAACAAGCCGTCTGGGCACAATAGCCAGCATCAACAACTGCTTCAACGGAGACGGAAACCGTCTCGCCGCCCGAAAGTAATTCCCAACTTTGATCATACTGAAAATCACCTAGATATATCGCGTATTGTTGACGGGGTCGAGTAGACAGCCGAAGGGACTGCCAAAGGCTAAATCGCCGATTGTGTCGAAGGTGAGGAAATTGAGCCATTGGACTATGTCGACTATACCGTCCCTGCTTGTCTCATTATGCGGTGGGGAGGGCACAGCGCGTTTCTTCAATTGTTCAATGAAAGTATCCAAATGAGTCTTGATAACATCTTGCTGCGCCGTCAGCGCCTTCTCCGAAAACGCATGGGACTGCAACCGTCTCAAGCGACGATGATCCTTGCCATTAGCCACGACAATATGAATATTCGTTTTTCTGCGCGTGCCGCCGAAGAAGATGGGGTCTTTTTCGAAGCTGCCTGGTCTGTCGCGAGTGCGGTGTCCTTTTCTCTCATTAGTCTTCAAGATATAATATGAACTTTTGATCTTGTGGAAAGGGACGTACCGCAGATATCAACCCAAGCCTGCGCTGAAGTATACGAAAGCTCATCGGGCGCTATTCGCACGATTTCGCCGTACCGGTCATGCCATTCTTTCTGCTTCAGGTGCTGCACGCCACTGAGGTCGTAGTACAGATGGTATAGACGTGTTGCTCGCGCTAGCAACGGGCCTGGATAATGTCGCAGGGGATGGAAGAAGATGTTGTAGACCAGTTTTGAGATTGTGAAGAGGACGGTCTATGCTCAAGTCAGTGATCGGGTCACTGATTTATGGGGAAGTTTGGGGGGGTTGACGTACGCTGATAAGGATGTAGGAAAGGACTGATGTCCATTTGAGGTCAAGGATAGCCATGTCAACATTCGACTGTTCTGCCTGAACCCTGTAACTTCGGTGAGAATTCAAATGTTGAGGTAACACCAAAGAAGGGGGTTTGAACAAGAGAGGTAACACGGAATAACGAACTGTGGGAGTGTCAATATCAACAACGAGTTGATGCCGCAGGCAGCAATCCGAGCGCAGCGGAGCGCACCGGTCAACACCGTCAACCTTCCCAAATAGGCACCGCTTCTCGCTTAATGAGGGGGGTTGGATTTGTGTATAAATAGCTTCAAATTCGTACCGTAGCTAGTTCTTGAACTAAGCCCTCTTGATATCACCAAAATTGACCAGTAAGCGTACTGAATAACGTACTACGCAGCTGCATGAAGCAGTGTGTGTAGGGAGCGTTGTAGTGTACCGACACGAACCCTACCCCATTCGAAGAGCAGTTGTATCTCGCTGTAACCAATATATCGTCAATGTTCACAAAACTCGAATTCAGAATGAATACAAGGAGACATACAGGCAGCACTTTTTGATCTGCAATTTCTGCGCATGTTGTCGCATGAAGTCAGCACTAGAGCGATCATATACGACAAACGAGGAATACGGGTACGCTATACGGCTTATACGACTGGTACGAATTAGAGTGTTTCGTCCTTCCAAGCTACGTAGATGCACTCGATCTTAATGAATGCAAACTATAATCCGACTACAAGTGCGTAGTAGTTGATCGAAACACGCATACGTATCAGCACCGTGAGTTGCAGAGCTCTGCTTAGGTTTGTCCACGCTACGTCATTATATTGATGGCTAACTACGTAGTAATGCGACTTAGACTCTATGGAAGACACCTTGTAAATTCATCTTCTTTTCCAGTAAGTCTTCAGAAGTAGATGAGATCTTGCTAACACGAATAGATCTCGACCTCGAAATCGCCCATACCTCGTTTATCTCTCTGCACCAAATGATCCACATCCATCTGCTTCAGGACTCCAGTCACATATCGGGCTCGGCGTTGCATGGGTCATCGTCATATCGGAGGATGCAGTTTCTCAGGAAGATGTTTTTCTGGAACTCCCTGAAGGCGTAGGATGCCGCTCTCATAGAGTGAAAACGTACATAGACTTTGAGCTTGGTCGTTGGCTCATCTAGATCGTCGCAGAATCTCTTGTAGTAACACTCAACAGAGTTCTTGAGGAACGTTCCGCCAATCACCGCTTCAACGCACTCAATTAGAGCTTCTGGAACCTCATCAATTGTCAAGCAGCGGGTGCAGCCACCCCAGATGGCCTGTTTCATGGTATTGCCAATGGGGTAAGTTGCGGTTCTTTCAAGTGTCACATGAGCACGGACACCGTCTACGATGAGGCCTCTTTTCTTGACGCTTTTGCAGAATTTTTCGGCCGAAATCTGATGCAAAAAGGCGACTCGAGCCGTATGGTAGCCAGTGATCGGAAGCGTGTTGAGAAGATCGGCAGAAAAGACGTCTCCATAGTGAATCTGAGCGAGCACCTTATCGAGCGTAGTCGTCTCAGGAAGGTTCTCGATACGAACAGTGCGGTACGCATCCTTGTCGGTGGCCTTTGGAATATAGCGCAGGCCATATTGAAAGAACCATTCATCTTGAACATCGCAGTGATCCATTGAGCTCAGCATAGCCTCTTGTTCCTCTTTCTTGTTCGGATAGAGATTGATGAACTTCCATGCAATTGTTCCATCCCATGGCACCACGGTAGACTTAGTGGTGGTCTTGGGAGAAGTAACGGCGGTAGAAGGTTGGTCTGGTTCCTTTGTTTCGGAAGGGGCATCGATAATACTTGACTTTGGAGAGCAAAATATGTGGGTTGAAGCAGCTGGAGTCGAAGGACGTTGACTGGCTGCACTTGGTTCGAATTCTAGGGCTTCCTATAATGAGTCAGATACAGTATTCCAGAGTCCAGTCAAAGGAATATACCTACAGCGCTTGATGGCGCCAAAGGAGAATAGCGAACTTCAAAATTAGAAGTCGGGGTACTCTTCGGAACGAAAGCCTAAACGTTTGTCAGTCTTGCTCTCGACATCCTTCTGATAACTTACATTGCGAGTTGGAGTCAAATTTGGGGTCGTCAACAAGCTTGGTGCATCCAAGAGACTGAGAGAAGATAACGCTCTAGCGTGCTCCCCAATTCTGGAATCTGACTCTTTGGTAAGGGCTTGAAGCTCAGAGACGTAAGATTTGTGACCTGAGGATGCCTGCGAATTGTAAGATTGAGAGTCACACAGTTATACGATGCTTACTTACTCTGGGAGTTAGTGTCTGCGTGTAAGGCTGAGACAAGGCATATGCACCGCCTGCGGCAGTAGCTTGTGGTGGTTTTGAGGACACATTTTGACGCAAAGTTTGATTCTCCTGCTCCAGGTACTGGACGCGATACTCCAATACACGTTGCTGAGCCTGAATGGCATAGATGGTTCGTTCGAGTATCTCGAGGCGGTGCCTGACTGGGGAGTTTGGATCTGCCATGCTTCAGACAGCTCGGGGAGCCCTTCTGAGTGCAATCTCTGAGAGAATGAGATGAGGATAGATGTTGAAAATTAAAGTAAGAGAAAGATTGAGAGAAGGAGAGAGGGGAAGAGATGGAAGAGATGGAAGAGAGAGAAGAGAGGGGAGAGATGAAAAGGTGAAGATGAGGTGAGATATAAAGACAAACAGGGCAAGTCAGGTGAGCACGTGAACTGGCAGTATTTGTTTGCAAACAAGGAAGCTTCCTAATTGGGAAGGCGCGACTGGCGTCTTATCGATAAGCATGACTTCTCTTTGATCTTCTTTCCCTCTTCAATCAGCTCCAAGACAACTTACTTCTGTAGGAAGACACAATGAAGTGGCTGGCCAGCCCCGTATCCCGACCGTCTGGCCTTCGAACAGACGGAAGCATGGTCCAGACTATGTACCGACCGCGATCGGTAAATGGTGGTATGCCTGGGCGAAGAGCACTCCCAACAATCCCTATATAATCAGTCATGTTGGGCGGATGATGGAGACCGACATTGGGATGCAGTTGCTTGGGATGAGATGTGTACTAGATGTCAGCGAGAGGGTCTGGAGTGTTGGGTTTACAATCCAGTGCATACCCAACGTGTGAAGCATGCTGGAACCAACTGCGCTCGCTGTCGGGTCTTGCCCGTTCACCACGGATGTAGTCATGCGACGCGAAAGCGCAATAGGAAACCTGCGTTCGCATCTCCTCTTGATCGGCCGGTATATATTTTACCTAGGTAAAGGCTTGGCAGGTCTGATCCTGGAGCTGGGGCATCTGGTGCATTCGTTGTGGTTCTTTGATGGGTGTAGAGTCGGGTTCTCTGTTTATTTCAACATCGCTTGTTGACTGCGTTTCTTCGTGAGCAAGCCTCGCTAGGCTCTTGATGATTACTAGGCTGTATAGCCGAACGCTTCAAGATGTCCGATACGGGCCCAATCGCAAGAACCAGTGAAATGATGTGCGATCAGCCAGGTCAATCGCACCCCACTCATTGGAAAGAAGAGGGACTGTGTTGAAATCGGACTTCGCGCCTCCACGTGATATCACCGGGGCAATGCGACGTTGTCTAGCTAGAGCGAAGATATACATGATTTGGATACTGAGCATAGGAGTTGTTAATCACTCTTAATCGTGAGTATTTGATGTTATCAATCTCCGCAGTCGTATCACTAACAGGATTAACATCCACATTTTGATAACAGTGCAACCGACATGATTGTGACGGCGATATTCTAGACCTGGTTTACCAATTACTATTCTCACTGCCAATTAAGAGCATCGCCCTCGCAATTCCCGCGAATTCGATGACACAAATTGCTCAGTATCGTCCTTGAGAGTCTTTCGGCCAGCATGCTTTTAGGTACACCGTACATCTCCCTCCATCTCCTCAGATATATCATATCACAAGGCTGCTCATAATCACTAGACAAGCACCACGCTCATCTACTCACTACCGACTGGGTGCGGTAAATCCCAAGAAGTAGGCCGTCATAACTTAATACACGTAACACAATTGACACGTGCTCTTTTTTCAGAAAAGTGCTGACTTGCGACTGGTGTTTGTGCAGGAATACTTGATTCAGTGCTTTCGCTGTGCGGCTGTGGCGTAAGCTTTCAGAATTGGACTTATATCAAGTCCTCCTTCGCGTTTGCGTTTTTTGGTGTCTTCTCATCGTGGACTCGTAGAGTACTAGTGTACTACGATACAGTACTCATCAGGAGCACTAGATCCCAGATTCCCAGATCTTTGATAGTTTGATTCTTGAATCATGAATTGCGGACCGCGGTAGATATAAGCTTTGCGGGTCGGCAGATCGCGGGGTTATCTGGACCCACAGGGCTGGGCCTTTCAGCCAGTCAGGAGTCAGATGCGGGTATTTTGATGACAAATTGTTGTGTTGATGTGAGACTGCCAGCCCTGACTGGGGAATCAGTGGGGATCGTTGATTCGTTATTAGTTAATTTTCAGCCAATCAGGGGCACTAGTTTAACTACTCTGAGTACTACGTACTCTCTCAAAGACTCAAACAGGGTTTAAACAAAGAGGTTGCCACAACTTGCGCAGGTTGGGACTCGGGAGTCTTTCAAACTGGCTCAAAGGAATCAAAGTTTTCAGCCAGTCAGATGATAGAAATCTAATAGTTTACAACTTTACACCGAGAATCGGAGAATGCCCATTGCCATTGAATGATTGCGGTCTTTCAGCGAATCAGATTCAGGGGGCTGTATCTATTAATAATACGGACCCGGTATTAATAACCAGGCTAACCCAGCGTCAGAGCGTCTAACGTTCTAGAGTGTAGAGTCTGTAGACTCTAGACTGGTAGACTACTAGACCCCTGTTAGCTAATAGCGACTCCGCTGCGAGCCTGCGAGGGTCCAACTTCCAAGGGAGTTGACAACTTGAACGACTCAGAACGAGTAATAATTTCTGATTATTTCAATTAAAATCAATTTCTTTGTCGTTCTGTGTTGTTTATCATCTCTTGTTCAGAAGGCGCCTGAAAGATCGCGAGTCCCGTCAAATATCACGCGATCGTTCAACCAACAAAAACTAATACACTATTACTTCGCTTAGACAGCCTCGGATGAGCAATTCCGAGACGAGCATGAGTGCTGCTAAGGCCAGAGTCGTTCCTCCTATACATGTAGTGGCGAGCCCAAAAAAACAGCACCAGAGGACACCCAGGGTTTTGCGGGCGAGCACGAGGAGGACCTGGTCGAGGTTCTCATCGAGGACGAGAACACAGTCATGGTCGAGGTCAAGGGTTTTGTCCGGAAAGCGCCTGCAAGATTGCGAGTCGCTGTCCAATATCAAGCAATCGATCAACAACAAATACCACTACGCCGAAACGGACTTGAAATAGGCCTTGATTCGTATACAAAAGAGTACGCCAACTAGGCTGAATGGCGTACTCTAACCTTCCCCCAGCAGTGGTTTTGTGAGCTCGCGAATTACTGTTCCCCTTGGAGAGTTCTTGTGAACTCGCGAACTCAGCCCCCTGAGCCTCTATTCGCCAGCCGACTCGAACTGCTATACGAACTCCGTATTTCGCGAATAGCTTCTAATTCTCAATAATACGCAAATGTCGTAGAGCTCCGTTTCAATTCCCAGTGCCACAGAGCATTCCGTGAATACCTATAATATTATCCCGTGGGATTAGTGTTTACTAGTGGATTGCACATTTTGTCACACCTGCCCGTTATGGGACGCCGTACACGGCCGCGGCGTGATGGCCTGGAGGCGTGCGTGATAATATTCATGCGATGAGTTACTTGCGTGTGAAGCGTGGCATCGAGGCTACAGCATGAATTGGGAGCTTCGTCACTAGCATCGTAACACAAATTAGGATAGCGATTTCTGAGGGTTCTGTTCAATAACATACTTTTTATCCCATGTAGCCCAATATTTCCTTCAATTTTCGTCGGTATTTCGGCTGCCCGAATCAATCACGGAGTGTCTCATTTGGGTCAGCGGCTTCGCTCTCTTACTTCAGCTTCACAATGCAGTACAACTATCTCCTAGCCCGTCCAGCTCAAGGCTGCCGGTATCGTGGTTAATAGAGCCCGACAAACAGCATGCGAATAAATCCCAAGGCCTTGGAGTTATTGTCGAGAGAATTCGGTCAGGACCGATTTAACGATCCTTGAGAATAATGGTCATCTTTCCCGTTGACTTCTCTAATTCATATACAGACTTACATGAATAACTTTGACATCTCCTCGCTACCCCTCTTTCAGACATATACTCAATAATGTGGGAGTCGGTAGGCCGTTTTTTTCATCACTTCTTCAATAACCGTCCACGAACCGTCGCTCAAAAGACATCTGATTGGTTTCAAACTTGAAACTCCGAGACAAAATGAATTTGGAAAATTTTCTGGTATACATACATCATGCCGCATATCCTGTGTCCAAACAGCTGTTCGAGCACGAACTTTCAGTCGCAGATCGCAAGCAGTTCAGATTGGTATCTCGTACCACGAACGATGTCATGTTGAAGTATCCTATCCTTAGCACTCTATACATTTTCAGTCATTCACCAGACTTGGAATACCTGGCAGTAGTTTCCAAACATGGCAGATTACTGAGCCAAGTTTCTAAGCTCTTGTAGGATCAGTCGACTTTCGATTCTATCTTGCTTTTGTGGAACGGCTCATTCGGCAGTACTCAAAGACTACTGGAAATACTGGACGATGGGATTGAGGTGAATTCTGGAGGCTTTCACATCCGAGACCCGTAATCATTGGCAAAATCTCAAAAGTAACAGAGATTATAAGCTTCTTACGATATTCTTGCCGTTTCTCACCAACGTTGATTGTTTGACGTTTACCCGCATTTTCTTGGATATCAGGTTCACCGGCCTCCAGGAAATATGAGGCTGTCGAAAAACTAGAGGAATTCCAGACAACATCAGAGTTAAACCCACGTACACCGCTTGCAATGGACGGCGTGTTTTCCTCTAGTACTGTTTTCCCCTTCACGTATATTCCGTGGGTGGATTGATTAGACTTATCCAGGTTTTTCGCCCTGATCAAGCTGAAGACAAAGTTTGGGAGTACCTGACAGCACGTGGACTCAAATTCTTCCATGATGTACTACCGAATGCACTATCAAACGAAGATCACAGCCAGAAAGCAGGCCTACAACTCTTTTTCCGTAGGCTGGGGAGTATAATTCTACGGAAACTTCCAACAAACTTCATCTTGTCGCAAACTGAGGGATCATTATCGAGAGCACTAGAGGATCTTTTGCGTGGTTTAGAGAAACTAGATCTATGCTTGATAAATTGAATTGATAGCCACGACTTTCCAGTTGCTTGGTATTAAGATATGAAATCACTGGTCCATAAGTCTTCAAAATCCTTGCACCATCTTTCAATCAAAGATCCCAGTAAACGGGAAGACAAGTCTTTTATGCCTATACTCAACACCGTGTTACCAGAGCTTGTTGTGTTATCAAGCCTTAACATCACAGTATCGTCAAATACAACTCTTGAAGAAATGGTAGACTTTGGAGAGGCTATTCGAGCTTGCGGATCAATAAGAGAGTTGGAGCTGGATCATGTACGTCTTGAATTATTCATGGGAAGATGTTTTCTATAAGTGGAGGCAGTCTGGGGACTTGAATCACCTATCTAGGATCCCATCTGTCTATCAGATGAAAATGGATGCACTGAATCAAAGACTTGGTATAAAACCACGCGCCCCGACGATATTGTTGATTGATTGCATGGGACAACAAGCTTGTTTCCTCTGATCGTTTACATTGACGAGCCTCAACTCTGATGCCCTAGAGGTCCCTTCAGAAGCATCTCTTGGTTTTCTCAGTTGAATTCAGTGCCTACTTAGAGACTCCGCCTGCTGCAAATCAAGCCGCGTGGATATTCCAAGTGGATCTTGAATTATAAATGGCCTAGCATACCTAAACTATTCACTTTCAGTCCATGTATCTAGTGGCGCAGACTCCGAATGAATGAATTGTTACGAATATAGCTTTATTGCTCATGAAGACCCTATCTTTCATACTTGTATTTGCTGTCAACTGGCTTGTTCATTGCGATAGCACTAACAGTGATGTGATCACATTGCTCATCATCAGCATCAGCTAGGCATTACATTCCAAAAGCCCAAGTTGCTTGTTCCTGCCCAGCATGGGTTTCCAAGACCTTGCAACATTTGAACGGTCTCGATTTTTTTTCGCTGTAACTCTAGTAGTAGGTACCTAGGTATGACAGTGGAAGTTCCCGAGGTCACTTGCAACCACTAGCATCGATCAGCCGAGCATTATATATATGCATGTAGCTAGTGAGGTCGTTAGCGCCCGCCCTGGGGATCTTATGTACGTAGCTATGTATGTATTTCCAACATTGAAGGTTCCTTCCTAGTCAAATCAAACTACACTGGGGAGATTGTTTGTCTTTGTCATCCATAGCAAAATATATGCAATAGATCAAGTCCCAAGGTAGTCATAACCGAGCCGGTCAATAACGGCGAAATGTGAAGGTGTTTGTTTTGTTCTGTCGAAACGTCTTGGGAATTCGAGTCGGTGGATTGCATGACGGGTGCAAGCTGTTACATATAGGCTAATGGTCATATTAACCGCGAGTCTCAACGCTCGAGGTAGTTGTCTTTTACGCAAGGTTGGTGAAATACTGGCTGTCATTTTTGCAGAGGAGTTTGAAATCAAAGTCGGAAACGATGCCTGCGCAAACCCATTGATAATCTCACACACACACACATGACAACAGGTTCCGTCTCAGCCTCGTTGAAAGTATAGATGGGGGATACTTATGTGGATCGAACAGTGAGGTGATATGGAGGCAAGAATGCCGCAGCAAATCCCTTAAGTTGGCAAATTGACTCACGTCTGCCTTTTGAAGCTTTCCAGTGTTCATTCTTTGAAATTCTGTTTGTGCGTAGCCCAAATGGTGATTACGTCGATCTTATTGATGAGTATTTGATGGTTACTTTTGAGTCTTTGGCTTAGTTTCGGAATTCTCCCAAGACCGTCGATGATGCAGCAGCCTTGTCTTTGGTGATAGACCGAAGAAAATCTACAAAACGGTGATGTGAAAAGAGAGGTTTCATACGGTCAACTCCAGATGTCAAGTGGTGTTGATGTAGGCAGACAAGTTTGACAATTTGCTGATAGTGTGGGAGGTATTTATAGTGGTGTAAGATGTGAGGTTTCAATGATTCGATGTTTAAAAGAAGAAAGGGTTTGTATACGAAAGAAAAGTAAAAGGGACCTCAGGAGGTTTCGTCATTTACTGCTATTAGGTAATTGGAGTTGAGCTTCCTAAATGTCTTGATAAGATGAACCTTGATAATATGTCAACTGGTAGAAAGGTTACGAAAATGAGCCGCAAGTCGTATCATTGATGGTATTGATGTTAATGCTTCTACAAGTGTGTCGGAGGACATAATTGATAGGTATTCACTAAACCGTCTACATAACAAGTGGATTGGAATTCATAGAACTGGCAACTGTATCCTTACCATCGTGTGGCTGGCTTGCCTTTGTCCAATTGATTCATCTCTCAATCCCAAATTTGGAGAACTCAATTGACCTTTTCGAATGACCAAAATGCGTGCTTTACGCCCTCGTCAGATTCCGGTATGCAAAATAGGTCATCGGCATCTCGCCATCATCTGAACCATCAAAACAATTAACGTCAACCCACCGCTCCGTATCATCACCGTTAGATACTGGGTCGTCCTCGCTCGGACTAACGTCATTATTGGGACTATCCGGCCTACCGGACAAACTCTCATAATCCCACCGGTCTGTGACCGATTCTCGTACAGGAAAGCAACACTCGTTTACTGGAGCTTGCAGTAGCAATCCACCATTCTCATGAGTACGACACGAGAATCGTGTCTCGCTGCTAGGCTTTTCGTCACGTGCATACAAAACCCAGCTAGAAGTGACTAGCTGAGTTTGGTCTGGCTCTTCGTTGGTATCTGTTTTGTTGCGGATACCTAGGTACATCATAGTGCCTACGTTCTGGAAACGTAGCCAACCATCCTTGCTTCTGCAAGTCCAATGACAAAACTTATTGCCGACATACAAAGATTTGAAGCCGTTATCCCGTACCGGTAGAAGTCCCCACTTACCCACTCACTGGTCAAAGCCATCGTTGTCTTCAAAATCATTGAATTGAAAGTCAAAGGACGTGTAGAAAGTAGTACTTTTATGATGCCAGTAGGTAGGGACAGCAGAACCGACCACTTTCCTTGCTACTAAGTCTGCTCCAGTGCGATCGCAGCCAGTCGCGCACCGTCCACAAGACTAGTCAACACATCCGAAATCGACACCGAACACGATCGCCAAATCGCGGCACAGGAAAAGCCCAAAACCGGCGGCTAGGCTTCAACGTCACTCCTTCAGCGCGAAATGGAGAGCGAGCGTGCACCCAGCGGGAGTGGGAGGAGAACCAGAAACGCAGCGTTGAAGCAACGAAGCTTTCAAATGTTGCGTTGGGGCTGGTACGCGCAGTGCCTCTAGAGAAGGTGCATGGGATGTCCATCAATATGAGTATTGGGCGACGATTGTTAGTCAAAATCATAGAGGTACTGTGCTTGGTGTTTCGGGGCCTAGACGGGGTTATAGGTCCTTATCCTCCGCCATAGAAAATAAAATATTCGGTATTGAAGTCTTACATATCTCGTTGTTTATGTTCCTATGTGTCCTGGATAGTCAATTTGGTACATCTAATGCTCCTGGGTAAGTACATTCTTCTTATAGCAATGCGTAGCATTAACATGCACATAATGTAACAGAATGGTACCTATGTAAAAGTGTTGTCTCTCAATCCTCATCTAACGGGTCAACTTGAGGTAAGTTTTCAATCAACCACACCAGTCCACCCGCACTTGAATCCAGACACGACGACTCATAACTCTTGATCTCGCCACTAGCTTTACTCCGCTGGCTCTCTGGTGTTGCTTTCTTTGCTCTCCTCTTAATTCCCATTCTGACCGCTTCTCTTAGTATAGGTGTATTGCGAAGTTTACTGTTATCAGCTAATAAGATCATCAGTGCTTCAAGAAGAATCGAGTATTTGGCAATATCGACGACGCTGGCTGTGTGGGCTGAGTAGGGTAGGTAGCATTCTTCCAGTTTCTGTTGATGCAGATATCCATCATTTGAATTGGGTGCTGCACTTTCTCGCATGCGCAGAATTAGGGCCTCGCATAATGTGCTCTGGGCGTCTGCTCCCATCCATGGAAGGGTTTGGTATGAAACGAAGGTCTGAAAGATGTCGAGTGGTAGGTGTCGAATTTTTTCCGTTAATAATTGATAGAGGTCACCCGTGCGCATGAATTCTTCTGGCATGGCGAGAGATGCCTTGATTAAGAGGCTGAATAGACGTTGTCGAAGCTCGAGAGAGTAAGAACCACCGTATGAGGCGATGCCTCCTTTGGCACGCGCTTCATCTGCTAACTTTTGGGCTTTCTGTTCTTCTTCTTCCTCTGCTGCTGCTTCTTCAACAAGAGTCAAGTCAGCGGCCCTTGTGCCTCGCCCAACACGTCTAGGTCGACTTCTCGTGGATTTGCCCGGTATATCCGAATCGTCTTCCTCCTGGAAGAGATAATCGCCATACTCGTCTTTGTCAATATTCACTTCGGACCTCTTTCTAGAGTTGGATGTCTTGGTATCTTCTTCTGCCGGCCGCTGCTCCGTCGTCTCGTTCTTGAACAACTTAGGGAACGATTTCAATGCACCGGCGCTACCATCCGCAAATATGGCGTCTACTATACGACGATTCCGACCATTACCAGCTGAATCTGTATCGATGAATTTCCATATCAAACTGTCTTGCAACGAATGTTCCGACTTGGTCGTTCCCTCTGCATCGGCCATTTTCTTGCGTTCTGTCCAGTCCGTCTCCATCGCCAGACACATGTATTCCAGCCATATCTGCCATCTTTCCCAGCGCCGTGGGTACAGAATCGAGCAATTAAAAGACCAGCCGACAACGTGCCAGAAGTCTTGTGCCCGAGACCATAACGACTCCGAATTCGCAAGGCACACCAGCGCATCGTGATCGTCGAATCCGGAGGTTATCTGCCCATTATCCTCCCACCCCGCGCCGTGTCTGGATGAGTCGGAATGCGTGAATTTGAATGCGACATTTAGTTTCGAGGAAATCGGTCCCACCAACTGCAAGATGTGCCGGAGCAACCGTAGCGCCACGCTGGGTGAATCTTTCACCTCCTTTGATGTTGCTTCGGTAGTGGTCGATGGGTGCACGAGCACGGTTGCCGCAAGCGCCAATTGCCGGGGTGTTGGGACGTGTGCTGGGGCGTGCGTAGATGTTCCGCTGGATAAAATATGCAGTAGCTGGGTTAGAGCTTGGGGATCTGCGACAATCAATAGTCAAATTCCCAGTCCATCAACAAATACGCTAGCACGTACATAGATCCTCCTCAAAATAGTTGGTACAATACTGGCCTAGTTCGTACGGGAGGGGTTTTGTAGCCCGAAATTCAATTTTGATCTCCTGGGCCATCCCTGGATGGAGGCTGTGCGTGGAAGGATTGGCTTGACTGCCTGGCAATTGTGACATTGTCGTCAGACACATAAGGAGGATAAGTAAGACACATAGACACCTGAAAAGGGATTATGACGTGCAAGTCAACTTGTCAGGGAGTGGTAAGTACCTAGTAGTGGAGTTGCCGCGGGGAATCGACGTCGCGTCTGCTTATTGACGAGGTCGTGATATGGTTACCTAGGGTGACAGGCGCGCGAATTATAGCACGCGAGGTCTAAATATGACATGAAATGGGCAGTACCGTCTAACAAGCTAACCCACATACAAGCCCATGCCTAAATTGCGTTCTTGTCAGTTGATAAATATTCTGGCTTCAATTGATATACAGTTCATGCCTTATTCGAGACCTAGGATCATAAGAATACATGATACATGCGTACGTAACTGAAGTATCCCACCCATTCAGGGATCTGTCATCTTTCTTCATCCGTGCAATCTAGATGTTGCTTAAATATCTAGGTATATACAGTTGCCAGCAGAAGCAAACAACCAATAGCGATATGCAATAAAAGGTTAACCCTAAAAGAAGGAAAGTTCCAACAACTATTAAGAACTGAACAAGGAGAGTTAGAAAGAACTGACTACGACAAGTGAGCAGCCCAGTTAGATTACAAGCGGTAAGAGATTACTTGATATCAAGCTCAATAGAGTCCTCAATTATGATTATGACCCAGGTAAGGGAGACTATCTTCTCCAAGTAAGTGTATCTCAGGACACGGTTTACAGGTATTAAGTAAACCGTCTACATAACAAGTGCATTGGCATTCATAGATATGACAACTCTATTATTATCATCCTCTTTGGCTGTTTGCTTTCGCCCAATTGATTCATATTGTCAATCCCAAAATTCGCGAGCTCATACCACATTTTCGAACGACTAAAATGCGTATGTCTCATAGATTTATATATCCCCAAGGATCCACCTGAACACCACGATCCCAGTCTTGCAAAGCAGGCAAACGATCTTCCAGCCTGATTCGCAGTATGCAGTCACCAACCCGCGGGAAATTGAAGTATTGTAATGAAGCAATCTCGTGAAGAATCGACAAATCGTAGCCCAAGAGAGAGACCATGCACGAACAATCCGGCTGTGGGTGTTTGGTAGAATGTTAGAAACAAACGACTTGTTTAGCGCGGTGAGTATCACCATACCTGTTTTCTTCTCAAGCAAATGGTAAATGATCAACCATACATACCCGTGACTTCATGACTTCCTGCCGCAGATTTTCGCTGTTCCCACGTATTACTCCCGTAACATCTATCACGGCTTGTTGCTGGACTGCATCCTTAGAAATTAATGACTGAAGGATGTCGTTAAGAGTCTGCTGAAAGCTCTCTCGACAGCAGTTTTATTGACACTTTTTTTAACAGCTCTCTTGCTAGCTTCCTCGACAGCCTTCTCGACAGCGTCATTGGTAGTTTCCTCGATCATTCGTTCCACAATTTTCTTGGCAACTTTCTCAACAATCTTTTTGACAATTTTCTCCGCAAGCTCGTCGACATCTTTATCGGCAAGTTTTTTGACAAGTCTGTCGACCACCTTGTCTAAAATTTGTCTCCATTGTCACCCACTTCGGCAAACGGCCTTTTGGCATCCTTGTCGAACGCCGTATCCACCGGCATGTTGATAGGGGGGGGCTGTATGCTAAATCAGGAATGGAACAAAAAGGTTAGCATAGGGTTGACCATAGGATTGAAGTAGAACGAGGGATGCTTAAGTTACATACCTGTGGGGCAGCTAAACTTAGGAGTTTCAGACATAATTGTTGATAATTGACCTCAGATGTTCCCACGGTGAGCTGAGAGAGTAGATAAAAATCTCGTAGTAGTGGGGAGGTGAACAATTGAAGGGCAAAATCGCAACAGCTGAGGTTAATAGGATTATTGCGAAGAATAGGGAAAGGAGGAGGTCCAGTTCAGGAATCGAGAATAGGAAACTCAGTAGACGGCGGCGCTAAATCTGGCTAGCGCCACGTAGGGTAGGCGTCTGGAAATTATGTGTGAAATTAGTATCTCATGTTTTTGAGTGTTAATTTTGATTTACGTACCGGATTTTATTAATTGTCATATTGCCATTTCCCAAATCTCGATGCGACGCTATGGCATAATAAGAGAAGATTTATGCATCATGATATTAGTTTTCGATAAGACCAATAGTTTCCCGAGCATGGCAGGGTTGGCATCCAACCCCTTCAAAATGCAGGTGACACTGATGGGATTTCGGTCCGTTCCTAAACTTGTCGGAGGACTTCTCGGGATTCACACTCACCTCATTTTTGAGAATAATTTGAAGAGACGCAATACCGGAAACAACCTCCGATGAGCTGTCCCCTACTGCCCAGGTGGTAGTCGATATGCGTCCACTAGTTACTACGCTGTAGTTGCCTTACATGCCTTACATGCCTGGCGCTAGACTTGTTGGGGTCTAGCGGCCTGCGGATACGTATTATGGCGCCAACGAACGGTAACTACGTACGTACTATCGGAGTAGTTAGTAGTTACGTACCTAGCGCGTCGCGTACCCCACCATTGTCGCGTGGCGCGCCAGTACGTGCCACTTTGATCCGCCCCTCATTATCTGGCTTCGAAAATGCTGCTACTCGAGCGGTAGTTGTAACCGAGAAGCCAGGGACGTGGAATTAATTGTTTTGATGCTATGTATTTACGACTATTTTGCGAGTGTATCTGGGCTCCGTACAGCGGGTCCTGAAATTCATCCTCGCGGACTTATTCAACCAGTGTAGCAACTTGGTGACTTGGTCTGTCACGCTATCCAGCCTCCTCGTCAAACCGACCTCGACCGGGGCCCGATACGATGGATCGGAGGACATAAGTCGAGATGCAGGAAGAAGGCAAGCTCCATTTATTCACAAGAGTGAATCCATATCACACCTGGCCTACGCAGATGCTAACTATACAGATGCTAGACAACCGAACCTTCCTCTTATACCTTTGCGCTGTCTCGTCTTTCGCCTACAATGCTACTTGTTGAATCGCCTTCTGATGGTTTTCGCCTAGTCGTCCGAAAAGTCCACTTCAGACAAAAGCCTTGGTGGATTTTCACCATCTTCCAATCAGATACGCGAGGGGAAATCGTACCAGTGATTAAGGACAGACCATGGCACGCGAACAGCGACGTCCCCAAACCTCCGGCCCAGATTTTAGCGCACCCTTCCCTTCCAATCACCACCGCAGTGCTGAAAAGACGACGTCACGATTGGTGAGGATTTTTTTTTGCTGAAGTCGAAGGTGGCCGACACATACCTAGACTCCGCCATGTCACTGAGACCCTGATCCATTGAGAAGAGAACGGGCGTCGACAAGGCATTCGAACTATCCGCGACTCGTGACTAGACGCCGGTGAAACACACACAGCCAATCTCAAAACTTTCCGTACATCAATGTCTCGCCACGATGAGTCACGGTATACGATGTCTTCACATGCTTGGCCATACGATGACTGTAACTGCGTGATTGAGGCTTGCTTATTACGTTTGATGGACATGGGGTATCCGATACGGCAGTATCCTTCATGGATACTCGAAATGTACGCAGTATGTTGTCAAGATTTACTACACGGCATAGGCTGACATATTTCTGGGGAAAAAAAAAGGCACTGAACAAAGACCCCGCGATGCTCCAAACGTGAATATTATTTAGCATGACCAGGCGAACATCGTCAATCTGATCGATGGTTTGGTTGAACTCGATGTCTTCGAGGACGCTCCTACCGAGGTGGTAACAGCTGAGAAGATACCGTACTAGCTCTCCATTGTATGGCACTAGAATCTACAACTGCTCCTTTGCGAAGGAACTTGCAATTCCCCCACCTTCCGGATCTCCGAGGCCTGCCGCGGCATTATACCATCCGTCCCGAATCTCGATTCCACATCCGGCCTTCCGTCGATACCGAATGTCAATAGGCAGGGGCGCGGTGATAATACACGATAAGTCCCTACTGTTTCGCCAAGGATAGCAACTTTGACATGGATGCGGTTTTTCTGATGAAGATCTATGGGAGGAAGACCCGTCAACCTCGTGAAGTTTGGCACGACGTGCGTATGGACATGATAGAGTCAACTCGACTTCTCAAATGATATGAGTATCTTTGCCCTGCTCAAAACTGTCATCGCTTAGTCGCCATGTCAGAACTCCACTCCTCCCCCCGGAATGGACACTCTCTAACACGGTATTCGAATTCGATAGGCCTTTCGGTTGGGCTATGCTACATCAGGGCACGACTCATCGAATTCTATTTTTACTTCAATTTCGAGCGTCTCCTATTCGGACCGTTGTTATAATATCTTTCCACCATACCCGACGTTTGATTGCTCGCTCGTTGAGGGCTAACTGTGGGTAAGGATCCGGGATTAGTTGCAGGACGAACTCACCTAATTACGGCTCACTATTCGAATCTCATTTCGCACACCCGAGATTATTGGTCGATAATTTGAGTATCATAGAAGTCGCCAACAGAACAGAAACAAGTCGCATGCTTTGTTTCTATTTACGGGTGGTTTCGACGAAGAGGAAGTCTATACCCAGCGATAACATGAGTTTCCAAGTCTGGATGAGAGAATGATTGGTCATGTATGGCCGGCCTTTCTGGTCCTGGTTTTAATGGACTTCAACTCCAGCTTGTACTCAAAATTTGTCATGGTATGCATTTTCCAACCTCCAGTAGCCACTCGAGTCGCCCATTACTTATTCCAATCACAGAAGTCTGATACAATCCAATATGACCCTTCTTAAAAGCATTCAATGATCCGACGCCAATTACACCGCACAACGATGGCATTTTCAATGCTTACTCCGGCTACAAAATCGTGGGTAGTGGGCACCCCCAAAATGCTCTCTCGTGAGCGTTCCGTGCCATAAGAGGAAGTTCCAGTGAGGTACTATTTGGCATTATCTCAAGGAGGTTCATTACGGCCGAATGGAAAGCGGATTGTTGACTTATTGCTAGGATGGGTCTACTCCAAAGGGTCTATCAACTTCGAGGCTCGCACAGTACTGCAAGATAGGAAAAATGCAATTTGCCTCTTTTCCCAATTGGGATTCTATTTGAGATGATTCCTAGTATCTTACGATTTCCTACGCCAAATTTCCTTTACCTACTCATCGTACATTCTTATACAACATAAATCCAATTCGTCCTCATGATAGGCAAGAAGACTACGAAAATGCTGCAATTTTCATTAGGTCACGGGAAACTACTGAACGGTATTTGACTAGTTAGCGTCATAGTGTTGGGTAGCTATATGACACAAAGAACAAGTATTTCGTGTAGGTAGACAACATCTGCATATCACCTGTACCGACCTCAAAGCTCAAGCTCGCTAGCGTTATTCGAGAATCCGGCATATCCTAGTTCAACTATGACACCAATGACAACCGACGAACTAGAAAAGACGCCACAAAACGGACGAGCCGAGGACTGATCAATCACGCAAAAATGAGACAGATAAGATGGTCGTTTATCAAAGACGGTGGTGCGGAATGAGTTATGGAATCATGAAGAGGAATTCCAGATATTAGCTAATCTAACGCCTGTCTGGAGTTGGCGATCGACGCGCTTGTGGCGTATGGAGAGTCGTGGGCATCTGAGGATTTTTTGGTAAAGAAGTGAAGCGGTAACCTTCACCACCGGTGATAGCACGTTCATTGGAAAGCCACTGAGCATAAACAGATCTCTTACGAAGTATGGATATCTTCCCGTATACATAGTACATGGCGAGCATGATGAGGACGGAAATGAAGACTAGGATATGTGTAAGCAGTGATTCTCGGTGACGAAAATAACAATATAAAACTTACACAGAATTGTCAAGGCATATTGAATGTGATATCGTCCTCCAATATTCGTAAAGAAAGATGTCGTTGGGATGGCCAGGATACCACACAGGAGGGCACGAAACGAGACATATCCTGCTGTAGCAGATGGACAGTACGGGCCATACGCGCAGATCAAATAGTCAACAGTCGCCATGTAGAAACCGTAATCGGCAATACCAACAAACACTAGGAATATCATGCTAACGACCCACGGGAGTGGCGGACCCTGGGTGGTCCAGGCGAAACCGATCAACCCGAGAGGCAAGCAGGGAGCAGTGAAAAGCGACCACCACAGTCGTGATTCATACTGGGCGCGTTCTTCATCGGGATGGGTAGACCGCTCGTAGATATTGCGCTTGATGAAAGGAAAGCAGGAGAATAAGGCAATGATGTGACCAACTAGAATAGGTATGAATGAGAGACCCTTTTCTCGCCTTCGAAACCCCACTGCTCATAGATCGAAGGTAATTCTTGAGAGACCATGAACACCAAGAGACCATTGCAACCACTAAGTAAAGAAAGAGTCAAGATAACAGGCTCACTTAAAAACATGCGAAGCGGTCGATTCCAAGTACTGGCCGAGAAGCGCTCGCGTAATGACTTTAGTTCATTCGACCCATAGACGGTTGGATTTTCCCCTGTCATGCGCATGGTCCTTGCAATTTGTTCAATCATGATAGTTGATCGAGTTTCCGGAACTAGAAAAAGGTGAAGGAGTTGTACCACGCCACCGAGGGTCATCTGAATCCAGATGCACCAGCGCCAGTGTAGATATTGCTGACAGAAGCCTCCAACTATACGACCTAGAACGGGACCACTGACAGAGGAAAGGACGACAAAGGCAACGGCAAATTGCTGGTTGTCTTCCTCGCACATATCTGCAATTATGCCAAAACTGACAGAACCACCAGCAGAGGAAAGGCCACCGAGAGCACGGCCCACTATGACGGTTGCAAGATTGGGAGCGAGAGCAACGGGGAGTTGCCAGACGTTGACAAGTAGCAAACTAGCCTGGATAATTGGCTTTCGTCCAAGTTCCTCGCTACATGGAGCCCATAGTACACACCCAAAAGCGTAAACGACAAGGAAGATCATAGCACCATAGCCAGCAGCTTGTTCCGGAACATTAAATTCGTTGGAAATACCACTAAGGGCATCTGAGTACAGACTGGTGTTGATGCTCGCGGAAACTTGGACGAGGAAAATGACAGAAAGGATTAACCACTTCTTCCAAGTGGGAAAGCCGTAGCCAAGCTGATCATAGCAATGCTCCTCACAGAGCCCACGCTTCTGATTGGTATGGTCCCCAGCATTGACTTCCACGTTTTTGGTTTCGTTGTCAAATGTCCAGTGAGTACATTCAGAAAGCTCATCGGCTTCATAAACACCGTTGTCGTCCCGAGTGCTGTACGAAGACGTAGGGTCATTGGCCTTTTCGCTGATGTTGACGCAATGAGGGTATTGAAAGCATTCTGAATTCCCCTCCATTCCAAGCGGACAACAGGCCCCTGTTGAATATAGCATATATGATGTAGAATGGGATTCGATTGAGGACTAGTAGTCGGTAAGCGTCGTGATTGATATAAATTCTGTGACTAGAGTTGAACTGATTAGACAAATTCCACATATCAGAGCGCTTCCAGAAGCAATAAAGTGCGAAGTACAAACTTTCAATCAAGTCTAAAATGATTTATGGAGTGGAGAAGCAATAGAGTCGGCGAATAGAGATAAAACAAAGGAATATAAAAGACCGCATAAAGGATAAAATGTGCCAAGTAATAATATTGAACAAAGATGACTCGGTTAGGGACGGGTTAAGATGCGAAAAGGAAGAAGTAGGGAGGCGAAGAGTGGAAGGTGTAGGTGTAGAGAACAAACGAACAAACAGTGTTGAGACCCTGCCCTAGTCGCCACCTTCCTCTTTGGGCATCCACGGTCACGTGTAGCACTGGCGACCTCCCACCAAGGCGCTCTCGAGGCTTTGGTCCTTTGCTCTTTTTGAGTTATCACTGGTTGGCACCTCTAATATGGGCTTTTGCCTAGCCAGGCTTACGACAGATAGAAACGGCCAAGTGAGAACTCCCTTTACTTTCACTTCTCTTCTTACAACTGTCCACGGACAATTCCGTCAACCTTCACTTTCTCAACGACCAATTCGAAGATAACCTTCACTATTCCCTTATTCTCTCACCTACGAAGTACTTGATGAGCCTCAATCATCCACTAATCAACGTCACTGGCGCTCGAATGCGAGGCAGAATTGAGCGAACTCTCTCCTCGCTTGGAAAATGACCATCGACCAGCGTTTCCTCCAGGAGCACATCCCTTGCTTCTCGACCAGACCCATCTGGCTTTCCAGTGGGATGATTTCAATTTCTAAACCGGCCACGCTATTAACAATTCAGCGCTCTCCGGGTATCTCATCGGCAGGCTTCTTGGACCGTCTACCACTTGAGCTTTTACACTTGATCTGCGCCTCGTTGGACTTCCAGTCGCTCTCCAGACTGTCACGTACATCACTTCGTGGCAAGATTATTGTGGAGTCAGTTCCAGCTTACCGAGATCTAATGAAATATGCACCGCGAACTCTAAGCGCTCTGGGCTGGACAAACCTTATCAGTGTGCATTCAGCCTCTTTGCTTCATGCAACCCTGCGTTCTGCACCATGTGTTTCGTGCGGGGAGTATGGTGCTTTCTTGTTTCTACCAACATGCGAGCGAATCTGCCATGCGTGTCTACTGAAAAATCAATCATTTTGCCTGATTGCCGAAAATGCGGCCAAAAAGTGCTTCCACCTCACTCAACGACAGCTTAATACCTTACCAGCCATGTACAATATACCCGGCAGTTACCATCTTGGTGAATGGAAGTCATGTTGGCGCCGGCGACGCCTTTACGCTGTAAAGACGGTAAAGGAGCTAGCCATTAAGATTTACGGATCAGAGAGGAAGGTGAAAAAGTTTGCTCCTTCTCGGCCATCTCGGGACTCTATCGACAAGATAGTGAAAGAGTATCATACTTTCAAATGGTTCCTTAATGCCCCATTGGAACCATTGCAATCTGATCCATTGACCATACCAAAGGATCAGAACCAACCGAAGGATGAATTTGCTGGGATGGCATCGATTCCATTTCCATCACTGTCTTCACAAAACTCTCTTGAAACTGGATTGTTTTGTTCCGGTTGTATTATGCTACCCTACAATTACGACAGATTGGATTCCGCCACGCGTTCACGTTTAGTACCTCCGAACGTCGATCCTCATGAATTTCTCCAAGGCATGGGGCATCGGGCAAGGTCGAAGGGTGATTTCTTGAATCACATTCAGAATTGCGCTGGAATCGCACTTATCATTGCTGATAAAGGTGATTTCAGTAAATACTATTGATTTTCCCAAGGTTGGCATTGCTCATACACGAACCAATTATCGATGAGCTACTCAGATATCTACATGGTTATGCAGTTCACTGGGAGAAGTGACGAAATTTCCTAGGAAGTTGGAATCTTACATCAGAATGCATTTGCTCTTTGTTCCTTTCATATCACATCAGATTGTGGATCAGCAGTTTTATTCTGTCGGGTTATGCATTTTACTGGGAAGGGGCAGCATTTTCTTGGGAGTTCGCAATATTACAACAGAATGCATTTGTTCTTTCTTTAGGTCGTATCACAATCAAAAGTTTTGTCCTTTCTTTGAGCACTTTCTTTCCGGGTATAGCTTCAATCAAGTTATCGTATTGATCTGGTTTCCACATAAATGCATCTACGCTCAAATCTCATATTTCGAGGTCCCAAATACAATGTCTTTGTGTATATGGCTGCTCTCAGGGCGGGGTTCATGGCCATAATTGAATACAACAATCAGCCGGGATTTCTCTGTACAAAGAGGTAAATACTGTTTGACCGTCAATTCCATTGTATGTACTCCACCTCAAGAAAACGCAGCAGGTGCAGCGCTCGACTCCGACTCCAAAATTGTCGGCGACGAATCTGGCAAATGGTGACCTTGAAAGCTGGAATATCCCAACCTCGAAACATTGCCGCTCAATGAGACTCCTTCGATGTCCCCAGAAATATCCCTTGCTGTAACAATTCTCCAGAAATTGTCTGCTTACACCACAAAATCTCCAACCATCTACAAGCTCAGGCGCTCCTGAATATCACATTTGGCCCTTTTCAATCCTCGAATCTCTGTACGCAATTACCAGCCACTGAGAGCAATAAGTTTATATACTGACCTCAGGCTATTATAGAACCCAGCTACAGAAACCGACAAAAACGCGCACCCAAGTCCACGACGTCTACCACCGCCGCTGCCGCCTCGAGGCCGAGTTCGTGAAATGTGATCGTCTACGCAAACTGAAGGTACACATGAAATGCGCCGTGATACAGCACCAAGATAGACCGGCGCCAAACAAGTGCGCCAACCATCTGCCTGAGAACATGGCCGCACATTTCAAGGGTCGTCGGGTTATGCGCTCGTTCCTTTGAACACGCAATAGTCGACTTACGCTCGAACGAGATTGGAGAATTTCTCGATATCAGCTTTGGGAGAAGGGCATTATGGATTAGCAAGGAATACGGACATTTTTAGTGACGGTCTTGGTGCATGGGATATCAATCGGTGCATCTTTCTATTCCCATCATGCTATTTGTGCACATAGGTACTCCACAACAATCGAGACAGTACCTAACCATCCTTCCCAATATTTATAACGTATCAACCTCCTAGAGTCCCTTCCAAAATTCCTCAATTGCACTCGCAACCTCCGGCACCCTCTGCCTCACAAGCCCATGACCCTGTTCACGCGATTGGTGCAAAGTTGCCTGATTGTGAAGGAAGGTCAATGAGGGGCCAGTCATGCATAAGTTTGACGACTTAAAACTGGCTGGTAAAATCGGGCAAGCACCATCTCTGAGAAATTTGATGAGTTCGACTTAACCCAGATTGAGTCGACTGCTGTCAGCACTTCAACCATGAGATTGATTGGTTATATAGGTAAAGACTGTCGCCCTTGTTCCCGTCAGCGAATCCAATACTGAGTATCTAGGTTATATACATCCATGGATAGGACAAATCAGGTGGCACTATGACCACATTGCCGAGAAAGGGTAGAAAATGGATGTCAAAGTGAGATTTTCAATAACAACATGTTTTATGCGATGTGACAGCAGAATTCAATGATGAACTTAGACAATATCCTTTTAATACCATCGCAATAGTCAACCATTTAGGTGAGAATCAGCCGCAATCTGAATATGGGCTAAGATCACGGCTGGGAGCCCTGGAGTCCATCCCGGAGGATCATCTTCAATCGATACCTTTCGTCACATAGTCAAACCATTGAGTAAGGTTATCCTCATCTGATAGATTAGCTAGGATACTATTTAACGGTACTAGCCCTCAGCAAAAAGTGATGAGAAAGTTGGATAGACATCAGATTCTGACTTGATGTTAATATAACGCACACTGTCACCAAAGCCAGGGCCGGGCATCGGGGGTTGCAAACTGGGAACAATCCAATTCCTTTTTGTAGAATTGAGGAAGAGGCATAAATCCTCCAGATATTAATGTGAGACTCGTCGTATAATGTGTCTATGCTCCATGCTATCATAAATTCTCAACACTGGCTAAATCGTCCTTGCACGGGCTGCACTTGGGTCCGGTAAGATATGGCGATCCTCATCCAATTGTTCCGCATTATCTACCTAGGTACCGTTACACAGTCATTGGAGTGTCATGTGTGGATTTTCTGTATGCGATTTAAAGGCGCCTTTTGAATTAAAATAATAACTTGCTCGATGAGCAAGAACGCCTGAAAGCATTTCAAAAGATCGAATCGGCACAGCACAATCAAACAATTATACATGCATTCGGGTCAATCCCTACAGTTTCATGTTATAATACAAAAAGTCTCGCTTGCTCTCCCATAACACGAAACTGGATATGTCGGCCAAAGCAAAGCACGCCTAATGCATCCACCGGTCTTCATTATCTGCTTTTTTGAATCGGTATGAACACTTGACCTGGTGACAAAACCACGTGTTGAGGTCAGAAAAAGTCAAGGTCAACACAACATGGAAGACTAGAAGAATAGACAGGAACATAATGTAGTAAATAGATCCTATCCATGACATGCTATTTGCTCAAAGCTTGACAAACCCTGGCAAATCCAATTGCTTCAAGCTTTTTGTAGCGTCTCTCTGAGTTTATTGCAACGCGCATATTGCTGCAAAAACTGCGAATGGTGGCGAATAAACTGGCAAAACTGCAAATATTTGTGCTCCAACAGATCGTATTGGTCCACAAACTGCCCGCTGTCTTCTATCAACTGCCCGATCTTTTTCATCACCTTGCTGTCCTGGTCCATCTCTGTCTGTATTTCTCTAGTGACTGCCCGTATTTGACTATCCACTGCGCGTTCTCCTTCAGCAACTGCTCGTATTCGTCCATTAACTCCGTATTCAGGTCCATGCATTGCCGATTCACGTTGATAAACTGCCTGTACCTGTCCATCAACTGCTCGTTTATCTCGATCAACCCCCCTAATGCGTTCATCGCTTCCTCATGTAGTTTCATCAACGCCCTAGTAACATCCAAGAGCGATCTGAGAGTCTGCTCCGTCTCACACCGCCCACTATCCTTCATGGTGACGTCGTCGTGCGCTCTCGATTCAGTCAAATTAATGGTCGTGGGGTCCGATTTCCCTGGGAGACTGAAATGGTGTTCCTCGCGCTGGTCGGTACGGGGTGTATTCTCGCCCAAGTACTCAGATGTATGGTCTGAATCCGTTTCTGCAGTAATTCCAATCGACCCATGAAGCATGGAACTGCCTGGGAGGACATCTTCAGCCTCCGCATGCTTTTTGGAATCAGTTTCCCGTTTTTCACACATCGGAGCTTTTCGAGTTGGTAGAGGTTTTAGCAGTTATATTCCGTCCGAAAACAGCAACCGCTGGCCGGTATGTATCGAAAAGCTCTCGATTCCTAAGCTGTAATCCCCGACAACTTAGCTATGGTAGGCCCTATGTTTTATTTTGTGGCCGGCAGTGCTGAGGAATGGAGAAATAATACCACTAAAAAATAATAAACAAGGCCGCGTTATTGGTCTTTCCATAACGTGCTGGATATCCTGAATACGGCTGACAAAATCCCTTCAACAGAATTTCTAAATATTTTACTGATGGAGATAGGGCAAAAGTACCAGTACTGCTATACAGCAATCCATCCATCAATTACACACTTTTTTTCTGTATCGATTTATTATAAGCTATGGTCCGTCATTGGCCTTCTCTCCTTTACTCCGCGATTGAAAGAGCACGTTCAGCGAAGCTGTCGAGCCGAAGAAACCTCCTCCCCTGTTCTTGAGGTTGCTCACCAATGTCACCATAGCTAGAAGAGAAAATCTCATCAGTTCGGAAGGCCACTGATTATTTGGAAGGGGCCACGATAAAAATACCGGGAGCAACAACAAACAATCCTTCTCACATAGGTGAATTTAGATGCGAATTGTCAAGGGAAGAGTTGTTATTGGGTGACATTTATGAATGAAATCTTCTGTCCTTCGAATAGTATGGCTGGGCTCTCAATACGACTACGAATTACGTGAGATAAAGAACATGCCCTTACCGCACGCAAACCAGATGACGATGTCAAGTCGATCCGCTAACCGATTGACCTTCCGTGTGCGAGAGAAATACAAGCGCAAAGACAGCAGCTCCATGCTATACAGACGTTTCAGGAATAACACTGTCTACATCGAAATGGATAAACGGATCACAAAATGGGGGACATGTCAGTTGGACGCCGTCTTAAGGAGGAAGTCAAGAATGGATCCGATCCAAGAGCCATGAACAGAATACCTGAACCACAAACTGTCGACGTACTTGTTCTATGCAGAGGTCAAACAGGTGCTCCGTCTTGGTTACTATGACGAGCAGTAGCATACCATAGACAATAGACAAGTATAAGCGGAGCCTAGAGAACCAGATGGTTCTTGGCTTTAGCAGTGCATGTTCCTGTTGGTTTATCTGCGGTCCGTATCACAAAGCATAGACTCGTAGAACAGCTAATCCAACAAGCTGAGCGAATTCTAATAACAAAGATACATTCCTATTATTATGAGTATCCTCCTGGAAAGGAGGATGGGGGTATTCTAGCTAGTTACCTATGTATATACAACATACGTGGCTACCAATATCCGGCTACGTACGGCGCTGGAGCGCCGTACGCGCAGGATAAGCAGCATTTGCATTCCGACACTACTTTTCAATAGCCAAGGTCCTGTGCTATATGTAAATGTCCCTCTGATTACCGCTCGAATTAAAATGAGAACTCGACGGCCAAATTAAGCCTTGTATAGAGAGGCCTAATTGTGCAGGAGACTACATTAAGGGAGGAGGAGTTATTCTGTCCCCCGTAGGTGGTAGAAGAAATTGCTATCATAATTAGGCCACGGACCACAGCAACCAAAAATAGGATCGGATGGTCTGGTTCTGCCTTTTCAATTCATGCATGACTAATTTTGATCGGACTCTCGCAAGCCTGTTAGGCCGCTTGCCTACTCTAAGTTGCCTGATGTTGAAATAAGCTTTTGCGGATCACAACTCGGGATTACGTACTTTACTGGTACGGAGTAGCACTGCTATCCCGTATGAGGTGAGGCGCGCATTGAGACGACTGACTCCTGAGCGCTCATTGGACATCGGTACCGGTAAACTCTCTACGGTACCCGTGGCGTCGGCGGCGTCGCGGCGGGTGTACAAGGATTTGCCAAGCCAACTCCTTACCGTCCCTCACCGCCTGAGGAATAAACCCACCTGAGGAATAATTTTACCCCAAAACGCGAAAAATCGCGAATATTTCACACCGCGATATATCAGCCAATATGGCTTCAATGGAGCTCGCACTTGCAGCATTACGTTCAGCGGATCCTGGAGAAAAGCCCAATATCAGTTTGGTTGCAAGAACATACGGTGTTAGCCAATCGGGCCTTTATAAACGTTTTCACGGTGTTACAGGCTCAAAAGAAGAGCAATACGATAAGCAACGAATACTCACCACCACGCAATCACGAGCGCTTATAAAATGGATAAATCAACTCACCGAGCGAGGCTTGCCCCCTACGAATTCAATGTTGGCGAACTTTGCAAGAGAAATATCTGGTAAAGAGCCTGGGAAAAACTGGGCTTCACGCTGGCTCAAGGCTCATTCGGATAAGGTGATTTCTCGCTATTCAACGGGCCTTGATTCGGATAGAAAAAAGGCAGATTCGGCATATAAATATGCTTTATATTTTGAGCTTATTGGACGGAAAATACGGCAATATAACCTCGGCCCAGAGCAAATCTATAATATGGATGAGAAGGGCTTCATGCTTGGAGTAAGCACAAAACGGAAAAGAATCTTCACTCGGCGCAAATATGAGCAAGGAGGCTATAAGCAGCATCTTCAGGATGGAAATCGAGAATGGATTACAACAATTGGTTGTATTTGTGCCAATGGAACTGCTTTAGCGCCTAGTCTTATTTTTATGGCAAAATCGGGCTTTATACAGGATTCTTGGCTTCAAGATTACGATCCCCAAACACAGAGATGTTTCTTTGCAGCCTCAGAGTCAGGGTGGACTAATAATGATATCGGATATCGCTGGTTGGTGGATGTTTTTGATAAAGAGACAAAATCTCAAGCAAGCCGGGGATGGCGCCTTCTTATCCTCGATGGGCATGGATCCCACGTTACAATGAAGTTTATTGAATACTGCGACTCGAATCGAATTCTATTAGCAATCTTTCCGGCTCATGCAACACATACTTTACAGCCTCTTGATGTCGCTCTTTTCTCGCCTCTTTCTAACGCTTATACGAAGCAATTGGACGATTTTATAAGGGATAGCCAAGGCTTCACCCGGCTCACTAAACGTGACTTTTTTCGCCTTTTTTGGGCTAGCTGGAATGAGGTTTTTATAAGCAAGAATATCAATTCAGCATTCAGAACGACTGGCCTATATCCCTTTGATCCGGAGATTGTTATCAACAAAATTCAACAAGAAAATCACCAGCCGGCCATCCTCAAGCGAATCCGGAGCTTCAATTATTCCTCCAGAAGATTGGAGACGGCTTGAGAAGCTTGTTAAAACTGTTGTTAACAATATTTATGATGAAAAGGCTATGCAGCTTCGAGAAACGGTGTCACATCTTTCTACTCAGCTTATCTTGCTTCAAAATGAGAATCAAGGCCTAAAAAGAGCTCTCATAAATTCAAAAAAGCCTAAAAACAAGAAACAGCCTTTATTACTAGGTTTACCATCAGAACAAGATGGTGGAGCGCTTTTTATGAGCCCTACTAAGGTTCAGCAAGCTCGTGATATTATTTCTCAAAAAAATGACGAAGCCGCGCAGAAGCAGGCTCATAAAGATGATAAAAAGCTTCAACAACAGCTTAAAAAGCAAGCTAGAGAGGCTGAAAAGGTTGAAAGAGCTCAAATCCGACAAGAAAAACGTGAACAGCGTGAGCAAGAGGCTGCGGAAAAGCAACGGCTTAAGGACGAGCAAGAATTGGCTAAGCTAGCTGATTTACAGCTTCGAAATGATGTTATAGCAACTCCAAAGGCTTCAAAAAGGCCTACAAAGCAAATTTCTAGGCAAGCAAAGCCAAGAGCGCAACCTGAGGCTCATGTGGAGGATAATGAGGTAGTTGTTACTACAAACCGTAGGGGCCGCGCCATACGGCCCCCTGCACGTTTTCGCGATTAATTTTTATGCTTTTTAGATTCGCCATAGCTTATTTAGTGCTACACCAGAAATTCATTATATTTAATTATTATGTGGTGTTGTAAAGCTTCAAAATATTCTGTACAGTAAGCCGTTGAAATTATTCCTCAGGTAGGGTTATTCCTCAGGCGGTGAGGGACGGTACCGTCCTTCACCGCCTGAAGAATAAACCCACCTGAGGAATAATTTTTCCCCATACAAAATCAATAAAACCTACCAATTTCAACTTCGTATAACTCACCCAAGTTTTAATATAAATTAATAAAAATTTAAATATAGATTAATATAATATTAAATTTATATTTTATAAATTTAAAATTTCTAATAGCTTTTATTAAAGCCTATAAAATTAGTATAAAAGTTAAAGATTTTTTAAGAAATTAAATTTTTAAATATACTAAAAGTATTAAAGTAGAACTATTAAATTTTTATTTAATATAAAATAATAAACTAATTTTAAATAAGAATATTATATTTTTATACTATTATAAGTATAAATTTCTAATATTAATATAAAATTTAATTTTTAATTAATAATCTATTAAAACCTTAAAAATATTATTATATATGTTAATAATAAAATAATAATAAATTAATTATATAAAATAAAGTATAATATTTAATATAATATAATTTTTATAATATAAAGTATTAAATTTAATTAAAAATTTTAATTTTTAAAATAGAATAAAAATTCTAAAGTAAAATTTTTTAAAATATTATAAAATATTAATTATTTAAAATATAAGAATAAAATTTTATATTTATATAAAAATATTATAAAATTTTTATATTATTAAATAAAATTATTAAAATTATTATTTTTTATATAAAATAAATTAAAAATAATCTTAAAGATTTAATTTAGCATTTAAGTCTATATTTCTTAAAAAAAGACTAAAATTTTAAGAAATTTATTAACTAAATATTAAAAATTATTTTAATTTTATTTATAACTATTTTCTATTATAAATATTTAATAATAAATGTATTTTATAGTATATTTTATAAAAATTTAAACTATTTTTAATTTTTATCATTTATTTCCTAAAATTTCTATAGATTAATAAAAAAAATTATATATTATATAAATTTAATAATTATTTTATATATAATTACTATTATTTATTTTATAATTAATATTTTAATATATATTATTTATTGCTTTAGAATATATAGTTAAAATATAAAAAAGTTAATTTTATTTTGACTATATATTAAAAAAATTAAATAAAAATTTGCTAATAGTAATATTTTAATATTATATAATATATTATTACATTTTACACTTATAATAATTAATAAATAAGATTCTATTAAGCTTTAAATAATTATTAAAAAAGAGTATAATTTATCTTCTAATTAATCTTTCTATATTTATTTATGAATTAATTTATTACTTTTTAATTATAATATAATATTATGTCAATCTATATTTAAATTTTTATTAATTTATATTAAAATTTGGGTAAGTTATAAGAAGTTGAAATTGGTAGGTTTTATCAATTTTGTATGGGGAAAAATTATTCCTCAGGTGGGTTTATTCCTCAGGCGGTGAAGGACGGTATAGGGTTAGTCCCTCCGGGCGTAATAAACATCATTCATTCCTTTCCCGGAGGATGGTCATTATATGTAATATGATCCACGCTTTACAAGCAGGCTCACCCCGTAGGGCAGTTGGACCGCCCTTGCTCCCTACTCTACGCTTCGAGCTAAACCAACAGAAAGATCGATGTTTGATGGCACGCATCGATTTGGAACGGTGTATCCGCAATGGATTAGGAATATTGAGCTTATGGCTCTGGCACTCCAGAATTTGAAGGTGTTGTCTATCACGAATTCGACGTTGGGGAATAGTGAGGATGATTTTGAGTATAGGCAGTTGAGGCGAGTCATACAGCTTTGTACTAAGCTGGAGACGTTTCGATTTCAGACTGTTGCAGTGTTTTTGGGGGAGATTGATGCCGGTCATTTACCACCGGTCAACTTTATTGACGCGCTTGATTCCGCCAAAAAGAGGCTGGAAGAGTTCGACCTTGATCTCAAGGAATCAAACTAATCCGGCCCGCCGGAGGACTGGGTCTTTACTAGCCAATATCTTGCTTCGTTTACACGCTTGGAGTCTCCGCGTCTGGACGGATTCTCGTTTTGTCATCACTTGGTAGATGAGAGTCCGAGGGCCTCTGGCACAACGACATGTCTGACTGATATCCTGCGACCTACGGTACGATTCTTGACGGTGATGCTTGTTCACGAGGGACAGGTCTGGGATGATGTGTCCCATCTGGGGCATGTCGCAGGCACGAAATTTCCGCAGCTGGAGGTGGTGACTATTGAAAGGGAAGATGGGCGAGATGGGATATTGTTTCGCTCCTAGAGACAGGAAGTGCGGGAAGCATTTGAGCAGGAATATTATTGTGATCAGAATGTGGTATTTGATGATGTGTATAATTACGATAGAGGTCATGATTTGTAGAACAATCATCTATCCTGATTTCGTTGTATTCATTCATACCTGCCATTCCATTCGTAAGTCATTAACTCCCTGAAAACGTTGATCCAACGACTTCCGTGGCCAACTCCCACGTTTTTTACTACCCTGTTCTTTCCTCGGGTTCCATTCAGTCCCAGTCTCACACATCCGACTTTTGCAACAGCATATCAATAACCTTCTAACGCTGGTCCATATTCCTCTGCAGTCCCAAATACTTCAATCGGATAGCGTCGAGTTTTTGCTGATGCAAACGAATCACTTCATCAGTCACTTTGGCGAGCCTGGGTTCTAGATCGGAAACTGTCCAAGAAGGCATGTTGCGCATAAAGGTATCGTTTTTCTGAGAGAGGGTTTTCGCGAATTTCTAAAGATAGAGGGTGTGGTTAGTTCAGGGTTTCTGGGCTAGATATCATGTCATAGGAACTATATTCGAACGATGATAGGATGGAGCGGTGCATACCTTCTTCTCTTTCTCTAACTTCGTGGTAAAAGATTTTCTACCTTGCGCAATCTGAGGAAACAGTCTATCGAAGTCCCGATCTAAAAGCGTCGCTCCCTGATTTTCTTCAGTCCTGACAGTCGCAACCTCTGGAGCCATCGAAGCACGATCTTTCTCTCCCTGAATAGGAGCATCAATGTGCGGAAGAGAGCGCTGGGCTATTTGTTCCATACGTGCGGGATTGTTGTAAATCTGAAGGCTAGTGCTGACTCGCTTGGTGGTAGACGCGTCTGCTTGCTTGTCGGAAGTCTTTGCTGGAGTCTGGTGGGGACGTTTGACGGTTTGGCTTGGGGGAGTATCGCCTTCACTAGACTCATTTTCTTCGGCCTGCTCTGTGTAAGGGGATTTGCGTGCTCGCTTACGAGTGGTAGCGGTTGTCTCCTAAGTTGATAGTGTAGTAGTTGGGGAGTCTAGCTCGAATGCAGTCATCTCTGCCCCTAAAATAGTGAGTAATAATAGCAAGTCAAAGCTGGGGGCATGACTTACTAATAGCCTGACCAGCATTGGTGATATGAGTGCTAGAACGCTGAGCCCCAGAAGTTGAAGGTGGCTGCGGGGTGTTGAACGGACCACGACGCACTGCTGGTTTGGAGCTCTGAAAGGCTTGCAAAAGCTCAGCATATTGCTGTGTGTTTTGCTTCTCTGGGCTGCTTTCTACTGACTCCATGATGCGTAATTGGCTGGGTGGTATGGGACGAGATGTAAGAGGGGTTGTTATTTCTGTAATGACCCGTTGACGAGGCGTCTCGATGAAAGCAGCTGGATTGTTTTGTGTCCCAGTTCAAAGAAGATGGCAAGGTCCCGTTAAAAAGATATTTTGAGGAATAGTTTGATAGAGAGAAGGAGGTTAAGTCTGAAAAGAATAAAGAGGTTGAGGTTATGGTAGAAATGCCTAGAAAGGATGAGGAGTGTTAGACAAATTACCGACCTACACATTATTGTGAAAAAATTTTTATTAGATATTCTTTCTTTCTCTAGGCAGCAGTAGGTGGACCATGATGTTTTATTTGCCCCATTTAGCACACGTCTCTGATTCGACACCTAGGGCGTTATCATTCTACTCAACCCTGCTGTTGACTTAGGTATATAACTTACTACCTCTATGATTTATTTCTACTTCTACCTATTCTTACTACTTACCTATCTTCTTTGCTACTTGACTCATTTTTCTGACTTAAAATTCCTCGTCGGTCGACATCCAGGCTCTCAATACAAATATGAAATCTACCCAACTACCTTCGTCCTAAGTAGTTGAAGGACCTGGAGGCGAATATTAGTCTTGTTGAACACCGCATCAAAGTGCCTATTCATTGCTATTCCATACCATTTCACAAGACAAGGAGAAGAAACAATCAACCTTGGAACACTAATCTTATCAATCCCACCCTGTTTGATCTATCCATCACAGCTGATGTCTGGTTTCCCACAATTGATGCAACGGCCATCCATAACATGGAGAACGTTGAATAATCACCTCTTACCTACTTCATGGATGCTCGTCCAGCAGTTTGGCGAGATTTTAGGCGGCATCGAATTCAGCTCTCTACAGACAAAGCAGGATCTGATCATGGCCACAAAGTTTCCTGGATTTTCTAGCCAGATGCCGCTGCACGGACACTGTCACCCTCATACGTTTTGTTAGGTCGGCGCATTCAAGGATTGTAAGTCGCTCCAATCACGTTGATCTCTTACTTGTCACTAACTCAGCACGGAATATAGGAATCTCGCCCTCGACATAGGGCTGATGTTATTGAAAGTGATGTGACCGACCCTCTTTGGATGCAGTATATACGCACTGGGGACAGTGGCAGTAATATACTGAGACTGGTGATGAAGACGAAATGAGCACTGATGGGGCTGATGAAGCCTGTGCCTTACCGTAACCTACGTTGCCGGCATGTATGCATAGGTATCCCTTAATACGCCTCAACAGCAAGAAAATCTAGCTGACCTGCAGACAGAACAAAAATATCTTAGAAAAAAGTCCTCATCCTGCGCTCGAATATAACCATACACCACTCGATCCCCGTTGCTAGCAGTAGTCAGCCATCTCATTAACTTACATAATGACAGGAAGCCCTAGTTATATGAGTAGATGGCGGTACTGTATTAGGCGTAGCGCCATATAGGCGAGCTCGCCATATCAGGCCATTGCCACACAGTAGTTGACACCAGCACCCTCCATATCATCACAATCGAGAGATTACTACGTGCCATTCCGATCCCATGACATAATACCTGATGTACTGAAGCTGATATTTCTATATATTGGCTGTTGTTTCTTTCTTTTGCTCCATCCCCCCTTCTATCCTGGTCTTTTATGATCCAACCTTCGACCCTCCACCTACAAATAGAGCACCCTCAAGACCGCAAGAACAAGAATATTTTTACTCACGAACGGTTTCTTTCGCAAACCAAGAACTTCACCATGGATTCTGGTATGTTTTTTGATTCTAACGTTATATGATTTTCCACTGGTCTTACGCTTACCATCCAATTACAGGATATGATACCATCAAGCCTATAAGGCCAAGCCCCAATGCTTCATAGATTCAGTCATCACAACATCACTATTTCCACTTTCCCAAGATCGATTATCTGTGGGACGTGAGAATCATGCCGATACCAGACAGCCCTCTTCCAGAGACACAGATAACAGCACATCAACTACACGCCGAGAAACCCCAAGCCCAGAAGATTGATACCAAAAGACGAAAAAGATCTATAACTGCTGCGAAGGAAAAGCAGACGAGTACCAACCGACCAGAAGTCCCATTGGCTATGGTGACCCGATCCCAGAGCTCTCGAAATGCGGCAACAAAACAAGCTTCTAATGAGACAACAACTCAGACACCGAGTGCTCCTCAAGATCCTCCAGCTACTGCTCTGACCAGGCCTAGCGGCTACACTTGTGCCAATACCTATGCTGTCAATTCGGACATTTGACAGTCACGTCAGAAAGAGCAACATTCTCGAGCTCTTAATACCCATACTATTGCTCTGCACAAGACTACCAAGAACCCGCATTTAGAGACAGGGTGGCTCGCGATGCTGGAGTCAAGTCAAGAAAATCATCAGATGGCTGTTCGCGAGATAAAGGGTCACTGCTGCAGCAACGTCGATACCTTACACTCCACCGCCACCTTCTCGCAACCTGGCTCCATCTGACCTCTCTCCGGCTACTCCATCCGTGCAGAGAACATTATTCTCTATCCCAGCCATACCTCTTGAATTTCCAAATGAAACTGGACCTCTCGGATTTGGGCCTGGGAATCACCGAGTAGCCGGGCTAGCGCTGGCCGAACGCAAACCCACTATCAGAAGAGCAATTTTTGGCAGGTAAAGATCCCTAAGCTAAACAATTGGTCTCGCTCATCAATGAAAACGAAAAGCCTACTCCAGTTCCCGATGTGAAGAAGAGTGATCAAAAGAAGTTCTTACTCATCAAAAACGAGAACTTTCCTACAACTTCGGATGGTAAGAACAACCAACAACCTTTTTTGATTATATGGAGGCATTCGAAGATCCCTGCCGTAAAAATACCAAGCCTCTGTCGATCGCAGTTCTTACTCGTTTTAGAATCAACACACGCGTCTCTATTTCCCCTGCCAATGGCTGCCCCCTCTTTTTTCTAGTCGACTGCACAAGTTAAACACTCCATCTTGCAAGCCATCTGGAGCAGACCCTGATCATTAGCCATCCACTTCGACCAACTGAAGGCTTGCGGAAACATCTATAAATCTCTATGTGGTTTGTTGGGGGAGGCTGTTGGCGGCAACCAGTCTCAGGGAGGACACATCTCATGCTAGTCGGAAGGTATGCATGGAACCGCAACTTATGAATTAGAAATTTGTTACTGACTAACTCTATTTCTAGCCACCGAACCTCGCGCACTGTCGTACCGCAAACAATCCTCCGCCGACCCTCATCCTCAGAGATCAACCTCTACTAAGCGGACCAAGACCGATCCGATCCTAAGCCTTGCGACACAGGAAAAAGTTGCCAAGCGGAAAGTCGAGTCCATCAAAAAAAAAATCGCGCAAACGAGAAACCACGTTATGATGAACGTTTACATCTGAAAGAGGTGTTCCAGGGATCCTTGGGGTGTTGTCCATTTGCACTTCTGGCAATGCTAGTCATACACTGGAAAATCCCCTTTAAGTTTTCTCTTGTTCGAACACCCGATGAGGAGTGAAAATATTTGTTGACAAAATCATCTGCATCAAATACACCGGCAACGGTATTCTGTTGGGATACCAACTAGACCAAAAAGCAGCGCGCATACTAGATGATCTAGTATGGTAAGATATAGCTAGCAACGAGGATCACATGGGATGCACAGGGAGGGACAAATGTCTCAACATATTCTCTACGGGTATCCAACGTGGCCTAAAAGCCGGCTTAGCGCTTCATGCCGATACCCTACATGTCCGAGTGGAATAAATTAGTGGTGCAGAAACCGATATCGACATGATATCTGATAAGCAAGAACAGCCGCTGAAGGTTCATGAGAACTGGCTCAGCTTTGGTCGAGTACATGAGAGGAGACCTTAGTGATTGACTTCTCACCACTGGTTCTTGAACTTGCAGAAGGATTCTCACAGGAGGGCTTTGAAGCTGCTCCCAGTGTATGGTTTAGTGTCCTGCATGATATGATTTGAGGGGTTAGTTCAGGAAGCGACTTTCGTCGTTATTGCTTGGACTAACATTTATGACACGGGCCATTGGGCAAGATATCCATTGGCGGAAGTTTATGATGGCATACGAAACGATGTTCTTCAATCGCAAATGGATAACTGGCGCAACCCAGCTGGCTACAGCCTTCTGTTGGATGGGTTGTAGGGTTTACCCTGTACCGGACGTCTTTTTGGTGCGGTGGTTAATCCAACACCACCATGGCGAAGGTGGCTGTTATTGGATCATCTTTTGTTGACGTCACCAACTAGACCAAAAAGCACCTTGCATACTAAATGATCTAGTATGGTATGATATAGCCAGCAGAGGTGGAGATTTCCACATTTCCAATCCAACGACATGAAAAACACCGAAAATACTCAGGCCGTAACAAGCCATATTTTGCAAGCATTACAGACAGTTCAACACATCATGCCCAGTTTCGAACAGGATGACAACCCTTTTGAGTTTTTGGTCTGCGAATTGCCTGTAGGAGCCCTTCAATCTGACGTCCTACCATTCTCCATGCAGACTATTCACTTAGTTCTTGAAAAGTGACAACCAGGCCATTTTCAGGAGGTGCAGTTGCCAACCGAAAATAAGATGGAAGGAGAATCCCGAGGTCTTGAAAGCCGGAAATGGAGAGTGAATACCGCTAAAAACGATGCGCCGTTATGGATCTCTCCATAGCGTCTGGTGCTATATACCTAGGTATCCTGAATACGGCTGACAAATCTACCCAGATACTTATGGCATTCGAGAACTCGGGAGACTCGCCGGGTAGTGCATGACGTTAGAGCTCATTAGTAAAAAGCGAGTACCCAAGCCGCAAAAATATAACAATATTGCATAGACAACCTTGTCTAATCCACGTATGGTACCTACTCCATTGCTCCGGGTCTATGACTGGCACGAACAAAACCATGGAGATGGTCAATATTCATGAATATCGAATGGCTCAATCTTCTCCAATTTGGCCGGTAATCCTTTTTCGGTGCTCCAACCTTTTCCACGCATCGATAGGTTTGTTCATTGTATATCCAGGTTACGAGAGAAAAATGTAAGGATTGTTTGCCATAACAATGGCTAAAAAAAATACTGGAAAGGTCATTCCTATAACCAGTCACTGATACACCGGCGTAATCGCTTGATTGGTGTTGATTCTCGGGAATGCCCGTCAGCCTCGCGGTCGACAGTAAGCCTTTGATTACGATATTATTTGTTGCAGGCATCAACTGAAAATTGCCCTGCAAATCGAGGCTGCAATCTGATTGAAAGGTATTAGCTAAGTTAGTCATAGGAAAAATTCACTCAGATCGGAACAAGGATGGAGATTCTTCGATGATGGAGCTAAAAGCTGCCATGCAGGGGCCAGGGCTGCTGTTCACTTGATGTGTTGAAGAATAACCCGGCATATGACAATGGATTGCGCAAGCCACAGAAAGGCAATTGTGTATGAAGTATGAGCCGAAATTATACCGCGTATGAATTGTCCATCGCACAAAGAAGTGAACATATACATACTTGTATCGATTTCAAGTATCATACAAATATGTGAGGCACCAATGCGATGGCCTCTGATGAAAAGCTGGTGAAAGCTTTACTCAGTAGTTCTAGTAGTCAGTATGTTTCTAAAATCCCAGTTGAGAGTTACTTTATATAGCTATGGAATCACTTATCATGCCTATTTATGGTTCAAATATGTTGATAAACCCCAGGCGATATATACAAGAGAATGGAGGACAACACAATAGCGTTGCTCGAACCGTAGAATGAATAACCCATAACGCCTGAAGATATAGAGCTACAAACTGCGGTGTTGGTACAAAATTGTATAATTGGTCCACCCCACGGAGTATTTGTCTCTCAACGGAAGGTAACAAACAATCCTATAAGTAGACCAAGGGCAAACAGAGCGTTACACGGCGGCCGTGTGTTACTTTGCAGAGCTTTTCGCCATGAGGCGTTGGCTTCCATAAAAGAGACCCCATGGTTCGTTGACGTAATTTGAATATGTTCCCAAGAGGTAAAGCTTCAGCACCTTCAGGAACGATTTAATGGCGAGTTACCGGCACAGAATTGGCACCGATTAGGACAAATAACGCGATGCAATTCTTCCAGAAAGTTTGCTTCTGTCACATCGAACCGACGATAATTTACAACGAGCTTGGCTGCTGAGTACCGCCACGTGTCGTCAAACTTATTGAGGAACTGTGCGGAAATAGTAGCAGTGTAGACATAGAGGGAGTTTTTCCCCGCATCGTGAAAAGCGATAACTGTGACCTGTGAAGAATGAGTCAGGACCAAGTGTTGATATAGTTGGAATGTAGACCTACCTGGAACGACTGACACGAGGATGGACCTGTCCCTGAGATTACAGTATTCTTTGTTGTATCGTAAGCTTGCTCATTTCTCTGTTTCTGGGCCAAAGCAATCAGTATGGCGACGAGGTAAGGATCCTTGGCCGTGACTTGGAGCGAATCTCTTCCCCGATTTCTATGCTGTTCAATAAGAGACTTTCGAGAAGCTCTTTTATGACTTCCAATATGCCTTTCGCGGTGTTTCCGAATGGTATCAAAAGTGATACAAGCAAGCCTAGAAGGACTAGCACTAGACTGGAAGACGGCTTTCGTTTCAAGCCATGCGACTGGCCGGTCGTTACAATGAAAAGATAGCCGAGAGGATTGCTGGGAGGATGACCTACATCGCATCAGCACGCCAACTTGTATTTGTTGCCAGAGGGACTCACGTTGCAGGTTGTAAATCATAAGCACGAAGAATCTCCTGCAAGAGTTTTCCCTTGTCTGAGAATGTACTAAATTCGCCGAGCGCCCAACGAACGTACTGAGCATCGCTAGACAGTTCCGAGCCTATAGTGCGACTTGGCGTATTATCTGTGTCGCAAGAAGATCGGGGTTGTTGTGGTAGGTCGTCATTCATTTTCACGAAGCTGCAGTCCAACTCTTTCAAGTGGTCCGAGAATGTCCAGGCTATGGGATCCACGTAGAGGTGAGGATGATTATGGATGATGTAATTGAGCGAGCCTTCCTGACTGATTCTTCCAATAACTGCAGGAGGATACTTGCCGACATCGTTACGGCGCAATTGCTTCGCTGGAGGTGTCTGAAGATCGGCTTCAGCTTTCCGCTTGATGTGAAGTGAAGAGGTCATTTTGATCGACGTAGACGAACCACCATAGGTACTGGAGACAGGTCATTTACAGTGACAGTAAAGAAGGTAAGGATGCGATGACAAGGGTTTATTTAGCGATACGTAGAACCTCCCAGTTGTTTTGTTGTTAGCAGGAAATGCCATTAGTGCCACCAGGTGACCAGGCTCCTGCACTTTCGATTGATTCCATTTATAGTCTAGCTTATCTCAACACAGCCGCCCTGCGATTTTTCTACCGATCCGGAGGCGGAAAAACTTATTTTTCCAGCTCGGCGCGGAAAAAAATTTCAAGGCCGGCTGACGCCGTTTTGGGCGGGCGGTGAATAAAAATAGGGAAATGATAGATCGACACCCCGGCCAGAACCACGTCAAAATTATCAAGTATTTCTCCCCCAAAATCGCATAAATATTGATAGGAGTTTTGTAGGAATATTGCGCTATATTATAAATTATTAGAGGACTAGTTAATATATATAGTAATGTATATAGTAATGTATATAGATTAATATAGCAGCTCATCGCTATTCTTTTAGGGTTATGTTGCAAGCTCGGTATTATATGAAGAGCTAGCTTGACTGAGAAGGCGGTGATGCTGGGAATATGGCAGTATCTAGCCAATTAGAAGTGAACATGTATTTAGTGTCTTGGCGCGTAGTCCGCGCTAACAGCCGGAAAAGAAGGGTATCTCGCGATCCCCCGGCTCAGGAGCACTTTTGAAAAAAAAAAAAGAACATCTTCACACATACAATTTTACAGCGTACACCTGTGTTACCGTATTTTAGCAACTTCCAAGGTTGCGACAGGTTACAAGCTTTCTGGCCCTCGCTACGCTCGGGCTTGGGATGGAAATTCATTAACAGTGGTTTATGTAATCAAAATGTGCCATTTTTAGCCAATCAGAGAGCATGGTTCAAACTATTTATATAAAGCATTCTTACTGGTCTACTTCTATCTATTATTTACTTGATTATTTACTGTTACGTACGCTTGCTTGTCAACTGGGGTCCTCACGTACGTGAACTCGGCATGGATTTATATGGCGCATGTACGTACGCTCATCGTATATGAGCTTGATTCCGTGCCTGTCAATTGGCCTGTATGCTTGCTCGTACGCTGGCTTGATTCCTGTCGGAAACTTCGGTCGATACCGTCGGAGTATAACTAGGATAGTTATATTAACGGAAGAAGTTAATATATTCTGATGTACGAAAGGCTGTATGAGCGTAAAGTCTTAAAGAAGTAAGGCAACTGAATATCCTGTTCGATAGAAGAACGTATACTCAAGTTATCACAGTTAATCAAAGACAATAGAATAAAACTAATTACATGGTAAATGAGCGTCCTTATATATTCCATCGTCAGTAGATCTGGTAGAGCCAATTGCTGCCAATGGCTCTACTGGCTCCATTCGAGCATATCGAGCCTTGCCCTAACAACGGCTCGACTGGCTCTACTACCCTAACCCTAGCGGTTACGGATAATCCTTTGTTCCATCTTGCATTAGTTTCCGTGCGTGGGTTCTTGATTCATTGGCTGTAGTTTCTCGGATTCTCTGACAATTCCGTGCCTGTCAACTGGTCCGTATGCTTACTCTTTAACGCAGAATTTGACTGTATATATATGAAGTATAAGATTATTCTAATCTATATACTATCTTATTCTTCACATCTCTTACAGCCTCTTGATGTTGGTTGTTTTGCAGTTTTAAAATGATATTATGGGTAATTAGTTAAGCAATAGATAAGGTATAGTTTTAATTATATTGATAAAATTAACTTTTTAACAGCATTCCCACAGGCTTGTATGGTAGTATATAAAGCTTAAACTATTCAGAATAGCTTTGCAGCCACTGGATTAGTGCCTTTCAATCTAGATTGAGTTATATAATAGCTTACTATTTAATTAAAGACACCAACCCCCCCTCTGTGACAGTGGTCAAAACCTGATATTGAGGCTATCTCGCTAACTAGGTGCACCGGGTCTACAGGCAATATCAAGCATGGAAAAAGAAAGAAAGAAGAAGTCAGAATCCGCCTTGCTGAGAGCCTCTTTATGTGCTCCCTGTGCGAGGCTCCTTTCCCAATACAGTACCGCTGGGAAGGCGGTTCCCAATATGGCCGTTGCTAGGGCTGTAGCCCTATCTCGCGATATCCTCCTGTTGTCGGTCCTTTCCGGAGCCGCGCCGGCGACGTACCACGTGCTTGGTGGCTTCCGCATGTCTAGCTGTATGGGTGGCTGTCACACATATTGTGAGAGAAGATAATTAGCCATTTCTTGTACAAGAGAATACTAGGGGGATAATCCACGTCAATCTAAATCAAGCATCCATTTGACAAGCGATTCCTCCTTAAATTGAGATAATTTATGGTTATTGGCGCGTATTATCTGTTAATATAAGACTCCGTGCATTCAATCTTGGAGAGTTGTACAAGCAATCATATAGATCCTAACAGCTTCACGAATACTACAAATTCTTCCATTTTTCAAGTCAGAAATAGCTAATTCAATTTTTCCCTCATCCTGAGCAGATTTTAGGGTGTCTTTTTTGCAAATTAGTGGCATTTTGACGCGTTGTAATGTTGTAAATCAATATAAAGCGCGTTTCCGGAGAGGCCGGCTCGCTTACGTGGCCGGTTCGCTTACCGATTACGTTATTTCCGATTCCTGATTAGGTAATTCGGGGGTGTCGATGTATTCTCCGGGGGTGTGTCGATCTATTGGATCCCTAAAAATAACACTAATCCTTATTCAGACGAGTGTATATGCCTATGCGAATAGTTCAACCTGACCTAGCTCTTGTCTCAAAGTTGCTCCGACTCTAGCTGGTCGGAATCACATGACCCTACAGGACGCTAGACCTAGGTATCGTTTCCGAATCTACAAATCTTGTAGGGGTGGAGATTGCTAGGTACGGACTCCGGAGAGCTAAAGAGGTCACGTGCGACCAACTCGACGGCCCAGAGCTGTGGCGACCCGACACAAGAACAACAGGAGACAACAGAAATATCAGGATAACTAGTGTACAGGGGTTTTAATATAGGATATGAATGCATTAATAACGAAATTGGACCTTCTTCATCACAGACCCTCCAGTATCACCAGTGTCAGGGTTGTGCTTGCCGGTCTTTTTAAGGATGTTCTCAGGCGAATAAGAAATGAAATGAAGAGGCTTGGTAGAACTATTGGTAGGTGAGCAATCACGAGGTCGGTAATTTGGAGCAGCCTGTGAAGTGGAACGCTTGCGTCTCTTGCGAATAGTTTTATTGGCATAAGGACCATGGCCATCCTTCAGGTATCCGGTTCTCTCATAAAAAGGGCGACTGTGGTCCAAATGATACTTGCGCTCGACCGGACGTCCATCAAGGTATGAGATATACACGGACGCACGCTCTCCAAGTTCTCGAATAATAAAGGTCTACGCCAACGTTCCTTGAGCTCCCAGATTTCTTCTGATTGATGAAGACCTTCTATCCAGGAACCACTTCTCGAACGATCACTCATCTATGATATCGGTCCTTGATCAAGTCACTCTTCTTGGGAGAGTACACTCGAGCCAGTTCTTGGATTCCAGCAAGGGTCGAAACATGACTGGTAATAGCGGTCGGCGCCTCGGATGGGTCAATGGGGACTAGGTTTGGGTGACCTTGAGCCTCCACAATTGACGGTGGTGCACTCGCGAGCCCAAATAAAATTTCGTAAGGGGAGTATCGCAAATGTTGGATGTGGCGTGTGTTGACAGAATGAACAGTATCTGGTAGCGCAACGTCATATTCGATGGAAGATTTTCACGAAACGGTCTCAAGAAACTTGTTGTGGACTTGAATCATCCCCGCACTTTTCGAAGACCCCGATGGAACATGTTCGTCCTTGATTCTTTTCTCCATCAACAGTATTTGTACCTCCCTGCTCCACGAAGTATGATCCGAGATCCCAATAAACAGTATGCGGCTTCGGAAAATGACGAAGGTATTCAGTGGGCATCCGAGGGGGAGGGATAAGCGACTAGGTATTGGGAGAAATACTCGACAAGGTTCATAATGAAACGATTTCCACGGCCGGTCTCTGGCAACGGACCCACGAAATAGACTGCAATGATCTGGGACGGAAAATTTGTTTTGATGGGGTAACGCAGAGCAGCTCTTTGGACAGTAGCGTGACGCGTGCACTGGACGCACCCCCCTTGGAGGATGTATCGCTCAATGTCATCGGATCTTTTGGCCAAGTGTACCATCGATCAAGTCTAGCAAGAGTGCCAGCTTTGCCATAATGTCCAGACCGGTCAAGGGCTTCGAAAAGAATACTATTCACCTTGCATTCGGGGACATAAGAGCTTACCATAGGACGGACGAGTCTGCCAAAGGTATCCTCCGTCTAACAAGAACTGATCGGATAAATTTCCTGCTTCAAGCAGCTGGTACGTGGCACTCCACCATTCAGACATTCGACATGAGTCTGGCCGGGAAAGAGACGCGTCGAAGCTTTGAACAAAGACGGTAGGACAAATAGAGAAGACTGAGACGCCATCCAGAGTACCTGAGTTTATGACCTCAGATTGTTGGCTAGCATCAAGTGACTTCAGGAAAGCTTGGAATCTATTCTTTGAATCATTCCAAATCCACTTTAGCCCCTCAGAGTCAAGATGATCCATTGCAGCTAGGACGGACTCGTCCGTCTCGCAAGAAGGAGAGTGGAATAATGTTCGGGACAGACCATCAGCCACCCTGTTTCTCTCACCCAGATTATGGACATAGACATCTCCAACTCGTTGAGGTCGACAAACCAAGAGGCGTAGATGCCCAAGTGTTGACTAGACTTGAGGAAGTTGAGTAAAGGTTTGAGATATGTATGAAACAAGCCCGGCAAATTGGGATTCTCCAAATAGAAGTGGTACTTCTTCGCGAACAGACAATAGCCAGCATCTCACATTTATATGTGACATATCGCTGTCCTGTCGAGGAAAGAGTAAAACTGTCGTATAAGATGGGAACATGAACACCATTCCGAAGCTGCGTGATCAGAAGTCCAGCGCCGAATTTTGACCCATCAGTGAAAAAGTGGAATACGCTTCCCCAGTTGACTCCAAGGATAGCGGACCTAGTCGTGGCAAGAGCCTTCAGGATTTCGAAACTCAACTGCTCGGACTCTGTCCGTCGGAACGAACGTTCCCAGTCAAGCGATTCAGAGGACGAGACAACTCTGCGAAAATTTTTGATCCACCTGCGAGTAATACCAATGGTACCAGTGAATGGACGGACTTCCTTCTGGCAACGAGGGATAATCTTCGAAGCACGTTCCGGACCCCGGCAAGATGTGGATTAAACTGCCGGCCTGGTTTGTGACCCCCAGACACACAACCTCACCAACGAATAATTTCAACTTCTTGAAGGAAAAAAGAAGACGGGACGAGTCAATCCGAGGGAAGAACTCATCCCGGAGGAATTTGGATAGGCTATGAGGGCCATCGTGACCGCCAAAAACATCCACTATGTAGAAAAGACATGGAGGCAAGGAGTTAGGAGTGTCCGAGTGAAGCAAAGATCCCTCAGCTTTTGGTTTAGGAATCGGGCCGAGAGCAATGTTCATAAGTTCCGACATGGTAAAGGCGCAGATCTGGAACCCCGGGGCATATGAGTTGGCTGGAGTTGCCCAATGTCTGGGATCGTGAATGTGAAATAATGGCGACCGTCCGGATGAATAGGGACAGCAAAATATCCATGTTTGATATCAGCAGAGAAGAACACTTTGTGACTAGGACTAAACAAGGAATCGTGAATTTTGGCAGCCAGCTCCATACGGCTACCCGGCGGCATAGTCTCATTGACAGGTGCGTAATTGAAAGTCAGGCGAGGTTCATCAGCTGGAGTAGGATTCTCGATTTTGTCAACAAGGACCGCCTCGGCGTTCCAATCAGACAGCCCGTTAGCAGAACAGGTGCGTTCATATATTCCCCCACGAATTCCCTGTTCCACAAGTTCACGAAACCAAAACTCTTTATGCGGAGGGGTCGGCAAAACTTGGGTTGAGTGCCAGGCTTAAGTCGAACTCGATGCTGAATGAGGTCTGTCGGAGGAAGATCGTCAAGTTTTCCTCCTTGTAAATGTCGATATGTGTAAAGAAGTCGTAAAACATCATCGTGAATGTCAGCCGGACATAACGGACCTAGCACCACCCCAACTTCGTTCGACCACGAACGGACTTCTGATATAGGAGTAGCATAACCGATAGGGCGATGGTTAACTCTGCGTTCGGTAGGAAATGATTTTGTTGATGGAGTCGAAAAAGATAGAACTGGAATGGACGAAAGCGAAGTAGACATCGGCGAAGTAGATATGCGGAGGTAATGATATTTTCCAGGAGTGAGGACAGCTATCTCCCCATGGCGAACCTCAGGGAGGAACAGTTTTGAGCCGTTCTCAGGACTTAGGTGAAATGTGGATCATCATCGGGCTCGGACTCAACATCATCCCCTTCGGAAGACTCCTCCTGCTCGGGATCCTCCTCATAGTCCTCATCGCGATCAGTAATATCCTTACCATCTGTGATTTGTGTTGATATGAGGAAGGATGCCTAAATTTTAGGATAATGAACGAGCTCGGGCCTGTAATCGCGCGAGGCTTCTCACAAAGATTTGGTCCCCAATAACGACGGCGGAGTCCCGGACCGAAATTTCGGCGACTATTCTTGGTAATCGTCAGAATCATCCTCCACCTCCTCCTCCTCCTCCTCCTCCTCCTCCTCCTCATCCACATCCATCACGTCGCCTGAACCATGGAGACCCTGGGATTTTAGTGACTCATTTGGATCGTACTCAGAATCATCACTCATTGATTCGCTTGAGGCTACCGAGCGCGCATCCCACCACCGTAACAAGGCCAGAATATGGCATAACGCAGATTTCCTGCCCTGCTGTGTCTGCAGATTGAACCATTGCGTACAGTTCATGATGGCGAATGTGTTTGGGTGGTCATCAAGGAAAGCCTTCTGACCAGCCTTGTCCTCAGCATCGATATACTTCGCGTATTGGGACCCGAATTCGAAGTGGACAAGTCGAAAAAAAGTGGTCGTTCCGGCGATGACAAATACACTGAAGAAAATATGTTAGCCGGAGTCATGCATTAAGGGAAAGACGGTTATACTCTTGTTCAATGGTCTTCCGATTTGATCTCCATGCTGCCAACGCCTCACCAAGGTATTGTGCTAGGGTCTCGTCTGACACAATAGGCTTGGGCTTTCCAGTCGACTCGTCAGTGTGCAGGGCCTTGAACGCCTTCTTTGTCTCTAGCAAGGCTATGACTGGGCGTAACATATTCCAGCCATCAATGTTGTAGTTCATTTGACAAATCCCGCCATCGTCTTCTGCAGTGAAAGTGTGCTTCTTGGCGACAGTGGCTGTCCACCTCTTACGCTCGACTCGTGGTCGAACTTCAACGCGAGGGATACACTGCAGAAGGCAGAGGTTCAGGACATGCTGGATGAAACTGAGCATAAGGTGCAAAGTCACCTCCTCGGGTTTGCTCCGCCGCGCTTCATGGTCATCGTCGTCGATATCGTCAGACTCGGTTTGATATGCGGATCCGGAGCCTTCTGACAACTGAGTTGACTGTGATTGTGGTGGAGAAGAGCCTACAACCATTTGTCTGGTATCAATGTATCCATCTCTTTTTGATGGACGGCTCTGGCGCCCAATGTCTCGTCGAGCGGACGTATCGTCAGATTCCGTCTCCAGCGTGTCATCAGTACGCTGCGTGTTATCGACGCGTATTGCTTCTGCGAGTTTAGCCCAAAAAAAACCACCCTTTAGCTTGAGTAACTCAGAATCTTTGCTATTCTTGAGCTTAGCCGGACAACCTGACATCAACACTTTTGTCCATTCTTCATCCAGCTTCTGGACACCCTCTGCCCCTGTATTGCAATTTGGGCAATTTTGATTATGCTCGGTTTGGAGGATCGGCAGCCAAGATTGCGGTTGCGGCGTGAGTAGTCTGTATGCCAACAGATGACGTCGGGTCCATCGGCTGGCAGGGGCCTCCAACTCTCCCGTATCAAGATCAGCAAGATATTGCACGTTACCCTCTTTTGCCAAACGTTCATGCTCTTGAGAGTTCTTGGCTGAGTAAAGTGGTCGAGTCATATTTGATGTGTTGAAGGTAGTTAGGTAAACGTTGCTCGATGTAGAAAGCAGTGGTAGCATCAATAAATAGAGGCTAAATGATTAATTGCAGGTGAGAAAATTAGAAAACATTTTTTTGATCTTATACTGGAAGTTGTTGAAGGGAAGTTCCTTCCTTTGTCCTTCCGCATGTAGTTAGCGCGTTGGGGAGGAGGACATAACTGGTGGCGCGCGCTGACGCTAGCACGCGAGCCCTGAATGGAATGGACTGTGGCCTCTGATTGGCTATTTTGCAAATCAATGCCTGAGGCTGCCGTACAAATCCGTGCCTAGTCGGCGTACGTGCTTGTAAGCAAATCAAGGCCTAGGTGGCGCTCGTTGGCGTGCCCTTTTCGATGCGAATATTGGCTGCGAATCCAGGCCTAGTTGGCGTACGTTGACGTGAGATTTTTGATGCGAATATTGGCTGCGAATCCAGGCCTACTTGACGTACGTTGGCGTGCGCTTTTCGGTGCAAATATTGGCTGCTAACCCAGGCCTAGTTGACGTACGTTGGCGTGCCCTTTTTGATGCCAATATTGGCGCGATTCCCAATTGGAAGCACAGCCTAGTTGGAGTACATTGGCGTACGCTTTTTGATGCGAATATTGGCTTGATTTCTACGTGGGAGCAAGGGCTAGTTGGCTTACGCCAGCAGTGTGCCTGAATGGAACGAAGTGGAAGAAAGGTGCCTGAATGGAACGTCTGCTGCACGACACAAATGTCACGTGCTTTCGGCGGCCACAGGATGGGAATCGATCGATCCCTGACTTCTGATTGGTCCACGAAATAGGCAACTTTGCATTCGACCAATCATGCTACGGCCTCGTGGCCTCTGTAGAGATTGTCGATATTACCGGACTGGGAAAGCATGTACTAACCCTAACTTCACGCCAGGGATGCTTCCATTCAGGCCTCGCGAGCTAGCGCCAGCGCGCGCGATACCAGTAAAAATATCCGCCGTGTGTACGAGGCGCTGCGTCACGTGCTGGGAATCTCAGCGTAGGATCTCCCCCGAATTCTGCCCTCTGATTGGTTCCGAATTAGGAAATTATTTACATTTGTGCTCTTGGTTGTAATGGTTGTCCCTACACTATACTATATGTGGCCTAGCGTTCTGTGCTTATAACCAATAATGTTAATTCTAATAACATAAGAAGTCTAGCCAATAAGAATATACGAAATTATAGAGTGGAAAAAAAGAATACATATTTCATTCTTACTAACAAAAACCAACGACAATGACGACCCCGAATCCGCCCAAGGAAACAAACTGGAAGCTGGACCTATAGTAATGTCAGCATATACCTACTGTTATGCGTGAGTTGTGGTTAGGGTTAGGTGCCTTGTTTGCCTGTGGAATTCTACAGAATCTGGCGGGTGGGAATGATGCGATTGCGGTTGGGGACGACGATGTGATTGCGGCTGGGAACGATGCAATGGCGGTCGGGAGATGACGATGTGATATCAGTTGGGGGACGACGACGCAATGGCAGGTAGGGGACGACGATGCAAATCGATGGCGGTTGGGAGATGACGATGCAATGGGACTGACGATGTCAACTAGTAATATAATGCAATTGGGATTCAGCATGCACGTTGAGATTTGATATCAAGCTCAAATTGAGGGACTAGGAATGCTGATAATCTGATATGTCGGTATGCTTATGTTAATCAAGATTTCCGAGCTGACATAAGAAAACCGACCAATGAGAGTCATTAGTGCCGCCAGCAATTTTTTTTGGAGAGATGAAACCCCCGAGTTCGTAAAGTTTTCTGGCCAATGAGAGGGCTGCATTTTAACCAAGAATTGTGCGCAGAGTTAATATCGACGACATGCTATAATTTAAATATTCCGCTCAAATCAATATAAATTTACAATATACGATAATGGAATTTGTTCACTATTTGAGGCTATACATATATACGTCTTCGTTCTTGCTGCAGAGAACTCTGCATTGCCCAGGTGTCACCGCGTGGAGGCACGAAGTCCGATTTCAACACCCACAAGAAATGAAATTCTGGTATCTCAAAACTAACAAAAAGAATATAAAAACACACACACCAAAAACCGACAAAAGCAAAACACCAAAAACCAATATAAAAAATCATGCCCATCAAATATTAAAGGAGGAGGCTATTCAAGATGACTACTCCTACGACACAGTGGTCGAAGTTGAATTTAGTGGAGAAATCGAACGTCGATCTCGCACCCGTTGAACGCCTTACAAAGAAGGCCGATTTTGATCATTGGTTTTTCATCGTTAGAGGTGAATTCTTTCGACACAATGTGCTTGAACTCATCAACAAGGACTTGCAACGTCCTGATGAGGCCAACGACCTTCATACGAAATGGCATCAGGCATCAGCCAACATGTCCATCTGATTACGGAATCAGGTATCACAAGATATCTTGCAGGAGATTCGTGATAGGGCGTCTGGGCTTGATTATGCCGATGACATGTTCAACGAGATACAAAAATACTGTAAGGGCGACGCGTCCAACAAGATAGGGTGGAGCCAGCTCATGGATTTCTAGGAAATCCGCCGTATCAACTTCAACAACCCTGAGGATTACATTACTGCTTTCCGTATCGCATATCGGAATATGATCAACGCGAGGGTCACGTTTTCTCCTGGCATGGCAACCGTCATATTGATGAACGAGTTGAAGCCAGACCTTGGTTCATGGGTCACGATTACCACCAAAGATATCAAAGCTATCGATCAAATCACGAATGAGGAGTTCCAAACCTACAGCATTGACGCGTTAGATGAGGCTCGTCAATGGGCAAAGAACAACGGCAACGCGGCGTTCGATCTGAATCGAGGAAACAACGGCAATTCAAACGACAAGAAAGGAAGCGATAACAAGAATAACAACTCCAACAACAAGAACAACAATGACCCCAACAAGCGTCGCTATACCCCCGGTCAGAATACAGATATCCACGTTCATGTCACGGCGTTACGGAAGCTCCCATCCAAAGATGGAAACTGTGGCTACTGCGAGAAAGCTGGCCACACCGCGGGAACGTGGTTTTACCTTGTCGAAGAACCGAAAAAGGGATGGCGCCCTAATCAGAATCTTTGGAGCTATTCACACGCGATTAGAGCTCAAAAGAACGCAAAATCCAAGCAAGAAGAGAAGAAGGAGACGAGCGAGAAGCCGGCACAGGCAGCCTTAGGATACAAACCTGGACCTTGGCTTGCCCCGCGGACATCGCTTTTATCCTCCGAAGCACAGCCCACGATTGATGACAATGTTGTCACAACTACGCGTATAAACACGGTTTCAGAAACGCCAAAATCGCCCTCAGGCAACACTTCACCTGCCTTCGTTACCTACTGCCTCATGAGCTACGACGAGTCATTTTGCCACTCGTTTACAGTACAAGAGGGACGCGTCGATGGTCGCGGATAGCAGATTCAGGAGCTTCGAAGAGTATCGCCGGAGACGGTACGGCACTTATCGCGTACGAAGCATTTGCCCCCGGAGAAGCCCCATGTCGATTCTCATGTTCGAACGGCGAAGAAGGCGTCCCACAAGGACAATGGATAGCACTTATACGGCTTGACGATGGAGAAAACGGATACACAGACCTCATGGTCCATTGTTACTACATATCTGGTTTGAAGTCCAATCTTTGGGCTACTGAAGAAGCAAAGATTCAGAACAAAGTGTGGTATTGCGCGAAAGACAACACTATTCGGCGGATGACGGATGATTCAAAAATAGGGAGGACCAGTACGATCGGGGATATCCCAGTTGTGTATACGGTTGACATGAAAGAAGAGATCACACTGGCTCACACGGCACTCGCAGCCGTATGCTCAACCTTACAACATCGTCGACTTGGCCACGTTGGAGACGCGCGCCGCATACTTACAGAAAAGAACTCGGATTTGGAGGAGACCGGAGAACTACACGACCTTTGCGAACCTTGCCGATTAGGAAAAGCAAAACGTATCTTATCGCGAGATCCGCTCCCAAAAGCAATAAAAGTCGGTCAAATTATCTATATCGACGTCCAGACGATAAAGCCAACCGCGTTTGATGGAACAAATTACTTCACATGCTTTCTTGACGATTACTCCCGGATGCCATTCGCACGTTTTCATAAGACCAAAGGCGAGGCCTCCGACGTGAGCATCAGTTTTTGCAAGGAATTCCACAATCAAGCCGGTTACTGGCCTATGGTCATCGTGAAGGACTTAGGACGAGAGTTCAATCGATTCAACAAATCCGCTACAGAACAGGGAATGGTCCTACGTCACACGGCACCACGTACACCTGAGCCGAGAGGTGCAATCGAACGTTTACAATATTTTATTGTACAATGCGGACGCGTCATGATGATAGACGCGGGCTTGCCTTTCTATCTATGGCCGTTTACAATCCACACTGCGGTCTATATCATATCACGTTTGACCCTGTCTGGAAAGGAGAAAGCTCCCTTGCAGATATGGCGCGAAGAGCTCAGACTCAACGATCCGATACCTTCATTACAACATCTACGTGTCTGGGGATGTAAAGCTTATGAGCACATACCTCCAGAAGACCGCGTCAAAGCAGAAAAGATGTTTCTCAAAGCGAATGTAGGTCGCCTGGTGGGATACGTTGGAGACCACGGAAAGATGTTCAAAATCTGGCATCCTGATACTGGAAAAGTCTACATCTCACGAGACATCACCTTTTAGGAAGGAGAGGATGGGATGTCACTCCGTGATATCAAGGACGCTGAGCCTATCGCACAACCAGAAGCTGGAAAGCCTCTCACGTTCAAAATCAACGACAATGAGATCGCCAACAATAGGCGTATGGCACGACGAATCACCAATACTGATGCGACGTATGATATGGACGAGTTGCTACGATACTACGATCCGCATATTTATGATTATGACACCCACGGGTACGAATTCGAACGAGTACAGACGATTTCTGAGACGTCTTCACGAGAAGATGACTACGAGTATCCGGAACATGACGATGAGTCGTTCGCCACTGCCCCCGACGAGGAGGAGCAGTCAAATCCTACCAAAGATACCCCGAATCCCATACAAAACGACGTAAGCGAGAAGAATCAGACTCCCGCACAAACCGAGAACGTCGAGAAGAAAGTTTCGAACAATGACGACGCACCTCCACTCCGTCAATCCGCCCGCTCCAACAAAGGAAAGCGAACTACGAAGCGATATGACGATGAATTTTACGTGATGAGAGTCGCTGCATGTACAATAAAGAAAAAGAAATGGGAGGTGCGAATTCCGGATATCGACACCGAGGCACTACAATCGCCAGAAAAGGATTTTTGGAAAGCAGCCATGCAGGAGCAGGTTGACAAGCTTGAAAACAACGGGACTTGGAGGTTGATACCATTGCCAAAGGATAAACCACGTCCATTACCAGGGAAGTGGGTGTATGACCTCAAAACGGCAAAAGATGGCACCATTGAGGAGTTCCGTGCTCGTTGGGTTGTATGCGGCAACATGGAGAAAAAGGACAATACGAATACGTGGTCCCCAGTTGCGAACGACCTCGCCATGAAGATATTTCTATCTTTCTGCGCCCATCATGGTTTGAACATTTATCAAGCAGATATCATTGCTGCGTACCTACACGCATGGATGAAGCGCAACCGTGTGCTCATGATGCAACCACGAGGCTTTGAAAAGGTGCTAGAATGGTGTGCTTATTGCTAAAGGCACTATACGGATTATGGGAATCTGCAAATCTGTGGTTTTTTCATACGATCACAGAGAAATTGATCTCCTTGGGCTTCAAGCCTTTACCAGAGGAGCCTTGCATCTTATGGAACAAGGAAACCAATGTATTGATACTGCTTTACGTCGATGATGCACTTATTGCTGGGAAGCATATCGAGCACTTACATGATACTGTTGCAAGCTGCGCTTTTAAGTCAATTTACCAGGGCTTAAAAGTAACCGGTCTTTTTAGCCTAGTGGAGATTGCAACAGATACTCTAGATGAGGCATACGGCGTCAAGAGAATCGGCCCACCGCAGAAGTTCCTAGGGTGCCATCTCGAGTATGATATGCAGAATCGTACGATATTTATCTCTCAACAACCTTACGTGAATGAGGTCCTCAACGCTTGCAATCTTGAGAATTGCTCCGGCTACGATTTCCCCATGGAAATGTCTTACAAATTGGAATACACCGGGAATCGAGCGGATGAGCAACTCACTCTTGAAGGGTAGAGTGGTGGGTCGCGCTTGTCTTTTCAAGGCCGTAAATCGTTCCTGTAGCCTGTTATGCATAACTACATGACTAGTCTTGAATGTGGTTAGCTAACTGAGATGGATTGTGGGTTGAGCTACACTTTTTAGGAAGCTTCAGTTTTGCATGTGAGTGCGAACGGGGTAGTTGTCGTAGAAGCTTCGCTTCTACCATTCTACCACTACCGACCTGTAATTGTCTTTGTACCCGTTTAGTTTAGTTGGTAAGGACGTAGCGAGGGTAAAAAATTGATTCAAAATTGATGATCAAGAAATAGGACCACGCCCTCTCTTTATTTGTGGTGTAGAAAGGCAGGGGGGTTCTGATTTTCAAATTTGCTTGTACTTCAATGCGATAATTTATCGTACAAAGAGGAGTTCTTTCGTATCTGAACAAAGTATCCGGGGAATCGAGATTCGTCATTGAAAATATGTACCAGATATTGAGATCCACCCATTTCCACCCTTCCACAAAGCCACATGAACACAAATCTACAGCAGGCTTCTCATCATATGTCTGTCCATCGCCACCATGTAGTTGACTGTGACGGTGCATAGGTAGAATGTGGCTGGAACATCTAATGCAGAAATCTCGAAGTTGGAATGACCGAAGAAATTAAGACGATGGATTCGGAGCGGGTACCTACCTAGGTAACGAAGCCAACAATTAGCGCCTGATGTGCGCATCAGGATATTTGATGAAAAAAGGAAACGGAATGATATAACTCACTCAACAGGGATCTTTGGCACCAATTATACCCAAGCTAGGGGTCTGAAGTTGCTGAGGGACGGTATTGCGCTGTGTATGAGCGCAATCTTTTCTTCGCAGGTGGTATATCTGAGAAGGAGTCGGTATCTGCATCGCGTTTTTTGGAAATAGAACTGCCCATGGGGTTTGCCTTCGCACGCACCCAAGTGTCTAAGTCCTTCAAGCGCCCAGACCTTGTCTTCTTCGTCTCTACGACCGCCCCAGCAGGCTTCGTATCAAGGTCTATTTCAAGCTTCCTACTGCCAAGAGGCCGAAACCGTGGAGAATTCTCAAAAGTTGATGTAGGGCGTCCTTTTGAGTGGGCAATGTGGAGTGATCGAGCGCAGTTCTCTGGCTCGGCAGTATCGAAGTCACCGTGCTGCTCCTTAGGGACTCGTTCCAGCGGTGTTGTTGATGGTAACTGCGACTTCGGTGCGTCCGGGAAAAGTCGGCGGCGTGGTATGCGTGATCGCGACAGTGGCTCCACGTTCCAGTCGACGCTGGTGTCACGAAGATCTGCGAATTTGCCAACGATCCCTACGTCGTCATCGTCACACTGTTCATCCTCTTTGGATAGGTCGTCGAATTTTCTATAAATCGATCTGCCGCGACTATATGAATCAACCCCAGTTAGCAAACGCTCGTTGTCTACATCTCAAGTTCGCTGACAATAACTCACAAATTGTAAACCATGCCCTCAAGGTGCTCCGAAGTCTCCTTCATTTTACAATCAGATGTCAGAACAAGGGTTTTGCGATGCTGGGAATAGCTGTCCCTTTTTTGATGTGCCGTGATCACTTTTTCCAGACGACGTAGCGAGGTATGTTGTGTAAAATTAGCTGGCTGGGGACCTGGGCTAATGCTGCAATATCAATCATGCGGGCGAGGACGGGTGTAATCAGTCCACGGAAGTCTTACTGGTAGACCGACTAACACACACCCCAGCAATTCGAGCGCAGTAGGTTCACCCATAATTCTATAAACACCCTGGGCGTTGCCCAGTCTGGCCAGTTTATGATCTTTCCAGATATAGCTGGTTGTTCAGACATGAAAGAAGCAGTCAGTATCAGAATTGAGTAATATATCAGCGCGATTTGCTTGTTCCAACCGTAGAACTAATTAAGCAACAAACGAGGCTTAACTGCGCTATGCTCTTGAGAAGACACAAGGGCATTGTGGGCCACATGTCGACGGTTAGCATTTTCGTCGGTCTGTGACTTGGGGGGTATCATGACGCTATACAAACACAGGCTACCGCCCTTCAGTGCCTTCACACCTGGGCCACTGGGCGTGGGTGTTGAGCCAATCAGATTGATTGTTGATTCTTGTGCGACCCCGAAACTGCGAGAACCTTCTCGTCTGGACATGCTTTGCCTGATACGTACGTAACTTGAACAAATTGTCAGAACGCGTTTCTAATTGGACACCACTTTATAAAGGAAGTCGGGATGTATGCACATCAAAAAGTCTGCCCTCTCTAAAGAGCGCAGCTCGACCTTGACTTGATACCTTCATGTAGATGCGCTTAGTCAGGCTATAGGCCTCAAAATCCTGCTTGGCCTATCAACGAGGATTGCAACAGATTATACAAGATGAGTCTTGGCCTCAATCGTCTCTGCAAATACAGGCGATACTGTCAGCTTTACAATACATCTAAAGAAATTTTGGTGGCTGGGATGCAGTATCCTTTCCAAAATGACCGACTTGATGATCTATCTGAACCTAAAAATGGTTGCAACCTGGCAGCATGTGAGCAGTGCTAGGTGTTGTGTTGCGTGCGTATTTGCATACAAAGCAGAGATGTCATGACGCAACCACGACGATGACTTGAGCCTTTCACACTATTCAGAAACCCGCGGTGTGGCTGGTTAGTGCTTAGTGTTGGATTCCACTGTACTAAAAAGATGCGCTTACTTTCTAATACAGAAAGAACCGCTTACATTCCAACAGTTAGTTACGGCGTTCGGCAGGGGAAGTGCTCAATTCTGAGCCATATCTTCTCCCAACCCGTTGTCAATTAAACTAGCTTGTCAAGGCCAACGTTATTCGGATTTGTGCGTGTCCTGTCCACGGAATCCACAAGGGCATGCTCGTGAAGTCGTACGCTCGGCGGTCATACATCAGTGCTTGGAAAACGAGCGGACACTTAACGGCTCACCCGCGTACCCTGACTTCCGTGACGAGACCTCCCTACCTGTTACATTCGCTGAGCGCGGGATCGCCGTCAAGGTACACGATCGCATGGTTAAGGAGAATTTGCGGGTGTTCGTCTACACCAACGGTAGCGTTTTCGTGGATATATGGGCACGTGGATGGTTAGTCTTCAATTTCAACGACGGATGACGGAGGATATGTGACATGTCGATGGCGTATGCAGAGGTTGCTTCAAGGATAAGTTCACGCTCAGTAGATCGCTTTGCTCCGCGTATGACAATTCAAGACTCAAACAGGCGACAATCGGTCAGACAATCAACTGGCGCTCGAAACAATCCAAAATCCGCGTATGTTCTTGGGCCAAACTTACATCTGGGACTCTATCAATTTGTCTTGGGAATGTGTGGGAAAGTGAAAAGCGGTATCGATGTGGTTCTTCACTGGACATTTCTGATAACGACGCGGCGGATCGACTAAGTGCGCGTCGTTGAATCGTACCTTGGGAGATTGAGAATTGGATCATACCCGGAGCCGCGGTAAAGCGCAGAATCCGACGAGAAGGCAAAAATGCATGGGAAAAGACGTGGAACAAGCAGAGGAGTGGGAAAGCTAAAGCTTGTACCCAAAGCCTCCAAACGCACACTCCATTAGCGGTCGTGTTTGCGCAAAGCCACGTCGTCAATTTGATTCAAATCTGTACGTCGCGTGTATAAATGATGCTTGAGAAAATGGAATCTGTGGCGGGGAAAGTCGGATTCATGAGCGAGCTGGCATACGGCATATGTTTGCATAAAGCAGCTTCTGAGCCGCAGGTTGGTATAATCGACAGGTTGAATCGAATGGGTATATCTCGTCGATAGATGCATTTATCATGTAAAGGGATCAACCTTATAATGACACTAAGGTTACTACGATGACTCTTTTGCGCACAGAATCTCAAGGAAATCCAAAGGCTCGATTGATTAATGACCACGCACATACTTTGTCAGGAAATATGTCTTTCAAATCCTTCAAAGTCTATGCCATTTTTCTTAACCTATACTGCAGGAACCTGGCCCGCTCCTTGTTCCCATCACGAAAAGAGAACATCACGTATGACTAAAAAAAGTAGCCTCTCAATATCCGGATTGTGAAATAGCTTCCCACTGAAACACCCACTGACTTGTGTACTCTGTTTACGTACTTTATGAGATCGCCTTTGGTTAGGAGACTTTGTTCACAACTCTCCAGGGTTAAACAGAAACTCTCACAAGCGAATAAGAAGCTGAGACTTGGTTAGAATCGGCATATTTCAATTCTAAGGGGGGGGGGCATACCTTCTGGGTTTGTCTGCTATAGAGATTCTTCTCCGACCGATAAGTACTCTGATCATGAGCTCGATGTGGACTAATTACGCGTCGTGTCCGATGTTGCAGATAACTTTGAGGGTCCGGAGCCGCGCCTGCACTGCTATACTTTATCAAAAAGGTACAGCACTCGTCGAATACCCGGCATATTTGCTTCGTATTTCGAAGGTGGACTTATGTAACGCAAGCTTGATCTGCCAGCTTTTTTGTAAGGCTGTCGAAATATCCGCACAAAAATTCGCATCGAAAACTACCTAGGTAACTTGATCCAAATTTGAGCCGTGAAAAGGACACCGTAATCGAGATATATATTGTTCGTCAAATATTGGTATCGAACAGAGGAAAGAAGGCTCGAGGAATGCAGGTAAAGACTCAAGAGACGGAGAGGATGGCGAGTCAGATAAATATACATCACCAACTTTCTCATCCGTCCTCCCTTCCTAAGCCATTTAGATCTCCAGATGTCAGATTGTGGCATTATGTCAACCTCGGGATCTTGCCAAGATCCAACTCTGGTTTAACTGAAGTCACAGTTGATGATGCCTCCTTATTTGCGTCGAGCATCCCCAGCTTTGAGTTTTCATTTTGAGGGTAGTTCTTGATAGAAGTACCTGGATGTGGAACTCTATCACTCTTGGGAAATACGGCCGTTATCTTTTCGAGTGGTACGGCCGGGTCGAGGTCAACATTGATATGTACCTTCATTTGACCATTCATTTGAGTCGTGCCATGACATTGATCCGATGTTTTAATCCCACTTGCAGTGGTTTTGTTGTGGAATGAACCACGAGGAGACCGTTAGATTGCTTTATCAGAATGGATGTATCACATTTGGCTTGGTATATAGTCCTTACAGAATCGTAATGATAGTGTTTTTGAGTTCTTTTGCGCTCTCCATAGCTCGGTGCTCAGTAGTCCTCATTAACGTAGGTACGTCCACCCTAAACCGTGGGGCAGCACATGTGCATCCAGCAGGTAAGCTCTTGCATTAGGATGCCAACAAATCTCAATGTCATCTATGGTGCCCTTGTATGAATCGGCAGGGAGATGAAAATGCATGGCTCGATGTTGTTCTTGCCACAGTACGAGAGAGGAGAAAAGATATAATTTCAACGACGATTGAACGTCGAGTTCAAATACGTTAGTCATTTTTTGACGTATCCCCTTGTTCCGTTCTGTCGATATGTTGTGACAAATGGAAGTCGTAGGGTTGTTTGATGGTTGTATGGTGTTGACACGACCTTGCGGTCAGTTCTAGCAGACCTGGAGTCCCAGGTGTTTTTACAACCGACCACCATTTCGCAATAAAAGGCGTTTGTGATATTTTGCACGATAGAGGTTCATCCAGAACAATTATCTCCATAAGGCGGTTCAATAACATCGCCAAGGTATTGCGTGGTGCAAAGTCCAACCTCGTAAACCTGCGGAAATACATTTGGCTACGTGTACTAATCTAATTCCACGACCAGTTCTTATTGCTTAGTACATATATGGTGGGTGCTGTCGCAACCTTGGAAGTTTCTCAAATACGGTAACACAGGTGTACGCTGTAAAATTGTATCTGTGAAGATGTTCGATTGTTCAAAGTGCTCCTGAGCCGGGGGATCGCGAGATACCCTTCTTTTCCAGCTCTTAGCGCGGACTACGCGCCAAGACACTAAATACATGTTCACTTCTCATTGGCCAAATACTGCCGTATTCCCAGCATTACCGCCTTCTCAACGAAGCTAGCTCTTTATATATCACCGAGCTTGCAACAGGTGCAGATAACCCGAGTCGGAGTCCGACCGTACTAAAAAGAAGCCACACCACCACTAATGCGGCGCTTTACCTAATCGGGCATAGCTTTCTTGGCAGTGCTCACCATATCATAAAGGATTCTTGGCAGGATTATAAAATACAGGTAATTTTGAAATCTAATTACTCGTATTTTATATTATTATTCAATTCTAATTGATTATTAACCAATTTCTAACTGATTAGAATATTCTACACAGAATATTCTAAGTAAAATATGCTAATTGATTTTTAACCAGTGTTCAACTGATTAAAATATTCTGTAAGAATCTTATTAAATTGGTTCTTAATCAGTTTTCAAGTTTCAACTTGTTACGGGTTGACCCCGATATGGAGTTCTCGAACTGCGCTCACCGCTTTGTTCTCGAGCTTCGCTATTGGTTCGGGCTCGCCACGTGCTAGACCCTGAGAAAAGCTTCCATGACACCTCGGAAGCCTCCCCCAAGGTTGATTCTCAAGCTATGATTGGCTCGGCGGAGCGGAGGTGCGCACCGTGCGCTCTGTCAGCGCGCTGCGAATAGTTGCATGTTAGTAGTAGTAGGAGTAGCATTGATACTGGCTAAAGCAGCTAAGGTTAGAAGCCGCTATCCCGCGCTAAAAGGATATGGGCCTGCCACATCGGGACTAGTGCAGGGGTTAAGCCCTTACACTAAGCCAAGAATAGAAGTAAATACACAAATCAAAAATCTCAATATTGTGAATCCGAATCCGACTCCCAGTCCATGCAGCGCGAATGATGCCTCAGGCCGTTAATCCTTGTGTGTAGTGCTTTCCGAGCGTATATGTGTAAGCCTTATTCGTACGGGGTCCTAGTTGTAGGCCTCGCGAGCTGGGAACGAGGCCTACAAGGCCTTACAGAGGTGGGAGTGTAAGGCCTCACAAGCCGGCTGCTCTGTGAGCCCCGTACGTATAAGACAAGGCCTCGTAAGCCAGCTGCGTTAGGAGGCCCGGAGCTGGTCAATACTGTTGATAATCCGATTCTGGGACTCAAATCAACTGCGTGCGAGGTTGTACGCATTCCTCAACCCAACGCAGTCTCTTGAAAATATAAGATTGAGTGACTGGCAAAATAACGAACCATTCGTTCCTTCCTCTTCCTCCTGCGGATTCCATATATTTGCGGAAATAGGTTGTGTGCTCGATTTTAGGCAGATCTTAGCTTCCTCAAACAGTTGCGACGGCCAACTGCAAGTACTGATCCCCAACACCACGTGAAGGTGTCTGCCCGTTCGTTGGGGAAGCCAGCATCAATATTAGAGAGGTTCTGTTGAAATCTTATCTCAACACAGACCCCTCTGACGAAGGCCGACTATCCGCAGAGTGAAGGGGGCACCGCAGGCATATAAAATAGACTAATCTAAATAAGGATTAGTGCTATTTTGATTCACCGCCCGCCCAAAACGGCGTCAGCCGGCCTTCGTCAGAAGGGTCTGAATTATTATTTGATAAAATAACGGGCCGAACCCCAAAAAATAGAGGTCCTAGTCAGCTTTGTAGTGCGCTTTCAATTAGCATCCTATTTGTGTAGTATTTACTAGTATTAAAAGATAGGGAATTGAAATATCTACCTCCGAGCCAATTTTCAGGATTTCAAAATATGTACGTGGTGTATTGTTATTAGATTTTGCTTAAATATCGTTAATTTTGATCGGTCGGAACAAGTAAGAATCTAGGCTTCTGATTGGCTGGAGATCACGTGCCCCGCGTGAGAATATTTTCAACTCCGTATACGTATTTATTTTGATACTCTGTTTATTTATTACTTTTTATACAACGAGCAAGGCAACCAATATTTATATATATAACGCCTATCTCACGTACGAGCGCACGAGCGCATGTATGAGCGAATTGACGTACGAATTGACGTACGAATTGACGTACGAATTGACGTACGAATTGATGAGCGAGCAAGTCAGCCAGCGTACGTGCCAGTTGACGTGCTAGGTGCTACTCTTTTATACCTATTCCCAGTCTATATACGTGCGAATTCAAGCTAACAAGATATCTAGTTGGCAAGCTTACATATGAATAAGCCCTAGTTGACAGCCTAGTTGACAGCCTGGCGTACGGGCTCACGTACGAGCTCGTTGACGAGCCTACGTACGAGCCCATTGACGAGCCTACATACGAGCCCATTGACGAGCCTACGTACGAGCCTACGTACGAGCCCGTTAGTGAGCCTACATACGTTGGCGTACTCTATACAGGTTAGGGCTCACGTACAGGTGTCTATATAAGCTTAAAAATAAGCTTATAGAACGTTCAGCCAATTGGAGCATGGAAATAGGGTGCCCAGGTGGTTGGCGGTTATATATATATTGACAAATGTAATAAAAACCAGAAAATATACCACTAGACTAAAAACGAGGCCCCGTTATAGGGGTGGTATAATAGGTGGTATATATAGTCATTTTCTGGTTTGTCAGGAGTTAATATGATATATTTTGAAGATTTACAATTTTACAACACCATATAATTACAATATAAAATAAATTTTTGAAGTAATATTAAATAAGGTGTTACGTGTAAGGAATCAAATAAGCTCAAAAATTAGTTACGAAAACGCGCAGGGGGCCGAATCTCGCGCCCCCTGCGAGTTGTAGTAACAACTACCCTATTATCCCCCGAATAAGCCTCAAGCTGCGCCTTTGGCTTTGCTTGCTTGGAAACTTGCTTTATAGGCCTTTTTGAAGCTTTAAGAGTCAATATAATATCATTTTGAAGTTGTAAATTGGCTAATTTAACTAGCTCTTGCTCGTCTTTGAGGCGTTGCTTTTCCGCACCCTCCTGCTCGCGCTGTTCACGTTTTTCTTGCTGGATTTGAGCTCTTTTAAGCTTCTCAGCCTCTTTAGCTTGCTTGGTAAGTTGCTGTTGAAGCTTTTTATCATCTTTACGAGCCTGCTCCTGCGCGGCTTCGTCTGCTTTTTGAGAAATGATATCACGAGCTTCCTGAACCTTACCACCCCACGACCGGTCCATTCCATCACTCACAGGGGGAGACTTCATGGGAGAGTCAGGGTCATAGGGGCCATTCGCCTTGCCCCGCCACCAGGTCATTTGTGGATTCGCTATCGGTTCGACACATCTACCAGGCTTGTCAACTGCATGGCTGGCATAAAGTGCTTTTGCTACTATCTCAAGCCAATTTTGGGTAGGTATAACCACTTTAGATTCATAATTTCTCCGTTTCTGTTCCCACAGACCATTCACTTTACTTTCATCTTCCTTTGATAGCATGGTGACAAGCTCAGGCCATGTCTGAATACGGTTGTTGACTTCTTGGAGTCCCTCTAATTTCAAGATTAGCTCAAGAGCACATTTGTTATCACCCTTGGTTTTTATGAGCTCGCCACGTTCTGGTTCTTTACGACTTCCAGCTATCTTACTTGGATTCCTCAAGTAATATTGGTCTAAACATAAGATTGAGTTCAAAACCTTGGTAATTTCTCCGTACCTTTGCACTGTCTCGCTGGATAGGAAACAATAGAGAGCGTTGTAACCTTGATTGTCTCTGGCGTAGATATCGCTTCCTCTGCTATGAAGAAGATCCAAATATCCAAGTTGACCACGCTTTATGACAATGTGTTCCGCCGTGTCTCCATGTTTGTTAGTACGGTTGATAAAGTCTCTATCATTTTCACTTTGACTTGCTATGTCGAGGATAGTCATCGCCATGGAATGGCGAGCAGCGTTGATCCAGAATAGTAATAACCAATGCAGTAGTGTGTTGCAGTACGTATCATCTCTCCATGCGAGCATCTTGGCCGGATATTGATCCATGCAGGATTGAAACAATTCTAAATCGCTATTCTCGACGGCACATAAAACCTTTTTATAAAGATCCTCTTCTCTGATAGTAGTCTGTGTTGTTAACCCACAGTCAAGCATACATTCTACCATCCGCGCAGTTGGCCAATATCCTAAGCCTGATTCGAGAGATTTCGCACGACCCTTAATAGCCTCAACCAGCCCAATAAGTCCTTTGTCCTTAGCGAGTACAAGTGCAGATTTTCCTTTGCGGTTGGTGAATATTGCGGACCATACAACCAGCCCAGAATTGCAAAGAAGTAGTTCGTCTATGAAGTCCTTCCTGTCATGCTCAATTGCCAGGTAAAGGGCTGTCTCACCCTCGAAGTTAGGAACGTCCTCGACATCTTCCTCTATTCTAAGAAAATCGACGTCCCCATTTTGTGCCGCAAAATGAAGAGCAGTATATCCGTGCTTGGACCAGTTCTGTATATATAGAGCATGGTTATATAGGCCATAGTTTGGGAAGTCGTCATAGTCCATGTGGAAAAGGTAATGGCTAAGATGGGATGACCATTTTAATACGCGTTGATTGGACATCAGCGTAGCCAGCGTATAGCCATCCTTATCTATCCATAATCCTGGCAAAGTCAAGAAATTCCGCACCACTTCCGGAATGTCCTCTTCTTCACAACGATGTGTTACATCGGTGATTAATCTAGGTAGTCCACAACAAGATGGAGCGACTATATGGGCACCATTTCCATACAGTTCCTTAGCGCCTTTTATAATTTGTTCCAATCCGACATAAGCTCCGTGATCCTGAGATTGAGAAGACATGATATATTAGCTACGCTGTGGTCTTGCAGATTATCAAACTTTATAGCTGAGGAAAAAACATATAAGCTTCGGTCTGGAATTAAAAATAGTGCGGTCTTGCTTGGTCTCCAAGGAGCTAGCGTTCCTACTAAGTAAAGTCTTTACGTGAAGTACTAATTACGTAGGTCGCAACCTCAGTCATCATGTTTCTGAAGTACCGGGTATATACGATATCTCCCTATCTCTCTCTTATACTATATACAAGCTGTCTGGCCTCGCTAGGATGGAGATTTTTAAACAGTGGTTTATGTAATCGAAATGTGCCATTTTTAGCCAATCAGAGTGCGCAGTTTAAACTATTTATATAAGCTTACAAGCGCTTCGCTCGTCCACAGCTTGCTGAAAGATTGTACTATTGCCGGCCTAGGGCTGGTCTTTGATTGGCTACGTGCCTACGCCTTCGGCCGCCTACGGGTGCTGACTAAGAACCGCGAAAAGATATAGTTACGTAAGTTACAGTTGTTTGCAAAAACGGTGCACGTTTTCTCTCTGTTCAATTGTTTACTGATCCCTGTAGCCAAGAGACGTTAAACTATTTTCGTAATTATTCCGAAGCCCCTGTCTCACATATCTGTATCAGCTAGTACGGAATACGAGATGACTCGTAGCATTTGATTACGTGTATTGGTAATACCTACACCTTAATCCACGTCTTGGAAGATCCTCCCGAAAGCGTAAAAGTTAAATCAACACATAATTACTAAAGGGAAACAAATCCGTACACGCCCCCAAATTGTGCATCCACGCCCTCGTATTATACATCCACGCCCCCGTAATAAATCTATCTTAGCCATACTACGGCTCAAATCTTTTAAGTGTAGTGTTATTTTACGCAGTTTCAACCAATCGAGCTCATTCAAAAAAGTGTAAAATTCGATCAGATAGTATCCTAATATACGCTCAGTTTTGTCGGATTTTAAAATTAATAAGAATACAAAAAGTAATTTGAATAATATTAAGTCTTATACATTGATCGAAATAAATTACAGATCGTAAGACTCTATACCGGGTAACAGCCTTGGCATAGATCTTGTAATTTAAAAGTCATGTGATTTTGCGGGATGACTAAGAAAATCTAATCACTAACAAACTCCTGCCCAATTAGGCTTAGGAGGGCGTGGATGCACAATTTGGGGGCGTGTACGGATTGTATCCCTTACTAAAGTGATCGACGTTTGATTTTCAGCCTTCCTACGACAAGTTCAGAATGAGGTTGAGGTCATGCTGCATACATTCTTCCACGGTCATGCAGGTTGGAAGTCTTGCTATAAGTGTAAATCCCGCTTCAACTCGAAGCAAAAGTTGTTTATGAAATACGTTATATGTATCTGTCGCAACCTTGGAAGTTGCTAAAATACGGTAACACAGGTGTAAGCGGTAAAATTGTATGGGTGAAGATGTTCGATTGTTCAAAAGTGCTCCTGAGCCGGGGGATCGCGAGATACCCTTCTTTTCTGGCTGTTAGCGCGGACTACGTGCCAAGACACTAAATACATGTTCACTCCTCATTGGCCAGATACTGCCGCATTCCCAGTATCACCGCCTTCTCAATCAAGCTAGCTCTTCATATAATACCGAGCTTGCAACACACCCCCTCAGCCGCACCAAGGGCAGGCTGACCCGAGATAACCGGACGGTGCGAATAGCTTCAAAAATTCCATATCGATCGTTCCTTCATATTTGAGTTGTTCGGATTCCCTGGTGGAGACAGAATAGCCGAGTGGTAAACAATTACCATAGAAGGCCTTGGGGCCCAGGGGCCAACCACCTTCCTAATTGGACGAACCAAATTTCCCTACAAACATCTTATGCCTGACGGTTGGCCTCCGTGTCAACCGTTCAACTTCGGTTCGAGTCCAGCCCTCGGCATTCTGCTCGGTTGAGTCCAATCAATCATCTGCAGTCTTCTGCCAGTTTGGCAGAAGACTGCAGAGAAAGGAGAATGGATTAGGTGGTCGACAGACCACCTAGTCATCTTCCTTTTTGTTATTAGGACTCAGATATTAATCTCCTCAATCAGTGTTTCCAAATCCATTTCAATTGCCTCATCTTTTTGCTCCTTGAGCAAATGTGAGATATCGTTCATGCCAACTTGCTCCAAGAAGTCGTCAAAATCGCGTTTCCCCAGTGCCTTTGTGAGCCCGTTGGCGATCATTTTCTTGCTCTCAACGTATTCTACTCGAATCCTTCCCTCCTCATATTCTTGCCGGAGCCAGTGGTTGTGAATATCAACATATCGAAGCTTGCTCTTGATAAGAGCAATCTCCTTATTCACAAGAAGAAGGGTCTGCTTGTTGTCGCATTCCAAATGAAGCTTGTGGTCGTCCAACTTGATGCTTAATTCCTCAAGCAATCGTCGTACAAATTTTCCTTCTTTTGTGGCTTGGCTGAGAGCTAACAATTCTGCTTCTGTAGTTGACGTCGTCACCGTATCCTGTTTATTCGCTTGCCACCCCGTCACGCCGCCGAATAATACCATAACATAAGCTTGAGAGCTTTTTCGATCGATTGAGTTGTCTGCGAAGGAAGCATCACTAGCGACTTTGAAATCGTCACCACCCCCGAGCTGGAGAGCCAAATGTGCGTGATTTTTCAGATAAAGAAGCACTCGATCTGCGGCTTCTTGGTGCTTTGGTGAAGGATTTGTAAGGAATCGGGCGAGTCGGGATACAGCAAAGGAAACGTCAATTCGCGTGCTGACAGCAGCGTACATGAGCGATCCCACTTTGCGTTGATATTTGTGTATATCCTTCTTCGTAGCAAGTCCGTCAAATGGCTTCAATTCTGACTTCTCCATGGGTGTATCGTGTGGTTGATTTGACTCTGCAAGTTGCGAGATTTTCTCAAGATACGTTGCTTGACTAAGCCAAATGAGCTTCCTCTTGCGATCGCGTAAAATTCTGATGCCCAAAAACCATTGTAAATCTTCTCCTCCCGTTATGGTATATTCCTTCTTCAAAGCGCCTATTATTTCCTTCACTTCGGCGGCTTGAGGCTTGTGGTAGGCAACGACGATATCGTCAACATAAAAGAATAAGAGGATGCCATTTCGAATCATACAGCAGGGCTCGTGGGGAACGGTTTTGAATCCTAACTTCTTGAGCGATCCGGTTAGCGTTTTCTGCCATAATAAAGGGGAATTCCGTAACCCATATAGAGCTTTGTTAAGCTTGTAAATCATCCCCGGTTTCTTATACCCCGGAGGCATTCTCATAAACACCGCACTCGGTAGCTTTGCATGTACAAATGCATTCACCGCATCGTATTGCTTCATTTCCAAATTGAACCTTGCAGCGATTGCCATAAAGGTGCGAAACGAACGTGCAGCGAGCGTCGCGGCATACGTGTTCCCATGGTTGAGCCCACGTTGTTGATCTCCTCGTACAACGAGCCTTGCTTTGCATTTATCAAGCCTTCCATGCTTATCAAATTTGTACACGTAAACCCACATGCAATCTAAGATTTGTTGACCATCGGCGTCAGCCGTGGGTATCTCATCCCACGATTTCATGGGGCCGTGGCTTTTGATATGATCTTCTTCGGCTTTCTTGAAGAGCTTGCCAAGGGGATGTCTTTCCAAATCACCATGCCATCTTGGAGGCAAAGGGAGTTCCTTTCTGTGCAATATTTTGGTGTCTTGGTCAAACTTGACGACGCGATTTATACGTGCTCTAGCTTCGGGGCTGGGCTCATCTTGCAGTCCCCGAAAGCCAGTTTTTGAACGTATCATCCGCCTCACGGAGGAACGGTTGATTACCCTTCCATTGACCACACCAACAGGTTTGTTTGTTGCACCAGCGTTGAACGCTGCTTCCCATGACGTCGAGTAATCGGTAGGGTGTCTCCCTTGGCCTGAGGGTTGACCTTCCCACGATTGTATCGTAGCGTTCATGAGGGCTGCCGGAGGAGTATCCGGTGGCGTCAAATAGGCTTCAATGCCTTCCAAAATTTTGTCATTTTCATCATTTTCTTGAGGGTTGTTCATCGCTGCAGACGATGCCTCTTGTTCGTTTATAGACTCTTCCCATTCGGAAGGGTCTCCGGAGTCAATAATCTCCTCATCATGATCATCAGGGCCTCTGAGTACGACTTCAGGATTCACACCCGTCCCAATATCTTCATCTTCTGATATGGGATCATTGTGCGGCTCGTCACCTGTTGCTTCATCATGAAACGTAGGCTCCGTATCAGCAACTCCTTCTTCATCGGATTCCTCAAGTTGGGATATGGAGTCCTCCTGCGTCCAGGTGGGCCCAGTAATTCCACTAACCGTCAAATCATGGTCTTCTTTCACACTAATCTGATTCAAAAGGTTAGCAATCTCATCAATTGTAGTTGTTGCTAACTCATCGCGTAGTGTTTCAATCTTTCCATCAAAAACGCTATCTTCATCAAAGAAAACGTCCCGAGTGCTAATAATCTTTCCCGTCACCGGATTCCACACTCTGTAGATATTCGTGGAGTCATATCCGACGAGATATCCTATCCAGGCTCTGGGTTTGTGCCTCAGGAGCTTCTGCTCTCCTTTCATATATGGTGTTGTCAATGCGAAGGCTTTTGAGCCGTATACACGAAGATGACCTTGTTCTGGTTTCTTGTCGCCTATCACCTTTCCATCCCGATAGGCTGAAAACGTATGAAAAACCTCATATGGAGATTTCCAATTCAAATCATACATTGGCGTTCGATTATACAGATAAACTGCTGTTCGATTCACCTCTGGCCACATATCGTGAGGAAATTTCGCACTGATGCGCATGGTGCGACCCTTCGTCTTTATCACACCCCCCGAGCGTTCGGCCGCTCCGTTGAGTGCCTGAGTATATGGCGGCGAAGGCTCAATGATAACAAAGCCTTCTTGCAACCATTTCTTGACTTTGTCACGCTTCAAAAAGATCGCATTGTCGCACTCAATAACCTTTGGCTTGATATTGTGTTGCTTTTCTAGACGTCCGAATAGGTCTTTTAAGCATGCCAGAATAGTCTTTCCTTGTGTATCGGTCACGGTATAGTCCCATGTCATTCGAGAGAAGCGGTCAGTAATGAGGATAACGCTGGTGAAGCCTTTGATTGTGCTTTTCTTGAAATCATGAAAATCTAGCGCTAATCGCTCTCCTGGAGCTCCAGGCGGGTCGCGAGGCATTCTCCGTACAATGCGATGAGCCTTTCCTTGGCCGCATCCATTGCATTTGTGAGTTTGTATCCATTCACTCCTTTTGATGCCTTTCCGCCCCATGAGCCCAGTGATTTTTACGCCTCGAGAAGCTCTAGCCAGGTGCTCTAATGCTTGAGGACCAGGGTGGCCTAGCCGTAGATGCCACTTCTCAACTGAACCACGTAGTGCAGCTCTTCCAGTGTATGAATTGTGCTTCTTTGCATGTGAGGCCATTCCTGCTTTCGTCACGTTGCCTTCGTTTGATACGTATTCAAGAACATATTGCTCAAACGTATCTTGAACGGTTGCTACTAGGCTTCTATCGGCCCTCCGTAAACAGCCTGGCATTGTGCTTTGATCCCACCAATATCCGGATTTTGAGAGCATGCGTAGTGATACCACATTTGTTGCAAATCCTTTGCAATAAGCAACATCATATAATCGTAACCATTGCTTTCTTCCTTTCAACCCTGTGATACGTATATCCACTTCTCCGTATCCTTCAATTTTGATTTTGTCTTTTCCAGCCTATAAGAAATCTCCGCGTGTCGCTTTTCGGTAATTCATGAATCGGCTGCGGTTATTGAACACGTGTATCGTAGCCCCAGAGTCAAGAATTGCAGAGAGTTTGAGAACGTATTCCGAAATCGTGGCTAACGCAGCTGCGAATATACCTCGAGAAATGACCACCTTGCAGCAGCCAATCTCACGATCTAGTCACTCTTCTTCTTCGATGCGCTCATCTGACGATTTCAGTTCAATATACTTCTCTTTCAGCTTCTTGATCTCTTCAGCGAGCTTCGTATTGTTCTTCAATTGCTCTTCGCAATATTTTTCGACCTCAGGATGCGGCATCCATCCTTCCAGTGCTAGGTGTCGGAATATATAAAAGCATTTCCGTAAGCCACCGTAGTGCATTCTTCCGCATCCTGCACATAGAGGAAATCGGGGAGCAGCTGGGGTAGGCGATTTCTCATGTTCCGAAGCGTCCTTCCTCTTTGGTGCTCTCAAGGTCTTCCTGCCTCGATTCCCACCTCTTCCTTGATTGTTATTGTTATTCCTTTCATTCTCTTCCTTGTCGTCTTGACCATTGTAAGTTAGAAAGGCGCCTCGTTGGACTGCGCTGCGTCTTACGGCGTTAGGTGTTGTGTCGATATGTTCTCTGAATTGCCTCGCCAGTTCCTTGTAATCCAACGAGCCGTCTTGAATCTGCTTTAAGAAGGCTATCCGGGTCATTTGAACCCATCCCGGGGTAAATCCTTTAACCGCGTCAAAGAATTTCTCTGCTCAATTTGCTAGATCCTTCACAAATGTTTCATCGTGAGCTTTTGCTCTCTGTATGGCCTCTTCCCATTTGGTGATCCAAGCTTCCGGATTCCTTGGCCACGAATTCATTGGAACGAGTGCATTGTTGTACAGCTTCTCGTTCTCACGGGTGATAGTGTATTTGTCACGGCCGAGTTGTATCTTGAGGTTATCGTACTTCTCGAGAGGTCCGAAAGCGTTCCAGAAAGATGAAGTCTTATACGCCTTCTTCACAGTCTTTTCCATGTATTCGTCGAGTTGTTGAAGGCCTTGTTGTTGCTTTTCGTATACCGTGTTCAACGCTGAATAATAGGTCATATCTTCCTTCCACCGCGTCCTTGCTGTCACAAATCTTTCTGTGATCTCGGTTTCGGATGCTCGAGTAGTAGTTGTAGTGCCTTCGCTGGCCGTGAAGTCCTCTCTTTCCGGCTTTCTTGGTATAACCGGTCTTTCCTGAAGCTGTTCTTTTCCTTGGATATAGTCGAGAAGGTTGTAGCGGCGGGCTTTGCTAAGAAACGCTTGCTCCCACTCTTCCCAGTCTTTAGAGACCATCAGATGATTGGTTTGGTCTTGTTGAGACATTTTTTGGTGTTGATAATTGATTGTTCAATCGGTCGTATGTCAGACTCTTAATTGTCGCAACCTTGGAAGTTGCTAAAATACGGTAACACAGGTGTAAGCGGTAAAATTGTATGGGTGAAGATGTTCGATTGTTCAAAAGTGCTCCTGAGCCGGGGGATCGCGAGATACCCTTCTTTTCTGGCTGTTAGCGCGGACTACGTGCCAAGACACTAAATACATGTTCACTCCTCATTGGCCAGATACTGCCGCATTCCCAGTATCACCGCCTTCTCAATCAAGCTAGCTCTTCATATAATACCGAGCTTGCAACAGTATCACATGATATCAAAGTAACATACAATGACTGGCGAGCTAAGGTAAGGAACTTGACTTGTCCTGAATTGATAATATATGCATGGTGGTATATTTTTTCAACTAGGTATAGGGTCAGCATCGTTAAAGATAACAGTTAGACAATCACGAACCATATTCGCGCTTGCGAGACGCATAAGAATATTCTTCTTCTTTCGACTGTTTCTTTCGCAGTTATAAGTTCGATATTGGAAAATTTCGGGAAAACAATCCTCGCATTCGCTGTTGTTACGGGCCAGTCCCGCCTTATGAAACAACTATATGTTCATATTCGAATATACTAAATACATGAGGAAAGAAAGAAAAAAAGGAAGAAAGTAGGAAGTTCCGCAATAGCAGGCATCTTATATGAGAAAAGGGGGAACGCTAGTGTTCATTCACTAATACCCGTCTAGGGCCTAGCGTTGCGCTATTGGGATCTGGGAATAGCTTCAAATCCTTGTTGAGTTCTGCCTCCCATAGGCGGTAAGTACTTCGGGCCTTGGCATAGACTTCGTGAGGGCTCAGTCCCGAACGACAATATGGGGTCAGCCCATAACACACCCCTAAGTGGTGCGGCAACACAACATCAAATTTCGTTTACCCATACAAAACACATATAAAAAACGAATAAATTAATTTTTACCTACATAGCTGGATTTGTATACTGATTACACTTATGCCCTAATTGCCAGCAATTACAACACCTTAGAGGAGCACGCTAAGGTGCCTACAAAGATCTATTCTCATTAGCTACCAGATGTGACAGCTCTCAGCCGTCATAGGGTTTAGGGCTTAGCACGTGACCGGCACGTGGGAATGGAGGCATGGGGACGGATATTGCCGATAGGGCTGAGGCCCTAGATATCTCTGTATTGGGGACCGCCAGCGGTACTGTATTGGGAATGGAGCTCGCACATAAATATCGACTCCAGCGCTGGCTTACTCTTACTCCTGTATTTATTCTCCATGCTTAGTTTTCTCGTTGACCGCTACCCTTAGTGCAATATTAGTCAATATTAGTACTTCGGCCTGAGCACTTTCACACCAGAGGGGGGTTAATAGCTTTATAAGGTGCTATAGCAAGCTCCTAGCCTTCAGCAACTGTTAAAATACTATTATTTAGAAGCACTTAAGTACAGCAAGAACAGCATTTTTGTAATTAATCAACAGCCTTATATAGTTAATCATTTTCCCTAGCTAAAAGCGCTGCATTATACATCTATATAATGTGACAGTGGTCGAAAACCTGATATTGAGGCTATCTCGCTAACTAGGTGCACCGGGTCTACAGACAATATCAAGCATGGAGAAAGAAAGAAAGAAGAAGCCAAAATCCGCCTTGCTGAGAGCCCCTTTGTACGTTCTCTGTGCGAAGCTCCTTTCCCAATACAGTACCGCCAGGAAGGCGGTTCCCGATATAGCCGTTGCTAGGGCTGTAGCCCTATCTCGCGATATCCTTCTGTTGTCGGTCCTTTCAGGAGCCGCGCCGGCGACGTACCACGTGCTTGGTGGCTTCCGCATGCCTAGCTGTGTGGTCGGCTGTCACATATAAGAGACCTCTTAATCAACTAATTAAAAGCGTAACTTGACAGCATATTCTCACTTAAATTTAGACCTCTGCAAGTCCCATGGGACTAAAATAATTTCAGTCCCAGTCCCATGGGACTGATTTCCATGGGACTGGGCGAGACCCCTCTGCCCATCCATGGGAGTCCCATGAGAATCCCATGGGACTCCCATAAAAAATTATAATTTATATTTTTATATATTTTTTAAATTATTTAAATACTAATTAATAGTTTAAATTCTTATTATATATAATTTGTTAACTAAAACTAAAAATACATAATATTTTTAAGGAATTACAAGAGTAATACATACTGTATTTTTAGTAATTTATAACTCTAACCCTATTATTTCCTAATTTAGATTTTTTTTACTATTTTTAGTAATTTAATGGGACTTATGGGAGTCCCATGGGACTGCCTGCCCATGGACACGGCCCCTCTGCCTGTCCATGGACATCAATGTCAGTCCCAAGTCCCGTCCATGGGCGCCCATGGACAAGTCCCATGGAACAGTCCCATGGGACTTGCAGAGGTCTACTTAAATTAGTCCAATTTAGAAGGCTTTTGATAGATTTAGCCTGGCACTCTAGCATACATAAATTATATAGTGTTTTGGGGCTCTAATTAGTACTGCTTAACGTATTAGGGCGGCTCAAGGCTAGAGTAGCCTCTTTAACAATAAGTTGCAATTAGGATAGCACTTTTTTAGGGTTAAATAGTATAATACCAGAGTGTGAAAAGGCAGAAAAGCTACTCTTTATATTTTGTATAGTATACGTTTAAAGCTATACTTTATAAAGCATTTCTAAAAAATCCACCTTATTAATATAGTAAATATAGCTCCGTATCTAGGTTTCCACAGCGCCCCTATATAAGCGCTTAAGGACCAAAAAAACACCCACATCTAGGGGCTAAAGAATATAAGATAAGTGCGCAGGTATGCAATATAGAATAAATTGAATAATATTATATTTTTTACACGCATGATTAAATCCAGGTATTAAATAGCTGCTATAGCTATTAAGGATTAAAAGCCATTTAACACTAACTATACTAGGCCTTGTATTAGGCTCAAATATCCTTTCTAGCTACTATAAACTTAATTCATCTAACATCCAGCCATTTAGTAAATGTATAATTAACTAATTAGGGGGCAAGATAGGATGCTACTTGTTATGGGCTGACCCCATATTGTCGTTCGGGACTGAGCCCTCACGAAGTCTATGCCAAGGCCCGAAGTACTTACCGCCTATGGGAGGCAGAACTCAACAAGGATTTGAAGCTATTCCCAGATCCCAATAGCGCAACGCTAGGCCCTAGACGGGTATTAGTGAATGAACACTAGCGTTCCCCCTTTTTTCATATAAGATGCCTGCTATTGCGGAACTTCCTACTTTCTTCCTTTTTTTTTCTTTCTTTCCTCATGTATTTAGTATATTCGAATATGAACATATAGCTGTTTCATAAGGCGGGACTGGCCCGTAACAGCGCCTTTGTAAGGTGGTTATAGAAATGTTATATAAGCGCGCAGCAACGCATACTTTTGTGATTTTTTCATTTTTCAACGCGTCAATAGCAAGAGAAAGTCTCCCCTCATAGCTAGGGTCTTTTTTTGTACGTGATTTCCCCATTTTTTGATGCTGGGGGGTTGTTGCAAGAATGGTTGTAAGAAATCGGGATAAATTTTTGATGTGGTGCACCACTTAGGGGTGCGCCCCGCTTACGGGTGAATTACGTTATACATAGTATAGTTATATAGTTATATATAAATATATTAATTAATTAGGGTTAGGGTTACCGGAAATAAGGAATAAAATCCGAACCCAGCATAGAAGGCCAAGAACCGCGGCTTGGCGCCGAGAACTTTTCTTGGTCCGTGCGTAACGCGTGGAAACTACATGGTCCAGCCACCAATAACGTAGCACCCTGCGGGTGCTTACGTAAGAAGTGCGAAAAAACACCAGAGTTTATTATATATAGGGAGATAAGGTGCCCGGCATCAAGTGGTTGATTCGAAAGCGAGACGAATCAACGTGAAGATCTTTCTCAAAGGGTTGTTGCACTCACTGAGAGCGCCATACTGGGGGAATCACATTACGGAACTGGGTCAACAGACCAGTCCGCAGCACGAATTCGATGCTTCTCCGCACCCACTGGGGTTCGCTGAGCAGCTTCCGGTCGTCATTTTCTCGTCCTTCCTTGTATAGCGTCTCCGTACGTAGGTCTGCATGAAGGGGACAGGATACGAGCACGTGTGCCGTATTCTGGTTTCCAAGTCCACATGGGCACTGTGGTGAGTCCTCGATTCCTACACTCGCGAGGAAGCTGCGTAACGCTGACTTACCAGTTTGCAGCTGAATGAGCACCGAGCTCCAAGCCCGTTGTAACCCCTCATGCAGCTGCAATACCTTCTTCGCTGGCGTCCGTACGATCCGGTATAGGTGCCGACCATGCTCAGCACCATCCCATTGCTCTTTCCACCGTTCCGCGAATCCCGCTCGCAGTCGCTGTCGACACACCGCCACAAGGATAATCGATTGGTAGGGATTGTAGGTAACGCGTGCGGCGTGAGGCGTGGTCTGGTTGGGTGCGTTGATCCGAGCCACGCGCTCATTCTCCCGTGTGCGCTGTGTCGCCTCAACCGCGGCAAGCTTCGCCAATCGGTCTGCTTCCTCGTTGCCTGTGACACCCTCGTGTCCTGGCACCCATTGTAATCGTACACGCCAGCCAGAGCGAGGGTCCCGTAGTAGGTCCAGTTGACGTATGATCCTGCGGAGGATGTACTGTCCGGAGGATCGTTGGGGATGGCAAGTGGCGCGGATCGCGGCTTGGTTGTCTGTGTAGATCGTGGCTTCACGAACATTGCTGTGATCTTGGTTCCGGATCATGAGGCTTAGCGCCGCATCAATCCCCTCCAACTCCCCTGCGTACACGGTATGAGTTTCCGATGAACCCACTGGCCTTGCAATGTAGCCTAATATTGGCGAATACGCCGCCGCTCCAATCCCATTGTCAAATCCGCTCCCATCTGTAAAGAATCGAATCCCTGTAGTTGTAGTCATCTGCGCGTTAATCGCCTCTTCTCGCGTGTCGTCGATTCTCATATCTGGCGGCTCCCACCACGGAGGCACCACAAAGGGGCGAATTGCCTCAATTCGCTGGCACACACCTCGTCCAAGCTTCCGGTCAACTGCTGTCTCCAGTCGGTGGAGTGGAGACGTGAAGGGGCCATTACGGTGTGCTTGATTCCGCGTCAATTGAAGTGTCGATCGTAGTGGTGAGGTCATGAGCCGTATACGTGACTCCTCCGCCAGTCTCGCGAGTGTGAGCTCAGGAGGTGGCACATGGAGGCAGACCTCAAGGGCTTGTCGCGATGTACACTTGAAAGCGCCAGATATCCGGTGTAGAGCTTGATATTGGATGGATTGTACTGCTTTCTCCGCAGCTCTTTGCGCAGCTGCGAAGCCTCTCCCACCACGGATGTACCACGTAGAACACGCGTACATGATCTGTGGTTGGAGAACTGCTGTGTACATCTTTCTAAGATGAATCAACGGCGTCCCCCACGTCGATCCCGCGATTGATGACAGTCCTGCGATCAACTTCGCAGCCTTCTTCCTCATCTGCCGTACGTGCGCTTCCCCCGTAAGATGGGTGTCGAGCAGGACCCCGAGATATTTGATTGAGTCCTTGGCTTCGACCTCGATCCCCTTGATCGTAAGCGGCACATCGAGCCTGCCCCTTGGCTTCGGCACCGATTGGTGCTTCCGCCAGAAGTGGGCAAGCTGGTACTTGGCTGGCGCGAATTTGGAAGCGTGAGTCCTCTCCCAGCGCTCTGCCACCTGGTGCGCTTGGGTGAGTGTGCGGCAATTAGCTGCCGCGGAGCTCCCGAATGCCATCATAAAGACGTCGTCGATGTATCCAATGACAAATACATCCTGGCATTCAGCTCGTATCTGCTCGATGAGATCCGCGTTAAAGAAGAGGAACAGGATTGGTGACAATGGGGATCCTTGTGGGATACCCGTATTGATCGTGAATTCGCCCATATTGCCTTCGAGCAATACGATCGATGTGCGGCGATTGCTCAAGAAGCTCACAATCCAGCCAATGATCTCCTCCGGGACCTGGCGTTTCCGCAAGTCGTGCACCACCCTTGTATGGTCAACGTTGTCAAACGCGCCGGAGACGTCCAGCGCAAGGCCTGAGGCACGCGTGCTCCATCCCGCCAGGCGCTGTGGGTTTCTTCCAGGAGAAGGTGTATAGCGAGCTCACTAGAGCGGCCCCGTCGTCCTCCAATATGGTGTTTTGGCAGCAAGTTGTACTTCTCCACTAGGAAGCTTAGCCGTCGGGCAATCACTGATTCCAGTGCTTTGCCAATCGTGCTGAGCAGCGCTATTGGGCGGTATGCTTTAGGGTCTGTGTAGTCAGGCTTTCCCGGCTTGCGGATGACGACTGTGGTGGACTGTCGGAAATGATCTGGGCAATAGTGACACTGGAGACACGCGTTGAAAAGATTGACAAGGTAGTGCTCGATAAGAGGAAGCAATCTCTGCAGGACAAGATTCGGAATGCCATCTGGTCCTGGAGCCTTGTTTGGCTTCACATTGCTGATCGCAGTGCGTACTTCGTCTAATGTGATTGGAGGCGTTTCATACGGTCTGGGATACTTCAAGCGAGGCCCTATGTCGGAAAGGTCTGCTTCCGGAGGCTCTGGGTGTAGAACTTTACGAAAGAGGGCTGCCTTCTCTCTTGGGGCAGTGTAATCAGTGTCGTTATATCTCAATGTTGGTGTAAATGTGGCGCGGGGCACATCACGATTGCGAACCCAGCGTGCAACCTTCCAGAAGCCACTTAATGACTCCGTCGCTTCCTCAATTCGGTGACGGTGGAGATCTCGCGCGAGCTGATTCGTACGTTTCTTCAACTCTTTCTTGGCTTCCTTGTACTCCGCCCATGCTTCATCTGTTTGTGTACGACGAGCGTGCCTTCGGCACCGTGTCACTTGGTGTTTGAGTTCAGCCATCTCCGGAGTATAGCCTGGACGAGAGTAGGGGGTGATCAGTTTTGTAGGAGTCGCTTGCTCTGCTGTTTCATCAATTGCATTAACCAGGTATTGCACTGCCTTATCGATCGCGTCCTTATCTACCAGTGCGCGCGGGTGCCAATCGTACGTGCTCATAAGCTTGAGAAACAGCTCCCAGTCCGACGACGCCCAATCCTTGCGTTTCTGTGGAGGAACGCTCACGGGAGTGAGGATGGGCACATGGTCCGCACCATACCACCATTCGCGTTTGTCAGTGCAGCTCACCAGCCGGCTCGATAGTGTGCTTGACGCCCAAATGAGGTCAATTGTGGTTTTAGCTTCTGCTTTCTCGTACGTGACAGTGCCGGGAGGCAGTAGTTGCTCCAGCTCATGTTCGTCCATGAGATCAATCAATTCTGTGGCCTCGTCATCGACGTGCCGGTACCGCGTGCCCTGCCAAAGCGGATGGTGTAGGTTGAAGTCCCCGAGCACGATGTGTTGCGTCCCAGACGTCATGGCTTCGCGGAGGGTAGTAAGTGCAGGTTCTTCACCGCTGGCTACCCCAGGATTGTAGATATTGTGAATGTGTATAGTGCCGTGGGTTGCGGTGTAGAGGATCAGCGTGCTTAGATTCCTATCATGGAACCGTATTTCCCACGTTGTTGGATTGATACGCTTGTTGACGTAGAAGCAGACTCGTGGGCGGTCCTTATAGTCTTTTCGTGGGGTGGGCTGCAGTAGGATATGGAAGCGGTTTTGGAGCGCTAGTGAGTACGTCGTTAAAGGGTCGGTTCTCTTATTGATGTAGGGCTCCTGGATCGCCAGGATGTCGTATTCAAGCACCTCTTTCTCACCAAATAGATGCATCTGGACCTCGTCTCGCGATTTCCAGCAATTGGCCTGTAAAATTTGGAGTCGGTGGGCGTGATAACTCCTTGAGTGTCGGCCCAAATGGAGTTTTCGAGGTTACTGGTCATCATAGTATCACCCTGTTCTATAGGTTTAGTGATATCATAGTCTGAGCGGCTGAGCTCGTCCTCTGATTCGTCATCAGGGATGACACGCGCGCTGCGTGCACGGCGGATAGGGCGGATGACTCCACTTGTGCTTCCTGGAGTGATACAATGTCTGACTGTAGAATAGGGCTAGTTGGCGTCTTTGATGTAGCTTTGGAGCGGTTCTTCCGTGCAGGGTTTTCGTACACAATCAATGAGCGAGGATCGACTGGAGTCTCTGGTTCTGGTTCTGGGTTGGCGTCCATCACCTCGTTCCCCTCGTCGTCCTGTACACGCATCGTCTTCTTCTGAGCCCGAGTGTTCGGCCGATTTGGGCTTCCTGGATCAGCAGTCCGCTTGCGTGCTGCGGTGCTCTTGCTCCGTGACGGGGCTGAGCGGCGTCGTACAGAAGACTCAGTTCGGGACTCGATGCGAGGGCTTCGTTCGATAGCCACGAGGGCTGCTTCTGCGGGTGTGGGGTCTTGTTGAGATACGACTCCGGGAGCACGGTTGCCAGGTCTCGCAACCTCAGGGTGATATTGGAGACCGTGGGTGCGTTGTTGGTGGGCTTCTGCGAGATATGAGGCTCGGATTGGGCACTCGCGTGCGTAGGCGAAATGCTTATCATCAAGCTTCTTTGCAGGGTCCTTGATACGTACATTCTCTGCAGCGCAGTTGGCGCACTTGGCGTAGTCTTTTTCTCTGGGTGTAGGGCAGTTCCCTGTATCATGAGATCCGGCGCAGTAGGCGCAGCAGATCTGGCGCTGGCAGTGTCGTGCTATATGCTTATACATCTGGCATTTGAAGCATTGCTGGAGGTTGGCCGCCTTGTTGTAGATGGAGACCGCGTGTTGGAAACCGTTGATGATAAGACCCCGTTTGATAGCCAGATTGGCCACTCGTTCGTCGTCGAAGATGACGACAAGATGTGCCTCAGGGAGCTTCTGTTCCTTGATCTTCTGCTCGCTGAGCAGCCATCCGATATATGTGGTGTTGAACGCTGCTGGGATATGTGCAAACACGGCGGCGTTCTGAGAGGCGAGTGTCGTCCTGAAAAGTTCCTGTTTGGGGTCGATATCAGTGCTGACGCCGTGTACGACCACGCCCCAGGTGCGCTTCCGGATACGGGTGTCAGTCCCAAAGGCGCGAACCCAGCTATCCTTCCGGGTGAGCTGGTCTACGTCGTCGACCGTGGCAGCGAGAAGGATGGTATCCCCACTAGGCTGTATCCTTGCAGCTAGGAGGCGTCGATGGGCAATGGTGGTGTCTTGTGTCGATTGGATAGCCAGGTTAGCTCGGCTGACAACTTCGTCTGGGAATCGCTTTAGGGGATTGAGGATATTTTGGCGTCTGTACGTTCCAGGTAGACCTCGAGGTCCTCCTGCGCCGGGTATGGGGTTAACGGTATGCTTCCTCCGCTGGAGACTCCCACGCTAGGGACGGTAGGAGGGTGTGAGGGCACTCGTCGTCCCCAACCCTGTACATACGATTCGGAGCTGCTGGTCACGTGACTGTACGACTTGCCGCCGTTGACGCGTGAGCTTGGTGGTGTGTGACAGATCGCTTCCACGAGGCGGTTGGTATTGCTTTTAGTGGTGTTGATCTCACGGGAGGCCTGGGAGACCTCTTTCTGCGTCTTTTCAACGTTCAATTCGACGCGGGCGAGTCGCTGCGCGAGCTGCTCATTCGTAGGCATGTCCTTCACCCGACGAGCCAGGTGTAAGAACGATGCCACCACATCATTGGCGATCTCGATAGGCATGCCAACAGTTTTGGCCTGACAGCGGTTCTTCAATGCCTCGAGTTCTTTGATGGCGGAGGCTGCGTAGGCGCGTATATCAGGGTCGTCCTCGAAGCGTGCAGGCCACGCTCCCCCCTTTTTCCGACTTTTCGGCGCCATCACTCAATCACGTCGAATGAGACGTTGAATGCCGGTAATTGGGTTGTTGACGGAGTCTTTTATAACTTGGATTCTTTTCCGCAGTGCTTTTTACCTGCGGGGGTGCGTTTTCATAGGTGCGCGAGGTTTTCACGTACGTTATATAGCTAGATAGGCCCCCGATCCCCCTTTCCCGGGGGATAGTCGTTATAATATATTCATATCTAGTTATTACAATTCGATCAGCTTGTTGGATTAGCTGGCCTACAGATCTATGCTTTGTGATACGGACTGTAGGCGTACCAACACATATGATCCTTGTTGCTACCTAGGTAGCTTTCTCTTACCATACTAGATCATCTAGTATGTGCGCTGCTTTTCGGTCTAGTTGATATCACCAACAATATATCCTTATTTAGACTAGTTTATATGCCTTGCCCCCTTCACTATGCGGATAGTCGACCTTCGCCAGAAAGGGTCTGTGTTGAGATAAGCCGTCCCTGGAAGGAGAGCCGGTGGAAGAATTCGGAATGAGCAGCAAGAAGAGGTGATACTGGGAGAGATCCACGTACTCATTACACCAATATGGAAAGGAACTATCCTCCCATCTTTCTAATGATATCGATGTTGAACGGATGAGGACCTGTAGAACAAGGACTCAACATTCAACTGCCACTTAGGAAGCTGAGGATGGCGTAGGAGGTGTTACAAATATAGCCTCGTTATCATAAGAAAGAAAATAATAAACCGCGCATATTTGTCTTCCTTGTTTACTTTCTATCCTTTTCACGTGGCTGTCTTTTTCTTCCAACCACCCACTTTGCCAATCCTGCCTCTTGAAATCTTCCTCCATGTGCTTTTTACATAATCCTCTGTTCTTTTATTGATCGAGCTCTATTGTCTCTGTCTCTTTACTATCGAGATTCGAGAAGGAAAGATCACCACCTTTTCGACATGGTTAATCTTCAAGGTCATTCCGTGCGTATTGCTAAGACAGGATTTCTAGCTGATCCTAAAGCTCGCTATCAAGTTCTCTAAGGAGAACGAGTGCAGGAACTGTGTGAGATCATGGCACGCTGTCATGGACAGCAAGTCGCAGAAAAAAATCCTCCTCGATGGGTTATTTGTGTGGAAAACGACCCTGGCATATCTCCTATTACTTGGGAGATATTGAAAAAGTTCGAGGAAAATTTAAATTCTACCATGATTTGTGCCGTTCCTACCAAAGTCATGGGATTTTTCAACACTGCCTGCAGTATCGATTCAGTATTTTGTCTATATAAAGTCGCAAGAAAGACGGTCGACCTTACTGCAGACGAGTTACAGGCCCTTTGAGCTACTTTTCACGGTGTGAGCTGGGTGATTATACAGTGAAAATATGATGTCGATTTGGAAAAGATCTCTATAAGATTACAGCAAATCTTTCCAGTTCATGATGCTGAAATTGCACCCCTTTCCAGCCCTCCTAGCGTTATTCTTGACAACCTCAGCGGCGTTTTTAAGTTTGATATCGACTTCAACGAGTCTATACTTGCCAAGTCTAATTTGGACCAAGTTGTACCTATCTTTCCTTTCCACATAAGCAAGAAAGAGCCATGGACCAACAATATTTTAGGACAACAAAGAACTTCCACCCTTAGTGCAATGGCTGCCATTGCCGAAGCTTTAGACTCTGCTGCCTATTCCATCTTTGCCTATCGACGAGAACGCGTGATTGTCCTCATATTAGCTCTTCATACACCACGACGTGTACAATCATTCCTATATCATGGCCGACTTTCGTAAATGTGTTTGATGCATAGAGTGGTGCAGTAGAGGTATATTCAAAATAGAGTGCGCTACGGCACTGTAATGGCGTAGATGGTAGATGAAAGGCGCTCAACCCATTGGACCACATGTCGTGAATGATGCTAGGAGGAAGTCCACAAGGCACCGTTGAAACGAATCCATGTTTGGCAAAAGTGCCACGCCTGGGGCCGTCTTAGGGCGAGGACCCTCCCCAGGAGAATAAAGAGGTTGCTGTGGAGTCATTGCTTGTTTGCTTGGATTCCAGAGAGCCTCTTTAACTATATAGATTCAAGTTAGCTTAGACAAACTGGTATAGCATAGAGCCATAGGTTTACCTTCTCTGCAATGGCAATAGAAATACTCGAAAGCTGGCCTAGCTATCATCCTCCGCAATGAGATAACACTTTCGATTGCATGGCGGTCTTGACTTCGGCGACTTGAGATTTGCTCTTGAAAAGAGCTGTATGAGCTGTAAACTCTTGACGACAAGGCTCAAGGGAATCATGCTTGATAATCTCGTAGGTATGCGGAACGTCGTGGTCGCCGTCGTACTTGTCGGCTGGTTCAAGGCCTATCATCCACTGATTGAAATATACACAAAGGGAACGATTCTCCGAGGAAGATCAGGTGGTCATTTGGCGGGTCAGAAGCTGTACATCATGGACCACTGAGGTTTGGTGAGGCCTTGGGTGGTGCATTCGGGTGAAGGTGAGCCATTTCTTGTGGCCATTGGTGTGGGGATGTTGATCAACGAAAACTCGAGTTTGGGAAAGCAAGATGGTCAGAATACATGTAAGTCCGCTCGGTCTTATGACGCTTAATAGGTTTGTTCGAAGAGCTGGAAGGATAAGTGAACATATAAAGGGAGGATCATCGTGTTGATGCAACCCATGCAAATAGATGTACCTATGTACATCGCATTGGGCCTCCGTATCGTTCCAAGCTGCCGCTCTGTGTCGCTGGTTGAAACATATTCTGGCTAAATGCTGTTCACTTTGGGACTTGGCTTCGTTGGTTTCGCGGACGAAATTTTCGATGGCAGCTAGCTGCTCTGGAGTCAACTTTTGTTCCATTATGGACGATACAAAAAGGCAGGACAGTGGATGGGAATTCGAAGGCAAAAATATGAAATCTGGATGGCGGGAGAAGGTGGGGATGCAAAGGCGTCGAGATGCGTATATGTGAATACGAGAGGTTCATATGATAAGGTGTAGAGTTGCAAAGGTGTGGAGGACGAGGTGCAAACAAAGGCAAGTCTACTTCCCTACTCAGCTTACTGGTCCGCACCTTGAGACCTCACATGACCGCATTCGTTTGCAGTTTACATTCAAAAAGTGTGACCGACTACTTTTTTTTTCTTTGGCTACTTTCTGCACTTCAGCTCAAAATTCCTGTTATACAATTATCTTATCCACTTGTCCAAATATGGAGAATTTCCTTCCACATTCGCTCAGAAAAAAATTGGTGCAGTTAATCGAAATGGTGGAACTTACCAGCGAGCAAATCAAGGAAGCACAAGCCGCTGGAGAGTCGACCGAGCTCTGGGAACAACAATTTGCCATCACAAATGCATCCTTACGTGTTGCTCTACTCGAGGCAGACGATCGAGCAGTTGCCTTTCTTCAAAAGGACGAGCTTGCCGACTTGGATAATATGACACCAGCATAGGCGAGATGAAACAAAAAGCTAGCCCGCTGCTAGCTATCATCGAGTCCAAGGACTCATCTGATGCCGACAAAAATGAGGCTGCTGTTAGGGTCAAGGAACTAGCCGACACATTGTACGCTCAGATCTGTCCCTCAAACGAGGTTTTAAAATCACACGCGCCCATCCCAGGTAAGTATCGTTCCATGGCACATATAATTTACTGGAAGCTGATGCGGAGGCGTTGTATCAGATTTGGATTTCAAACCTGTCGACGTGAAAGCAAAACAGAAGAACGCAGCACCAGCCTCTAATACAGCCTCAGGTTGTACAATTCGTGAGATGATCGACATAACCCAATTGACAACCAATTGACTTATTCGGATGATGGCACAAATGGCGGACTATTAGGCGGGAGTATTATTTTCACCCTTATTCGTCTTCCAAAACGACTTTCGACTACATAGAATGGATCTCTTATGACCGCTGCTATGCCTCGCAAAAATCAATTTATTTCTTCGTCTGCTACACTTATTCCAAATTCCAATACTTCCATTTCATTTAGATTGCACGCTCCTTCTAATAGCCTCGCTATTGCTTCCAAGGACTAGTCGATTGCTTTGGGCCGTTTTAAAAACAGCCTACACACTCTGGTAGGTAACGCAATATATGCAGTTCATTCAACCAAAAACATGTTTGACTATTTGGGCTTAGGGTTCTAGGGCTAGGGCTAGGTGCCTGGGAGGACCCACCTCAAAATCGACCCTACTTCTTTTAAGGCTTCTGATTGGTCAATATTTCTCGCTATTACTATTAGGTACTAGTTAGTGCAAAGCCACAGTGTGGCACACGTGGCGCAGGCTATGTCATCATTATAAGCCGTTGCCGTGAGTAGAGCTGCCTGTTGTTTATCTTCCAAGGTCATCCTTCCCACTTGGTTTTTATCATGCCCTTCTTTACTTGCTTACCCGACTCTGCGCATCACACGTTCTCGATCGCCAGAAGGAATGGCGAGTCACATCGACCTGTCATCGGATCCAAGTTTCCAAGCGGTTGGACGTACAACAGGTACAGCTGCAGACCTTGAAAGTCTCGCGCTCCCAACGTTGTGCCCCCCAGACTTTCCACCAAGAAGCCGCATCGTAGCAGTTCGTGGAGTCACCGATTTTAACAACCAGGCGTCTCCGACCCTCGATGGCTGGTTCTTTTCCGATTTCTACCTCTTCTATCATCTTCTCTCGCCGAGGGTGGTAGGATCATCGAACCAGGTCTGGCTCACGTCAGAAGAACCGTCTTTTCTAGTGACGAAATACAAGGAATACGTCCACGGTGACCCAAGACATGATCGACGGGTAGTGTTAGACCAAGATGTTCTGAAAAGAATTCAAGACGCTGGAAACATCAGAGTGGTCCCTAGGTCTATTCTTCTAGAGCGTTTTCTGAATACGGTGAAAGAACAAGCTAGGATCGCTGCTGACTCTAACGAGCATCTGGTAATTCTCTTGTTTGGACATGGAGAGGATTCCACCTACGGAGTAGCAATCGGCGGCGAGTGCGACGCGTTGGACGCACCAAAGCTCAATATTGAGGATATCAAACGCGTGATTCGACCTGATGCTCCAGTGACTCTGTTCATGACCTCTTGCTACTCGGGTGGCTGGCTTGTTCAACCAAACATCAATATGAGACAGCATCTAAACGTGACGGGCATTGCAGGATGCGGACATAAACAAACGACCCGGTCATGGCCAGTCAGCGCGAGCCTTAGCCGTGCTAGTGGAAGCATGGTTGCAACAGCAATCATGAAATCAATCATTGATATTGATGACCGACAAGCTGCCTCTGATATTCTCAATCAACCAACATACATATCACTAGCGAATGCTATTCACGAATCCTATAAGAAACTCAATTCAATGTTCAAACGACAACAAGTGCACTTTTCTGCTCAAGATGATGCCTGGGCGATGCAGTATCAGGCTCGCATTGGCATACCTTTGGACAATTCAAAAGTATATGGGAAGGTCTTCGGTCTGTTCCTTCTGGTGACTACAGGAGCGAACCAAGCAACAGTCGAGGTGGAACTTTACAACGTTTTGGAACCATTCGGAGGGACAGAGCGGTCAAGTATCGAGCTCGGGAGTACCTGTCGTCGTTCCCAGGGCCTCACAACGATGGCCCCAATGTGGCATTCCACAACTCCCTCATGATGCTACTTGAAAATAAAGAGAAGTTCAGCGATAGCCGAATGGAGAGGATTGACAACGCTTTACGATATCGGCTCTCTTCACTCGACCAAGCCAACGATTTGGTAAAAATTATGGGCCTATCAATGCCTGACATCCGTCACTTTGCCGTCGAAAAGTGGAATGCTTCATGGGAGCAGCATCAGCTCAGCGGAAAGATTTGGCGGGTGATACTGGACAAGAACATACTAGATCGACCTTACAAGGCGGGCTTGTTCTACACTAAACCACTGGACTATATCTGCATTGCATTAGTGGAATCGAAATTGAGCTGGGAAGAAATGATGGAGAGGATACACTTCGCCGAAGAGTACACTAAGCAAAGAACAAATCAAATAATGTCCCTGCATCGTGGCAACGAAATCATTGCAGATGGCGAGGTTGTCCGAACCCGTGATGCCTTATTGAACGCCATCAGGGACGCACCGCATCAGGTGAAACAGTGGTTCATACGAAGGGGTTAAAATATTCGCTTGACATGGAGACCTTTTGTATTTGTTAGGGGTTTCAAAACTTTGCTTTCATTCTTCATTCAAGTGTGGAGGTAACTCTTCTTGCCGTCTTCGTCGATGCGAGACCCGAGTTTATACTTGGACGCTAGTGTATTGCCGTGTAACGTGAACGATAGGCTTGAATATGAGGTCTGAGGGAGATACTAATTCGTAATCAGTCGATCGAATCTTTGTCGAGATAAAAGGGCCGGAATCCTTCGTGTGAGGCCTTCTCGTACCCAACCTCCTTCGTTTTATGCACCGTTTTCGATCACTGTGTGTTCTTAGTCATTGAACAAGTAAATCTGTGAAAGACTCTGCCATACTCGATCCATGAAACTCATGACTTGAAATAATGATGCTATACCGGAAATCGGAATATGAGCCATCCATGTTAGTCATGGGCAGACGTCCTGGCGGTCGGCCAGGGCGTTCTAACCCAATCTCGCAGTCTTCCACGTCAATCATCAACCAGCTTGTTCCGTGAAATGTGTCATAAAGAGCCCGATCGTCCTTAACAGGCTGTTGTGGTGTGGACGGCTTCACCGGTTTTCCATGGCCGGGAATGCCTAGCAATTCATTGAGATCGCGACTGTTGTGGAAGACGCAGGCATCCTTCTGGAAGGAGTGGGCAGCTTTGGCGGAAATGGCATAGATAATGGGAGACTTGACCATCTTCCGTTCATGGTTGAGTCTGACACTCTCCAAAGTAACCTGCTCCAAACTTGCTGAAATGTATTTTGCGACGTTCGTTTTGGACCGATCAATACCCGACCGCGATAAGTTTTTGAGGTGGCTTTTTGCCAGCGAGTTGTTGTTTGTAATGGTCACCCATGATCTTGGTTAATTCTTGTAGTCTTCTGCCCCGGGGTTTTGATGGGTCTCGAAACTCGTTGGGAAGAAGGATTAGGAAATCAGCCTTTGCAACAGGCCAGCAATCCGCCTGAATCTCGCCCATGACGGCGATAAAAAAAGAACGGTGCAGTCGGATGTCGCTGGTACAACTGAAAGAGGTGCTTGAATGGAAAGGATCGACGCGATCGAAGGATATGAGGTCGGACGCCCGATGCGACGACGGACGCGAGGATAAAAGTCTGTATGTGTGTGTGTGAGGATATCGGTGGTAACAGCACTAACTAACCGGTCACTGATTATGGATAAACAGAAAGAGCCCCAAGCGGACCGAATGCGGTATCTCGATAGATTTCTGTGAACTCAGACGTCGAACTCTCGTATCGATGTCAACCTAGATACGTACATGAGGCGCCTTTGCTCGAGAATATCAAGTATGAAGGAGAAAAAAAGAAGAAGAAATAGTATCCTCCTCCCAAGGGCCTTTTTAAGCGTTCCTTTGTGCTCCCTTCTTGCCTAATGCGTCACCGCTGAGGACATTCCCAGAACAGTACCGCCGTAGGTCGGTAAGCTCCATAGAGCGGCCCTTGGGGCCCGCCGAGTTGTCACATCTTGCACCCAAGACGCCGTGTCGGTAACAAAATCAACACGGTTGAATACACATGCCCATCATCATGAAGTACGCTGTGTATTGAATGGAATCCATTCCAAGGGATTTGATGCCATTGGTCCTATCGACATAGCAACCTGATAATATCAGGTCGGGTCGAGCGACTACGAGGGATTCATCGATTACAAATTTCTTTGATACGCCAGTTGTTTGTTTGTTGGAGGGGCTTATTTTCACTTGCGCCCACGATCTCCCATCACACTGATCCTTCGTACACATCGTTCTCATCCCGGAACACGTCGTCTTCTCGTCGTCTTCTCGTCCTCTTCTCGAATATTCTGCTGGGAAATCCCTGTGGACAATTTTCTGTGCCACTGGACCAACAGCATAGAAATCATTTGCTTTGGTCAAGTGAATAGCATATACCATCTACCACGCGGAGTATCAGAAAATTAGCAAGCAGCCTGCTGTGCTCTTACCACGATCTTATTTACCATCAACTTTTGGCAGTCCTCACCTCCGCCCCCATTCACCGTCGCTTCTCACAGACTGTCAAGCATGAAGGAGAATGATGGCCCTTCACCCTCTCAGCCAAGCTTGTCGCAAGCGGCGCCCTGTTCGAATCCGCAGTGTACCCCCGTGGCTGGCCCGTCATACGGCTGTAGCAACTCAAATAAGAAGTGTTCATTGAAGCGCAAGCAGGTTAGCCTCATGTTTACTTGAATATTATACCGTACTGAAAGGTGATCACAGTGTCCTGTCGATCCAGTCCCCCTAGCTCCAAGACAACCCAATCATTCTCGTCACCGTTGGGAGACTGGTCGTCGATTTGTCAAGTATCTCAACCGTGTCGTACACCACAAGAACAAGCATCCGGTCAAAGACACGAATAAGAAAACAAACGGTCCCGAAGTGGATGGCAATATTCTATCTACTCCCTACGCCGACGATTATTCGATGCCAGTGGCGAGTAGTGAGGAAGCACAAGAGACGTCTATTGATATCTGCCTTGAAGCTATTTCTGGGGTACTTGATTGCGCATTGCAGTGCCTGTTCGGCGATTAGCGATCAAGACTCCATATGTACTTGTATGGATCCCCTGTTCGTCCTTTATCCAACATGAAAACTGAGTGCATAAAGCTAAGCTTAATGTTTCATGGCTGTTAATATTACCGCGAATGTTGCAACTATTTCAACAACACCCCAACATGATGACACCACATTTGGTCATGATTCCTAATAGAAGGACTACTGGTGGACTTCGGGAGATTTTGTTTCTTACTTGTAGCGTCTGAGATCATTCGCACCGAATTCTTTGCACTAGCGTGTGTCGAGGATGAATGCTTGATATGCGCATGTGATTTTGCAGCTCGATGATCTGGCAACAATCTGAGATTTGGACTAGTGGGATACATCAGCGATAATGCATAGTTCTATAAATTCAATTAAGTGATTTCTTCATCTATTATAACTCATATTTTGCATGAGATCCTGGCAAAGCGTATAGAGAACGGTGGCTTATTGTGTCTCATGTTCGTCAAGGCAATATTGTTTCTATGTATTTATCTCAGGTACATTTATCACTAGGAGACGGTAACAGTACATACTCTACTTACGGCCTCACTTTGAAATGAAACCTTGAGACTGAGGAAAGCAGGAAATGCGCCAACAAAGAAACTGGGTAGAATTCTCAGCTCTGACCAGGATTCTCATATCATATAGTTGGCTTACAAGCAAAGTCAATGACGTAATGTTCCAATGACCCCTTGTGTTTGAGTTCCAGGATATTGCGTTCCGAAAGATCTTTGTGTGGAAAACCTGCCTGCTCTAATTTCCTTAAGCACTCTCGAATTCGGGGAGATCTAAGAACCTCAGCGAGCTTTGCCTTCGGAATCTCTTCGCCGCCGTACTGTAGTAAGAGGAAGTGTTTTATTTCCTTTTCCTCGTAGAAATAGATCTTTTCGATGCTCAATGAGCCCAAGCTGAAGAGAATGCTGGTGTCTTGGATTTCCTTCACCTTTTCGTAGGCTTCCACCTCTCTCTGGAACGCTTCCAAATCATCATCCGACATGCCTTTGGCGATTAAAGTATACCCATATGGCATTAGTGTTATCTTCAATGGGAGGCCTGTCGCACCGGGAGATCCGTGAGGAGTTATGTAGTGATCTAGATTTTCAAGTAGCTGTCGTTTAAGCAGCATCTTGAAATCCTCCGGCTTTTGATACTTGCAGTGGTCTTGGAAGTTGGGACACTCTGCATCAGGCTCCCCTCGCGTGCCCTGTAACCACATCAAGCATTGCTTTGTGCAATACCCATAATGCCTGCCGGAGCAAGTAGTCGAAGGACCAGTTCCCTCTGTCGAATGTTGCGCATTTCTAGAGCTGGCCATTGCAGGAGACTCATTGATTGTACGTGAATTCTGAGCGGCCCCTTCGTCCTCACTGTCCGATCTAGGCTCATCTTGACGGGAGAGACCTGGAGCTTCATCGTCGTCATCGTTATCACTGGACGAAGAGGAGTCTTCTATATTCTTGTCTTCACCGTGATCACTGGATGCGGATAAGTTTTCTGTATCCTGGTCTGCATTGTTACGACTAGAAGAAGACGAGTTTGTCGTAACAGGGTACGTAACATCCTTTCCCGGTCCGGAAGACCTTTCTGCGCCATCCTGGCTAGACGAAGATGGCTGCCATAATGACTCGTCCAACATTCTCTTTCGTTTTCTTGTTGCCAGCATCTTCTTATTGGCTTTTTCGTTCTCTTCAAGCTCGTCCCACAGCTTAAAAATTTCTGCGTGGTTGATTTCGGTCTTTTCGGAATCTTTGACTGCCCGATTCCTCCATTCTTGTCCCTGCTGACTCTCTTCCAAGCTCATTAGGGTAAACGCTAAGAAACGGCCAACTGCTGTTACAGGTTTTTCATTCTGCTCATCGGTCCACTCGTCCATGTTTGTCGGAAGGTCGGAATTGGGGGCTTCTATGTGATACTCTAGTATCCCGGGATTGTTCACTGGTATGTGGAAAAAGACCATGGAAGTGCCCATGACTAATGCACCGTACAGTATCCCACTTATAACCATGTGATGATAGATGTGAGTATAACAGTCAAAGGAGACCCGGCCTGCGTTGTATTTTTGTTTGTCGGCTTCATTTGTGGGTATTGTGAGGTTGTGTATAAACTTGCCACAAGGGTTCTTCATATCGTAAATTCCCTCGCGCACCATGTCGACCGTTAACTGGTGAGGTGCCTTCTATTCCAGGACAGCAATCAATTGATTTTCGTGGTTGTCGCCAATTCGAAAGTAGTAGACGTCCGCTCGAGATTGGTGGTGTTCTGGGTTTTTCTGTTCGCCTGTATTGTTACGATAGGAGAAATCGATGCCATTCTCTAACCTAGCCCAGTTGCTGCGTAATTTCTCCATAATTGAATTTACTGGACAGCATACTGCTTTGTCCCAGTAGATCTGAAGATCCATTTCGTCACTTATAGGTCTGGTGCATGTGTACTGTTTTTTTGTATCTATTCCAGTTAGTTGGCTAGAAAGATTAAGTATTTTCTACTCTTTGTCAAGACTCAGAGGAATGAAGTAGACAACTTAACCACAAGATACGTGCTAGACTCCCTGTGAAGAGAAACAGACAGGAAATCAACATGCTTGTAGTACGTGCTTGTGATATCTCGTTGAAATCTAGCGTAAAAATTCAACGCTATCGTTCCATCCACCCAATAGCATGGCGATACCAGGCACCGAGACAACGAAAACTATCCCAAGAACACCGAAACCACCCAACAGAAATCCATTATCTTGGTAACATCCCTCTAGTAGCCAAGTGGACACCCAATAGACAATCGATGGAAGCTAGACCAGAATCAATGACGACGTGCCCATGAACAATAATCATCAGTCCAAAAAAAACCCCCTTTCCTGTCAGCCTCCCTTGCTTTTCTGGCCTGTGGAACCACTGACGACTCCTTAGATGGAAAGAATGATCCAGGTAACGAAGGGTTGCTTTTGGACTGTAGTGGGACTCGCTCTGGTGTACTTTTGTCTAATAGCCGAGCGTCATTCGACTTGCGGGCGGCGCCACTGTTTATCACCCGGGTATGAGGAAATGCCGCGCGTACGTCGTTATTTTGGACCTTCTGTATACGAGATTCGTGACTGGGTCCGATCGCGGTGTTTGGTACCTTCCATTCGATATTCTGACGGCAACTATTCTGCGGGCTGGATTTTCGAATAGGTTCACGTTGGACAAAGATCCGCCATGCGCCTTGGTTTGTGAATGCTTGGTAATCTCGAGATTTTCCCCAGCATCACCAATATTCGCCGACAAATTCGGCATGTATCCAGACTTTAGAAAGGTTGTGGGTTGTTTGCTGGGAATGTCGCGTCGCAGAAACTCAGGTTGGGCGCGAGTCCATTTCGAGTCCTTTTCCATGCCTGGGGAAGACAAGTTGGAGGGCAGGACACCATCATTCGTACTCTCCGACTCGGGCTCTTCTGCAATAATGGATAGAACAGTATGACGGGGCTTCTGAAGAGCCAAGTCCCTGCGTTCGACCATGGCTCGGCGTTTGTCTGATTCTTTTGAGTCGGCTTTCAGAAAACCGTCCATTTTGACACGAACGGTTTTTGATACCCGACACCCTCCTTGGGTAGGATAGTTGTAATTAAATGAGCGAGTATTAATCTGGTCAATAGGCACAAAATTGCAAAAAGGTGAAGGTAGAGAGGGTGATCTCGCTTGGATGAAGATTTTGTTGAGAACTCCAATTTCGTAGGGCCCAGGGACGGTGGGTGGATGGTTGGAGCAAGAAAGCTGGCGGTGCCTCTAAGCGATCTTACTAAATTTTCTTCAGGGCGCTATTTAAATATTCATTATCAGTTCAATTGCCCCGCAGTTTTATATCAATATTCGCTTCGCCTCGTCTAAACGAGCGTTCCCTTTGTTTTGATGGGAATTTCTATGCAGAGAAAGTCCCTTTCGACTAATTGCATATTTTTGCCATGAATATAACGAAGATGCCATACTCATATTCGATCTACACATTTGGGATTATGGCGCTTGGTCTGATAGAAGGAGCCGCATACCTCAGATCAGATATCCGCATACTACAGCATGCTGACACAGAGTTCAGACCAGCTGACGTCGTATAGACGGTCACACAAGGAGAATTCAGACTAGACATTGTCATATGTGTATGTATATACACTGTACAGGAAATGTGCAGTACATACATACGACATATATTGTGCATGTTTAATTCCGTTGTTTTCTTTGTTTGTATTGGACATGACATTGCTCTCTCTATCTACTGTTGATGATGATTGCTTCAAGTCTCACCGATCGATGCCAGACATACACTCCGCATTGTCGAATGTCCGCTGCTTCTTTCTGGCGTTTCCTCGTGTCGGGATTAGCGTGCATTTGTTTCTCTTCATTTTCCTGTTTTTGGCATCGCATACACCAACCTTGCTGAAGGCGTTGCACTTGTTGTCAAATCTGTGAAGTCGAGTCAAGCCATCAGCAGGTCATTGGATGCCATGCCATGTACCACTACTAATTCATTCGTATAGGCGTTACTTCTCTATTTTGGTTTGGGCAGAGGTCAAGGTCAGATGAAGATTGTACCACAACTATCTATTATTATTTCGGGTTGTCTTTCTTATTATGTTGGGGTACATACTTGTTTACCGTCTCATATCGGATTGGAATACAGATTGAAGCTTTTACACTATTTTACATGATTGATATTTTCTTAGTACAGTCATCCTGAAATACCTTATAAGGGGCATCACTTTGCCATTCAGCATTCTTTCCAGACCGGTTAGTCCTATGTCCAGTATTCGGTGGAGATCTCCTATTCACCATTTTAAGTGCGTTGGAATTTAATTTCTCTATCTTGAAGAGAGGATGCCGCGAACCTTTGTCATTGATAAATTTCTCAGTATCCGGCTAGAAATTCAGGCGGAAGGGATCTAGGATTTCGATCATTCTTGCTAAGCGATCATCGTCTGCTGTCCATGTTCCATGCTTTGATCCTTCGCCATTGAACAGTATGTATCCATGAGTAAATTGCACCATCTGTTGTACAATATGCGGTCAATAAGATGCTGCCTAGCCCCTTTGAGCAGGATAACTTACGAGACATTTTAGACTCCATATGTCGACCGTACTATCCCAGGTGCGCCAATTGTAACTTCGGGGGCTCGTAGGGCTGGTGACTGAATGCGATTGCTGAGGAGTTTGTCTTTCGATGATGCTATGAAAATTTGTCAACCTCGGTAACAACAGGCAGGAGAAGATCAGAGTGGTGTGGAGTGCATTCAAGATGTTCCTGTCATTCGTTACTCATCGGGTGGTCGGGTGAAGTTATTGAATCATTGGCAAGATCGAAATTATTTCACAGGGGCTTTTCCTACATTATTTCCTGTTGGTGATGGAGGACATGAAGAACGCCGTCAAATTCAAGTGTCTATGAAAGGTTGGGGTCAGTTTTTACTAAATCATCATAGTCGGAGGTTTGCTCGACATGGAACGTTCCTTTATCTTCTTTATGATGTACTGCGCATTTGTGATGCGTGCCTTGGCAACTCATTGTACGCGAAAAGAAGAAATTGGGACGATGTAAAAGCAGTAATTTTACGCTTAACTCCTGAGCGTTTAACTGCTCTTGCCGAAGAGGCGGCGAATGGTCGTGCTAGTCAAATTTTTGATGCTGATGTATAGTTCCTTCGGTCTACAGTCCAGTCTGTGGGCGTTCATGTGCCTCAATCTTTCGGAGCTTTGATGAGAAAGAGGGCGCATCTTCGCGGATATTTTGTCGCGCATGAAATGCCAGCATACTGGATGACTATTAATCCAGCTGATTTGAAATGTCCATTGGTACTTCATTTTGCAGGCATTGAATTGACACAGCAAGGCGCTGGTACAAACCGCACTCATGCAGAAAACATGTCTGTGATTATGAATCCAGTAGCTGTTGCTCAATTCTTCGATGCTGTATGCAAGGGTGTATTCTCGAAGTTGTTGCAAGTTGATTCGCAAGAAAGTGGTATCTTTGGGAAGATTTCAAATTATTTTGGAGTTGTTGAATCAAACGGTAGAGGTATGCCTCACCTCCATGCTTTGGTTTGGTTGAAAGGCAATGCCGAGTTTTATAAGCTGCGAGAGCGTATAGAAAATGAGCCGGATTTCAAAACGAGGATGATTGATTATCTTGAATCAGTCATCCGGGAATCTATTTCCGAAAGTATGCACAAGTTTCAGCAGAATTCTAAGGAGTGACGCCGTGCTTGGAGCTGCAGGAAGTGAACAATCCGACGAAGAGTTTACGCAGTTATTAGAGGCGGATTCAAATTTCGTGGCGTCTCAATTCAATAAGCACCGTGAGGGGCATGATCCAACTTGCTTCAAGTATAGCAAGACGTCGCCTCCAAAGTGTCGATTTCTATTTCCGCGGCAAACTAGGGCGGAATCACGGAGGACGGTATTATTTATCTACGGCGCAATAACCCTTGGATAAATGCATGGAATCCAAGTATAGCTTCCCTCATTCGTTCCAATCACGACGTCAACTTCGTGCCCACAGCTTCCAAGGCACATAGCGCAGTCTATTATATGACGAACTATGTGACGAAGGGTGATGCCAGTTCATATCAGTTTCTGACCGTTGCACAATCACTAAGGAAGAGATTAGAAGACAATCAAACTGAAGGTGCAGGAGACGTTACAATTGATTTAGACCGGTTTGCTTTGAGGGCTTTCAACCAGGTGGATGGTAAACGGGAAGTCAGTGGGCCTGCAGCAGCCGCTTGGATCCTCGACCTACCTAGTTGTTACACCATGAAGTGATGTATCATTTGCTACTGGCCATCCAAAGCAGAATACACACATTCAGCACTTTTCAAAAGAGCAGAATATGAACAAGTACACAGTAGTCTTTCAAGGACCATGGTCTCAAAACCAGGACGCCGAAGATAGAGTTGCAGGTGGGCATCCAACCACGGAAGCTATAAAGACCGATATTGATGAGGCTTTAATCGGACTATAGGTACCATGGGAGGATATACCGAGACTGTTTGATTCATTGAATTGTCCTCGGGAAGAATACTATATGCATTACACACGTGTATGGTCTGAAGTTGAAAATCGACTTCCTGCACATCTTCAGGATATTGCACGTAATATTAGGCTACTCCAAAAGTCAAAGGAGGATGCAATAATTGATGCGAAGCAACGTGCAAATCGGCAAGAACCTGTGCCAGATGAGTATTTTTCCGATGGTGATGATGGGGACTTTGACGGTGATGTTTATTGTGAAGGGAAAGATTTGGAAACACTTCTTCCAGGGCAACGTAATGTATACGAGCGATTTGGAGTAGACTCATTACTTTGTGGTATAAATGTGGTTCAAAGTCAATGGCGTCGCCAGGACGATTCAAACATCAAACATATAGAGGCCGTATCGCAGGTGTTAGAAGTGACTCGGAGAAATGGTGATTTCACCAAAGATCGCCATTTACATGAAATAGCCGACTATCGGTCTACCGGCTTACACAGTATCCCAAGCTATATACTCGAAAATGGTCTGAGACGATAAAGGAAGGCACCAAAGCAGAGGAAACAGACAATGACGGGGGCGATCAAATGGATCTTGATCCAGTTGATCCATCTGCGCAATTATATCCGTATCTCGATAGGAAGTGAACAAACCGTGGAGTCTACCGTTATTGAGCAAGTCGATCAATTAGGTCCAAATATTACAGGTGCGCAATTGACAGAAGTGATTGTACGCTTCAAAAGTCTCAATTACAGACAAAAACACGGCCTGAGAATTATTCTTGAACATGCTCTTCGCTCCGAGGGTAAGAGGATTGTGCATAAAGAGGATCAACTTCTTTTACATATTGGTGGTGAAGGGGGGACTGGCAAATCACGTTTGATTGAAGCAGTGGAACTAGGACTTTCTTCTCTTCAGCGTTGGAATGAGCTTATGTTAGTAGCTTCTACAGGGTCAGCAGCCGCTGAGGTTCATGATCAAACATATCATTCTGCTCTTGGCCTTGCAGTGCACGGTAAAAAAGACAGGCCTCCCTCTAACCGAACCCAAAACTTATGGCGAGGCAAAACAATTATGATAATTGATGAAATCAGCATTGTGGACGCGGGCATTTTGGCGAGAATCAATCGTCAATGCAATAGTGTTATGCCTCCTTGCGACGATGCAACAGTGGTTTTTGGGGGTCTGTCAATTGTGATACTGGCAGGTGATTTTCACCAGTTCGGACCAGTTAATGCAGCTTTAACATGGGCAACCCCAAAACCCTGAGCTGATGCAGATGTTCATGCTGGCCATTCTTTGTGGCATCGTTTTGACAATGTTTTGATACTGGTTGAAAAGATGCGTCAACAGGGAGATCCGTCCTTCCAAAGTTTTTTGTCACGAGCGCGCAAAGGCGCCGTCACAGACGCAGATATAGCACTGTTGAATCAACGAGTAATTGGTGTGCTACCACCACCGACCGGTCTTTCAAGTGTTTGTATCAATCGCCGCAACGACCATGGCCATTCGATCAATCGCTTACAAATCGTACGATTTGCGGAAGACCGAGGTCAAGACATTTATGTCTTCCCGGCGAAGCACGCTCGTACTCATGGCAATATGACGATTGATGCAATACTTCGTGGCGAGGATGGTGATGGTGATGCGGAGGGTCCTGGTCTATTTTTATATACACCAAACATGCCAGTTGTCATTCTCTATAATATATCTACCCCCCTGGGTTTGGTCAATGGTGCTACGGGTATTACCAAAGGGATTGTTCCTGATGTTAGAAGTAAGATCTTCTCATAAGACTTGCTTGACATATACTAAGGGACGTAGCCAAGTATTATCGATTAAACAAAAATTTCGTCCTTCGCAGCCATCCGCTTGAATGTGTGTTATTCCAACCACGTGAAGCTAAACATCGTCCTTTTGAAGACTTGGAAGCTAGCTGTATTCCTGTTTTCCCAAAGAACTTTTCTGTTAAAATGAGTAAGAAGGGCACTATTGGTCGCGAACAGGTGCCGATGACACCCGCATTTTCATTGACAGATTATAAAGTTCAAGGGAAAACTTTTGATCAGGCGGTTCTGGATCTGCGGTTTGAAGGTAAGGACTCACATAAATACTACAGCTCAGCTTATGTAGAGATATCTCGAGTACGATCATGGGATGGATGGATTCATTTTATTACAGCGAGTTCAATCATCGGATCTCGCTCATAGGATGCATCCGGACCCTGAAAGAGAAGACCAACGGTTGGAAGCACTGTGTGAAGCAACTATGCGAAGATTTGGCATATAAAGAGTTTTGATACGTCTTTTTATGATACCCCTACGCTATATGACACCCCTGTATTCTACGATACCTGTGATTTCTATGATACCTGTGAAAGTGCTCAGGCCGAAGTACTAATATTGACTAATATTGCACTAAGGGTAGCGGTCAACGAGAAAACTAAGCATGGAGAATAAATACAGGAGTAAGAGTAAGCCAGCGCTGGAGTCGATATTTATGTGCGAGCTCCATTCCCAATACAGTACCGCTGGCGGTCCCCAATACAGAGATATCTAGGGCCTCAGCCCTATCGGCAATATCCGTCCCCATGTCTCCATTCCCACGTGCCGGCCACGTGCTAAGCCCTAAACCCTATGACGGCTGAGAGCTGTCACAATACCCCTGAGTTATATGGTACCCCCGATGTATATGATACATGATGTGAGATAGTGAGCTAGCATCTACGTACGTAGCAAAGAATTCTAGGCAATCAACACCGTACGATGTGTAGACATTTATATTTATGTAGTTTGTTCAGCGTCTAGGGCTATCAAATTGCTTCAGTTTGACGGGGTTTCCCGGTATCTGATCCTTAGGTAAGAATCTCAACCAATCGGAGGCGTATACGGCCTGTTCTTTCATGCTGAGATAAGAAATTCAACCAATCAGATGCATGGATGAAAAGCTCCTCGACAAACGGCTAATCGCAGTGGGGATTACCCTTTTCGGCCTTCACATGAAAGAGATTCATAACAGTCCACGAAAAATCTATCGTCGACTTTTTCTTCTTTCGCTTTTGCTTCAAGCATATCAATATGTCGATCCCTGCGGTTGTTGTGCTCGCTCGCCCACCCGTCGTCCTCCTGAATGAGGACAGAATGCTTGCTGCTGCGGCAGCAATACCCCCTCGTCAGCTTCGTTCAGGCAGGATACGGCTCCCGTCAAGGTATGTGTCTAAATATGAAGAATTAACAGAGTTGAAGCTATAACTGACATACCAAGCAGTTACCCTTCAAGACGCGTGGTGCCGTCCTCTTTGCCAGTTGATAACTCATCGCTGGTGAATGATGGCCTTGCCATGGACCAGCAACTCGGCGACTCACTATTTATTAGTGACGACGAGAGTCTTGAAGATGCCGTTATCCTGCTGGCTTCTCCTGTGGTGGCCCCCTCCCCGTCTCCCACGACGTGAGTGGATATTCAAATATTGCAATATTCACAGACCAGACACTAATATAGTGAATAGCTCTCCGTCTACCCCTCCACCTCCTCCTCCTCCTGCCCGGTCTCGTTCAGTGACTCCTGCTCCTGCCGACCTGTAAGTATCTCAAATAATAACTGAACAGTTTACAGTGGCAGCTACTAACATATCTGTTTCAATAGTATTGCTCCCGTTGATCCGCTCCCTCCTGCCGCCGTCCCTATAACTGCTACGCCCCAACGTGCAAACGGTCTGACGCAGGTTCAGTTTGATCTAGCGCAGCTAGCAGATCAACCTCGTGTCCCATGGCTCTGGTCCACTGTGGGTAAGACCGATGAACCATACCAGCCGCAAGCCGTTGGGAAATGGTGGTATGATTGGGCACTGGCATACACTGGCAGGCAGGCAGTGGTAAGCAATGTTGGTAGAATAATGGAGACAGACCTTGGCGTTCAATTTTTTGGAAAGGAGCGATGCAGTCGCTGCATTGACGGTGGCCACCAATGCTGGGTCTATACCGACATTGGTCGTGGGCAGATTAAAAATCCGGGGAGCGCTTGTGCACGTTGTCGTGCCAATCCTCACCCAACAATTGGGTGTAGTCTGGCTCGGCGTCGGCCGAAGCAAAAGCTTCGCCAAGACCCTCCCCCAAATCAATTCATCTTACCCAAGGGGGGAGGTGAGGGCCCTGGCGCCGGGGGAATGGGCATGGTTGTATGATTTTTTTATGTTGGTTTGGGTGTTTTGCTTTTGTCGGTTTTGGTGTGTGTGTTTTTGTATTCTTTTTGTTAGTTTTGAGATACCACGGTCCACAATTTCCTTTTTTATGGGGTGTTGAAATCGGACTTCGTGCCTCCACGCCGTGACACCTGGGCAATGCAGAGTTCTCTGCAGCAAGAACGAAGACGTATATTTATGTATGTATAGGTTCAAATAGTGAAGAATTCCATTATCATATGTTGTAAATCCGTCAGGTCGTATCCAATCTATGCTCATTTGAGCGGAATATTTAAATTGTTGTATGTCGTCGATATTAACTCAGCCCACAATTCTTGGTCAAAATCCAGCTCTCTGATTGGCCAGAAAACTTCACGAACCCGGGGGTTTAAGCCCTCCAAAAAAAATTCCTGCCTGCAATGAGGGCTCTGATTGGTCAGGTTTCTTATGTCAGCACGGATATCTTGATTCCACAACCATACCGACATTTATCAGGCTATCGATATTCCCAGTCCCTCAAATGGAGCTTAATATCAAATCTCAAGGTACATAAATCCTTAACATAATATTGGCCACGATCCTAAAGAAATAAAGACTTCTCATTGGCCAGAAACCTTTGGAAAATAACCTAACATCAATATACTTAACTGCATACTGAGTCCCAATTGCATTATGTTACATCGTCAGTCCCATTGCATTGTCGTCTCCCAACCGCTATTGCACCGTCGTCCCCAACCGCAATCGCATTGTTCCCAGCCGCCAGATTCCGTGATATTCTATAGGCAAACGCTAGCGCGCGTTACCAGTAAATTACGTCAGAAGTCATGTAGAACAGGACTAGCTAAAATAGTCTTAGCTTACCTAACCTCCGGCGCGGGTCGCGGGGTTGGCGGCTTCAGATCAGCTCAATGAGCTCATTGCTTGGTGCAAAGAATTTTCCAACGCAACTGGCTTTTATACCATGGTTATATGCAAAGATTTGGGACGTGAATTCAACAACTTCAACAAATTTGCAGCCGACGTTGGCATCATATTGAAACATTCCGCACCTCGCATCTCTGAGCCTAACGGCGCTATTGATCGCTTGCAGTTTACAATCGTTAACGGCAGTCGCGTCATGACGATAGATGCCGGCTGACCTCATATTCTTTGGCTATTTGCAATCGATACGTGCATCTATATTTACTTGAGATTACCGACTGCCCAATGCAATCCCGCTCCCATACAAATATGGAGGGAAGGTTGGGGTTGCAAAGCCTACGTTCACATCCCCAAAGAAGACCGTGTGAAAGAAGTCAAATTGGTGGCAAAGGCCAAGATAGGCCGCCTCGTTGGCTACGTTGTAGACCACAGCCAGCAATACAAAATATGGTATCCAGATAGTGGCAAGGTTGCCTTTTCAAGAGATGTCGCCTTTTGGGAAGGAGACCAAGACCAAGAAGGCTCTCTGCTTCACGTTGCAGACCCTGACCCTATTCCCACCCCCATTATGGCCCTTCTCGCAAAATCCATGTTGTTGATACCACCGCCAAGGTCAAGCGACGACTCTTGCTAACCGAGCAAGAATCGCATGAAAATATTCGCAAATTTTTCGCTCAAGAGACCGCCTTGACGTACAACTACGTTAACGATTCGTGCGTTACTAATCGCGTACAAATGCTCTCACCAACCCCGGCGCCGAAGCCCCAAGAGGAAACCGATCCGGTGGTTGAGTCTATTGAGTCAACCGAGGAAACTACGGTTGATACTGCGAAGGTAGGAAATTAAGAAAACGCTGCCAAAGAAGACGACTCTGGCATCATCCCAGATCAGCAGCAACATTTGCAAGTGACTGCCGCCACGCTCAAGCAACGGCAGCCAACTCCCGCACCACTCGCTTCACCCGAAGGACAAAAGGCATCAGAAAAACGCCATATCTTGAGGAGGAGATCACGACAGTGCAAATCAACGAAACCTACAAGAGGTTGGCAAAAAGGCGCATTATCGGAACCCACTCAAATTTGAGGAGGACCCAGAGATGTCAGCAACATCTCTTACGTTGAGTAGCTGGGCCAGAGAACAAAAGTGGCAGGTCAAGATCCCCACGACTCACAGCAAGGCGCTTGAGACCCCCAACGCAGATTTTTGGATAGCTGCAGAGCATGAGCAAATACCGAAGCTTGAAGATAACGACACCTGGACCCTCGTTCCACGTCCCAAAGATAGCACCCAGATATTGCCTGGGAAATTAGTTTATGACACCAAATCTGAGCCAGATGGCACCATCACCGAATACAGAGCAAGATGGGTGGTGTGTGGCAACTTTCAAAAGAAATCAACCAACGACACGTGGTCACCTGTTGTTGGAGATATGAGCATGAAGCTATTCCTATCTTTATGCGCAGCCCTCGGCCTAAAGATGTATCAAGCTGATATCATTGCTGCGTACTTGAACGATTTGCTACGCCGTAACAAAATGCTCGTTGCACAACATTATGGCCATGAAAAAGGCAAAGGATTCGTATGCCTTCTTGGCAAAGCCATGTACGGCCTTCGCGAGTCTGCAAACATGTGGTAGGGTACGATCGACGCGGCTCTGGAAGAGCTAGGCCTCGTGCCTTTACCAGCAGACCCCTGCAGCTACGTCAACAAAGAAACTGGTAATTACATTTTACTGTATGTTGACGATACGCCCATGGCCGCCCTTACCGACCAGCCCATTCTTGCTCTTCTTGATGAACTTGACAAACGATTCGGTGTGAAACAAATCGGACAGCCCGAGAAGGTTCTTGGATGTAATATTTGCGTTGATCCTTCCAACAAAGTCGTATATCTTTCTCAAAAACCTTACGTTAGAGAACTTCTCAATCGTTTTTGTGTGAAAGGAATGAAAGGCCGCCAGATACCGATCAACAACGGCAGCAGCCTCATATTAACAAGGCACTACTCAACGACGTCAAGGTCCACGACTACCTCAAAAGAGTAGGCGGTTTGAACTGGCTCGAATTTAAAACGAGGCCAGATATATGCTTCTCAGTACGATATTTACAATGGAAAACGAAGGCACCCGACGAAGAAGATATGGAACGCACAAAAGGCCTCTTGAGATATCTTATTGATCATGACGACCTTGCACTGCCTCTGAATCAAGATCCCGATAAAGGATTACAACTCTACACTGATTCTTCTCATGCCGATCACTCTGACGGCTACTCTACGCAGTGATGGATTCTCCTTCGGGCAGGATACCCTCTCGCTTGGGGAACCGGCAAACAAGAGTGTACGGCACCTTCGTCAACGTGCGCCGAATATATGTGCTTCAGAGCTTGCGCAGAGCACGTGCTCTACGCCAAGCAAGTGCTTATTGACCTTAGATTGATGAAAGAGAGCGACCCCATTACTCTCTATACTGATTCGGATAATGCTCTCAGCGCAGTAAAGAGAGCTACTGCTCCCGCTGTTCGCTGGCTTGCAACTCGATATCACTTTATTAGAGATCTTGCAGCCAGAAGCGAGATAATTTTCGAGCTAATCGACTCCGAGGACAACCCGGCTGACGGGTTTACAAAGCCCAAGAAGGCAGGCACCTTTGCCAGATTTGTGAAGCAACTACGCCTGCAGAGACTCAGCATTGTCCACGAAGAAGCTGACGACGAAGAATATTAGTCTCTTTTCTAGGTTTTCGCACTATTTTACAACACCAAAGCTCTATCCTGTATGCCCGTTTTGTGTTGCTACTTTTACTTCATTTCCCCTTGTTTGCCGTGAGGCAACGTCTGTGGGAGGAGTGTTAGGACGTTGCTTTCCTGGAAGTCAAGCACACACTATATAGTCGCTTTTCCCCCAGAGTCCCAAGGGAAAACAATGAAGTCCCTAATTTTCCTCATCGCGCTAACAAATTTGGAAGACTTGGGCTCAGGCGCTCTTCGCTGCGCTCCGAGCCAGGTTTATCGCGTTTACCGCCCGGCAGACATCATAGCAAGTGAATGAAAGCGGCCTAGGTGCTGAGATACCGGTACCTAAAGGCCAAGGCTGACTGCGCTCGGAGCCACCGCGTTTCCGATTAGGGCTAAACGGGCAGAATGGCTCCGGAGCAGCCCAGGTGCGCATGTGTTGAGATAAAGATACAACTTCGATTTGATTGGAAGGCGTCGTTGTTCTCGCTAGAATCTACAGATCCGGCTGTTCCGCGTTGCTTTGCAAGAAACTCCGCCATAACTAGGTCTCAGAAGACATTCAGCATGTAATATCAGACTCTGATAAGCCCTACTGACGTCTTCGCTCGCTCGTTTGTCCATTCGCCAAGTGCATTGTGAGAGGCCAAGGTGCAGATCTCAATTGCTAACTATATCATCAACTTTCGTCACTTGACCGATTCACGTATTTTACCCGACGTCTGTTGTCAGCGCAGGTATCTCAAATTGATATGGTGTTGCTATACCCGTAGCTCTTCGCTTTGGATTGTGCAAATTTGTTAGGCTGAAAGAAAAGGGTATGAATTTTAGTTTGTATTGAAGTCGAGTTAACCAGCAAGCAACTATAACCTGAGAGGCTCAAGATGACAACATTTTCTACCAAGGAATTTCCCCAATGTGCACACATGAGAATTTTCATGTAAACAGTACCTCATCAACTTCCCATACGTGATTATGTTCACAGAGGCGATATGTTTCCAGCTCTTATGTACTCGCCCTATAGAATAAGACTTATGTTAGTTTATCAACATCGTTGGATGCTCTAGATGATTATACTGTACCATCCAATGGTATCCTCGTCATCCTCCATCTCGAATTCACCTTCTGTCTCAGATTCATCCTCAGTCTCGGATTCATCCTCAGTCTCGGATTCATCCTCAGTCTCGGATTCATCCTCAGTCTCGGATTCATCCTCAGTCTCGGATTCATCCTCAGTCTCGGATTCATCCTCAGTCTCGGATTCATCCTCCGTAACAGATTCATCCTCCGTAACAGATTCGTCCTCCGTCTCGTATTCAACCTCCATCTCAGATTCATATGTGTCATATTCGGTGTCGCTAATCGTCCCGGTCAGTAAGGTGTCGTCCGGCTCGTCAGTGTAGCCGAGAGGGGCCCTGCTCTCAAGCAGTTTCATATTCATTTGTTTGGATTGACGCAACACTCGCACACTATCGTAATTGTCGGATGCGGGCCTGATCTCATCCCTTTCAACATGTGCTTCGGACAGACGCCCATCAGGCGTAGCTCGTTTGACTGGATGGTTTGAGATTTGGATGTTGTCAAAGTCAAAATCGACAGAATCCGACCCTGCCCTCTTTCTTTTACCCAACTTGTTCATGTTGTAAGTGGTGTCAGGGCCTTTATTTCTCTGTGAACGTGTGTTCCCTTCCGAGTCGTTACTTTTCTCTGGACTCGTGTCGACTCTGGTTAGCGTGTGAATCCGACGATAGTTGCAAGCGAAAGACGACTTCGATCAAATCAGCGTAGAAATATTTGACTGAATAATGTAAACCTCCAAATGTTAGATGTTTGTAATAGGCTAAGGATCTTACAGATGAGACAACCCACAAGAGTGATATGAAAATGTCCAGGGCATTGGGTTGGTCAAGGGCAAATTTTAAGGGGTGCAAGAAAAAGAACCGTGCACCTTGAATAATGTTGAAAATTTTCAGAGACGCTAATCCCTACGCGACCAAGATGCTGACACAAGTAAAAGGCTCGTGATAAGCTAGGGTGTCTGCTTGGAGCAAATTCAATGGTGAAGAGAAGTTCGAGGACCTTGTCATGGCCAAACGCATATCAATAGCAGCACAGCTAAGAAAACGGAAGTGAAGTGCTTGAATTGATCAGGGTGAGACTTAATTATATGCAGTGGTGATAAATCAGGCGTTGCATATAAGATACCCCACTACAGAGTCACCGCATGAAGACAAACACTGGTGGATGTCATCAACCCGCGCTAACAACAACAAGGCTTGGACAAGCTCGGAACACTCAATTGTCGTCTATGATGAGCCCCTTGAGGCTTTTTGAAAAGATATATTGTCACTCCTGATCGCCTTTACTTCACATACTGACATGAAACTATCTTGAACCTTTCGAAGTACAAGTACAATCAAATAGACCTCAAATTCCAGGCGACGGTAACGCCCACCATCCTGTCCAACAATTCTTAAATTCGATTGATCTACCCATAGCAAGTCCATAAAATCGAACAGCCATCCCCCCCAGTAGTCGGATCCCCAACAATTCAATCACAATGCATAGCTATAACAAAAATTTCCGATCCCTCATGGCGCGCCATGTGCATGACGATGATGGCTTGTAGTCTGTTTTTGGAATTTCGGGGCACGGGTATGTACGCCTCTGTGATTTCGGAGAACAGAGGATGACTTCGGATTTCTGTCTGGTCTTTCAGAACCAATGGATGTTAGGAGTGCGTATCTTCATCCAACTCAACATATTCGCGAACAGACTGGTCACTGTAGTCGTCTGGAGGTTTCTAGCAAGAAGTATCAGCTCTGTGAAAATATGAATAAACGCGTTGTGCAAAAGAATAGCTGGTGGCATTGATGCCAAAAATCTTTCAAAGATATTGGGTATTCCCAAGCCGTATGCGTAGTTTCACCCAGTAATACAGAAAGAAGGGAGGGATCAAGACTGAACGTGGCATTCACTTACTATCCTTAACCCTTAGTTCACTCCGTGGGGACTTTTCAACAAGTATGTCCACGAATAAACCTTCTCGCTACGAGATACATCCCCCTTCTTGCGAGGGGATGCAGCGCCCTTCTGTCTGGAATCTTCTTCACCCGTGAGATCGACCAAGTGTATCGGAGATTCATCTCCCTTCTTGCTAGGAGATGCACGGCCTTTCTTGCTAGGTGATGCACCGCCCTTCTGAGCAGGGGATGCACTGCCCTTCTGGCTGGAATGTTCTTCACCCGTGAGATCGACCAAGTGTATCGGAGATTCATCTCCCTTCTTGCTAGGAGATGCACGGCCTTTCTTGCTAGGTGATGCACCGCCCTTCTGAGCAGGGGATGCACTGCCCTTCTGGCTGGAATGTTCTTCACCCGTGAGATCGACCAAGTGTATCGGAGATTCATCTCCCTTCTTGCTAGGAGATGCACGGCCTTTCTTGCTAGGAGATGCACCGCCCTTCTGAGCAGGGGATGCAGCGACCTTCTGGCTAGAATCTTCTTCACCCATGAGATCAACCAAGTGTGTCGCATGACAATCAATCCGTGGTGAACTAGCCTCGCTTGGTCGATTTTCAGAGGAATGTAGAATTGGGCTTTCGTCGGCCGTAAAATTGATCTTGTTTTTCTCGGGACCCGGGCTTAGTAGAGGGCTGATCGATTTTCGCTGTCTCTTTGGGCGAGGTTGGTCTGGGCTTTTGTTCTCCGTGGGATCGATCCAGTTCATCTCAGGAGTCTGATTCGATGGCGTCTTGATAATTCTTGATCGTTTCTTGGAGTGAGGTTCGTCGGGGACTATGTCGTCCGTGAGATCAATCAGGATCATCTTCGAAGGATGATTTGGTGGCATTATGACAGCACTTGATTGTTCCTTTGGGGGGGGGGGGTGGGATGAGGTATCTTGGTCTATTCCACTGCCTTTCGTGACATGTCAGAATGCAAATGGCGCAAAAGTGTTATCTCTGCTGGATGTATGGAAGCGCTTACCGGTTTCGTGTATGGGTATATCAGTGAGCTGCTGACGGCAACCTCGAAGCAAAGGGATGTACCTTAACTGAAGGTCGGTTGTTGTAGCGCGTAAAGTAGATGTCAAAACAAGCATGGGTTTGTGAAGAGTCTGAGGCTTGGGATAACACGTAACAAATTGCCCAGCCACCTTCATATTTCTTGGAACAACGCGCCAGGTGCTCTTTTCAAATATAGTGGAATCATCGGGAATCCCCGTACTGTCTGTGGACGGCGGTGCCTGTTTGGGCATAGTGCTACTAGGTGAGGGCTACAGTATATCCCTCACCAATGTGAGTTCGCTCTCGCCACATAGATAGAGATACAACACCATACACATCACAATACAGAGATATACGGCGCCATTCCACAGTCTCATAAATGATGCCTAGAAATATTCACGCCGTCGACAATGACTCATGTATGATTATCAGGTTGACAAACCCTGAAGAGGGAAAACCTACTAATATCTGTATGCAACCGAAAAAGACTTCCAGCCTACCATGCTCTCAGGCGAAAAAAGATGCCGCTGAACAGTGGCTAATTTGCCTAACAGAGAGAGGTGAGTAGCTTAACACAGAAACTCTAAGTAAACAGAGCTTAGGATGACATGACTTTTAAGTTACGCGTTCATCGAACAATGTATAAAGAGCCGGGTGCTATCCCGTCCATGTGGATAACAAATTGGCTGTCAAAACCGATCCCCTGGGGGTTTCACAACGACTCACACCTTGAGGCTCACGATGCGAGTGGATTGACTCGCTGCCGGCGAGCCAGACCTGTTTTTAACGAGATTCACAAAGCTAGTACACATCAAGCTTTGCGAAATGACAAGAGATGGATCGCTAGGGAGGATACCTGGAGGTAACAAACCACGGCCTCCCTAGACTGTGACCAAATTCCATTCGACTGAATGTGAGACTCATACCGGTAGGCCTATCGCTAGCAGTTTGACTTGCAATTTCTTGCTGAACATTTATGTCTACTTGGGTAGCCAACGACAAAAGATGAAGCTCTGCGGATCTCGTTCAGCCAGATAGACGTAAGATCCTCTTTATACTTAAACATCTAATTCTTGATCCGTTAATAACTGATGTGATATAGGGAACACAAACCAGTTCGTTGAATACTGGCGATATGTCGCACCAGAGTGAGGGCCTCAACTACCGCCAGTGAATTGCTACCGAGAGGACTCGTTCGGGCGTACGCGTTGTGGATTCACACCTCGACGTTCGATATGCATTAAGACTGCAAAATAGCTACGGGAAACAATTTAGCAATGAGAATGATGGGCCCTCGGAGCATCGATTGTAACAAGGAGTTCATGGGCGATTGTGACGTACAGCGCAGGATCAGGACGGAAATCGATCAGCATCTAGACGAACATATCACAACAGGTCATAGGATAATATAATACAGGCGGGTATAATCCGATTGGAGGGCAGTAGAACCTTTCTGCTATATGACCACCTTGTAACGATGTCCCAATTTGAGCTATGAGATGTTATCTTTACTGCTCCTGTCGTATGTCAGGTAAATAGTCCACAACACCATCCATATCATGCTCAAACGAAGAAAAAACAAGTCAATTACACAGACTTTCATAGTAAACCACTCTCTCCGTGACAAGGTACCGTGCGACCAACCAGTCGGCTGTACTAAGATTCAGGTCATTACAATAGCAGAAAAGTTCTCTGTTTAGGATGTGGTACTCTCTAGAGAGGGACTTATGACCAGGTAGAGTCCCCATTATAACCAAACAACAAGAAGAAAGAAAGCCGATACCAATCTGGCATATTTCATATTGTTAATCCAGCTTTGGATTGATTCCTAGTTACTTGATTTCGTTAAGACAAAATATTCTCACTCACAGCCACTGGTGGGGTGGCTACTTACGACGAGTCCAGGCGGCACTGACAGGGTGTAAAGATACTCAGGAGTTTTCGGCATCCTGTGGAAGGGGACCAGATTCAAACGCATTTTTCCATATTGATAAAGATACATGTCGTTATTCGGCACAAGACATTAGTTTGAATTGTTTCATTAGTCGATTTTGCCAAAACCCGTTTCGTACGCGGATCTATATTTAACCACCAATTCCATAAATCCGTCCAGACTGTCTTGCAAGTCCTTGATTCCAGCATCATTTCCAATTCTCTTTAGACTGGCGCCCACCTCTATCTTCTTCTCCATAAGGCATTTGAGCGAACCCAGGATGCTTTCTGCGTGTGTCAAGAAAATTGCGGCTTCTATTCCCGCGTCTGGCATTCGGCGATCAGGCGTATTGCATGATATTTCCTGAGAAGAAATACTAGTTGAAGCCATCACCGAACTTTCAGGCGTACTCAACTCAGTATCCGGATGTAGCCTAGAGTAAAAGCCTCTGGCCGGATCCGAGCCTAATTCCATGTTCCTTGATTCACCTTTTGTAGCAGTAACTACTCCGTCACGTGTTGTGGCGTTGTACACAGTGTTCGGTTCGATGACAGGAAAGCCCCGCTTTTCGGAATGCCCGAACGCACGATCGTGGTAACTGACGACTGCTGTCGATTGTAGATCTCGTTGACTTCGAATGGTGCCCGATCTTTCTATCGAATCGAGATCGAGCAGAACGTCCAACTTGGTGGTATGTTGAGGAGGTGATATTACCAAGCGTGATGTTCCTCTTGCATGTGGGACATTTAGTTGGACGTTATTCTCGTTGACATGGTGAGAAGGATCACAACGCGTCTTCTTTTGTTTGCATGTTGCGCAGGCGCGCTTCGCTCGGGTTTTAGTTCCGTCCTATTGAGACCAGGATTAGTATTAGTTTATCGAACGTACGAAAAGTGAATCATACTTTAATTTTTCCTTTTTTCAATGTCACTGACTTAGTCATATGTGCAATGGTAGCTGGTGGCATGTTGCCTAGACCGGACTTCCTAGTGCGTATCGCGATTGTCTCCGAAGGCTGAGTAATAGCAGAACGAAAGGATGTTTGAATAGTATCGAGCACTGAAGTTGGATGGAAAGCCGGGATATTGTATCCTGAAAAATATATTAGCTCAGGAAAAGACTGTATTGGCGATATTTCAGACGAAAATGTCTGTGGACCTACCTTGGAGGCGTCTCACGAGAGATGGGATGCGAGGAGCTTGCTCAACGCGATACGCGTCTGTACTTGACCTAGCAGAGAGAGTTTTGACAATATCTCTAATCAGGCGTACTTAGGTATTCCAATTCCAATTAATGACGAGTTTACAAATTCTCGTAGCAAAACAGATCAAATAATGGAGAGAAATATGCGGCAGTCGAGAATGGATGAAGAAAATAGATAAATTGAACAGATAATAGATGCGATGGACGTGGTTGGTGGTAAAACACACCCAGTCATTTTTGAAGGTGACCCTGTCACATGATGGAAAGAAAAATCAAGACGGCGGCGATCAATAGGGGCTACCGCAGAATCAAGAGAAGGAATTGGTTGATAGTGTGTGCCGCATACATGTTTACAAACTCCAATGCCTATTGCCTGACGTCATCTATCATCGACCGAAGTAGGTAGTATCACTTGGATATATTCATACTTAAGACATAGCAGATTTATACATCTAAACAACTGGAAATACAGTAGCTCTTCAGTTCATATACTCTCTTTAAAGACTGTCGTGCCACGAATAATTTATATCAAGCTGGGCATACGGCATTTAGAAATACATCCATGTCGGCTAGCAACCTTGGAAGACATTGTAAAAGCAAACATTGAAATATCATCTCGAGTTTCCCGCACTTTCTGGTGTTATTTATTACCTAGTATGCTACCTAGGTACTTGCATACTACTAGGTAGCATTAAATATAAAGCCACGTATCTTGCGTTCATAAACTTCCATTTCATTTCAGTACCATCGTAGTGACTTCTTTGAATATTTGATAATCTATTCATCTATTATCATTACACACACGAAGGATGCAATATGTGATACCAATCAGACATTCAAAGGAGTTCTAGAGTCACTCGATCGACAATATTGAGCTCTTAGCACGGCGGACCTCTGGGATTTATACAGCATGAATGAACGAATCTTGTAGATGATCATTAATTTCAAACAATGAAATATTCATTGCGGCTACAAAGACAGTCCTTGCCAAGCCACAGAGACCACAGACTCTTCGAGTCATCAGAAAGCGCCCATACCACTATACCTTACCATGCAACATACCAAGCAGGTATTTATAGCGAAGTATGGCAACAATTGCGGTGCTCTGCTAGTTCTAAGTAGCGTTGGCCATCCGTCTACACCACCGGACGTTTTACCGGACTCAAGTCCAAATTCAGACCGTCTTATTGGTTCACCTTTCTACTGTCGTAGGAAGGGAATTAGATTCATTCTCACTGACGCAACTTTATGCCGGACAAAATTGAGTTCGTTGCGCTACCTACAGTACGCCTCCGGTATGTTCCAAAAACCAAAAACCTTCAACGTTGCCGGCATAGGTAGGTAAAGCATGTCCGGACTGGAATGGACATAGTTTGTTGTATCAATAAGTCGACGTCAGTGTGGTTTCGTACGAACAATATAGTTCCATTCTAGTGGTGCTTTTAATGGACGTTAGAATAAAGTTCTCCAACACATGCGGTTCCGGTGTGGGGACTTAGGTATACCTTGTACTACCTACGTGCGTAAATGGTTTAGTAGACTTTCGTGAATACCGGGTATTGACATACCTGAGAATGATATAACGCTGAATTCGTACCTAAAATTCCAGAAGTTGGGTCAAACTCCGCACCAGAATTCATGACTAAATGGTTACGGTTGTCCAACCAAGACAACAACCCCGCCAATCAAGCAAAGAACACCCTAATGAAAATAGTATTAAGTTGGAAGGAGGGATCATGTTTTCCGCTCGATCTTGTAAAATCGGGTGGGTGAGAAGTCATACATTTGATATTAAAACGCTGCTTGTATTGCTTCAATGCAACGTGGACACTGTGCGGATGCCGGACATACCTCTGTGTTGGATTTACCACTGTACCCAAAAGTAGTCCGGTTACAGGGTAAACCCCCAGCCCATCGATAACTATAATATCAACATCGAGTCTGGGCACGTGGAATTCAATCCATTCAGGGCTCCTCTCGTAATACTCGATCTTATTTCCGGGTAGGTATGACTATGTAAGTAACTCAGGAATAGAGCCAATGGGTGCACTATTATTGCCAGTCACGTGATGATTTTAGCCCTAAGGCAAGAAATAGGCTCTACATCTCACGAACAAAAATCTGGCCATCCGCGCATACCTGGGCACCGATTGATATGTAACATAAGCCCAAGCTGGCGATGGTAATGAAGAGGGGTGAGATTGTATGTCTCAAGACTGCTAAGGAAGCTCAAAAACAGTAATAACAAACAACCTCGAATGACCTCACTCAGATCAGCACGAACACAATCTATACATAACTGAGTGACTTGCTGGTACACTCTGAGTACTTGATTTTACCCATCAGCGGCCTTTTAAAGTTATGTTGGGCGGGCGTCTGGGGGATATCCAAAATTATGTCTCAAACCTACCTACAATAGCGGCAAACAGTGGGTTGTTGTAAGAGCTGGGTGACGGATTTTTACCCGGTCATGCCCCAGTGATTCGGAAATGAGCGTTGTAGTAGCACTACCATATTACGAATGCATTGACATGCCATAGTGCTACGACAACACGTTGTGACGAGACGGGCCTTCGTAATAGCACAGTGATATCGCAATATTTGGTCATATCTCAATATAGTAATCTTACCATGCTCTTATAGAGGCCTTACAGAGCTCAATTCAATACGCGCCTTCCTAATTACATGTATTATTGAGTTGTTTTATAAAAATGATTATACAAAAGCAAAGTTTTCATTCCTCGTCCTTCATATGCAATAAGAATTCATATTGCGGCCCCCGTTTCGCCGCAAGGGCCACTGCCAATATCCGTATCCAGTGTAACTGGAGTCACAATGAATAGTGCCTCCTTTTCACCGTCAAACCAACCCAGCTCCGAATTTTCATTTGGAAGGCAAGTCCTGATTGCAGTAGCTGGGCGCGAACGCTGTGCAGCCGGAGTCTCCTTGAGAACCTTCATTTCGTTGAGTGGTATAGTTGGCGTGAGGTTTACATAGATATGCACCTTTGTTTTGACCCAGCTTCGCTTGAAATGTGCAATGACATTGGTTGAGTATTTTAGCGCCGGTTGCAGTGATAGTCGTTGTCGTATGAAATGAGCCCCTAGAAGAATGTTAGATTGTTGCACCAGTGAGATATATTAGATATCTTGGTAGATAGTCCTTACAAAATTTGGATCTTTGGCTTGTTGCATCGTTTAGCGTAATCAACAGCTAGGTGCTCAGTAGCCTCGAGCAGCAGACAAAAGAGTAGGATCCTGAAAATGCTACTCCTCCCAGGCCCGTACCAGATGACGATGATCCCGACTTGGTTACATGGGACTCGCCTTCAGATCCATCTAATCCTCTGAACTGGCCCTTTTGGTGGCGCTGGATCATGATCGTCCTTGCCAGCTTTACTTCCTTCATTGCAGGGCTGAGTTCGTCCATGTTTGCGCCAGCTCTTCCGACCGTTGAGAAAGAGTTCCATTCTTCTAACCAAGCACTTGGTTCTTTTGTCATTACAATCTTCGTGCTGGGTATGGCATCAGGACCGCTAATATTTGCGCCACTGTCCGAGCTGTATGGCAGAGTCATCATCCAGCACATCGGCAATGTCGGATTTCTTCTGTTCACAATTGCGATTGCTGTTTCGACCACTGAAGACATGGTGATTGTGTTCCGTCTTTTTCAAGGTGCTTTCTCGTCTGTGTGGGCGGCGTCATTGCAGATACGATTCCTCAGCAGGAACGTGGGTTTGCAATTGGCATCTTCACGGTTGGTATTCTTGCAGGGCCAGTCGTGGGACCTGTACCTGGAAGTTTCCTCGCAGCCGCAAAAGGCTGGAGATGGGTCTTCTGGTTGATTTCTATTCTAGTTAGAAACACCTCCCATTCTCTTTCACTTGAGAAGCCATTTCTCTTATATGAAAGATACTAATGCGTATTTTCAGATGGGCTTTACCACTATTATGTGCTTCATATTCTGGCGAGAGTCATATGCACCAGTTATTCTCGGTCGTAAAGCCGCCAAACTTCGCAAACAAACAGGTAACCAGTCCCTGCGAACGAAGTATGACACTGGGCTCTCTTCGATAGAACAGTTTACACGTACCATCGGCAGAGTCATAAAAATTCTTGTATATTCACCTATTGTGCTCTCACTAGCGCTTTACGTGGGACTGGCCAGCTCATACTTCTACCTCTTGTGGACGACACTTACGACTATCTACGAATCTGTATATGGTTTCAGCGCGAGTATATCTGGCCTAAGTTATATAGGAGTGGGCATTGGCTTCATTGCTGGCCAGCTTGCTTTTTTCTTTGCAAGTGATCCAATTGCAAGGTATATGACCGCTAGAAATAGAAGTGGAGAGATGTGGCCTGAATATAGACTTGCCCCTGCAATACTTGGTGGCGTAATGAGTCCCGCCGGCCTGTTTTTGTATGGTTGGACTGTTGAGAGACAAGCGCACTGGGTGGTGCCCATGATTGGCAGTGGGATCCTCGGATTTGGGAATTCTATTACCTATGTAAGTTTATCATCCTTTTGCGCCATTATGTAAAGTGCTAAACTCAGCGGTCTATAGATGAGTGTTCAGGCCTATACTCTAGATGCATTCCCTCTGTACGCTTCGTCTGCGTTAGCAGGCTCCATGATGATACGATCTATAATGGGTACAGTACTTCCTATCGCGGCCCCGAGCTTATATGCCCGGGATATGGATGGGACAACTCTTTGCTGGCTTTCGTTGCATTGGCGCTGATACCAATTCCAGTACTGCTGATGACTTTCGGGGAGAGAATGAGATTGCGGAACACGGAGTGGCTTAAACATCTGTAAGCTTGGATGGCTGGTTGAAAGTATGTTCCAGTAATTCTATGTTCCAAGGTTTGTTTTATTTACCTTGTTATATAACTAATGTATGTGTAACCTGGAAATGTTACTCTCGGTTTTTACCCAATATCATTGAATGCAGTAATTATCACTCCCACGCCTATACAGTCGCAGAATTATATTTAGACTCTCCGTAATGTAGCTTAATGGCTCTATATCATCCTGGCGTTTGATGACAGTGTGTATCTACGAAAGAACGCCCGTAAAGAACGAAGAAGATTGGAACAATCGATCAATGGCTCCTCGGTAGGTAGCTTGATGCGACGGCTGCTACCGTACTAACATGGAAGGCAAATATAAAATATAGACAAGTGTTTCAATGTTCACTGGCCAATTAGATATATAGGTTGATCAGCTTCCTCGCGCTGCCGAGACGCGGGCTCAGGTAGAGTCCACGAATACGCTTCAACATTGAGTCTTATTTCCATCTAGAGTTGTCTCAATATCGACAATGGGCGGGTTATCAAAAGTGGTCGCCTCGCGTAGAAATCCCATTGATCCCGCGATTGATCGATCAGAGACATTCTTGCTGCTGCTTGCGCTCCAGTGAACGTTCGATCGTGCGAGTATGGCAGTGGACAGGTCGATAACTGCTTCTGATCCCATCTCTCTATTCTATCATGCAGGACCCAGTCGGCGACAGACTGGAACTCTTTTTGTGAGGCTTGGTCTCCCATTAATATCAAATGGAAGAATTTGCCGCGGGGTCCAACTACAGTGGTGGGTTCATCCAAGCGCTGTTTGATCTTCAGAAAATGACCATCGTCCGTGGCATTGTTGTACCCAAGGTGGAAATCGACATCATATTGTACAATTTGAATATCTTCCCAGTGGTTTATGGAATCTAATGGCCCGATGACCATTGTGCTAAATGCCTCTTTGCTATAATCAATCACGAGTGCTGTATATTCCTGGGGTTTCGAGTGACGAGCTGCTGATCGAAGACCATAGAGTTTGTCCTCAACAGCTAGGTAATGTGCCATTGATAGTCCGCCTAAATCTCCTATATTAACATTCTGGAATGCCTCAGTCAGGTTCGTCGTTCCTTGCTCGGTGACGTAGATTCGTGATGGAAAGGTGATATAGATATTTGGGAGAGGAATAGTCGTATCTATATAGGATTGAGTCGATGATACAAGTGATCCTAGCATCAGCTCAATGGGTGACTTCTCAGGACCAGTACTATCTGTGTTCTTCCGGTGATTGTTATATAGGCTCTCCTTGTGCAAATGGCATGGTACCGCATACTATTGCTGAATGTAGTGGTGTTTCATGACGACCATTTCGGGCTTGAAGATTGCACCAGTTACGAAGGAACGTTTCGTCAACGTGTATGCCTCTTCCTTGGAGAGCAAAATGTGATGCTGTCGCCAACGTCATCTTTCACCTCATTCTCAGCCAAGTGAAAAACTCCTGTGGTATTTGATTCAACAATGAAACCTCATCTTTGAACTCGTGGAATAGGCGACTGCATGCCCTTTTCCTATGGTCGAATATATAGCGATGAGCATAAACCAGGTCATCTTCATTGTAATAGCAACTGAGACAAAATAGGCAGTGGCGATAAACAGTTGTATGGCATCGGCGCCTGATATCGCCAGGACCATCTAGCGGGCCGTGATAGTGAAAAAAGTTTTTAGGGTTGTTTTCAAGCCGAGAGAGTAGAGCTAATCCCTCTAGGAGAAGAAAATCAGTGACTGTTTGATGGATAACCTGTACCCGAGGTATTCTATCAATCAAGAGATCAACAGAGCTTGTTGAAGCGCTCGGGACAATTGAAGTCTTTGCCACCTCTAATAGACCACCGGATAGTGCCTTGATCCGAAGCTCCATGCGTTTTTGGTCAAAAAGAATATCTCTAACTCCGTGATCTAGATAGGGTGTCGTAGGGTCCGGCATGGCCAGCGCATATTGTATGTCTTCCAATCCAAGTGATCCAAATGCCACGCAGATAAATTGGAAAAGAAAAAATGACTGCGCATAGTCCTCTTTGGGAATGACGCTGGATAGGATAAAACGATAAATCTCGTTCAGATTTCCGGGGACCTTCTCTTGCAACCAACGTTGGATTTGGTCCGTTTTCGACAATAGGAACTTAAATGATTTCAACTATTATGTTCTGTGATTGCGGCTCACATTCGTCCAGAGCATCCAGAACCAGCGTTGTCTTTTTGTACAGGTTCACCGCTTCGAGTAACTCCTGCTTGCAGGAGTCATAAGTGAGCTCCAACCCACTTAACTGATTGTTGCGGTGTCTCTCAATTCCATTTCCGAATTGGTCCAGAAGTTCCTGCAACAGTCGAAAGCTGACGGACGTAGCTTTTAAGAACTGAGAGTGGTTCACGGCTCTCGGTTTCGTTTCGATTGCAGTAGAAGTATGCAAAGCCCTGGCTTGAAGATTTTTCAAGTATTTTCTGGACATAATCGACAACGTTAGATGAGAGAAAAGTTTTTCCGGCACCAGCTATTAGAGTTAGATATGGAGATCGAAGTCGTTAAGACAACAAGGCGAAAACTTACGGGATCCATAAAGCCACAGTATGAACTATGAGTCACTATTTTCCCAATCGCGAAAGTTCTTATCATTCAACAGCCACTCGCATGTCTCCGGGGTCCTTGCTTCTGTGGCGGTTTTATGGTGTAAACCGCATGGTACAGACGATATCTATTTCGGGATCTTAATTTTCTCGTGAAACTCAACCACTTTGAACTGGTCTTGAATCATTGACTTGTTTATTAATGTCAGCATCGTCGGCCGCAAGAATGATCAAAACAGTATGTGTAAGAGTCTGTCATGCTTCCGACTAATCGAGCTTCGTAGCATCATTGAATTGCTCTTGGAGAAATTTCTTCTCCTTCTCTCGCCACAAGATGATATTCGCCCGCGCAATAGCGAGCTCTTCGAACGTATTCGCCCGTGCCTCGCTACACTTCGCCGTGTTGTCGGCTAATTTCGTGTATTTAATCTGTTCAGTCGACTAGAAAAGATGAGGAGTCACAGAGACGCGTGTGTTGCTCTCCTAGAAACTTCATCATGGCGTCTAACGCCTCCAGTCGTTTGAGTACCCGCGCCCGTGCTCGTGGAGATTTCGCTGTATTCTCGTCGAATCGAGAATACATCATGTGTCCTTCTTCGCTGCCAGATCTGGTCTGTCCAGTCGAAGAAGAGGAGTCACTCTTGGACGGGGGAAATAGAGACGCGTGTGTTGATTCGAAAACGAGCGCGAACTGTGATCAACTGAGGGAGCCCTCTCCTAGAAACTTCATCATGGCGTCTAACGCCTCCAACCGTTTGAGCACCCGCGCCCGTGCTCGTGGAGATTTCGCTGTATTCTCGTCGAATTGAGAATACATAGTCTGTCCTTCTTCGCTGCGAGATCTGGTCTGTCCAGTCGACTAGAAAAGAAGAGTCATAGAGACGCGTGTGTTGATTCGAAAACGAGCGCGAACTGTGATGGACGGAGGGTCGGGATTCTTACGGTGGCATGGGCATTGAGTCGCTCCTTATTCCTGAAAAGGCAGCTTCTTAACATCACCCTTGTGCGGCTTTCCACTGACCGCGCGGGGGAATATTGAGATCGTGCATTTGGAGCAGGCACTCAGTCGCTTGTACCCACTTTATGTGCCTCATGACATCACTTTTAGTTCCGAGATTTTGTTCGCACCTCTCTATAATTGTGCAGAAAGTCTTGCGAGCAAACAAGAAGCTAGAACTTGGTTAGCATCAGCATATTTCAATTCTTGGCGGCAGGACATACCTTCTCCGTTTGTCTGCCATAAACATTCTTCCGTGTCTGTCGCAAAAAATAAAAGATGGGGAAATGAAGTAGATGGAAACTTGTGTTGTTGATACAGCCTATGCCAATATCCGTATCCATGTACGTTGCATTTGGCCTCCGTGTCGTATGTTGCGGTTCCGTGTGAGCTATCCAAATAATATACTCATAGCCTCAATGTCGAGCCCACCGCGTGCAAGAAGAGTTGTTGATTTCATTTCCAACTCGCTCACTAGGTGCATTAATCTCGCCCGGTACGCCATTCGAAATGAGTGACTGGATTTTTGAGATTGCTTCTGCACATGTGGATGCAATTCGCTGAGTTATTGACACCGATGGCATCCATGGAGCGTTGTTCCGTTTACCACCGTGGGCCAAAAAGGAAAGGTTGTTGTTGTTGTTGTCCTGGCTCGGGCAGCCTTATAAATATCGCATCTGGCAATATTTGGATCTCCAGTGATTTTTTCATGACCATAGTTCTAAATCAGCGCCATGGCATTCGAAATTTGGTAAATAGGCACACAAATCTGTACTAGTAATCAGCAATCAATATGCATAATGACACATCACCCATAAGGCTTACACTTTGCAACGCTTTTCTAGCGCGACTCTTTGTCCTGCATGGGATTGTTCATGGTTGAGCTACGCGCTTGTTCTGTTCGGTCGACATGTTGTGGAAATTGAAGTCGTCGGGTCGTTTGGTGCTTGTATCCGCAGGATAACTGTCGCTATCAGGCTTGTTCACGTGGCTGTTTTCTAGACAAGGTAAAATGTCTTCACCGTTCGACAGGTTGCACCATAGCTCCTGATTGATCAGCTTCAGTATTCATACTCAAGAGAAAGGGATCTTGGAGGAGGTCATATTGACTTACCTGAGTACCATGTCCGCTCTCAAAAGTGGGAGGGTCTTCAAATCTGCTCCAACCTTCTCCTCGACTTTCTCAATGAGTGATGTGTGTACCTGGAGCACTTTGAAATCTGCTATTCTATGGTGCCTGGGACTTTCTCGAGTCGAATATAGTCGTGTACTTTTCGCGGATATCTGTTGCTCTGGGCCGTCGAACGGTGGATTAGGATCTGAACACCATCAATCAAGTGTTTGATCTCCACCTTGAAGGAACGCCGATTCGGATAGAAATTGAGGATTATTGCATCCTTCCTGTAATAAAGCACCGTCAGTACATTTCAATATTGGATTGACATAAAAGTAGAGGAGTGTCGCACCAGTCCTGATACAATTCACGAAAAGCATCCTGTGGTGACCAGGTACAACCGATTGGAGATTCCCAAGGTACGAGTATTTGGCTGCAGTTCGTCACAATAATCCGCTCTTCTTGCTCCGAGGAAAGCTCTGATGCTGAATCGTGTGTGGCTTTAGGAGTTGATTGAGATAGGAGACAATCCAGATATTTTAAGGCACTTGTTGTGTCTCAAAATCTGTTGTTGCGAGTACTGAACTGTTGGCTGAGTTCGGCCTTTCAAAGTGCCTGACATAACCTCGTTCAAACGCTCAGATTCATAGGCGATAGAATTTTCAGTGGATCTATTTTTATGCTGTCAGTATTCATGGAAATATTCATCATTGGGGCTTTGCTCAACCTACCTGGAGCGATATAATAATAGTAAGGCTGAATCTGATGATACCGCCAAACCTAGATCACTAGAAGAAAAAAAAAGCTCAAAACTCTCTGAAAGGCCTCGAGCGAGGTTTACTAAGAAGATAGATAGACAGTAAAGATAGTGTGGTCAAAAATATGCGTAGAGAAAAGAAGAGAAATTATTTTTGCTCACTGTGGGAAAGGAGTCGTTGTATTTAACCTTAGCGAAGGCTCCCAGCCTAACCAAATAAAGGCACCGCTTTTAAACAATATCTACCAATCTGCTGCCTAGATATCTTTATATTGTCGGATAGATCCGGGGCGTATATTCTCCCCTCATTGTTCAAATTTCTTTTGCCCTGACGGTTTGTCCCGATTGGTGACAAACGACTCCAATTTTGGAGCGGGCTTGCTTTGGGCTACACACAAGCAAAGGCGGTGAGGTTTTACAACACCAAAGAAACCTCTCAAGATCTTTGTTGTATTAGTCTCACGTCTTTGGAATAGCTTCACCAAGGGCTTTGTATCTGTACAGATTTGTAGGCGTGTTCCATTAGGAATGATACCCTAGGGCAAGCCCTATATAGGCATATATTAGTGTTTGCTCCTTTGTACATTAATGTCTTCTCACACTTGGAAAACGGGCGGATGCCTACGTGCTCCCCCAGGAACCCTGGCCGGCGAATGGGAAAGTCGTGAAGCATACGTCCAACCATCGTGGCGAGACCCTCCAGCTGTTGTAATCAACGAACGTGAGGTCGGGGTCAAGGTACACGATCGCATGGGCAAGGAGAATTTGTGTGTAGTGGTGACATCGGTAGAAGCGGCTACTAAGGCTTTATCGGCACGTCAATGGTCATCCCACAATTCCAACGCCAAATTACGGAATATATCTACGGAAGAAACATCGACGGTGTATGCGGCGGAGGCTTGCGGAATCGGGTTCGCACTCGGCACGTTGTTACGATTCGCGGAGGACAACACGCGGTTGTGTAAGGTAGCGATATTTTCGGACAGTGGATCAGCGCTTCAAGCAATTTAAAACCCAAGAATGGTCTCAGGATAGACTTACATTCCGGGCTGTATCGACTTGTATTGGGATTGTGTGGACAATGATACCGACCTGGTTATTCACTGGATTCCGGGTCACGAAGAAATCCCAGGCAACAAAGCGCGGCGGGTCGTGCTGGTAAACGTGCTGCGCTCAAGGGTGCGTGCGTTCAATGTACCCGGCGACATCAATATCTGGATCATGCTTGGCGTGGCGGCAAAGCGCCAGATCCGACAAGAAGCGAAGAATGTTTGATTCAAGAATTGGGACAAGCAGAAGAGCGGGAGATCTACTAAGAAGGCACAGGAGCTGACCTAAAGATATGTTCGTCATCGTAAAACCGGCTATAGATGTAACTTAGGCACCTGAGAGTATTGAGGAACATCCGCGAAGAGAAACTTTTCAATGCCAACTCTTGAACTGATCGGCCTCAATTCCTAGGTCCCAATTCAACTCTCAGGCTGGGTGCTACTCTGGCTCCTTTGTCTTCACGTCCTAAACTGTTTAGTACGATATCCCGCATTTGCTCGTCTGTCAGGATATCCTTGCACGATGCTTCTTCGGCAAAGCCATATACCTTGGTCATGGTTACAGCCGTATATAACCTCAATGTTCCCGTCGTTCCGCGACTATGATCTTTTTCATTCCGGAATCCTTCACCTTATCAACTATATGGTTATGGTTAGCATTATCTGGGTTAAGTATTTTCTTGAGACTAAAGTCACCATGTTCGATTAAACCGAAGTAACTGCTTTAACGTCTAGCAATACAGAGTATCTTGGTTCAGCATTCCTGGATCATGATTTTACTAATTTGTGCATACGGGTTTCATGGGCATTCTGACATTGTCACTCCACAAGGTGAAACTGTACTTGACAGGAATTGTTGAATCTACCGTCCAAGGATTAAACGTTGGCGCTGAGGACCTTGAATCTTAGGGAAAATTCATAGGCCAATGTCATTACGATCGGTGAAGATCCGTTCCAGTCAAGATCTATATAGCTGATACTGAAAGTGCAGGCGGGGATTTGCCACATCATCAATCAACCCCAGCAGACACAGGGATATATGAAACAATCGCAGCACACTCACTTTGCAAAGGTTGTTGGACGAAGAATTTCGAACATAGCATCTTGGCTATCCGGAACCCAAAATTGAGGAAAATTACATCTGGGGTCGGGTAGATGAACGTGAGACATCTATTCCAGCTTGGAAATATGTTAGGTTACGCTTAGTCCACCATTACATATGCACGTTAGAAAGGATTTTAGAATTGATTCCAGGTTATATATTTCCAGATTGTCAACCCATACGCTGCCTACATTGAGGTAGAGGAAACTGTTACAAAAGGGGTTCGACGATTCAACCCAGCGGTTATTCTGAAGTGTCGAGCCTCTTCTATAACATCTGAATAGCCTCTATTCATTTGGTAAATACAGCAATCTATTGTCTTTTGGTCAATATGCCAACGTACCTAGGTAGCTTAATCAGACATGAGTCGAACAACTGAAACGAGCCGAATATCAATACACTGGACACGCATTCAGACTAAGGACAATAGGAAACTGGGCAAACAGGAGTATTCGGCGATTCGAAAGACATATGGCTGCGGTTGTCACGGCCGCACACGAGGTTATTCGGAAACGAATGAATGATGTTTATTACGCCCGGAGGGACTAACCCTATACCTAGGGCACTAGTGCGTTAATTACATGATCCATTTCTCTCCGATCCGCCATGAACTCGCAATAGCCCATATTTTTGTTCTTGCAACGTGTCTGCTTGGTGTTTGAGTCTTTCGATAGTGTTTTTGGGTTCCCTGCGTGTTGGCTAGTAGATGATCTTAAAGGCTATCTTCTCCAAGTGTGCGGTGTCCTATCTTCGGCGGCCGCAGCAAGATCTACCTCAGAGGAGGGAAGGGAAGGGGTTAGTTAAGGATATATTGCTTCACTTTTCATTGAGTCGATGGAGGCTCATATTCGGGTTCCTGTTCCAATCTTCCTGTTGTAATTGCGTAGTCAATTACTGCATGGACGGCCTTCATATCCGGTTGCCATCGATCAGAGTCTGAGCGTGATTTTCCGCCTAAGAAGAAGGACAGATTTCCTCGTTTCGTCTGTGTGCATTGATTCATGCCTTCTCTCATCGCTGTCCAAAATTCTCGATATTCGTTGTATGAAGCTATTGCTGGATTCCAGGAGCTAATCCGTATGCGGAGTTGCCAAGAATTAGCTCCAACAGCAACACCTGGTCATGTGACACGACCGCATATAGCGACTCCCTGAATAGCTTCTTGTGTTGATTTCTTTTTTTCTCCTCTATGCTTAGTTTCTTCGTTCATAGCTGCCAATACAACGTATTGATTGGGCCTTCACAGCGGTCATCAATCAATTGAACTTTTGGATTAATATGTGGCTGTGTCGGCTAGAATGCCATCGTGGTGATCCAAGCCTCGTTGCACGGATGATTTGTTCATATAATGAATGCGTCTACCAACACGATCAATTTATTTGACTCAACTTGTTGATCAACTCAAATCAAGTCTGCCCCGACCTCGTCCGGCCAAACGTCCTAAGAAAGAGAAGACGGCGCAGGGCTGGACTATAGTCCGCGGTGGCGTTGACGGCCATATTTGCTTCTCGACAACATTCCTGTCCAACTCTAGTCCCAAAGTTGGGCAGGAACAAAACCAAAGATCCCTGTCCTGCCCAACTTGAGTAGCATCAAATACTACACGCAGTCAAACTTCGAAAGATGGCAGTTGTATGCGAACAAGGCTCTTCGACTGGGACTACAATGGGTGTCGTTAACCCGATGGAGAGCCATGTTGTATCTTACGATGCCGATCACACGAATTCAATTCATCCTACCGTGTATTTATCACACACATCAAACGCAGGGATGTCTTCACGACCCAATCCTCTGAGAGAACCTGCTAAATGTATTCCATATCAGCGAGCAGCATAAGATATGAATGGAAGAGGGCCACGGCAGCTTTCAGAGAAAGACTCGAAAGTTAGACAGGCACCGAGGATGCCAAGAACAAGTTCAATAAAGACCTGGATAAGTCGAAAGTTTTTCGAATCATGAGGAACTGGAGAGGTAGCAACTACTCGAGAATCGCTATGTCTGCGTTTATGTCCGCGATTCTGGTACGATCCATGAAAGCTCCTCACCATGCGGGCTTACGTCCTTAAAGGAGCAGCGCCCAATTGACATCAAAACCATGCAAGTTGTACTAGAAGATGAGGATGCACTCCTACGGCAAGCAAATATGGGAGATAGGAATGTGACTGTGGGTACACAACAACAAAGATTGAATGATAGTGATGCATTCGGATACGAGACTGTATTCGATAAGATGAGAGTTATAGTACACAACATTCCACATCGCCGTGGACTTTCCTGCCATCGAAGATATTCTAGCCTCCACTTATTCTTTTCTTATTCTAAGACATGAGTTGAGGGGCATATGAAAGTTTTCAAAGACTGTCGTCAGAGTGTTAACTAGATAGAAATGATAAAATGGATATCAGTCACTTAGAAAGATCCCTAATAGTACCTCTTCCGCTGCATCACTTTTCAATCCGGTCTTAGCCCGGATTAGTATATTGGAGGATTTGAGCGCTAGCCTAAACTATGATTGGGATGAGCGAGGAAAAGAACAAAATTGTGAATCTGGATAAACTACTTATTGATCGATTTCGTAATATATAGGCATTTGCGGATCCCTGATCTCTCTAATATGCGAGAATCTAGCAATTTGGATCAAGAGTTTTAGAGAATGGTGAATTTGAATAGTTTCCATTTCCACCTCACCGTCCCATCCATCGTCTAATTCCGTGTAAGAATCCACTAATCCGAGTCGAAAATATCCTTTGAATTCCCCATTTGGCCCAATGACCATTATTTTAACATAGCATTAGGGCCCAGGTTCATAACCCTACTAATAGAGAGAAAGACGTCTTGCAGACGAACATTCATTCTTGAATTATCATTCAATTGTTTGGAACTTTTCTTCGATAAATGTTGACACGGGTAAATTAGCGCCCTGATGCGCACACTCTGCGTTGATAATTATTCAACGGTGCATAATTAATTAGAAGCTGATTTTGAATTTCCCTTTAAGTGGCCAATCACGATTATACCCGACTCGAAGACGAAACAGAGGTACAGACATTTATGTACGCAGGTCAAATGTCTAGATATGTGTGGCAAGCGAGCCAGCTAAGATTTGAGAAGTTGCAATAACGCACTTTGTAGATCAGGGCATTGGTCGTCATCCAAGTAATATTTGATTTCTCTGGGAACTGTAAAATTCAGAGCCAAAGGCCATTTCGTGTGTACTGGGGATAAGGCCCTTTACTAGCCCCGTAAAGTCGATTGAGAAGTCCATAAGGCATCCGGCTTCACTCGTGGTTATGGTAGAGTTAAGTCATGAGATCGACGGAATCGGGCCCTTAAGCTTCTTCTAATCCTAGGAGAAACGAGTATAGAACGCATTCATGGTTCATATACGTCTGTGACATCTGGAATAACTACCAAGGGAGCTTTTGCCATGTTTTACTACTACAAATCTTCTTCTCCAGATCTAGGCCACACCGGAGATGGTTAAACAGATGTATCAATTGATCTAGTCTCACCATCTGGAGTTGCTAAAATGTCTTCGAACGATCGACCAAAAAATAACAAGGTACGATTTGACGATACTGCATTAAGGTTACTAGTCGTCAGGGGGTCGCATCGCCATTCCATTGTTTCTAGGAGTGAAGTAGAAGTCCACAAACGCTGCATGACAGTTGAACAAAGACATCTAGGGAGGCACATCCTAGCGAGAAATATAATTGGTTGGGCGACTTGGTGATTGTATTGAAAATAAAACGCCCATATGTTCATGGACATTTCCGCACATCAAGCGAGCGCCATAATATATCTTTCATATGTTTAATTTTGGACGGAATCTAATTTTGGCCACTGCCCCGAGCTAGATAGAATATCTAATATTTCTCGGTACAATTTGACAATGATTCGTAAGGCGTGTTGTGCACTTGTTTATAAAATCCGCCCCTTCGTCATCCAATCTTATCTCGTGTCTTAAGATCTAGTACAGTCTATAGATCTATTGTCATGACGATATTAATGAAGTATGTATAGGGACTAATGGAACCTCACATATCACAATCAAAAATGGACTGTATGTAATTAAATCCCTTGTTTATTCCTAATATTTTCTGATCATGCATATGAAAACTGGGGATAATCAATATGACTTGCCAAGTTGCCAGTGGTTTCGATGGTAATACTCGTCGACTCGATCATACTGTAATTTGCCTTTTTAGTCGATGAAATAGAGAGTTTAGATCATCAGAAATAAGGTGATCATTCATCACGTGTTCGTTTGAACAAAAAATCCCCTTATTTATCTAAATCAAACTTGCTGGTAGGCAGTGGTAGCTCTCCTTCGGTCTCGTTCATTGTTCTGTTCGGGGTTTCTACTTTCTATGAACTAGATCTTTCAGCCAATTGAGGCCAAAAGAAACTCTGTTCTTAACTTCTTGTCACTTGATAGTCAGGACTCAGAATCTACAACGTCTCAGGTCTGATTGTTCGGAGTGAAGGGCACTGAAGGCACGTGTTGAATATGGCAATTGACTCGACGACACTCATAAAGAAATAGATTTCAGGATGCCAACTTCGTAATAGCTAAGTCACTACCGGTCCATCTCAAAGACCGCCGCTAGCACCAGCCGGTAAGTTGTAACTATATCCGGCAGGACACAGACCACCGTATCCACCGTATCCACCATAGCTTCCTCGGCCCATTGAGATATAGTCTGTCTGCTGATAAAGATTTCGAAAATGCGGTATACCAATAAGCTAGAGGGACTCAAGGTGCCCCGAAATTAAATGAAGGCGGCCTTAATCTCCGCTAGAAGTCCATCGTCGGACGTAAAATCCAATGATTCCTACCCACCAGTAGCCTGCTCCAGTCTCCTCTGTGCTGTCTTCGGAGCACATCCGCTCATTCAAAGGTCGCTGTAGTTCTGACAGTTGGTTCTTCTACGGATTTGATTTTGGGCCCGTCATTTTTGCACCCCTTTATTCTACTCATCGAGTTGTCACTGAATTTTACATTCTTCGATGGTACTTGTCGACATATGGACATACTAGCAGAGTACTTCGATGAAACAAAGTGGAATGAAGATTGCCGATTTTGTGGGGTTTAGCAATGTGGTGTGCCAAAGGTCCTGGAGAAGTCATCCGTGTTAACCCGGCTGGTTAACAAGAATCAGAGACCTGGCTCTTACAGGGTACCTATATTTCATGATTTGGAGCGTTGGAGTATGTCTTGGTTTCATTGGCCTTGCATTCGTCGTCCATATTTCACTGGATTTTTATTTCTGGCATGAAAATCTGGCCAAGCTCATTCCCAGGTTTTCTTTCGACGTCAATATTGAGTTTGACTGAACTAAACTTTGTGCCGCAAAGTGGATCGGGCGAAATGTGGGCCTGTATGGCGCCGGTTTTTTGGATTTTCCGTGCCGTGTCTAGGTAACTAAAATTTAATCACATGATTCTGTTGCTTCACGCTCAGTAGATATTTTTACCCCCTGTATAACTATTATTCATTTAATTTCTTGTCAATATATTGTCTGGACCAACTTTCCTTCCCTCACTCTCCATTGAGTTGTTGCACAGAGGTTGTCAGACTAAAAGATTGAAATACCTCTCATTCATGTCACCAAACCCAAGAACTCGTATCCCCTTTGTCAACATGTCATCGCGAGGACCGAGTCTCTTGGTTTTAGGTCATTTCACTTTCAATTTTTATCGTATCATGCCATGATAACCAGTTGAAGAGTCCATAAGTTACCTTTTATATGTGGGTTTGTTACACATTCTGTTGATGATGAGTTAGTCAGTCATATATCTTTTACACAATTTATGACTGATAGATCATATTAAAAGAAAATGTCCCGGGAACACTGAGATGGTTTCAGTCAGGATGAAGAAAACTACCACCAATTCATATCTCAACGCACTTAAGCGACCAATGAGCCAGGCATCGATATTAGAAACCTTTCACCTTTATCAGAAACTCTCTCCTTATCCTTTTGTCACGAAACCACGAGAATGCCGAGAACACCATCTTACAACAGTCCCATATATTGTCAAGGATTCTATTACCTATTTAATTTCCATACTCGAACCATCATTTCTCATCAGTTGCACGGCTGATCGCCATATTTGCGCATTTTCCTGGAATTCCATTCTCCTCACCATTGACTCCAATGCAAAATACAAATTCATCGAAGTATCGCACTGTTGACGTTATACCATACCTTCTTATATCCGCTTTTCGCAAATTCTCGATAACACTCTCATCGCACTTTCCTTCCTTCTGACACCCGATACAAAGTCAGAGAGTACCCGATCTGGAAAAGGAAGTATACAGATTTTCGCAGGGGGGATCCAGTACTCCCAGCACTGAAAGCCACCCTTCGGTGACTACATATACTTCTCAGCGCGCTTATACTCCTTGGCCACACCATGTCCATAACTCTAGTTATCTTCAATATGCTTCGACGATCTTTAGGCAGTCGGATTCCTGGGTCTCGTTGGTCTCGTCATGAGGCAAGGTTTCAGGCAGTCTTCCTTACTTCAGAACGTGGGTGAAAAAGTCTCTATCACAGCCTAGAGGAGTGCCATGCCTCGTGGGCATGCCCACAAAATCAGCTGTCAGGAGGTAAGTAAACCACATGGTTTGCTTGGCCTGATTGTTTATATACAACAATGGTGACGAAAATTACAATGTTTTCTTGCATACTGTGGTTTCCGTTCTATCTCCAAAGTCACGGTTGTTGTTTCAACTCAATTTGTCTTTCGGGTCGTTTGTCTTCCGATTTACAATCCTCCCAGGTTATCATTATGGCGATCATCGCGAAATCAGCAATGGAAAGCCTACCGGCGCTTGAAAAGGAAATAGCACACCTTTTCATTCCTGGGAGTAGTATATCACCAAAGTCATTTCATATGTTTACAAGCGACACGAACTTTGCAGCGTGACGGACATGGAATTCAATATAAAGCTTTCCGGCGGAGACTGTGATGAAATTGAGGCTGAGTTGTTGATGATGAACCTAGGCTCCTCAATCACGTCCAACCCAACTGATTGAATCGACTTTGTCTTTGAAAGGGGTGTCTTCCAAGCCGAAACATATGAGAGCCCTAGCGACCTGTATCAAGCGAACACATGTGTAGGTTTTGTGATCCCATCCTTGAACCCACCTTGGACCGACCTGGAAGAACCATTTCAGGAAATCTTTTCTATCGACCACACCACCATGAACGTCCCAGATTGAGTTTAGTCAAACTGGAACGTATTGGTTTCATGCATTCAAGACACTCTCCCAATACACGCACTTCCAAAGCACTCTTCGAAACTACACGTACCAGCTTTTGGTGGCGTCTGTCAATGTTTCTAGTGTGGCCTAGTCCCCAGACCTACATTGTTGGGTTAGATTGTTCTACCATTGGTGTCTCGAGGGATGCCAACTGGGGATCAGGGCAAAGAAGGCAGCAGCGGTAACGAGATACCGCACACCATCGGGTTCCCCAATGGCTATGCACAGCAACCACCGTCCGGTCTATTTTCAATTTCCGGTGATGCCCAAGGATCAACGCCAATGGAGAATAATAGAATGACCACAGCTCTGCCTAGCAATCTGGGTTTCTATGCTAAACTAAAGCAGAGGCATCTACTCCCGTTCTGGCCGTATTACCAACCATTGATTTCTTCAAACAGGCACGACCGTCGATAAGGCATTAATCATTCCCGTGCACTTTGAACGAACTGCGTTCTACTTAACAACGGGGGGAAATGGTTGTGTCTGGACGATCAGGGTTCGGGCCAAATGGAAGACTAGTGCTCCGGAGCATTTTCACTAAATCTGTTCGCTATGATACGGGATGGGGCTGGAAAAGAGACAAGTGAGTCCCGTACCCGGGAAATTGACAACCAGCATTCCATAAAACTGACATACGGAATACATTTACGTCCTATTGAACAGGACGATGGAAACTACAACATGTTCTTTTGTATCATGGTAATACGCCACCCATTTCTTCGAGGACGCTCCCACTGAAGAGGCAGGGATAGCTGAGAAGACAAATAACATGTGCTCCTATGGTTATCCCTTTTTGCCCGGTTTCCCTTTTTGTGACTCGAACATTGCCAAATCTGACAACAGCTGCCGGCACCACACTCTCTTTGCGTGGATTTAAGACTAGTTTGTCATTTTTCCTGCTGAAGGTGCGTGTTTTGGAAATGCTGGGAGACCTTGCAGTGGCTAATATTTCACTCGAATAACAGGGACCTGATCTATAGCCGTTACCTACATTTACAAATTGTCAGTAAACGACATGTTGCACTCCATTGGTGAAGCCCTAATTTTGAGGGATGCATTTCAGCTAACAACTACGGGTAGGGGTCACATGAGATCCATTCCAGCCTGCTCATCCAAACTTGGAGGACCTTACATCGACGAGTCATTTGGAACGGGTTCTATGGAGTCGATTGTCTTCTCGGTCAAGTTGAACACTGAAATCCACAATGATCCAGCAATTACACTGAATGAAACGATGAATATCTACAATACGAAATGTACGCCAAAACCAGGGCTGTACCAAGCATCGCTATAGCGTCGAACTGGAAGCCATTGTATTAAGTTCCAACCCGACAGCGCCGAGATGTGACCTCTGCAAAGGAGGAGTCGAGACAACTACAAATATGTATTGTTGGCACAATGATTCTCAAACACAGGAGACTACAAGGAATCTAGTAGTGAAAGTCTTATATCACAATTCATACGTAGGTACTTATACGCACTTAGTCAATCATCGTATAACTATAACATAGATATAGGGATAGCAACTCGCACATGCAATTAGATGTTCCGGATGCAGAGGAACGTTATCACAGCCATGTGGCGTAAGTGTACGTATAGGTATGTAGCCTGTCGAGCAGGTAGCTGGAAAGCTATCGGAACGGATTCCGAACAAAAAGACATCAGGTACAGGTAATGTTGAGACATTGTCCCTCCCTCACTCTGCATCCCATGTGATCCTCATTGCTAGCTATATCTTACCATACTAGATCATCTAGTATGCGCGCTGCTTTTTGGTCTAGTTGGTATGACTAACAGGTAACTACACCTAGGTATGGAACATTCCTTCAGGTCCGCACCGTATGTTTCCCCACGAGCCAGTCCAACCATATCCCAATATTCGGAGGCTCGGTAAAACAGAGGCAACCTCAGCCGCCTCGAGACGCTTCTCTTCAGAGATGTAGTCTAATCAGCCAAAGATTTCTCTTCCGAATCGAATCAAAAATTCCATTCTCCTCAATGAGAATGGCCCCTTCAACCGCGTCACGGATTCCCGTTTTTCCACAGAGTTACAGCTGTGTTTTCCAGGACTTCTTTAGAAGTTAGGTCATTATGTGTGTCCCTTAAACATTCTCGCGGGCCCGGTATTCGACGCGGAATTCGATGGTAGAGTCTTCCTGAAATGCCCGGAGGAGGCGTTTGTCACTGAATAACCTGTGCTCGTGAACCTTTTCAATAGATAGCGCCGTTGTAAATAGATCCGTGAATTTCGATGGGACCTTGATGAAGATATTTACTCTGATTGGCTGAATCGCACAATCTAACCGGGCGTTTCTGTAGTGCTGGGGGTGTATCTGCATTCTCGGGGGGTGTGGATGTATGTATTCCCTAAATGAACCAGTGTACTCTGTTATTAACAAAATAACGTAGACATAATCTGGCCGTTTCTGAATAATCTTATTATCATCTTCGACACTAAATACCGGTACGCCTATGACAGACCTCTATCAGTTCCTCTGCAAGAGGGACGAGTATAGTGAAAGTCGAGTTTGCAAACCTGGTTATATAATAGTGGATAAAGAGGGGGCGTATACTACATACCATGTAGTACGTTTTGATGTAGAGTGAGGAGACACAAAGACGTTTGAAGGAGAAAAAAAAAACCAGGGAGAAATGATCTTTTTTCGGACTCTTAGGGTAGGATTTATATTACCTAGGTACTGAGATGTAACATGATGGAAGACCGTTTCTGGAGAATTCGCCTTTGACTTTGAAAATAAATCCCCGAATCTGGTTGACTTGCCCTTTGGTAAAAATCTAGGTATGTACAAGATTGGTGTTGAGTGAATTTGAGTGTGGCTTGGGTGTTGTGTACATTTAGGAGTTTTGATGGGTTTCGTGCTTATAGTCAGGTTTTGGGAATACAGGTAACGATACAGTACAATAGCGGTACTTTTGGTATTTAACATAACTTTAACGAGACTTTCCTATCGCTGAACTTACCTCAACCCCACCATCATGTCACTGTCATCTTACTTGCACCCCAACTTGGCAATCATCACCAATCTACTACCAACCTTTCATTGGAATAGGTTATAATACTATCACTCTGCCCTTACATAGCTCTTTCTCCTATCGCTATGTTTCTGTGTGAGTATGGCTATCCTGCAATTTTCCCGAGTCCTATGAACTGATATTACGCGAACAAAAACAACTCAGTATACGACGGCGAAGCGAAACGCACTGATCATATATCATCATTCTCGACAGTCACGTAACTCGATGATGGAAAACACAAAAAAAAGAGCTCACAAGGATCGACAGGAAAAATGGATTACAAGAGAAGTTGGTTTCAAATGTTTGCTCCTCCCAGTGCTGCAAGCCATGTGAATCTGCGGGCATTCGAGACTCATCGATAAAGCAATATGCTAAGGTAGTGTGACTTATGATCGAGGTGATCCCAACGTTCCTTCAGCATTAACCAGTATGCCAAGACTCAGCAGCAAGAAACTCGGCGTTACCTACGAGTTAAATATGTCAGTAATTGAGGAGGTCTGTTCTTTTTGGCCAAGATTACTGATTTTACTAAATTCTCGAGAGGTTCTGGTCTATAATTCCGCCTTCCTACAGTTTTACTTTTCTTTGAACTTGTCACTGTCGTTCCAAGTGACGAGTATGGTACGAGACGCCTATATCTATCATGAAGCAGCAGAATTATACAGCATGCGGTGGAAGAATATCGTTGTCACGGTGACTTGGATGACACACCTCACTTTGATAATGGGTTAATTGGTGGGCCTACGACGCGTGTCCAGTGAGTACATCATCATCATCAACTTCTCCAAAGCACTCTACCTGGTACGATCTTCATTCGGGAGCGACACTTTACGTATGCAGAATCCGCTCTAACTTTCATCAGTCAACAGGCTCAAGAGCTCACTTCAAGCTCAAGAAAGTCCTTTACTTGAATTTTTATCCAATAACAACAACAAGACAACATACAAGAGCACAATCATCACACCTACAGGTGAGAAAATGAGATATATACTCGTGCAGGGACTGGACAATGAACTGACACTCACTTTCTGCTATTCTCTAGACAAATCTTCCAAGATACGCAGACGAACGACCCTCCAAACACCTATATCATCAGTCAAAAAATGGCCAGCTCTTCTACTTCTTCTACTTCTGCCAACGGGTGGTGCCTTACGTTTGTTTGTCAAACATTTACTAATATGGCCCGTCTATCGATCTCATGTATCCGAACTGTGAATTGCTACGTATAGAAGTGCGTGCTAAGCAAGAATCACCATGACGAACAAGCAGAGAAGAAGCAAGCCGGGTATGCGCAATCCTAGATACGACATATACACTCGTCTGTGTGGTCATGGTAGCCATATTTGCTGCCACTGAGCTTGGTCCGAGCAATAGCACAGCCTAGACGGGTCCTTGGGCCTTGACCGGCTTTACGAACTTGCGCCTCGCCTACTCCGCTAGAGCCCCGCTTAGTCCAAATTGTCGTCACATGAATTCTTGTCGGCTGCAACTTCAGCTAACTTTTGTGAACGATCAGACCTTTTCATCGAATTGTTTGCATTTTCTGCGGCCTCGTTACAATTTACTCAACCCACTGTCAAGGATATGGCCAAGGTAAAGAACAAGGTAGCGCAGAAACCTCGAAGAGTGAGTGAAAATACTCTTTATTCATCTTGAGTTGCATACCAGAGAGGCGAGAGACTTGTGCACTAACGGCGAGAGTCATTTATAACAGGGAAAATCAAGCAAGAACGATGTTACAGTTCCCCCTCATCATGGACAGCGACGCAGATATCATCAAACTTTGCAGCCGTTCACTCCCCCGGCACGACGATCAAAGGAAGATGACTACTTTGTCGAAGAAGCAGATTTCAGTCGAACAGACCAACCCCGCCCTGCAGAAATCAAATACCGACCCCTCCCTGAAGAAATCGAATACGAATATCATAAGGAACACCAGGATCACGTGCGGTATCTAGATGTCAGTAGCGCATGATACGATATCAAGATCATCTTTTGAGCTGACCCAGAATCATAGGCGCTACTTAAACAGGACGACAGAGAATTGGAGCCACGCTGCAAGGGCAGCAGACTCGTCTACCGACGCATTCAGACGCTGCATTGGGTTTTAAAATTTGTTTTTTATTTCAAGAACCTTTTCGGAGATGCAGACGAAGATGAAGATGAAAATCTGCATCCACCAATCCTCTTCGCTGCGTTCAACCTTGTTCATCGGCAACTAGGATCCGCAAGCCACATGCGCAAATGTTTTCTAATCGCGGCGTGCGCACTGAGACTTGCTTGGAAATATGACGTCAATGATGCATTAGTACCAAGTGTCGCGCAATGGCAGCATGCCGTGTACATTTGTTCCAAGAGAAGGATAACCATTACGACCAAAGAGATCCTCGAAGGGGACAAGGAAATATGGGAGACGATGGATCACAGTCTTGGCTGGCCCGGCCCAATTCCTTTCATCATGTTCATCGACTGCCAGTGTGTCAATCCGAATGAGGACAAAAAGAAAGAAGTGGTGAGGAAGGCTATGGAGAATTTCGCTATAACGATGACGGAAACAAGCCTACTCGCCGAACCGACAGAAACCCTGGTAGCTGCATCGTACCATGCGGCGCAGAAATGTGTCTGCGGTGAAGACAGGGTAAGTGTATGTTATTGATTACGAGTACCTAAGTGCTGATTTCATCAGGTTACGAATTTGGGCGACAGCTGCGATCTCCGGAGAGTTGCTACCATCGCTACAATGATCGACGAAATACAAGAGTCCAGAAAACTAGCCCGAAACTGCAAAAAGAATGAATTGGCGGCGGTTAGAGAGATGATATGTTCACAATACCGAGCATGGTTAGATAAAGGACGATCTGAACAACCGAAAATCGAATCAGCTGATGGTTAGGGTCGACGGTGTTTAGTGAGGGCTTATTTGTGGCATGTATTGGATGCAAGAATATTGTAAGGTTGGCTATTTTGCAGAATATCCCTGATTGGAGGAACACTGGCAAATATCAGGTAGTCGATAATAGGTTTGATTAATCATATGATTACTTTTGACACTTCCCTGGTCAAGAATCATGTTATAAAGACATATCCACCGAGCATATCTACCAGCCCTCGTGAAGTTCAAATTTTCCAGGGACAGATCTATATTGACACAATGCCATGGACGTAAGGGCCTAGCTTTCCTGGGTCGTCCTCGTCAAGACAGGGTTGTGGTCGTTAGCTTCCACTGTGAAACATGACCAGGACAACATTGCTATTAATTGTGTGTGAATTGGGCGGTAACATAACCGAACTAACAATCGTAGTTAGCGTCTTCGACGTTTTTTGATCTCTGTTCGCATTATCGGCCGTGGCAGTAGAGGAGAATTAGGACGCCGTTGGAGTAATAGAAACAAGCTCGAGATGCAGTATATCGACGTGGGTAACCCGGACGATGTCGAAGGTGGGATAAAAACGGGGATGGATTGCAGCGACGTCGGATCGATATAAATGCTTGAACCCTATGATGGGTCTGGTCACCTTGAGGAAGTAGTGAATAAGTTAGTGATCGCCATTGCATGTTTGAAAAGCTTAAGAGCGAAAGTCGACGTATCAACGAGCCCTCCCACCGCGAATACCCACCAACCCCAAAGAGCAATGATAGATATCTCAAACAACCAATTGTCGAGCGGCAGCAGCTACTGTGTGTCGGAGATAACGAGGGTCTCTTTAACAGAAAGACGACGTCACACATAGTTCGTCGGGACCCCATTGTCTGACTCTTCGGGAAAGTGTAACAGTTCTCTGAATGTTATGTGAAACATCGGGGGTTCGCAGGAAGGATCAACCGCACCAGACTGGGTCTAGAAATCGTAGCGGCGAGTGTTTGGCCATTTGTTGTATAGGGATTGGCCTTAATGTGCGAGTTGCGACCTATCGGAAGTCATATCAGTGTCTTGACATTTTTTTAGAGCGATGCAAGTAACCTGCGCCTTGTTCACGCATACCCAACTTGCGTCCGTCAAATCCAGATGTTTCCATAATATTTTCGATTAATGCGGAAGACATTGTTCAAAGTGAGGCTTTCTCGGCACAACTGATAGGAAAATGAGGCTATCCTATCTAGTCCTCTCCACTTGTATCAGTCATCAAGACAGTAGAGGACACTGGGCCTTGGGATGGTCCATTTATGGCAAGACTGCGCAGGCTTGTTTCGATGGCACAATTCCGATCACTAATGAAAGGGAAGATATGTTGTATCGCTGGGTTGGACCGCAATTTCAGTGTGATCAATTGAACTCGTTGCGACGACGAATGCACTTAACGCTGGACATGGGGGGTTGGGCAAATAGTGGATGGAGGATGAAAACGGTTAAAATGGGGGGCGACATTCCGACTGATATTCTTCGAAGCTCTAGACAGGCAGTGTGTTAGCTATGGACGTCAGCGAAGATAGATGAAGGTGTGAACTCATCTGTATATGTTTAGGACAAGGCGCATGATCGCTAGATAGATTCTGTACTTGGGTGACTTATCCGACGACAGGTCGCAGTACTAGATTTCCTTTTTAATCAATTGAATCACGATATATAATGTCACAGCATGTAATACTGCACGCTGTAGGATCCTCAGCATGAATGGAAGACCGATAATCATGGATATCCACGTGTTGTAGGAAACCTCATTCGATCAGCATTCCGTAGCCTCGTGGCCGCTGTGATTGAGGGTAAGCATTCCGACAGGAAGCACAAATGAAAGGATTGCCTCGTGGTGCAGTTAGGGAAAATGAAGGAGTCATTGCTCTGTGTTAGATGTTGTCAGCAATCGCGATAGTAACGAGGAAATTGATGTCATACCAGTGCGCCGAGTCCAGAGGTTAAGCAAAATCAATGCGAATATTGCTTATATAACAAATTCAAATAGAATGTGGCCAGTGACAACGAACTTGAAAATCGACGCAGCCATGAAGGGAGACGAGGCGTACGATTGGAAGTGGGAAGCTGGGGAAAGGCTCGTGGGAGAAATAAACAATGCTCATCCGATACCAACGTACTGATAAGCCTGAATTAATCGCGATGTTCACAGGTAGCCTGGCCCCATTGGACGATGCAAGCGGAAATCTAGGACAAAGCAGGCTTCATTTATCAGCGCCCAGGTGTGACACAGAGGACTGTCTTCAAGTTGTACGACGAGGCGGAACGAATATACGTGGATAATGGGATTCATCGATAATAGCTTAACATAACAATAGTTGGCTTACGAAGACTCGATATATTCCCATGATTCTGTTTTTGGTCATGTTGATGTTTTAGCTCACGAGATAACATGACGGGAATCCCCGTACAATCTGTAGAGGGCCGTGCCGGATTCGGCCTCCTCCACGCAGGCCAGGGCTATCTCCCTCGCCTACGTGAGCTCCCATAGTAGTTAGCTTACATACACCACAATAGAGGGATACAACGCCTTTCTACGCTCCCATAATAACGCAACATTGTTAAGACGGCTCAGGACGTTCCAAAATACTTTTCGCGTCCGATCTCCATGGCTATTTTGAAGGCTAAAGTGCCACTCTTCCAGATGATGGCTAATGTTGTGCCACTGGCGCACAATCAAGAAGTCTCCTTTGTCGCTGATGGCGGCATCTTTCGAAATATAGATAAAGGAAACGGCCGAGGACAATTTGAGTGTGCGTTTTCATTTCGTCCATCATGTCAGGTCGTCGTAGGATATCAGGAAAGAGGAACACTTGTGCTCGGCAAACTCGATACAGTGACAAACCGCCAACGAATGAGAGGAATGGCGCGTATGAATCGAGAATGCAATTTGCATTGCTGACAACATTGAAACATGAAGAGAACCTTGCGTATATACCAACAAAATCGTGTTGGCAGACCTGCGATTCTGTAGCGCTAAAGCCTGGTGATATCCCCTTTGAAGCAAGTGCGTATACAATCTTGTGACGATGGTCAAAACCTGATATTGAGGCTACTCGCTAACTAGGTGCACCGAGTCTACAGGCAATATCAAGCATGGAGAAAGAAAGAAAGAAGAAGCCAAAATCCGCCTTACTGAGAGGCCCTTTGTATGCTCTCTGTGCGAGGCCCCTTTCCCAATACAGGCCAGTAAGGCGGTTCCCAATATGGCTGTTACTAGGGTCCTATCTCGAGATATTCCTCCGTCGTCAGTCCGTTCTGGAGCCGCGCCGGCGACGTGCCACGTGCTTGGTGGCTCCCACGTGTCTTGCCTTGTGGTTGGCTGTCACAATCTGGAAGGCATTGCATCGGCACGGGGAAATGTTCTCGATTGATTTAGATGTAAGGAGCGATAAAAGATCGACGAAGAGGGCGATAATATAATTCAAGTATGTCTTTTATACTTTATTGGTGAATATTCTTGAAGGTTGTGTAACTGATATCAGTGTAGACCAACATCCTAGGACGGAATTTCGGACAAACGCCCAGTGGCTCAAGTTACCCGACGGAAGTAAGGCAAAGATAACACTAAATCTTTTTTTTCCCAAGACAAAGATATATGAAGCTCAACTTTTGGAGTTAGGAAAGAGTTACACTCGGTCCACTTTGTGTGCCTCCTCTGTGATACTTTTTGAAGGATGAAGGACTAATTTGAATATATAGGATATACCGGTGGAAAAGCTCGAGTTTGGTCCTATGATTGGACGGCGATCCATACTTACCTAGGTATCATACAAAGTCTGCAAAAATTACCTGGGGGCCAGAGGTGAATTATAGAATAATGATCGACATCGAATGATAATACTTACTCATCCTTTTCCAAATTCCATCAATTGATTACAAATTACCTAGGTAGTGAGGGAACTGTGGAGCTTTCCTATTATTGATTACAAATATTATATAGCATTCACACAGTTCACCATCGTCTGCCACAGTAATGAAAGGCAGGATTTTTCGGATTCTGTCTCCCATATTATACGATTCAAGAGTCCTCCGCTGCTTTACCGTCGTAGTCTTTGTACTATTGAATCTAGGTTCGGTTGTCAGGATTCTGATGATATGTGGAGAGCAATGGGTTGCTAATATCGACTTACCAATATCGTGAGTAATGACTGGCCAAATGAGCCAATCACTCTCCACAAGAAGCATCCTATTATCGACATCGGACGATGGAATGGAATTCGGATAAGCAATTTCCGAGATACAACTCGATCGGAGGGCTTCAGACGGATGTGCATCGCTTTTATAGCTTTTAATATCACGCGAGCTTTGAACACTTGCCAGGTGCACGTGTGGCGGATAAACAACGTGGCCAGAGAGGAGTACACCTTTTTGGATGGCGTGGGAAAGATCTCAATTGTTTTGGCAGAGATGATAAATCAGGAACAGGAAATAGAGACTCCAGACAAATGGCCACCCTCAGCCTATCAGTTCCGTTTAGGGTGGTGTAAGGGCGTGCTAGTTCATTCAAATAACCCCCGAGGACAAGATATTTACATACGCAGCTAATCACCAAACCCTGGAAATCATTCGGTGGTCAGAATTCTCCTCGTCCACATTGAACCGTCAGTTGAACTTAGCCGACGAGCATTTAGACTTCTACCATCAGTTGTATCGCCTCGCATGTCGTTATAAAGTCACAACCCTCGAAAGGATCGCCCTCGAGAAACTTAAGAAGTATGCAAAGCAACATTGGCACTCGAGCGAGTTCGTCAAGCTACTAGATTCGGCGCTCTCTCACAACGACAGAAACTCGGACGATAAATATATTATCAAGCCTGTTCTCCTCGACATATGTTATGAGCATTTTTCCAAACTACTGGCATGCCGTGAATTTTTCTTTCTGCTTAGAAAGAATAGCGAGCTGGCAATTTCTCTGATCCAGCGACGTGACTGCTGGCTAAACCGGTATCATTGTCCTCGTTGCAACAAGGACTGGGTGTTTGACTATTTCCTCTCGCCGTCTTTATCATACTGTCCTGTTTGTGGTCATCGCGAGAGACATTGGTACCAGTTCTCGAAATAAATCGATGAGTATGGTGATCATATCGTGTAATTATTTGTTTTATCTAGTTGGAAGCCGAAACCCGAATCATAATATTTACAAACTATAAGACATTTGGAGCTTACCGGGTATTGATAGATAGGCATAGTGCACATCATAAAAGGGGTAAATATCCAATCTGTCGGTGTTCATTTGCAATTGGCACCATCCGTGAAAATTTCAACAAAAAAGGCAGTGGTATCCTGCGAGACAGGAACCACCAAGTCACAGCAAGACCCCCGGAGGAGCTATAAGGATAGATCCCATGTTCTATAGTCGCTCTATGGTTAGGGGCTACCTGCGTTCAGGCCCCAATGTTCTTTAGTAGAACTATTACGTATGTTATTTCGGGGGATTCAATACAAGAAATTGAACCTCCTTGGGATGATCGTTGAAAATTTTGATGGATTGGATGAAAAAAACGAGAAAAAAAATCGATCGATCCGGATACGATGAGTGTAACAATTCCAATAAAAGTAGTCAGGGGTCTCTGATCCATTCATCTAACGAATACATCAATACATGCTCATGAGACGACAAGATATGTATGTTGTATTTCAATATAATTATAAACTTGTTTCGGTTCGCTTCCGCCTCAAGTGCTATGCGATGCAGCTGGCCAACATTGAACGGTTTATTAATACTCACCGTTTGGGTCCTGAATACGTAGCAATAATCAAGGCGTAGAGCTTTTTTAAAATAATTTCGGAAGCTTTTGTGATGTTGAAAAACCGATATAGCACGAAAGAATGGGTACACCCACCCTTAGACGAATGTGACCTGTTTCTACCCGTTTCTCGACCCCATTCCTTGTGGGTTGTATGGTACTGTCTTGGATACCGTCGTATCCCTTCAATGGGATATATACGCGATTTAGGTTGCAACTATAAAGTACCTAGGTCAGTAGGAAACTACTGCAACGATCCAGTATGCCTCCATATGGAAGAATTACCTAGCTTTGATCGACGGAGATGTTAAGCAAGTAGTTTCATTCCCGAGGGCAAAAGTCATGTATCCGCCGTGTGGGCAAGGCGCTACGCCACGTGCTGCGATTCTCAGGATCCTCCTTGAAATCCTGCCCTCTGATTGATTCCGGATTAGGAAATTTTTGTTACATTTATGCTCTTCGTTGCACTGGTTAGCTGTAATATTTATAAGTTACGTAGACATTTACGAAGGATCAATTACCAGTACATAAGAAGCCCAGCCAATGAGAATGTAGGAGAATTTGGAGCAGAGAATAGAGATTTGATTCTTAGTAACGAAAAGCAACAACAAAGACGACCCGGAATCCCCCCAAGCGACCCCCCTCAACCCAACCCACCCGAAACAAACCGGAAACTGAACCCATAGTAATGATAGTATATACTATCATGTGGAAGTTGTGGGAGCTATATTTACTCCAACAGAGTGGGGAAGAACCCCAGAATAAAAAGCTCTCGACAGATAGCAGACCTTTGAAAAATCTAAGTAAGAGTTGGTATGTGAGTTGTAGAGGGGATAGAATAGGAAGCAGGGGACTTACTTGCTGACCGCATTGGGATTTGCTGTTCCTGATCTCTTTGACAATCTTAATAGTATCTTTGACGGCGATGAGAATATTCTTGACAATAAATAGAGGATTGTTGATATTGTTTAGAACGGTAACAAGAGTAGAAAGGCCACCGGCCGTGGCCTTGAAGATTTTAGCCATCTTCGCTAACATTGAAGGAAGGCATGCCGGACATCATGACGGCGACGACGACGATCGTCGATGTCGGTGGTGGCAGGTGGTGCTTCTCGCAGGAGTAGCGGTGGTAACAGTGGTGGCAGCAGATTGGCAGATCCTTAATGGTAGAAGAGTAGTTGTAGGAAGGAAGAAGAGAAGGAGAGAGCTGGGAGAGATAGGAGATATTCATACTCTGGAGCACGGCCAAATTGTTCGTCTAATTTGCATGGTTTGTTTCATTTGCTTGTGGATCCCACGGAATCTGGCGGCTGGAAACGACGATGCCATAGTGGATGGTGACAACGACGATGCGATGGAATTGGCGATAAAACACGATGCAAACTCATGCAATTGCGTTTGAGTATGTAGTTAGGAATCAACGATGGAGCAGATGGACGTCAGGATGTCAGGATTGATGCCGGGGTAAGAACCGCAGGGTTGGAAAGATTTCTAAAGGTTTCTGTTCAATGCGAAGCCTTTATCTCTTTAAGATTGGGTGAATATCATAGTGATTATTTACGTCCCCATAATGCCTCCATTTGACAAATTGAGATATATCGGTATTGTTGTGTAACTTGTGTTAATCAAGATATGCAGGCGGACATAAGAAATCAGACCAATGAGAAGCTTTTATTCTCTCTAGATCGAGCCAGTATTACAGAAGCCGGTCCGCCATATTAGGCTTTGATATCAAAGATTCATACTGTGGTTGGGGATTGCGATATGACGCAGTGTGAGCATATCCGTGCTTACATAAGAAAACTGACCAATCGGAGACATCCGTGCGGGTAGCAAATTTTTTTTTCCAGAGTTGAAAGAAGCCCGGGTTCGTAAAGCTTTCTGGCCAATCAGGGGGCGTAGTTTCAACCAAGGATTGCCAGCTGAGTGAATATCGACGACGTGAATAATTCAAATATTGAGCTCAAATGAACACAACTCGGGTACGGTCCTGAGGCATTACAACATACGGTAATGGAATTTTTCAGTCCGTACATCATAAATATGGATAACGTCAGTTGACCGACGATTTTAAATTTGCCTCGCATTCACGGCACATGTTTTGATGGTAGGCCTTGGGACTCATGGTCCACTGAAGCAAGACGTCAGTTACAGGGCAAAACCTACGAAGCACCGAACAATGAACATGGAAAAGTGTGGATTATCCTATTATTTCCTGATACATGAAAATCCTTGGATGATGAGGCAGATTGGAAGACAGCCAAAATTTAGAAGTTTTGCATGAATACATGACATTCAAGCACATTTTGACTCCCCGGATAGCTTTTCTTTGACCAATTTGGATGGAAGTTCCTGTCGGACTTATTTGTCTAGTCGGAATCGGCAGTCAAACTATTGGAATCCAATACCAACCATGGCAGTTTGCTAGGAGGAACCGAGAACGTAGAGGATATTTAGTATCCACGTGGCTTCAAAACTCATCACGAGCAACTTTCGAATCGACCAACATCTCATCCTCTTTTATCCCAATGTTCTCGCTTCGATTTACATTTGTCGTGAACGTAGAGCCCGATAATTGAGTAATGTTGATAGATTCCGCAGAATGAGCCTCGTCGTTCCGCGTAATGGGTGTGGCAGGTGGTTCCACGGTCTTAAGCTTCTTCTTTGGGTTCTTTTTCGATTCCTCTACTGACAGTTCCTTGCGATCTCGCCTTCGTTTCAACTTCTTTTCCGGCGTTGGAAACCATTCCTCATCTTCAACAAATGATACTGGCCGTCTAGACATATCACGGTTCCTTAACGATACATCGCGCATTGCAGAGCGTGAAGGTGAATCTCGAGAAGAACCTCTGCCTGGTTGGGAAGACGTACTGTCTCTAAGAGGATGTGGTGAAGGTGCTGTGTGAATTGATAGCGACAGGTTGCCTGTATCTGTCACATTCACCTTTCCTGTGGTCGCAGGCAGACTGGTGATTCCTAGGCCGAGGCATCCCAGTGGTTTGTTTTCAAGAACAATGTCGTGATGTGGAGGTGGGCTAGAGAACCATATTCTTGGCAGGTTCGGAGAGAGTCTCTTGGAAGACATGGGCTCCAACTTGATTTCATTGTTTTGCAGCCGATCATTCGATTGTGATCGTTGGTACGTCGCATCTGCTAGTGCATCTCTTAAGTTGTGTTGTTCGTGGCTCTGTGCGGCGAAGACAGGGGTATGGAGGCTTTGAAGCGGTGATCCGAGTGACGAAGCTAAAGAGACAGTCGTTGTGACATCGACACTCTTATTGTCCTTAGACATCATAGTATCTTTGACTTGTTGTACTTTGTAGTTGCGTGTCTTCTAATCGAGCATATAGAACGAGTGCTGAGGCATGTTTAGATATTTGACTGTCAGAACGAAGGAGAGGTTGAAGTAGCCTGTATGCAGAGAACAGGTAGAGAACGAGGCAAGAGTAAAGCAAACAAAAAATTGACGGGGGTATTTCATTTGTCGAGAAGAGAAGTGTCAGATCCAACCAATCAATGTTCAAAGGTTTCTAGCCAATGGAAGGCCTCCATATAGGTAGGTAGTGAGGCCTGAGATTGATCAAACGTATTGCCCACAATTATTATAACTTACACACTCAAACACAAGTTACACAGTGAATCAGTTTTAATATATAGATACCATAGTAACCATACAATATTTGATAAGTGAGAAATGCCTATGTCCGACAAGAAGCAGGCTAAAATAGAAAAAGGTGGTAAATAAAATAATATAACCCACGGCAGCTATTTTATCTCTCGTTGGAGCATTGCCCACTCCCTCGCTCTGTATTCCACGTGGTCCTCGTTGCTAGCTATACCGTATTTTACCATACTATATCATCTAGTAGGCGCGCTGCTTTTTGATGAGCCATGAGCGATAAGTATTATGAAGGGAACTTGTAATGCTACAGTCTCAAGTCATGGGCTATCTCTTCTGTCCAGCTACGGGCTGCACTTTGCCAAAGCTACAACGAACTTTAGATGACGTGAGGTATTGTATCTTATAGCAAAATTAGACGAATATACCAATATAGTTCGTACCTATTGTTGCTGAATGGTGGCAGCAGCAACTGGTTCTTAGACGCATTGAAACCCACTATGTGATATTGCACAATCGATTCAGGAATTACGAACGCTTCAAGGCCAAGACGAGAATGTTCAGCACCATCTTACATAACGAACACTCGTCCAATTTTGACTTCAAGCCTTCCACAGAGCACGAATAGATTCCCATTAAGAAAACATAAAGTCTTGCTTCCTCGTTATAACGGTATGATGGATAGATCATATGTGGCTGACCCTCGCAGATAGCAAAGACAACAACCAGCAAGACCTGGCCTGAACAAAGTAAATCTTCTCCACCATCTGGTTTTAAACATCCTCTCGTTTCGGCAATCTAACCATCATCATATCCATATTTGGTGGGACGAGAATCGTTGCTAGTTCAAACGAATGTTAGTTAGTTGGAATCATTATGCATAGGAAGGAATGAATGTGCAGAACATACATCTTCATAACTTTCATGACGTAGTCGAATGGTGGCCGCGGGCCTGGCAACGTCGGGTTTTTAATGGAGGAATTGGAAGTGTAAAAGTTGGCCAGAAGCATATCCAATCCGAAAATCATGGCGCCATGTTGGGTATTATGCATTTTCCGATAAATGCCTGGTTATCCGTTAGTTAAACACTGAAGTAACAAAGAGAAACGAGGGTTCATGGTGGGAATGACGCAAGGGATATATACATTGGATCAGACGAGAGGAAGTCGGTATCATGTAGCTGCTTTCAAAAAGCCTTTGAAGTCGGGGATTCAACTATTATAATGTTTCATCGACCCGATGATCAAAATTGCGCGGCAAGATATTTGAATATGATCCAAAAGCTTCGTCACCAGATGGGATGTCCTCGGTATGAATACCGGTATGTATCCTGTTCTGGGTAGTAGTTGGAAACCGACTGATCCCATTTAGAGACCGGCAGCCGTTAAGCATTTTTCAAGTCGGTACTCATGTATCCCCTACCAGGGCTATGATGCCGCACAGCATGGTACCAAGTCCAACCAATTATTGATAGGGACGATAGGGACTGCACGGAGACGTCTTCTTCATCTTCTTCGTCGCCGTGGCGGTCTTCGATTTTCGGCTTTCATTGACTGGTCTTTTCCTGTCTTCTGTGGGTACAGAAATTCGGCTGTGAGGATTGTCCTTCAACATGCTTTGGTGGGTGCTGATCGGGAGTCACCCCTAGCCTGCGAATGCCATCCCCCAAAAGAGCATGACCAGGCAGGAAGTAGGAGCCGAGTCTTCCATGACAACGATTTCGTGCCCGAGGGAGACGGGAGAGAAACGCCTCGCCAGTAGGGCTAGGTGCATAATCAACGCAGTGAAACATATACTCGAGAGGCGATTGGCCTTCTAACTTGGAGCTGCTCAGCAGTAAATAGTCAGTCAGAAGTTCTATGTTAAAATTTGATAGGCTTTATGCGAGACGTAACGGAAAGTGTCTCACAAACCTCTTCAATAATCCAATACAACGCTCAGCAAGTACTACCCACACTTTTGAAAGTGAGTGGAAATATTGCTGAGCTGCTCCAAGCCAGAAGGTTCTCGATCCCTTGAGTATGTGTTTCACTGATTGTTCATATCCCTGGCCTCACTGACAATGCACCCCGCCCCATCGCCCCTGGATCCGAAAAAGTCACCACTTCCGATACGACTCGTACGGCCTACCCGATCCTGCAATTTCGGAGCAACGGCCCTGTCGCAGACTATCGGGGGGTATGCATGCTGTTGGTATCGTGGAACTCGAATATACGCTGCCAGTACACCTTCAGTGCGACTTTCGATAAAGCGAGTCTCAGGAAAGTAAGATATCCCACCCGTTGTGCCCACAATATCAACAAAGTGTAAATCTCTCTTCCAGGCCTCTCGGAAGAGCATTTTTGTGAATATGCCTCAAGCTTGTTTCAAATATGATAGCCGTCATGTCGTTCCTCCAGTGCGGTTGGTAGTCGATTGATTTTTGTCGAGATATTCTTGATCGACGCCGGAGCTAGCTCGACCTCTCTGCATGATGTCGAATACATTAGCGTTTGAGCAAAGGTACGGGGATCGTTATGTAGGCAGGGTCTTTCACCGACCTGGAAACTTACATCTGTCCATTCAGTATATGAACTTGCGTGATTCGAGCGATGGAATCAATTTGTGCCTTGGGAAAAGGGGGCTATTTGGGCTGTCCTTCGAATATGCTGAAGGCCTGTCACAAATAGTAAACCCGTTCCGCTGGTTGCTTTGACGACTATTGTCTCAGTCAAGCACGTCAACGCTGCCATCAATACACCTCCATCGTCTTGCTACTCACATAAATAGTATCCCGTAGCCCGTTGTTTGCGAATCGGTTGCAATAAGAATCTGTACGTTGCCAAAGAGTGCAATGTTGACTTGTACGAGCGTCCGGGGAAAAGAAGCAGATAGACATCCACAATGCAGACATATGATTGGTCGCCTGAATGGGTCCGGAGGCTTACGACCTACGTACTTGGAGGCTGGAGCAAACAAACAAACTACGTAGTGCGGACGTTTGGATTCGTTGGCGTCGAAGCTTTGACCATCTTTTGGCCCAAGTCTTTGTTCTGTTTTACAGTGCCCGGAATTGCGCCCGAACTGAAGAATTGGTTGTTTCAGCCAATCGTAGCGGAATGCCGCACCCGCATGGGAATGACGCTAAACCAAGCACGGGATGCTCCACTAGCGGGGAATCCCGACATCCATTGATGTATGGACTGATCGAGACAGTAAAACCAGCAGGCTGTATATCCGCTGATCTAGTGTGCTATCAAATAGCTAGTCGAGGAGATCATGCAGTATGCGTGTGCTCAGGATAATGGTACTATTTGAGTCTACAACAAATGGGTCTGGGCAATGAATCAAGGCGCACCTCGGCGCATATTGCAAACAGGGTCCTCACCCCTCGTAAGAATAACAAATCTCTGTAAAAAATTTTCTTCTCTTGGTAAAAACCCCCAAGCATACTGACTCTCTCTTTTTCTTCTATCATCTGCAGACCGCATTTTCTGAATCCTGCACAGCTTCCTGGTCTTTTATCCTCTCGTGTCGTTGTTCTGGTTCATTCCCACAATGGATGCCAAATCGATGGGACAATCAACTCTCAAAGAACAAGACGAACATTTTAGTCTGACTCCTTACGAATCCACTATGGTGAGCAGACACTTTCAACTGCAGCATCTGCAGCCCACCCGTACTCGAGGTAGATCAATGCTAACTCAATTGAATAGATTGTGGCGGCAGGGCTCTACTATCAACGCTCAGACCAAATAGTTTTGCATGGGGAAACAAGTATGACCTCTATTGTCGACATGAGATTGGTGAGATGTACTGATTCTTTCGACATCAGGAGAGGCGCAGAAATCGATGGACCTTTGCAAGAAAATACAGGAATCCCTAAACAAAGTACACGCCGTGAGACACTCCAAACCATTCCAGTTGTTCAGTCGAGTTATATTCGAATGCTAGGCATGATTACGTGGTTGATACTAACATATGGAGATGTTTAGCTCCCCAAAGATTTGGCCTCAAATTTGCAAAGGGGGGATATTGGTACCAGAAACAATCCCAAGCAATGGGTCAAAAACGTAGCAAACAACACAGGTACGGCCGACTTTTTTCATAAACTTCTCGACCCTCCTTCCACTATTATCATAGCGTTATTGCGTCATCACTAACAAGCCCTTTTTTGAATCCAGGCATCCCCCTCGACAAGGTTTGGTTGTACTTCAACAGTTTGAAGGATACCAGGGAGCAAAATGGAGGGAATGCGACTGAAGACGAAGTCACTCCGGAGGACTCCACGTCGTGGCTCCTGAATTACCTCCATAAGTTGCCTTGAGAGAATGGGTTTGTTCAACTGGCGATGAAAGGGGCTGTACAACAAAAAAGCCTAATACTTTGGGATATACACTCTAGTTCAGATTGGAAATGAAAGTTATGAATGCTCCCCCTAACTAGCTTAAGAGCTATCACTCAATACTTGTATTTTATTAGTAGTATCCTCATCCGCTAAGTCAATTTCCAGTTGATCGTAATACTCATATGCTGATTTCTTGTTGGGAGAAGTAAGACGAAGCTCCATCAGCCCTGATAATCCACGTGCTTAGCCACCGATGACCTCAACGTTCTCCAAGCCTCGCTGCTGCACAGAGATAGTCTCCAAATGTAACCGGCAAAAGTAGGCAAACCCTTTAATCCTTGGCGAAGGATGCTACGAGGGAAGACCTATGATGATGTCAATGCACCCATCAATTGATTGTCTACTGATATCACTGAGGAGCCATGAGAAGGAGAATTACAACAGTATCTGACGTGAATTTCAGGAAGGTCAGGTACTAACGAAGCTAACTGATTGACCTCCATTTCCTGTGTATCAGAGGAGAGCCACGCCATTATTGGGACAAGAGTCTCAAGATTCAAGATCTTAAGAAATCATTAGGTGAAGGTTAGGGGGTTTCGATGAAGGTAAAACACAGGGGCTCCCGTCGGCAATAGATTTTGATGATAGAGCTATCTAAACAAGTTCACCATGTTCGTTGCAGCACCCCAATATTCACTTCCACAAATTTCAAAGTCCATAGAAATTGAGGCGCACCGCTGCCGCTAGACAAGAGATAACATAAACACATCAGAGCATGACGCAGAATTGCTGGGACAGCTTCGCCGAGTGTCTTTACCACCTTGCCAAGATCTACGACGTTCGAATATCCTTTCGCCGGTTTTCGAGTGGGAGACGAGTTAGGAATCTGTTCCCTTAGGTTAGTAATTGTATAGCGGGGGTATAGCACTGATTTGAGATAAGTATCTCTGGATGAGTCAATTCCAGTTACTTCGGTGGTTCTTCGATATGATCCGGAACTAGTATGTTCGCCTGCTTCCTCGGAGCTTTTGAGATTCTAGAGAATACCGATCCTTTCCTTGAAGTTGTCTTGAACCCCCAAATGGGGGCGGGCACTCATCATTCCCTGATTGCTTCAACTGTTGAATGCAGTGCGATGTAAGAACGAGGTCTTCCTCATTCAAGGGCAAGTGTCACTGAGCGCAATGTTTATTTGGCAACACGTCCTCCCCATAAAGAATAGAAAATTCCATCACTAGTCCTCGCTAAACTGTGATGTCGGCATTGCGCAGCGGTGTTCATATCCACACTTGCCGAATTGTCCTTCCCCTGCCTTGTGTGTTTCTACACGGGCGATTGTCGGTCATGGTCGTCCTTGGAATGTCCAAGCGGGGTCTCGCCGTTATCATAGGTGTAGTAGTTCTGTAACGAGGTGTTTCCTGCTGATACACATTTCGTCAGAAGGAGGTAATCTCATGACCTGGGAGTTGTTCGGTCCAAAAGTGGGCGATCTCGGGTTATTGATTTCCTAGGATTAACAATGATTTAGCATCATCCATAGTCATAAAGTGGCAGGCGATTTTGATTACCGAGGAAACCCGAGTAAAACGCATGTTGAATATGTTCAGTTTGTGGAGCAGGGTAGGATCTCTTGTAAGCCGGTAATAGCACAAGAGGAAGACTATTTACACCAAGCTCCACAGTCCTTGAACCGTAACAAACAGACCACTAGCACAAGATAAGGAGTTACAAGATAAAGGCATCGTCATGGTCTAGATCATTTTCAACCAAAAGAGGAAACGGAAACCGCTAGGCGTCTTAGAAACTCCATCTCTGAAGTGGGATTGTGATGCAGTCTGGAAGTTCGCTCGCTATGTCGATCTCGACTCAATGGCGAAGTTCGTTGACTCATTTCTGAACATCTTCAAACTCTGTGGTGTCGCTGTATGACGATTTCAGCTTGGGGATTAGGGTCGGGATTCACAGTTGACGGGCTGGTGGATCTATGACTCCAGTATCAGTCAGTATCGTTAACTTGGCTCTGCTATTGCATGGGAAGGACGGCCACAGCTTACCTGTATGCCCTCCTTTATCTCAACTTGATGTGTTGCCCTTCACGCAGGTACTCACCGCAGAACGACAGCTACGACGACTCGAAAAATCTTTTACTCAACTTCCGATCAGGCTTGAGCATGGGAAGAGTAGATAGTTTGGTAAATCTCTGACGGCCAGATTCCAGTCCCCTCCAACTATGTCATCCATCCTTCATACAACATACATAGGTCTGGTGGAGCATCGGCATTGTCGTTATTTAGGCTCCGCTTCCGTATCTTGCTCCTGTACCTGTTTCCCAGTGTGTCGCTGCTGTCTGGAACTTGCTTTCCTCTCCTTACTTTGCAGCTCCTTTCGCTCTTTGTTTTCCCAGTTGGTTGCTTCTGACTGTAGCAGACTCCTCTCTCGTATCATGATTTCCCGTATCGCTTCCACCATTTCGTCGTCTCTGTTTCTAGGGATTGGAAAATGATTTGGGAATTCGTTCTGAATAGCTGGAAACAAGTTCTCTCAACATCATCAGCAACTGACAAAGGTCGACTATCCGCATGCCTGAATGGAACGAAGTGGAAGAAAGGTAAAAATATCCGCCGTGCGTACGAGGCGATGCGTCACGTGCTGTGCTGGGAATCTCAGCGTAGGACCTCCCTCGAATCCGGCCCTCTGATTGGTTCCGAATTAGAAAATTATTGTCACTTTTGTCCTCTTGGTTGCAGTGGTTGACCCTACATTATACTAGTTATATGTGGGATAGCGTTCTGTGCTTGTAACCAATAACGTTACTGGGAAACGTAAAACCACTAGATCGTTGGCGAGCGCTTTTTAAATGCGAATATTGGCTTGATTCCGAGCTGGGAGCAAGGCCTAGTTGACGTACCTTGGCGTGCGCTTTTTGATGCCAATATTGGCACGATTCCCAATTGGAATCAAGGCCTAGTTGACTTTAACCGCTAGGCCGTTTGCGCCGTAGATATTTGGAAGGACTTGAACTAGGTTAAAAGCTATCGCCTTTGCCGTATCCCGGGTATCAAGATTTCTGACCAACCCGAGTCCCCAGCATCATGAAGCCGCCGACCGCGTGTTACGATATCTCAAAGGAGCCCGGAATCGTGCGCTGCAACCCGGGGGTGGGACCCCTTCGGCGTTGCTAGTGATGCGTCTTTTGCCGACAATTCGTTGGATAGGGAAAGCTCTCAGGCGTACGTTATGGTGCTTTTCGGAGGTATTATCGGATGGCAGGCAAATAAACAGGGTACAGTAACGACGTCGAAGCAGAGCTGTTAGACTATCTCAAGCTGTGAAGGAGGGCAAATTCGTTAAGCGGCTTCTGACGGAGATCGACGTTCGACTCGACGATGAGAAACTAACTGTTGAGTGCGACAATACTCAAACCATTCGACTGGTGAACGAGGAAGCTTTCAAGCTTCAAACCAATCTTCGCCATTTCGACATTCACAATCACTGGCTCAGGCAAGAGGTCAGAGAAGGACGGCTTGAAGTTATTTATACGCCAACGAAAGAAATGATTGTCAACCGGCTCACCGAAGCCTTGGGGAAAACTGAGTTCGACGAGTTTCTCAATCAAATAAATTTGCCAGATATAACTCATGTTGTTGGAGAATCCGATAAAGAGGTTCAAATTGATGATTATACCACGATATTGGGCGAAGATTGATGGAAGAGAGGTGCGACGGAAGGATATTTTTATGAGGATATTGCATTATCATCTTTCCCGAGGTGCAGATGAGAGCTGGACTTGATGGGCACTATAAATACTCCGTAGGTAATTTTTGCACCTCGCGAAATAGTCAGGTCACGATCACTAATGATGGCCACAGTTTCAAACGGAGCACTCTTTATGCCAAATACCCATTTTTTTCAAGAAATAACACGGCGGTCTTTTGAAAATTATCTGGAAGGTTTGGACAATGGCCAGTCAGCTGCGCACCCTCACTACCTACGCATTACCAAAGGTAATAGTATCTCAGTATCAAGTCAAAAATATGCTATAAGCTGACTTCGCAAGGAACTGCAATACCGAGCTGTTTAACCCTGTACCGGGAGAGAGCTTCTTGGTTTACTCTTCAACCATCGTACCCAATGTCATTGAGCCGTATGCCAGATGATATCCGCTCCTGGACTTACATGCTAACATTGTCCAGACCTAAATGCTGCGCTTTCCAAGTTTTACACCGAGAACGGACACGCAACTCCTCCAGAGGAATGGTTAGAAAAGCACCCATATCATAAGGCGTTCTTCGACGATTCGGAACAGTGGATGGACTGGTAACAAGGGCCCAGTTTCTAGCAACTTTAGTACATTAAGAATAGAGCGTTTCCGGCTCGAACGCTGCTTATCTACTGGTTCTCAATTTTTGCCATTGCAAGTTGGACAAGCAATACCATTCGCTATCTTTTTGCCATATCTTATTGTCAAAAGTTGGACGGCTGTCTGTCGTCGTTCTTTCATCTTCAACGACTTCCCTTTCCATTATCATGATGATAAACGATGACCTCGTTTCTTGAATCCTTGATGATCACTCGAACACCCAGAATAAAGAATATTTCGACAAGAATTTTGCATCGGATGGTTTGGCCTCCACGGAGTTGCGCCTTATCCGCATGAACCAGCTTACGCTTCATTGTCATAAAAGCGGACAACAAGAGGAGATTTACATCTCGTGCATTGGACGTCTCCAAAGATCTTGAGGGATGTGAAGCGCAGCTTCGGGACTCCGAAAAATAGGAGTGCCGATAAACCGCCATTCTGCGCGAAAGAGGAGTTAACATGAAACGGTACTTCAAAATCCGCTAGTTGAAAATCTGTAAACTCTATATCACTAATCAGTTATGTCGGGGCATGAAGTAGGAACCGCGGTAGATCGAAATGCCAATGGGAGGGTATTTTCGGAATAGAGAAGTGCAGAGGTTGCCGTGCATGAGAGTTGGGCTTCATTCGTCCCTAATGTTGTGCTGCGCGTTCCATTGCTGATGGGTGTGTCTATGTTCTTATCCTGGATGACGCATTCAGACTCCGGACTCCATTTGAAAATATCTGGAGTACTGCACAACCTTTCCCAAACGATGTAATTATAGGCCCTATCAAGATGTTCAGAAGTTCTTCGGAAAGACCGTACGGTTGCATCAGTCCTGTGCATAGTAAACTTCTCATATGCTCAATTGTGACTTCGTCCTCAGAGAAAGCATGGGACATATTGACGAGACTTCCCTGACCCCGTCAATCTTGGCTCAACCTGAGTCCAAAAGACCGTCACTCGTCGCCTAGATGGATATTTCCATTTACAACCAAATCAATGTCCGCCCGTTCATTTAGTGCTTCTTTGTGATATTTGTGATATCGATCATTTTCTTTCGTTAATTCGACCAGTTTCAAGAATGTTGCTAGTCCATTCAATGCTTGCGACACTTCGGGTATCGTCACTGCGAATATTGGATGACAATCATGTTGCTTAAATCAGAAAGGAGATCGTGAACCGAGAGGAAACGTAAAACGAGCGATTGAAAAAGCTCCAAATGCCGAAGAACTCAGCAGCATATCATTCAGTGGGAAAATCAAGAACAACGACGATAGGCTGGCTGGGAGAGGTTGAACGGAGACAGCGGCACCTAATGGCTTTGAGCATTATCCTAAGCACTATGTGACTCCCTACGTTTCTCAGACCGTCTGCAAAGCTGGAATTAGGGCGGAGAATCACTTGCCATTTCCATTGGATAGCAGATAGTCACGATAGTTGTCAAACTAGTCTCCAGCTTAGACTCCTCAATGTTCCCAGAGCGTGCTGCCTTTTCCTGTACACTTGAAGGAGCGAAGCAGGCAATCCTTGTAGGTATGTAATTGGTGGCACAACTAAGAACCTCTGGCAGCATTGTAAGGGTGTGTATCATTTTTCTGGATAAAGGCCAAACACCGTTATAGCCGCCAATCTTGAATACTACATATCACAATCCAGTTGTGTCGACTACCTAGGTAGGTACGCTAGCATTGAAGAAAGGAATGACTTTATTTAAAGCGGCAACATATATCCTCACATTGACTTCGGCAGCCAATTTCTGGGATCAGAAAATCTCCCATTACTGTAGCCTAGATCGATTCTTTAACACAATGATGCATTTCCTACTCAGGGATTACGACCTCGGGAGGCTTCTAAATTTCATGACTTCAGTCAGGCTTATCGCAATCTCTCACCGACTCGATAACACTTCTGTCTGGAACGCCACCGTCGGTCAACGACGATTGCAGAACATTACATGAGCAAGGCTCTTGCGAGGTTCTGTTCATCATTCCTTGGGGTCTCGTCCCATTGTCATTGTGAACGCGAAGACCATGCAGTTATGCGATCTCTTGAAGCCCCGGGGTCATGCTTCAGTTGTAGCGGAAAATAGATTCTGCAAAGGTAGATAACCTGCATGGTTGGTACAAAATCTGTGTTCTAAAACAAGAACAGTCATTTTAATAGAGTGGGTAATTTACCACACCTCTACAGAAGCTATTGACCAATATGCGAATACTAATAGATAACCCCAAAGCCCAACAACATCGACAATGAGAATCATCACAAGAGAATTGAAGTGAACTGTGATTGTGTTACACTTCTCGGCAGAAGTGTAGCTTTCAACAAACCGATCTACATGTATATACAGAAGGTTACCCAAGCGTATTAGGTTTGTAAACGCAGATGTTTACCGGCTTCTTTTTTTTCATTCTTATTATTCGAACTGAGCCAATTATTCGCTATTGTTGTCAGGGGTGGCTCAGATTCTAGGATCAGCGTCCGGGCCCTCTTTGTCCAGGGTATCGGCTGCCTTCTTTGGTCAATCATTTCAAAAATTTGAAGACCAATGGCGGCTTAGCCCTGCCATGGGGAACTTTTGTTCTTTCCTCTTCTTTTCTCGTTACTCCATATTCCAACAAAGAAGCGGGCCTGCATAGTCAATAACAAGTATGATGTATCTTAGATCAACCGAGTTTACACCCAAGGCCATGGTTAGAACATGTGTTGAAAATCATGTCACTCCGGACACCGGCAATGACGCTCTCGCTATTCAAGAGGTATTCGAAACAACGGAGGGGTGATTTTCATGCATTTTACCAATACCGAGAAGTCGTACATCTCCAAATGTTCCCCTGTTACTATCTACATTGAAAACTCGGATGTTGCTCCGCCTTGACTAAAAAAAAGCCATATTTATGGATATATCCATTGTTGATTGGTGTGTAAATTTGAAAATTTTGCGTATCTCTTCAATACTTCGCTTACCTAGATATTACAGTCAAGCTGCTTCTTCGCCAACTTGTGCAGCTGTGCTTTCTCGTCAACCTCCAACACCAGGCACCCGTGGACAACCTCACAATGGTAGCTCACTCAATTTCTAGGACTTTTACCCTCAGAATGTCAGTATGATGAAATGTTGGGACTCTAGGGGAAAAGCGACTATATTGTGTGTGCTTGACTTCCGAGAACGGAAGCGAGCTCTATCTACGTGACTAAGCTAACTACCTACATGAGAAAGGCGGTGACTGTAACTGGGCGGACTGTTCCAACATATTCTGTTGGTGCAACCAACTAGACCAAAAAGTAGCGCGCATACTAGATGTATGGTATGCTATAGCCAGCAAAGCTGGATCACGTGGAATGTGGAACGAGGGAGCGGGACGTCTCAACATATTCTGGTCTTTTTAGTGCAGCCGTCTTGGCGTGGAACACCAGATCTGTGACAGTTATAAGAAACGATATTCGGATAGAAATTTAAGGTTACATACTAAAGTGCTTAATATAGACGATATTTCCTACAGATGTCCATACTGTTTTCTTTATTATCCTTATAACCAGGTTTTACTGTAGCGATGGCTAGGGGCCAAGAACTTTGAGGTTATGATAAGCTTTTTAGGGCCGGGAAGTTACGCTCAACCCCATAACCACGTGAGGACTAATTTTAGAAAGCTTAAAATGACTACGTACATTCCCAGTGCCACACCTCATGGTGGAGTAGCACCTTAGTCCGTACGACCGGTTGTCATAGGGCAATCGAAGGGCAAATAAGCGTATTTACTGCAGACACTATCTAGGCTACGTATGTGTCGGAAGATGAATCCTATCTATCCTGCCTATAGGTACAGCGCTAAATAGGTAGCGGCTGAGCGTACGGGATATACCTAGTGGTACCCGTCGCCAAACACTTACAAGGACGAGCCGAAAGCTCGCTTCACTATATTTATACGCGGTCCGTACAAGAGGTTTTACTAATTTGCATATAACACAACGTATATAGCCTACTATACGTGCCATGGGCTTGACTTGGCACACCTAGGTATTCTAGACATCAGGCTACATGTACTGCCCATCAATGTCAGGCAACCCAGCTGATCTGTTGATATCAAAAGGCCCCAACATCCGTATATACCGAAGTAAGTCAACTACCGTATTGAAAAAAAAGCGCATCTTTTTAGTACAGTTGGTTGCAACAATTAAGAGTCAAACCTTACTCATATCAAATATTCGCAACAAATTCAACAAAATGTCAACCTCCGAATCAACAAAAATCGTACTCTCCGACCCTACGGGATGGGAGAAGTGGCAGACGGCATTTCTTGCAGAAGCGAGATCCCATGACCTAGAGGACCTGGTCAAAGGAGAAGCTGAAGCCTTACAACAACCCCGAATGCCAGAATTCAAGGACTTCGCGATAGGAGTCGTGGAGCCGACTCCCCCAGCAGGATCAACAACGGATGAAACGACTACAACCGCGTCAAACACCACTACCGGATCTCAAGCTTCTACAACAACAACCTCCAATGGCTCTCAGGCCTCAGGAAGGATCTTGCGAAGTCAGTCGCAAGGCATCGGAGGTGGAACAACAGTTGATCCCGCACTCTCGTCAACCACCTAAAAGTCTGGCCGATTTGCTGATAGGAGAACTCGCAACGTACAACGCAGCGCACAACGTATACGGGAAATAGAATGAACGGTACGAAAAAGAGAGTGAACGAATCAAAAAGCTTCGAAAATGGATGATTGATACGGTTGATCTGACGTACGCCATGATCGCTATCCACGTTACAACCGACGTCGCAATTATTGCCTACAAGAACCTATCCGAGCAGTTAGGAAGAAGCAGAACAGAAAGAAAGAGCTCCGAGATGAATACAAAGCCCTTATGAAGCTCAACCGCGCGCCACGATCCTGTTAGTCATGGATTGTTAACTGGGAAAAGTTAATGATAGAATCATTGATCGAAAAGCTATCGTATTCGCTGGATAGCAGCGAATGGGCGACAGAATTCCTTGACGCCGTGAGACCCTACTACCCCGAATGGTCAATTCCATAAAAAATAAGCAAAGAAAAGGAAATAGATGACGGACTTCTGAACTACCGTACCCTCTCAGGAGCGTGCCGTCAACACGTGGCGTCAACCAAAAAGTCCTCCAACAAGGTGGGCAAAGGTGCGTTCGCTGCGCAGTATGGTGGAGGCGATGAGAATGAGCAAGATTCAGATGAGACGTCATCTAAGAATCAGACTCAACAGGGTGATCGCAGTAGAAGAAGCAAGAAGCGCAACCATACACATGATGACTCGATTTCCGAATCAGGAAACAGCATGTGTAGGGCTTGTGAAATTCTTGGGCATCTGGCCAATGCTTGCTAGTATATCTTTCCTAAGAAAGCTCCTAAGAATTGGAAACCCAATTCGGACAGGCAAGCAAAGGTGGAGAAGAATCTCAAAGGGGACACCAAGCTTGCTGAAGAAATTGCTCGATTGAAGATATCAAAATCCTCAAAGAAAGATAACAAAGACAAAGAAGCAGAGGAATGACTCAATCGCGGCGTGGGCGAATGCTCCGCGAATAAATATTTGACCACGAATCGAAGCTCGGTCAATACGGCGGAGATGAGAGGAGTTCTCAGCACGCTCAGATACCCTCTCAAAAACTCGACCCTTCTTGACAGCGCCACTACCGACCATATAACCAATAACAAGAGAAGTCTCATAAATTACCGCAAAGCTTCGGAAGGAGATTTTGTATGGGCCGGGAACACGCAGGTGACAGTACTTGGATATGGCGACCGAGCCATAAAGGTGCAAGAATATAAGCGACGCGAGGAGACTCTGCTCTTGAAGGATGTGCTATATTGCAAGGGAATGGCTACCAATTTTGTGTCAGTAATGATGCTCAAGCAACAAGGGATTTACTGGGATATGAAGAATGATACCACGTATCTGCGACGTCGTTTAGACGACTCTTTGGTTGCCTATGTATCGGAGAGATACAGACAATATGTTATTGAATATATTCCTCAGGAAAACGACATGCTGGGGATGTCGTTCCACTCCTCGAAGCATCGCGACTGGAAGTCGAAGAAAGGAAGCCTGGCGGACTCCTTGATCTGGCACCTACGGCTCGGTCATCCCGGACTTGAAGCAATTGGGCACTTAGTAACGTGCTCAAAAGGAGTACGAATAAGAGGTTTTACCCACGAATGCGAAGCGTGCGCCAGAGCAAAGATGAAAAGAATCATACGACGTTTTCCACGGGATATCATTCAAGCCGCAGGTACTCAATTGAGTGTTGATTTTCATGATTTCGAACCTGTCGAAGATTTTAAAACTCTCAGGTTAGTCACAGATCGATATACTGGATTGACGTGGGATTATTACCTGCCAAATCACAAAGATGAGACGATGCTCAAGGCATTCAAGCATCTATTCGGTATGCTCGAAGTTCAATATAGCATCAAACCGAAGAAGCTCGAGTGCGACAACGAGATCCTCAATAGACCAAAAACTTATGACTGGCTGATCGAAGAAAAGTTTGTCAAAGTTGAGCCTTCACCTCCACACACGCAGGCACTCAATGGCGGAGCTGAACGCTCAGGGGGTGTGATAAAAACGAAAGCACGATCAATGAGGATATCGTCAAAACTGCCTGAACAACTCTCTCAAGAATTCATACGAGCCGCAGTTTACCTTCCCAATCGGACACCACGGTTTAACTATGACTGGAAATCGCCATACGAGAGATTCCACAAGTTCATTGCTGATGGGATTCGAAGCCATATGCGTCGTTCAAACCTCAACTAGCTCATCTTCGTGTATACGGCTGTAAAGCGTACACACTGACGACAGAGTATATGAAGCAGGAAAAGCGACTGCAAAGGTTCAACCCCACGGCATGGGTAGGTTATCTCGTCGGTTATGACTCCCGAACGTATTCCGAATTTGGAATCCAGTAATCAACAAGATTATGAAGGCGAGAGATGTTATCTTCAACGAGCACAAGGTATTCGACGGCGATCTCGATCGGTTAAAGGATGACCCAAGAACAGTCGATTTAGACCAGTTAGCCAAGATGCTTCAAAATATTGACGTTATGGAGCAAGAGATAATACAAAGCAGGAAAGAATCTGAGGACCTGCCAATGTCGAAGGTCGAAGAACTCATCGTTCTCGGCAACGCTCTCGCACAAGATGAAGCTCTGGGGATAGCGCCAAATCAGCACTTTGGAACAGTCAATACGACAAAGGGGCCTCAAGAATTTGACAAGGATGACGCAACTTCAATGTGGAAGCCATATCCTACTCTACTCCTCCGCCAACGCCACCGGCTGCACTGTTAGTTGCATCTATACAAAGACCAATGGAAGAAGATGTGAGAGAAACTGCAGGATAGGAGACGTTTACACCTTGGAAAGCCTCTTTCAACGTCGGTTCAAGATTCAAACCTATCGGCAAGCATGATGGAAAGACCATGGAGAGAGAACGCATCATGAGGTTAACAAAATTCAGGAGAATCGAAGTTTGGTCGATTTAGGAAAACTTCGACGATTTTTGAAGAGTGGAAATTTGCAAAAGATTCATAGAAGAGATCTCCCCGACCCGCCTAAGTGGCATCATGACCTCAAATATCACGCTCTAGGGGATTTGCTTGCGAAGGCTGAACTGGATCATATGGCAAGCTATATACTAATGAATTCATGGACGAAAATCGACCGATCGGAAGCGAATAGTGCCCAAATACTCGACTGTATGTGGGTATACGTGTATAAGTTCAATAAACACGGTTTCCTGAACAGGTGCAAGGCTCGATTAGTGGTCAGAGGAGATCAAGAAAGACGAATGAATTTGGAAAACACCTATGCTGCAACGCTGGCTACACGTTCGTTTCGTACGTTCACAGCGATAGCCGCAAGATTCGACCTTGAGCTCAAGCAATATGACGCGGTGAATGCGTTTGTGCATGCGTTTCTCGATCGACCGGTGTTCACGCGAATGCCTCAAGGGCATGCCAAAGTGGGCAAAATATATCGGTTGAACAAAGCGTTATATGGCTTGAGAACGTCCCCGTTGTTATGGCAAAAATAACTAACCGCAACGCTCACCGAGCTAGGTTTCAAATCTGTTCCTCATGAGCTGTGTTGTATGATGAAGGAGGGGATACTAATCTTCTTTTATGTTGACGATATCGTACTCGCTTATCGAAAGGCTCAAGAAAAAGAGGAGGCTGCAATGGCTAAGCTGCGTACCAAATATCCCATTACTGGAGGCGACGATTTGGAATGGTTTCTGGGTATTCGAATTATACGCGACCGCAAAGAAAAGCTGCTTTGGCTGAGCCAAGCTTCATTCTGCAATCTGGCAACTATTCAAAGAATTTATGAAACGCCCATGGAAAAGAAGGAGCTCTTACCGTATGAGAAGATTGCTATAAGAGCTGCAATTCACAGCTATCAGCGAAAAGTTGGCTCGCTCATGTATGCAGCGGTGTGCATTCGGCCAGATATTGCATTTGCAGTATCCCGGTTATCAAGATTTTTGACGAATTCACGCCCCGAACACCATGAGGCCGCCGATCGCGCGTTACGATATCTCAAAGGAACCCGGAACCGTGCTTTGCAACTCGGGGGTGGGGATACGTTCGGTGTTGAGAGCGATGCTTCATTCGCCGACAACTCAGTCGACAGGGAAAGCTCACAAGCGTATATTATGGTACTATTCGGAGGTACGATCGGATGGCAAGCCAACAATCAAGCCACGGTAACGACGTCAACTACTGAAGCAGAGCTATTAGCATTATCCCAAGCGGTAAAAGAAGGCACGTTTGTCATGAGGCTTCTGAAAGAGATTCACGTTCGATTCGATAACGAGAAATTGACCGTGGAGTGCGATAATACACAAACAATCCAACTGGTGAACGAAGAAGGATTCAAGCTTCAAACCAATCTTCGTCATGTCGACATTCACAATCACTGGCTGAGGCAAGAGGTCAGAGAAGGACGACTTGAAGTTATTTATACGCCGACGAAAGAGATGATTGCCAACGGGCTCACCAAAGCGCTGGGAAAAGTCGAATTCGACGAATTTTTCAATCAAATAAATTTGCCGGATATCACCCATCGACTTGGAGAAACCGAGAAAAAGCTTCAAATTGATGATTTCACGAAGTTATTGGGCGAAGATTGATGACAGACCGCGATGCGCAAACTAAAGATATTTTTGTGAGGTTATTCGCGAAGGGTGGACAGGCGTCATCTTTCCCGTGGTGCAGATGAGGGGGGGGTGTCGGATCCAACCAATCAATGCTCAAAGATCTCTAACCAATCAGAGGCATGTAGCGAGGCTTGGGATCCACAGCGTAGGGGTCAAACGCATATCCCACCAAGTCCTTGTACTTGACACATTCAGCACGGGTTATACTGTTAATCAAGTTTACGATACATTTTATATGCAATATTTGATACGTTGAGAAAACCCCGTGAGGATTACTACGTGTAATCCAACAAAAGTACTGCTACAACTTTAGAGCGTTTTCTAAAATGCGGGATGCTATCGATTCAACTGTATCAGAACGGTGGGAGATCAATCCATGAAATTTCTGCTGATTTTCATATCGCAATACTTCTTTGACATCTACATATATTGCATAGAGTTTGGGCAAGCCATACGTACAAACAAATCAGAGAAATCACAATGGAGGAAGGCCAGCATTGAGTTGGTACATCGTAGGCAGTGAGGAAACCAATCGGAGTTGTACATTAGTTGCTGCCGGGAGCTTAGATTGGACGTTGGGATGAGCCTGGGAGTTCATTTGTCAGTGGATAAGAACGTTTGTATGAAAAAGGGTCGGTTAGCCTTACAAGCAATCTCCGAACGCTCGGATATTTGACAAAGTTGAGATCCAAATCAGAACAACCATTCTGTATAGCGACGACATTTAAGAATGGTCCGTGATAATGCACAGAATAGGTAGTTTGCAAAGCTAAGTGCGTTTCCTGAAAGTGGCCAGCGGGTTGATGATGGGAATCCAACGCTGAGCATTCATCAAGGCATGGTAACATCTGCTCAACGTTGCTCCAACTGATGCCGCAAGGCTTAAGTCTTGTTCTAGGATCTCGACGCACTTTTCTCGTATCTCGATATCAATGATTCCTTCGGAAGACTGTTCAATCGTATCACGCCAGCTCTGTGCATTCCAGGGAACATCTTTCATCTGGCCGTCTCCAGTCCGAATATGCATTGTCGCCGTTCGCGATAAGTCCCGAAACTTGACATCTAGATCTTTCTCTAATGTCTCTTGCCATTTTTCGTATGAAGGGCGAATTATCGATGAACAATTTCTAAGCTCATCTGGCTGGAGGTCCTTTAATATGACCCTAGTGAATTCCGGACCATTTCGTTGGTCTTGAGCGATGCGGATGTAACGCGTTGCGAGTACGCACCCCAATCTATCATCTGAATGAGATGACGAAGAGATGGTTGGAGGCTTAAGATCCACGTGGGGGGAAACATTCACTTTCTGGTTCCGGAACACATCGAAGCAGCGACGAAAACCGCGTCTAACGCACGTCAAAAAACCCAGGAGTGGCGGATTCTGCTCTTCGTTCGGGTTCTTTTTTATCTTGAGGCTTCGTTGTTGCTTGTCTTGGGTCTCAATCCAAATATTTCCTTCAACCTGATGTGAGATGTCGAAGATGACTCTCAGCGATTCTCTTGGTTGGTTGCCATCTTGATTCATTTGGGGAAGCTCTTTGACAGTGCGCAAGCGCTTTCGACAAGGACGTAACCGTATCCCCTCCCAATTTTGCCGTTGACGATACTCTGTAGGGTGGGTAAAGTTGAGGCTGGTCTGGACACCCTTGTGCCTGTGAGGATGCGATGTAGGGACGGGGTTGATGGGGCTTGTGCACGTATTGTCGTCAGTTGGATTGTTCGCATTATGAGAGCCGTCTACCCAGATGAAGTCGCTATCCAAATCCGTATCCATGTTCTCACTTTGACTCGACGTGGCCGTTTCATCCAGATCATCCATCAGCCATTCAGTGCTGTCAGAGTCTGTATAAGATGTTTGGCTCGTGGAGTACATGCTTCCACCGCTGAATATATTTTCTGAGTCCTCTGACATATGGTATGACTGATTGGAGGCACCAGTCATAGAGTGTTCCAAGGAATCTGATGGCGGCGCTCCATAAACGGGGGAATACATGCTGCCTGCGCTGAAGCGCTGTCGGTTCCAAAACGTCAAAACACACCCCCAAGCTGTAAAAATAGACACGAGATCGGGAGCAGGCGAATATCTTAAGCTCTAGTGTGCGTAAATGAGGGAGGAGCAAAAGAGTTGACACACGCTGTTGAATGAGAATCAAAAGATGGGTGGATTGCGAAGAGCGAGGTGCGCTACCTAAGCTGGAAGCCTCAGGCCTTCACCGCCCTGGGCCGCGTGTGTTCCCAATTTTATTAATCTTAGCGTTTCCTTCAATATGAATTGATTTACCTTGTCGAAAATTGGTAGCAATCTTCTATATCTGTAGCAACCTCTCCTTTTGCAGTCGACCTGCTCGGTGAATAGCGATGAGGAACAGTTCACGCCAATCCTGCCACTGCAAGGTGCAAGGCACCCAAGAGTGTCCAACAATGGCATAGAGGGACTCGTGGAAGCAAGCATATAACCCCACTGAGTACAGGGTGAGTCGACACTAAATTCAGTTTACCATACCCTCACTTCAGATTGCCTTATTTATGAGGAGCACAAGACTGGAAGATCTACAGACTCGATATTCTCTGTCACTATGTCCCAAAATGGAAGTCCCACGCTTACAGACGTACGACAGACGCGCGACGACGTGCGGGCGTTAGTAACGCGTATCTGGCCTACAAGTGATTATCCACCTAGAACTCACAGGTAAGTCCTACTGTCAGACTTTCATCGTTGAGGTCAATCTCTAACCTCACGAGTCTACGGTAGAATCAAACTTCACCTTTACAGGTTCTATTTAGGAAGGCCTGTCGCTACAAGCCTTTAGCGGAGGTCGGTCTCGGTCGAAATGGGCCAGAAAAGAACAAAGATGGCACCTATGCAAAAACGACATACAAAAAAACACCGAATGAGTGTTTCCTGGTCTTAAGATTTGCCCCTTGGTTAGAGAACCACCACAGTTCCATCAATTTCTTGAATACCAATTTTCTGAGAAGCAAAGCAGGTCCGGCGAGTTAGGTCATCTGCACCATCAGAAAAGTGTTCAGCGGTTCCATCAGGTTGTCTTTCTTTCAGTCAGGGTATTCTACCTAGAGCACTTTACTGAAAATACAAGACCGGAAGACGCCGCAGCGCCGTACCACACGGAAGCTTATTGCCAAATCGAAGGATAATTCCAACTACTCCAAGAAGACAACAGAGAGTATCAAGTCCAAGGAACCGAAAATCAGCATGAACACAAGAGAGATTGACGGAGACGCACAAGCAACAGGCCAACAGCGCGACAGAATAGAGACCAACGCCCACCAGACCCAACCTTGACCCAACCCCAGTTGCATTATCGCAGTTGAAAGTACTTCTACTTCTTCTCCTCGCTCATACAACAACAGGCACTGCCGGATTGAGACCAGTCTAGTCAATTACGCGAAGTCATCGAATAGGTCAGCACATTCAACGGTTCTTTTGAATGGTATCAAAGAGGGTGTCGAGGAAGACAGATAAGTAAATATCTATTCAATGTACGAAAAGTGCATCAGAAGGCTTGCGCTATCCGTGCACGTTGATGTTGAAATATTATCGAGGTTTTACAAAGTGTACTTTCGATCGCCAGGTTCTTCAGCTGAACGGAACGTTCCCCATTCGGTGGTCTAACAACATCTGGCGTGCAATAATCACCAAGTATTCTGACTTGGGACGTCCTACAACGAGAGATCAGATAGAAATACACAGGTCAGTTGCAACGTTCAGGACATCTCAAGCTTGATATATACAACTTGAGAGAACTAACTTGACATCGTTAAGCAGAAACTTGTCAACTCATGCACTCCACGTAAATTCGTCCCATACCCTTCGCCAGAAAACTCAGTCAAAGAAATATCGCATATACGAATAAACCTACCTCGACACCATCACCGAGATGAAGCGTCTTTTGTGGTACTATGCATTTGTCCTCGCCGCGGACGCGAATCCAGCTCCTATCACGCAAGCTGCGCCCAATCCAGTCGGTGCCCAATTCCGGCAAAGTACCGGCGAGCACATCTTATCAGGCCATAAGGGAGTCTATATAGTAAGCACGATTCAGTGCCCTATTCAGAGGAGCATTCAGATGACATACGGGACGCCGTTCTGTCTATCGCCGCACAGCTAGATGATATATACACCTCACTTACCAATCGCCCTCGTTCGATTTTTGTCGAAGTTGGTCCCTTGTAGCCCATAACAATTATTTTCTTCGGCTACGAGACTTTTCTCGGTTACCTATGGAATGTCAAAAGACACGCCATCTATATCTTATGCTTCCCCGATGCACTATAATATGATGCCAATCAAGCTGGTTGATTCGCATTTCTTACCGTTACAAATGCCATCAGTAGTTGCCAATGGTCTAGAATGTAATTATAACTTGGCTGTGACACCCCTAGCTAATAGAAATCTATTACAGTAACGCGACTGCAGTAGTGCTGGGGTTGACTTGGTAATCTCGGTGAGGAACTTACCTTGATAGGTCAAACTGGCAGTACTGCTAATGATGCTGCTAATAAAAGGTATTTTATGGGACCTCCTGCTCTTTTCCTTGGTTGTAGATATCATACTGCTCTGTGACTGTCAACGTGTTTAGTGCATATGTTAGGGCATTTTTGCACCCTTTCCCAGAGGCTGAAGGCTGATGCCAAGATGGTCTATGAACAATTGTACACGTATCTGCTAGATGACCACTATCAGCGCCTCTCAACCCCTTTGGATAGTGAGAGAAATCTCTAGGGATATGTAGTCGTTGTTTCGCGTTCCTTACCTGACAGGTTGCCACATGTGCAGGCGTCCCGTGGCTTTTCCTGGGATGCGTCTTCATTCCCTACCGCCGGACTAATATACCTCCCTTTATCTGTGATATGGCACTGGGAACACTACTTTCAAGATTGTTCACTTATACTAGAGCGATCAATCATACTATAATATCAATCATACTATAATATATCCTTCACAAGAATTGTGCTGCGTTCCGGCTGTTTCCTCAATCATATTATCCATATCGTTCCGTTATTGCTCGGGCCGAACTTGTCACAATTACTTCCATGTTTTTAATAACCGGGAATGTGAATTGCAAGTAATCAGAAGGGCAAATGGCGGTGTCAATCATCTGTTAGTAAATGCAAGTAATCCCAACAAATGGAAACAGCAACTTATACCATCATTCTCCAGAGCCGTAATCTGGTGTATGATGAAGAAAAACCACTAGGAGGAGGTACCGACAATGTTCTCAGTATCATCAAAGAAAACAATGGCACCCTACTTTTTTCGGCAAGAAAGTAACTTCCGGTTCAAAACCAAAGCATCAAGAATATCTCATGAACTTGATTATTCCAGTACAAAGCTGGAGTGGTAGAAGCACTGAACAAGATTACAAGCTTCAACTTCATATTCTTTCCACCGTGTATTGCATGAAATCATTCCCACTGATTCTAAACAATCGTCCAATCACTGGTCCAATCAAGGGTAATCCCAACAACCGCGGTGATGTCTGATGGTTTTCATCCCATTCAAGCCGTAAATCAACGTCGAGACCTCAAACAGCAACCTTTGATGTGTGGTAAAATCAAATTCTTATCATGCTTCAATTATCCAACTGTCGTCTGTATTGCGCACGAATGAGTTGTTCAGACTCTTTCAATTTTGTTGGCTTTTGGCGCAGCCCAACGCTGCGAGTCCATGCACAAATTTTGCGGGCTACTCGGGATATTTTGCGGAGTTGTGCGGCATTATCGAAGTTGGCTATCAACTTCTGTGATTTAGCATTGAAAAATCCTGATGAAGGGTATTCACTTACCCAGTTGTCCTGACAGGCCGCTAGAACTCCTAAGTGAAACGACGCAAGTGCCAGAGTGAGCGGTTGCTCGGCCAAGAAGGCGACATCAATGAGGGTCATCTCTAGAAAGTACATGGCGTATTTGAGCACCCTTTTCTCTTTATTGGCATTCGAAAAAGCGACTCGGTCTTTGATAATGTTCAAGCAGGTGATTGGACCAGACCACCCAAGATCCCATTTAATATTTTCCAGTATTTTGAATTCCATGCTGCGGATAGAATCTACCTCAACCCGAATCCCCGCGTGGGGTAGGTTTAAAATGGCGCTCAAAGTATCCCTAATCATTGCTTTTGTCTTGATCTTGCTCGCGATCAGGAGGGCGGCGCCAGCGATGAGGAAGAGATCCTGCTGAGGGGGGTTCTCCGTCTTCAGATCCTGCTGAGGGGGTTTCTCCTTCTTCAGATACTTCTCTATCAAATACCGGTCGATTATATTTACCGTAGGGAACAAGATGGATCGATCGATTTGAATTTGGGAGACTAGTCTCAGAATCCAATGTACGAGCTCAATGCGAATAGAGCGGATTTCCTTGCTTCTCCGCACCCCAGTCCAGTACGAGATGCTGGTGCTAAGCATCGTCTGTCATTCACGGTCAGCCGAGAGCCCTGGATCCAGCCTGAGAAAGAGTTCGACGGACGTCAATGTGTATCATACGGTTGAATTGATCCTTATCATACGCGTGATCTGGGGGATCGTCGCTCAGCTCAAGTTTTCCGCGCAAGAAGACATAGCTAATGTCCATTTGGTTGCACTTGTCCCGTTTCACCTGGGAAGGTCTCGCGATCTTCATCATTAGCATAGAAACACAACGCTTAGGCATCGACATACCCTTGCTTTTCGGGATTTCTGTGGGATACCCATACTGATCGTAGTTTCTCGTTGAAAACGATGGTCGTACCAAAAAAGCGAGGCGTTGGGAGTGGGATTGAGATGACAAGGTGCAAAACTTGCAAATCGGGGTGGTGTCACATTTATCATGATACGCCGGTGTCATGAGCAAGGCGGGGCTCTCACGTGGCACTTCCTCTTGATTGCGAACAAACGGGACGTGGATCTCTGACATGTTTGGGTTAAGACTTGGAGTTGAGCGTAGTGCATGCCATATAATGATACTCTCGAAGCATTTGCACGGTGGACATGATGAACACTTGTAAATGAGTCATATTACCGGAATGTGTGAAGAAAACGAGGATATAATTGATTGCCGGAGACGTGGAGATAGGCTGTGTGCATCAATCGATGCATGCACAGCCGCATTGAGGATTGAGGAAATCGTCCGTTCCATCGCGACAGGTGGGATAAGTTATGTCAGTTACACAAAAATATATCATATCTTTCACGTCAGCCGCAGCCCGACGCTATCTAGGTAGCATGAGTACCTACAGACCGGAATGTCGTCTGATTGCATAACCTTCCCACAACGATCTCAGTCAGTACCTTACCTTATGGATGGCCAATTGAACTTAAGTGGGCAATTATGAGGCTGGCAGGCATAAGATTTCGCATGTATGTAGCCAGGTGCCTCAACTTGCGTCAACTGGGTAACCCCCGCTTTTGTGCTTAAACTTGTACCTACGTTCCAAGGTTGCTATTCAACTTCTGCTTACACCAAACACTTGACGTTTACCCCGCCAACCGCCCAGCCCTCCCAATTCTTGTTTCGGATACCTAGGTAACGTACATTGACAGGCCTAAAAATTATGTAGCCAATCTGTCAAGTCTGCCACCTTAGTAATTCCCTCCAACTCTTCTTTTTAAGAGCGCTTGTTGCTAATGCGCGGGTTGAAGCTTAACAATATATGCGATCCCCCCGGTCCGTATTCTTCCCTCTCATCACCGGTATGACCTGTGTCGCTTGGGATGTAGGTGCTCGTATACTGCATGTTTCTGTAACCTGATATTACGGCATTCCCGATGACGTTATACCAATCCAACCTCGATGAATTCCAGCTGCTGGCTGAAGCGCCCGTGCTCCTATTATATCAGGTGGATGTCAGTGTGCCATGCATCGTTATTGCCCCCGTCGCTTCCGCCACTGAGAAAACCTTCCAAGGTTATTGGGTAGAAACGATTATATTTAAGGTGAGAGACTGGCGATGTAGTTGATCCTGGAAGCAACCAAGGACAATATACGAGAAGCATTCATTCAATCGTAGTCTATCGAAAATTGATACATTCTAGGGTGTCCTTTCATAGTGTCCAAGCATAAGCAACTGTAAATGCCACCAACTCCAATTAAGCATAGCACAGACCTCCAAAAGATACAGGAACCCCCTCATACTGAGTCCCCTCTTCCTCTAACAACTGCCCAAACTTGGTACGTATGAACAATTTCAATTGTGTCGACGCGTCCGTCCTTGCCCTTCCCACATCTTGATTGAAGCATTTGTCGATCTCCGGGGAGACTTGGAGGACTTTTTCGCGGGTTCTGGCGTTTTCGAACAGCTCCATAAACTAAAGTCTGTTAGCACTTGAGATTTGTCGGTAGCTTCTGCCATTCACTTACCTTTGTTCTTTGGTATCTGCTTCGAAGTGCGGAGTAGTATGCTGCATACGCCAAAATATCTGGTTGCTCTCCGAAGACGTCCCAATCGACAAAAGTCATGGCCAAAAAGGTAATAGCCTGTTCCATCACTCGTCTTTTCTGGCAATTTAAAAGGGGGTACACGGAATTGATCCACATCAGATGTGGAATTGGCCCCGACCAGCCGACACTGCATCCCAGAGCGGCCCATATCTTCCACATTGAACCCGCGATCTCCTTCTCTGTAGTATCCAAGGCCCCCTTTGACAGTCGATTGATGTCATTACGCCAATCGTTGGCATTTCGCTCGTCGCTTGTGTTGAACTTTAGTGCAAGCCACAACGCACCGACGGCGATTTGGTGAGGGCTTAGTTTCGGAGACTCTTTGGACAAGATAAACCGATCGACAATGTTCACGGTAGAAAAGAAAACGGTAGCACATGGTGGTTGGTTTTCCTGCCGTCGTCTCATTCGAAGTAGGCAAATCAAATTGAGTACCCAGATCACGGTAAGGATGCGTAGACGGCGCATTGTCGTGACTTTGTAGGTTTTAGACAGCTCTTCTTTATCAGGCGAGAGCTGTGCCTAAAGTTTCGAGTTATGTCAGTTTGTCACTTTGAACTGGTATGAGCAGGCCGACTCACATCTAGTTCTCGAATATACTGGAGTTGGTCTTCTTCATACGGAACCGAGGGCATTGGGGCCTGAGGGGGCGATGAGGAGCATGAGTTTGCAACCCGAGCCACAGCAGACGCAATACGACAATTGACATCGCAGTAGGTGACCCTTCTCCTGCGTCGGAGCCTCTTATCCGAGTTATTCCGTTGTTGAGTCACATTCCCCATGGCCTTGTCGATGATGATCTGAAAGCTAACGGTACGTCAAAAGATCGAACCGTTCAAAATGTGGTTGGTGAGCCTAATAGAAGACAACTTGGGGCTAGGTTTGTCGTGGTTGATAGCTCCGTATCGTGAGGAAATCAGGGGGGGGCTGGGGGCTCGTCAGAAACTCAATGAACACAATATGACGCCGAACTTTGTGGTTGTTGTTGCTGTTGGACAGCAAGTCTGGCTGGGTCGAACCTTGATGTCGGAAGTGGTCCAGGTCTTGAATAGTTTGCGTTAACGCTTGGAGACCGGATGTGGGAGAAAAATGATGATCTACTGTATGTGTGTGCATGGTCGTGGGAGAAGGTCCTCGCTAGCGAGCGAGGTTATACTCCCCAAAACGGCGCTAACCACAAGCAGATGGCGGTGCTGGGGGAAAGAAACGGAATTCCTGTCAAACCCGGGCCTCCCCACAGCAGAGCAGCCGCGTACTCAAAGCGGCAAGTTTGAAGCCATCCAAATAACAAGAAACCCGTGTAATCGGCCCAAAAATTGTCAAATTAAAGTCTAGAATCCAATCCCATTCGTGCAGGGGAAGAAAACATGATTGTATTACTGAGCAGATTCCATATCTTCCTTATCCCGTCCGCCTCTGCCGTTCCAAATGAATTTCTGGTGGTCAATTCGGTGCCAGTGTCGAATTGATTCAGAATCCTCATCAAGCATATTTTTTATTTAGTTTCCGTTATAAGTGCTAAGATAAAGGATGCTTCACTCCGTTGGATGACCTGCGCGTCCTCTTTTCCCCTTTCCCATACACCATGTATGACCAAGGGGACGATTAGGCACCAAAATACCCTCTTCTAAGCCCTGTAAGGTTAAAAAAATGCCTCTGCTTAGGTGGCGTATTTGTAGACGTTCTCACTGTAATCCTCAATTGCTCGGTTTGGTCAAGAATCGGCGTTGCAGTTGAGGTACTTGGTCAAATAGATATGGATTCAAAATCTTTCGGTATCTCATTCATTCGGTAATTTGATCTTGGTGTTCAGAAGCTTCGTCATGCGTTCTTAGCTGGTACGGCTTCCAAAAATGGAAAGGTTGATATCAGTGTGGTTGGCCAGCCTGGCCTCGCTCGAAAATTCCTAGAAGCAGAACAGGCTAGCTGGTCGCGATCAATGAATGCAATGGCCTAGCTATCTAGGTGATACCTTAGCCTACTGTGTCTATGAGTATTCTCACCGCCTGCTTTATATGGCATAGTTAGTTCAGTCTCTTACCCCTCTGTGGATGACTGGGTGCTTAAATGACTTCTACCGTTATAAGATCTCTATCTTTGTTTTAATTAAGATCAGACTCTGTTCGATACAGCCATTCGTTTGATGATCGCCTCCATGTACCGGAACGCCTTGGAATCTCAACTCTAGTCTTGAGTAACATGGAAATTGAATCGTTGAAGTTGGAATTCCAGAAGGCGAAATACCATACGGAGCAATACAAAATTCATGAGCGGGTCTTACTATCACGCACACAAACGCAGAGGGATGGATTCACTATGCGAATGGTATTGTCTGCTCTTAGAAGAAAGCTTGAAACGGTAGACACGGGATATCTACGCATGATAGTTCGCGAACTGCACTCAGTCGTTTACCATCGCCGGCGTGCCGCAGAGTTCTTTGAAAATCTCTACGATTACAAAATACGGCAAGGAAAGAGCGAGACAGATTTACGTGACGATGCCAGGTCTCTGGATGGGCACTTGTTTGCTATCTTGCAGTGGGAGGAGCTTTTAAGGGAATCCGATGAGAGATTGAAGACTCGAGTGGATTATTCCCAAATTCCCTGTCAGAGTTCGAGCACCGAGCATACAGACAATACCAATAAATTTAGGATTCTTGATATCAGTGAAGACTCCCACACATGCGACTTGGAACATTCTTTGGACAACACACATATACCTTCCACTCAACATTCAACAAGCAAACCCCAAGCTCAGGACAGGAAATTGTCCGCAGATAAGCCTGATGAAAAGGGTTTTGATTGCTGGATTTTTCGTTTGTGTGACTGGCTTCAGTCAATTCCCGAAGTTGTCACGGCTTCAACAAGATTACCGATAATCAACAGACCATTCTTTGTTGCATCAGGTAGGAAAGCCAACCGAAATTCGGTGATAGAATGAGATAGACTTACTATTCATCTTGCAGTACTGGATTATATTGTTTCGGAAGTGAGGGCTTTGATGAGAATCCCAGATTTATGTACACGCCAGAGTTGGGTGGGTTGGGAACACCTCTCTAAGAGCTCATACCCCTTTTTGGAGGACGTATCCTTAGCACGAAAGTATCAGACTTTTCAAACATTCCAGGCTATCTCCCAGGATGAGAACACACAAGGACTTTTGAGAGGGGAAGGAATTTCAACGAGCAAAGGTAAGAAGCCCACTAAAGGGCAACGGAGAAACAACAAGGTCAACCGAATTGAACGGTAAGTTGTCACCTTTACAGATTTTGCCTATAAATGGTCTGACGTGGAGCAGAATTATCAAAGAGTCACGAACGATCCTTGAACTATCAAAGCGATATGATCTCGGGTTTCATACAACACTTGGAGTTTTAGACATTTTGGTCCAAGGGGCTGATGACATCTCAAACGAAAATTGCAAACAACCCAAAGATATCATTTGTTTCTATTTTGCAATCGGTATCTCCTTCATACGCAACATCGAAAAAGTGTGGAGCGTTCAATCCGGGTCGAAACAATACAATGACCTACGTGACGCGGTGTGTAACAATTTTCGCTACTACCTGATTGTTGCAAGCCGCTTGCACAGTATGGTTGGCATGTCTGCAAAAAACATCACTGGCCTACGGGAAATAGAACCGAGCGTTGAGGGATTGCAGGACCCTCTAGTGATATTTTTGGTGTGCGGCGCGATCGACATGTCACTTCAACAGAGCATGGGATCTCTGTTGTCCGACCCGTTGATACGTATGCCAATATGGCTTTATTGCTATCATTCATTGAATGGACAGTCACCTTTCGGGCCAGATACGGACTTGAAAAGTCAATCTCCGGAGACTATTAACGCCCGCCGTGAAATAGACGTATTCTGCGAGAGACACAAAAGACTCCTTTTTGGCGGCATGCGTCCGGAGAGTATCCACACCTGGAACATATCATTTCGGGCTTGGTTGCATAACCTATCAAAGCCTAAATCTTCAGGGAAGAGTTCCAAACCACGCTCCATGTCGACATCGAGCTTCGAAACTCACGACATTGAAGCTATACTTCTATTTGAAAACTTATTACAAATTGTGCAAGAAATTTCGAACCAGGAGAAACAGGAGAATTATGACCAGTCGAACAGCGTCCAAGATCAATATTACAGAGCTTTAACATATCTTAAAGCTTTTGTACCGAACCCAACAAAGTCGACGCCACTGATTGAGGGGCTATTGAAAATTTGGCATCAATGTACTTCCGACAATACATTTACCGCTCGAAAGAAATACGTGGACGAATTCGGTCTCAAGGATGTGTGCAAAGAGTGACTGAATTCCCATCCGAAGAGCGTCTCCTAGAAACCGGACGCTCGCTTTCTACTTCGGCCTCAGTGAGATCTGTTGTGGCTCCAATATTTGTGACTTAAACAGTGGAATACCCCGCCTCGGAGCTTGACTCCTGCCCTGGACAATGAACACCGATTTACTTCATGCCATCATAAAGACTAATCAGGTTCCAAATTCCGTTCAAGTATTTTGGCTATGCGTCGGAGCAATTGCTAGAAACGTGCGTCCAATAAATAAACTACGTAGCCAATCAGTTATATAATGAAGGACGTAGTGTGAAGATTCCTCTCGTTCATATCAAGTTCCCGGATCGGCGGATTTTTTGGTACGTGGTTGTAGGTACGGGAGGTACGGATCCGCAAAAGCTTATTTCAACATCAGGTACTACTACCATTATACTAATAGAGGGGTAAACGGGACTAGAGAAAAATTGAAACTGAGGAACTGGAATGGCTGTACATATAACACTGATTTGAGAACAACAAATGTGATTAGAGGTTGATTTGATGTTGGTGGAGATATGAAGCCCGTGCTTCCTGGTAAGTTGATGGCTGAGCAATCATTAGGTATTGGATGTCCCCCGTGACGCCTTAATTGAATAGACTCTACCACCACGATAAGAAATGCCGTTTACCAGTACTTAGCACATGCACCGCATACCACTAGCCGGTCAGAATGAATTTGACAATTGATGTAGAGATAACATCCCAGTTTCCGACGGTTAATCATCCAATGTAGTGAGCTGAAGTTTGTGTTGATACAGAAAATTATATTAATTATATTAGCCTCCGTGACACTCAATTTGTCGGTAGAGGTTGGAATTTTGCATGCGACAAGAAAACCAATCATTCATCCCCAAGGTAGCTGAATGTGGTACGATTTGAGCGTAGAATGGCACTGTAATACCTTGACGTATCCAACTGGTGATGTGTGTAAACTAACTACTGTGTGTAGGCGAGGGATCTAGTGTATGAGAACTTTCTTAACACATCACAACTTATAAAAAGAATGATTAGTGAGTCCTATTAGGTAGGCGACATTAGCAAGAATAGAAGGGAAGTTTTCCTTCGTCCCAGGACCGCAGTCCACATGTAGTTAGCGCCGTTTTGGGCGGATATATTCTCTCGCTACGCGGTGCCTAGCGAGGAGATTATCCTCGCACAACAACACATAGAAGGACACAGTCAATACGAGCTAGTTGAGCTTCAAGAGCACTCGACGCACCACGGCTGTCAAGCTAAGCAAATTGGGGTCTATGATGCTAGCGGACAAACAGTGAGTGGATCTCGCCAATCCATGGTCAGCAGTCGACCTTGTTGACCTTTTTCTCCTCTCCTAGTCTCGAATCGAATCGAACCTTGATTGCGTAAAGATTTGGGAATGTTGAGCAGTTCATTCACTCTGCCCAGTGAACAATCCTCTCTACAAATTTAGGAGGAAAATCAAGACATTGAGTTTCAGTCCATCAACTCAATACTCTTCGCAAAGGTATGCAGCAAGAAAAGCAAATATTACTTCCAGCTAACATGGTGGTGATTGTGGCTCAGAACCGTTTTGTTTCCGAAGGATCAACCGAAATCAACTATTCTCCAACAAAATCCGATGCCAAAGTCCACTGAAGACTCGGAAATCGCTTCGATGGATGACAACAATCAGGGTCAATGTCGGGAGAATGAACGGACAGAAACAGTCCTTTCAAGCGAAATCACAAGTTACGAGTCCACCGAGAATGCTACGCAAACGTACTCAATGTTTCCATCCGACGACCTGAGCCAGAATTCCGACGACTACAAAGCAGAAACCTCAGGTCCCGAGCAGAAATGCCGCTTGAGCGATATCGAGCATTTGCCGTTGGGACAGCTTGGACGTGTCTCCAAGGCGAAGCTAGCGGCTATTGAGTGGACCGAATCGACAGCGCGGGGTGACATTAGCATGAAGGATAGCAAGCGGTTCGACAAGCAGTACACCCAGTTGAAAAAGAAATACAGCCAAACAGAGAAGTACAGCAAGCCAAGCAGCTGCCGCCACTTACCGATGAAGTACCCGTTCATGAGGAACGACCTACTGAAAATACAAAACCGCAAACTAAGGAAGCGCCTGCGAAGGATTCATAAAATTACGACTAGTGTCTAATGATGTCCCTGACAAGCCATGAAACCGGAGACACCCATGGACCTTATCATGCCCGCACACATTCTTTCTCGTGTATGTTCTTGGTTTTTGGTGATGCATTGTCCCTGGCTCCTTGTACCCTGGCTACGCGCAGTTATGACCAAGTAGTGCTCGGATTGATTCCGCCATGTGGATAATTACGGCCAATAGTTGGAATATGCAACCTTTCTGTTTTTCGACATGTCCATCACTCTGGTGTAATACTGCGATTGGTGATCTTGATAAGAACGAAGAACTTTTCCATAACTTCCTGAGTAAGTCTTACGTGGTATAGAATGAAGAACTGTCTATGATACGGTAATTCTCATCCAACCTATCCACATAGTTACCACGCTTTTGCGTCACGCAGTCACTAGACGATCATGCATAGATATACTGTCCAGAGTCAAATCGTACATTTTAGCCGCAACAAGATCATCAACCGGAAGCCAGTCAGTAACAAATATTCAATTCAAAACCAGACCCCGCAGAAAGGAGATACAATAGTCGGTCACAAATATGGAAGGTAAAACTGATCTGGAGAACATTAACAACGAGAATCCGCCCTCCGAACATACACCATTCCACAAAGTAGTTCAAGCAGTTATTTCACACATCTTTAGCTCCGAAGTCGGCCACATATTGCTTTCGAGTAGCAAACCTGTTGTTGGAAGTGTATGTATGCCAGTTTTGCAAGAGCATGTCAATTAACCACTTCGATTTCTCTGGACTTAATACCAAACTTGCGATATATGCACAAGCCCTATCGGATCGATCTGTCAGCCTATCGGGTTGCTTGTTATTTCTGGGGTCCTCTTTGCTCAAATGATCCTCTACTACCCGTAAGATATCCTCAAACAAGATGATTGTATCGACGTTCCCAGTCGCAAAATGCTGTGTCGGGCTCATACTTCCTTGTTCATCGTTGGATATTCCCTGCAGTCTCCTGACAACATCATCGACCATCTTGAAGCCATTCGCCTTTGAAGCCGTGGAGAAGGTTTTTAAGCTGCTGGCATACTGTGAAGGCTTAGACAGTAGTGTTTTAAAAGCCCACGCCAAGTATAGTGTATTCAACTCTTGCGTACTTTCCGGACGCATGCCACAAAAAAGGAAGTGTTTATATCTTTCACAAAAAACATCCAATTCACGCTTCGTGTCAATACACCGGGGGTATTGGGTTTTTGAATCGGGATCTCTTTCTGTATCCGAAGGGTCGTGCGGCTGAGCCAAGGAATAATAGGTATAAAGCCATACTGTGAAATATATCAACCCCGTAGAAAGTAGAAATTCCATGGTCTGTTGAAGTGACGTGTCGATGGCGCTGCAAAGCAGAAACATTACAACAGGCTCGTTCAGCTCATCAACCATGGGCGCCATCTCTTGTAGGCCTTTTATCACAAGGTCGGAATTTTGAACGAATTCCCAGTAACGGTTGATAACGGCACTGTAGTAGTAGAAATTAGTTCGCATTGCATCTCGAAGCTGGTTGTATTTTTTCGAGCCGGACTGGATGCCCCAAGATTTCTCAAACTCGTGTATGTAGCAAAGAGCTACTGCAAAGCAGAATATGTGATAATTCTTCATCTCTTGACGAGGCTCCTTTGCAAATTCGTCAATGACTTCTATCATCGATTCCATCACACCAAGTGTGCCGTGACAGTCAAGATCATGTTTCTTTGAGCATTGGATTATATGTCGAGACTCCTCAATCATTCTATTTCATATCAGCATATCATCCAGAAAGTGTAATGGGACAGACATACCGTCTGATTCTGGCGAGCTTCTTGTTTCTCCTTTGCCCCTTCGTGGGCTTCTTACTCTTAGTGGTGAATATTCTCCCCGTCTCTGGACTTTCGGCATCGACATGGTCATCTTGCAAGGCCAAATACCTCATTGCCGTGCATAAATATTCCGCAAAGGGGTGTGAATTCCGAGTAAGAAACCTTTGACTGACCCAACTCATTCGATCATACAAACGAGGGGCCCCAAGCAGAACGTTTATTTTCACCCAGATATAAGCCAAAACTGTAAGATGCAAAATAAGCATGTTTCATTTCATGATCGATTCATCTGTTAATTGCCGTACCTGGTGCGGTTGCGACAGGTTGGTCGATCGTGTGGATCCTGCTAGCAACGACGATAACTTCGCTAATCGATTGTAGCCAGTTCGACAAATCAAAAATCCACTCATCAAAGTTGTCTTTATCACGCTTGTGTTCCACCAAGATTCTCTCCCACCCTTCATTTTGGCTCGTCGAATGTTGCGTTGAAGGTAGAACCGCGATATGAAAAGAATCCTCCGTATCAGAGTCGTGTGCATCCGCTCCAATATCAAGTTCACTGAACCTGTTTGCATGAACTCGATTAGAATTCCTTGAAATGTCATCGAGGGTTTGGCAGGAATCGTCTTGGCTCCTTAGAATCATCTCCGCTTCGTTCAAAATTTCCTCATATCGTAAGATAGCAAACTGATGCCCAACCAAATCATCGGCAAGGCAGAGTAAAGATGCCCCATCTTCTCCTCTCTTTAAGTCGGATTCGTATTTGCCTTGAAACATATCCGCAACGAGGGTACGATGGTACACAATTTTACGAAGCGCGTCGACTAGCGCGTGTAAAAGTCCTCTTTCTATCCCTTTGAGCCGCGATTTTAGAACAGACATCACAGCCATCATGTTAAGCTGCTCTCTCTCCTCTTGTGTGAGTAAGGATAGTAGAATCTTCGTAAGCCTCTTGTATTTCTCGGTGTGATATTGCACCCTCTTCTCAAATCCAGTCATTTTGTCGTGTGATCATGGCCCATCTCACAACAATTAGGTACAACAACAATGTTCAGGACTGGGATCTCAAGCTTGGGAATTTCCGGTGCTAAGGAACCTGTCGAAGGGAAGTCCGTTGCTTTGTCCCCCAGCTCCGCCAGCCGCGGTTAGCGCCGTTTGGAATAGGATTGATATAACCGCACTCGTTAGCGCGGATATCCTTCTCCCACAACCATCCTCACACATAAAATAGATTACATTGATCAGTCCATCCTAGAGCCTCCAGCTCAGCACGTTGTGACCCGTCTTTCTTGCCTCTCGTTGATGTCAATACAGCTCAGTTTATTGTCAAAGTTGACGTGTCACAGACTTTCAAAAATCTAGCTAGATTGCTATCGAATCCCTTCATCAACATGATCTTTTTTTTTCTCGAGCCTGATAGACGTGTTAGAGCGAGTCAGAGGTACCCCTCATCAAATCCTTAATCTTTTGGGGCGAAGCCAACGTGGCTAAGCTCCACCATATCAACCTATTCATTTTTGGAAGTCGTACGAGCGAAGAGCACGTGGCGAAGACTTCCATCAATATCGACTTGTCACATTGTGTACAGTACGTTCTTGGGATACCGTTGCACGGCACATATACATGTGTAAGTCACAAACGTCCACCGACAAGATGCCGGTCTATTTAATATCATTAGGTACTTCACTACACGTTGGAAGCTTGATTTTTTATTCAAACCCGCGTTCTACCATCCGTGACATTGCAGGACCTGGTTACACTACAAATACGTGCCGACGACCTCTTGCTAAGGACAATGGTTTACTTGCAAGACACGACTAGCCTGACCCGAGCGATAGATGGCAAACTTTTCTTCAGACAATGGGATTTGATTCGAAGTCATTCCGGCCGCGGATCTACGTGACGTGGGTCTTTTATTCGGCGGCGTTTATTGTATTATGCTTCCCTGGAGCTTGGTATGATCAAAGTGGGCCTGATGATATTGCGATGGGATGAAAAGGTTCATCAAATTCAAAATTCTCGGGACAATGGATCGATACCACATGAATGGATTTCGATTGAATCACCTTCTTGAACCGTCTATCCCAAGCTGAATTCTCATTGTCCTTGGTAGTCCCCTTCACTGCCAATATACACAGCTCGTCTGTTTATACCTTATCAATTAACGACGAGGGCTCAAAAGGGTCGTCATCATTCCTGCTGTCGTGGGATGCCGCCCTTAAACATCCAAGCAAAATGTGTCTTCCTCCTGTTGACAACGGCTTCATCTTGTGAAGAGGGAATCGCGGTCATGTTATAAAACTCATGTGGAAACCATTTTTCCTAAACCAACGATATATCTTGTATCGTTCATTAGTCGGCATCTACCACACAGCCAGACCAAGACGGGGCTTAATCTCTCAAAAGGACCTGCTATTAGGACCGAGTGATCTTTTAACATCCTCCTCTTATCTCATGCGGTTCGTTGTCGTCCCAACATCGCTTCTTTTTTAAATAGTTTTAGTGTTCGACCTCCCACTTCGACATGGGACATGATGAAAAGGTGCTCAAAGCCACAATATAAAATGTGATCGCTAGAAAACGAGGCGTTGTTATGTGGACGTGAAGTTCGTGCTTTATATTTATATGACTTTGTAGATAGACATGGTCCTGTTTTACCATCGATATACCGCCATTTGCCAACAGATACGGAAAAGAGAAAATGCCGCCGGAAGATGTCACATCGTGTGTTTTGGTCACCTTCCTGTTATGTGGCCGTGGGACCTTGCCGGTCGCTGATTGGCTGAAACCTGACTCCTTCGTACTGATATGTCTTGACACCTGGCTAGTGGGTAGCTAAGAAGGCAGTAGGACGTAGGTAACGTATCTTGTATGGTGTGTAACTATCTAGTAGAGAAAACTCTTACACAGGCTGCCATACATGTTTGGCAGAAAGATTGTGCGGGCTAATTTAGTACCGTCCCTCACCGCCTGAGGAATACCGGTAGGGCACTAGTGCGTTAATTACATGATCCATTTCTCTCCGATCCGCCATGAACTCGCAATAGCCCATATTTTTGTTCTTGCAACGTGTCTGCTTGGTGTTTGAGTCTTTCGATAGTGTTTTTGGGTTCCCTGCGTGTTGGCTAGTAGATGATCTTAAAGGCTATCTTCTCCAAGTGTGCGGTGTCCTATCTTCGGCGGCCGCAGCAAGATCTACCTCAGAGGAGGGAAGGGAAGGGGTTAGTTAAGGATATATTGCTTCACTTTTCATTGAGTCGATGGAGGCTCATATTCGGGTTCCTGTTCCAATCTTCCTGTTGTAATTGCGTAGTCAATTACTGCATGGACGGCCTTCATATCCGGTTGCCATCGATCAGAGTCTGAGCGTGATTTTCCGCCTAAGAAGAAGGACAGATTTCCTCGTTTCGTCTGTGTGCATTGATTCATGCCTTCTCTCATCGCTGTCCATTGCGTGCAGCGGAATAGAAAGTGTTCAACCGTCTCGCTTGCTTGGCCGCAGGCACAGAGATCAGAGTCTGCTGCGCCTATCCTGTTCAAATAGCTGTTGAGCCTTGTCATGCCTGTCCGAAGTTGAGCTAATGTCTTTGCCTCTTTCCGATTCAGTCCATCATATAGACTTCTGGTGTGCTTTCCTGGAAGTGCAGTGTCAATAGCCTTTGAGTACTTTCCGACGCTCTCTGGGAGAGTCCATTCTTGTCGTTGTTCAGCAATGGCAAGTCTGATCGCAGTTGATTTGGCTTGATATGGCTGTATCTCTGGTTGGCATTCCGTTTTCGTTGATTTCTGTGCTTCTGTTTTTGCCCTAAGCTTCACGTTCATGTCCGTGTGAGCTGGGACCCAGATTGCGTTGATCGCGTTTCCTTGGCGCTGCAGGGTCTGAACCAGTTTGTATATCCGTTGGATGATCTTTTGGCCGGACTGTTGACGAGGTTGGCTGATTGCTGCAAGGGCAGATCTGTTGCTGCTAAGAATAGTGATCCATCTGCGGCATGTCCTGACTGGGATGCGTTCCAGTGCTGCTGCTATTGCTCCTAACTCTGCTGTATAAGGGTTTTGTTCTGTCCTTTTGCCTAGTGTTATAGAGTAGCTGGGCATAGTATTGTTATCGCCGTTTGCTTGGGTATCTATCACGCATCCTCCCATGCCCACGAGCCCTGCTCTGGCAGATGCACTAGTCGCTATTAGGATGCCTACTGCCTTATTTGCAAGCTCAATAGCCTTCTCACTTTCCCTTTCGCATATTGTCTGTATCCGGTATGTCCATGGTGAGACAGTGAATGCCTGAATGGTCTCTATCTGCTTCGTTGTTGTTGCTTTCAGTGTCCGAGCTATCTTCTGTAAAGGGGAAGTGAACCTCCGGGTTGTATCTGTTTTCAACTTCACTAGTGGATTAGATCTAGGCAAGGTCTGGATATCGATCCACAGCTTTGTAGCCTTCTCGGTATGTCGGTTATGGAAGGGAAGGATTCCTGCTTCTGCTTCCGCCACTGCAGTTGCAACTGTCCGAAAAGCTCCTGTGACTGCGATGGCTCCATGTTTCTGCATTCTATTCAAATACTGTGTTCCTTTTGCTCCACAGGCATGTCTCCAGACATTAGAGGCATAATCTGCCACTGGTGCAACTGTTGCCATGAACAATTGTCTTGCTGTTTGTGGGGATATCATTTTCAGTCTTCTCAGCGCCATCGCTGCTGTGAGTCCTTTGGTGGCAGCATTGGCAATGTGTTTCTTGAAGCGTAGTTGGGAGTCCATCACTACCCCTAGGATCTTTGCACTATCCTTTGGTTTGACCATTTTCCCCCTAATTGTGAATGGCGTATTGCTCGATCGATCTATATTCCGGGTGAAGTGCACAATGGCTGCCTTTTCACTTTCAAATGTAGCTCCACTCCGTCTCTCCCAGTCTAGGGCTCTATCAATTATAGCCTGGATGCCGGGTCGGTTTGATTCGGCAGTCGGACCTATTACCCAGGCCGTGTAATCATCCACAAATGCAATTGATCCTCCGGAGGCACTTATCCTGTGTTGTACTAGATCCGCGTTGAAGAAAAGGAATAGTATTGGGGACAGTGGTGATCCTTGTGGTAAGCCTGCCTGTGGTAGTTCCCGTTGTTCGCTTGGAAATCCATTGACCAAGATAGTTGCTGTGCGTCTTGAGCAGAAAGCATCAATCCATTGAACTATTTTGTCAGGTATTCCTCTAGCCTTAAGCCTCTGTAGCAATCTCTCTTTAAAGACTCCGTTGTATGCTCCTTGGACATCAAAGCTGACTAGGCTAAGAACCTTCCTATTTCTCCAAGCTTTGTAGATTTCTTCTTGAAGTAATAGAAGTGCCTGTTCTGCAGACCGTCTCTTCCTTGCTCCGAAGTGGTTTGTAGGGAGCAGGCCGAACTCTTCGACAGCGTATGATATTCTTTCTACGATGACCGCTTCCAGTATTTTACCTAGCGTGGAGAGCAATGATATAGGTCTCCATGCTTTGGCTAGCGAGTAGTTGTCTTTTGCCGGCTTCTTAAGCGGTATAATCTTAGCATTCCTCCATTGGGAAGGGAGGTCACTATCTCGAATTGATGTCTGAAAGATAAGAAACACTCTTTCTTTGACCACTGGCCAGAGCTGCCTCCACACCATTGCTGGAAGCCCATCTTCTCCGGGTGCTTTCCATGGTTTGGCTTCAAAGACTTTCCGTTCGATCTCCTCCATAGTTAGCTCAGGCATGTGTACTGGTTCCCTTTGTGGCTGGGTTCCCTCCCCTTCTATTCTTGTTGGCAACGGTGGAAAGAATGTAGCAAGCAGCTCCTCAGCCTGTTCCATTTTGTCTTTGGTGGGAGAGCCATCTGGCTTGATCAATGGTGGTATCTTGTCGCTGAATGAGCTGCCCCCTAGTTTCAGATATTTGGTAGCTTGCCATATATTAGCATCATCGGCAAGGAAGTCCTCCCAGTGAGCTTTCTTCTGTTTTCGGATTGTGTCATGATACTCTTTTGCCGCTTCTCGTGCTTGTTGTTCGAGCACAGGGACTGCACCTCCTGCTCTACGCCGCGATCTGGCCTGATTTCTCCAGTAAGTGTATGTACGGCGAAGCTGCGTTAGATCTGTCGTCCACCATCGTTTAGCATATGGTGAGGGCTTTGCCTTCGGTGTAAGTTTTAAGACTGCTTCCGAGACCGCTGTCATGAGACAATCCGTCTGCAGCTGGACCGAGCCCCCTAAAGGAGCTGCTTGCAAGCTGGTAGTGACTCTAGCTCTGATTTCTGCCCACGGTGCGTTCTTCCAGAGCAATCTCTCATTGGTAGGTCGATCTGGGACTGAGATATCGAACTCAGTTTCAATCGCTTGATGATCTGATCCATGGTTTGTATAGTGTATGCCACATCTAACCCTCTCTTCTGCTAGTTCTGTTGATGTTAATACCAAGTCAATTGTTGTTTCTATATCCCCTGATTGCCATGTCTTTGTGCCTCTCGGTAGAAGACTGTGGAGAGAGTGCTCGGTCATGTAGTCAATTAAAGCATCAGCCTCCCCCTGTCTCACAGGAGATATTTGATCTCCGCCCCAGAGTTGATCATGCCGGTTGAAGTCTCCCATAATTAAAACGTCTGTCCGTATCCCATCTCTTCCCCGTGTATCTACTACTAAGCTGCGTAGCAGCCTAATTGTAGATATCAGTGCCTCCTCATTATTTCCCTCCACATAGACCGAGACCACTAGCACCACCCGGTCTGGGAAACGCAGTATCGCAGCTGTCAGATCTGATGATTCCACTGGGATCTGTTCAGCTTCGATGTCGCTCCGGACCCATAGCATGCTTCGAATTGGCCATCTTCCATCATGCCTCTCTGTAGGTATCATCTTTGTCCAATAGCTATGTCCCATCGGGCTTGTCACAATCGTATTCTCAATCATCCGCGCGTATGGTTCGGATATTGCTATTGCTCCGTAATCTCTGATCTTGTCATCATTCATTAAGCTCTGTTGTATCATGTCCCTTTTGCCCACATTGAGTTGTAGTACGCGGAGTGATTTATGCATGAGATTGCATGAGGCGTATTCGACAGTTTTTGCTAAATGACTCATGGGGACCTCCACAAGGAACGCACTTTAAGACTACCGCTTGGCAAGTGCTGTGGTGATGTCCTTTCTCTGCACATTTAGCGCAGGTCTGGCTCTTCTTGCACGCAAAGGCCTTGTGGCCTATCTCTTGACAGTTGAAACATTGAGCTGGTCCTGTTTGTGGTTCAAAAATTCTGGTGTATGCGGATTCTCCTGCTATATCAAAGTAATTGCCCTCTATTAGGCGTCTAGCTTCCGTTGCTTTGGTGATGTATACCACCATAGATCCATACGCTTTATTGGAGTCTTTTTTGCTGAGCCAAGAGATCTTAGCTATGCTGACATTGTTCTCTTTTCCTAGGGCTTCGGCTGCTCCTAATAGGATATTCCCGTCTGCATCTAGGACTGCTGTCCGGTTGGCATTGTCGATTTTAACTGGGTACAGCTGGTCTCGTAGGACTCTCAATCCCGGTATATCGGACTTTTGGGCCGCTTCTTTAACCTGCTGGATCTCATCTTCGTTTCTGCAAATCACTTTGACTCGGTCTGCGTTTTTGGGGTCCTTAATCATTGCCGCACAGCGCCAATTTTTGGTTTGCTCACTCCCTCGCATCTCTTTCTCAATTTGTTGTCTGATATTGGCTATCTGGACCTTAGCTTTGTCTTCTTCTCCAACGCGAGACGTGTCGATGGTGCAAAATAGTGTACTAGCCAAAGTAGGACGGGCTAGGTGGACTAATGGTGTATCCTGCTGGTGACTAGATTGGCTGCTAATTATATCTGCAAATGGCGGCTGTGATTTGGTCTGCATAAGAGCTGCGTTGATAGGCGTATTCGCGATAGTGTCTAGCTGCTCCCGGAGTTGCTTGCATTCTTCCGCAGATTGGCTTTGGATTGCTTCTATTTGGGCCTGCAGCCCCTTAATCATGTCGTTTTGTTCCTGGATGATTTTCCCCTGCATACTGAGCGTTTCTTTTAAGCCTTTGACCTCCCGATAGGTGCCCTCTAAATACTGGCACATCTTTCTAAGCATCTCCTGGTTTTCATCATGGGTACACTGTCTTTCCTCAATCAGGCTAGCAGCCTTCCTCACTGCAGTTGGCTTTACCTTGGACGTTGTCTTCTTAGTCGCGGTAATGGTGTCTGTGCTGTCAGCGCCATCCAGAGCTTCTCGGGCTCTAGTTGAGGGCATTACGACGCGTCCCACACGCGTCGTTACAGCCGGATCTTCCTCCATCTCGCCCCCAGCACTAAGGCCTCTGGGTTTAATGTCTTCGATCTGTTAAAATGGCTGTCGAAATGGCTGTCCCCCTGCCTATGTCGGCGTGGATGCACAATTTGGGGGCGTGTTCCGGGAAAGGAGGATTGGGGGTTGGCTAGCTGGCTATAAGCTTTCTGCCCGAGCGAAGTACCCAATATGGTTAGCTTCTCGCATGAAAATGAAAATTCATCCGATTGGTGTAACAGAAGCTTTCCCAATCAGGTTAGAGTGGTAAATAGTTCGGTAGCGGGGATTGGTTGATTCCGTTTGTATATCGCCCGCGAATCAACCAATCAGAGCGCGCCGTTTGGGGGCCTCGGAATTTCTTCACTAGGAACGCGCCTCTAACAGTGCCTTGTTCAACTCTTCCAGCCTTCCAGGTCCACGTTGCGAACTGCAAGAATAGCCCGGCTGGCAAAGAATTCGGGATCCGACCGGGAACGCGCCAACTGGGCAGCTGGGAACACATATTCACAGAGTTCGACTTCAGTTTGCGACCGTGGAATCATGGCTGGCAGTTCGATCCTGGCTTGCAAGGCTGGGTCGTAAGACATACATCCTAACCATTGAGCAAAGGTGGCATTGATTCCACCCCCTTGCAGCCGCATATTCTGATGCAGTATCAACAGCCCCAAATTGTCCCAGATATGTGATTTTAGCAATGACGCAGCAACGATAGCGCCCCGGGAACGACGAACAATAGCCGGTAGGGTCTCTGCAAAATCGCCGCCAAGAACGAATGGGATGCCACCAAAGAGAGAGTTTTCGTGTTTCGTGATGTCGCGAAGTGTACGATGCACTGCCTCGAAGACGTAGCGGTTCATCATTGCAACCTCGTCCCAAACAATCAGATCGATTTCACGGAGCTGTCGGGCTAGCTGGGACTGTACTTTGATGTCGCACACCGAATGAGGCTGGATATTCAAACGAATGCGGAACTGGGAATTTGCTGTACGGCCGTTAGGAAGGAGGAGCGCTGCAATGCCGGACGACGCTACACAAAGGACGTTCTTGCTACGACCGACAAAATAGGAATACAGCGCACGGTTAAGAAAGGTCTTCCCCGTACCACCGGCACTCTGAATGTGAAAATGTTTGCGGCTGCAATCGCTATGTATACAAACTCATTAACTCCGTTGAAATGGACCGCAATCCGATTCGCTATTAGTGGTTCTGTGCAGATGATCATCGCAATTTGATCACCGTGTTTGACGGTTCACACGTGCAAGTGTGACAATGCCCTTACTTCCCGATTTCACGGGAGTCTCTTGAGCGGAACACAAACCAAGGGTCCACCGTGAGCGGGCAAAAGAGAAGTACGGACGGCGAGGATATCAGTCTGTACTACGGAGCATGCGATGCATGCCGGACTTGAGTTGGGTGAAATGAGGTTTGAGCCTTTTTGGTTGGAGTACCGCGGTCGGCTTGCAAGAGACCCGCTGACAACGTTGGACTAAATACTGTACCTGGCCATCAGACAGTGCAGGAAATTTGCGCCTACACGTACATCCGAGGTTGAGCGGAGTACTCCGTGAGTATTAAGTGGGAATTGGTAATATTCCTTCGGTCTTTCCTGCGACTGAATTTTGACCGATACGCGTCGTCTTTTATCACTTGCGTGGGATATAGCAATGGCCTGCGCTCTAGGTGGCGTCCGTTGCGCCCATAATTAATGCAAACCATAATGCCATGCACTAAGCCACAGTTAGACTAGTTTGTGGGTCATCTTGGCATATACAATCAGTAATTGGTTGATGTCGACACATACTAACCACATCGCTTGCTGTACGAGTCTGCGATTAGGAAGGAGATTTCTGGTGTCGCTATATACGCGCGCACCGGGATTGCACGGATCATCTCAATTTACTGATCGCATAATGCAGCGATAATGTCGCAATTGGCAAGGATCAGGGCTACAAGTGCAATCTTTGTCATTCACCGTGCCTCGTTATCAGGGCTGATCCCCTGTCGCAGAGTGGATACCATCCGTATCCGGTTTAGTATGCGGGGTTGATTAGGGCTCGAAATCGATTCGTAGGTTTACGAGGAGAGATCTCAGTTGCGACTGTAGCTAAGCTATGCTCCAATGACCGCGAGAATAGGTCATACTGTACTGTATGTTGAAAGTACCGTGATTCTCGAAATCGCCTTGACCAGAATTCACCAGTCTTTGTTGTTTGGAAGCCCCACTTCGTACCGGATGGGCAAATGGTATGATTGAGTATCCTATCTCCATCTAGCTAAACAAAGAAAGGGTATGCTCAAGGGTTGTTAAAGCGGGGCAGATAGATTGAAGTCGGATGTAGACCGATTTTGAGAATAACTGCAAGCCGCTCTCGATGACTGTAGCGATAAAGGTGGCGGGCAAAAGGCATCCCTAGCTGAATGCTCGCACCAGCGTGCTAATTAGCCGTGGAGGTTGATTCAGTGGCAAGTGGTCACAAAGGAAAACTGCGCCGCATCGGTTGTTTTGGTCATATTGAGTTAGAGTTTGACAGGGGTAACCACTCCCGCGGGCCGCTTCTAGTCCAGATCCAGGCGTGCTCCGGAAGCTGGAATTCGCAGATCCGGTTCAAAGTCAAAGACAAAACCAATCACGGTGGCTCCATGCGTGGTGACAGCTGGCGTCTAGATATAAGTACTCGCTCTGATTACCGTTGCTCGCCGCTAGCAGGGATGTAATCAACTGGACGCATTTGCGAATCTGAAGCTGGCGCGGAGAAATCCCCGACGAATTGCCTTGTGGTCTCTTTACCGCAGCTGCCCAGAAGGCGATTGCTCGACACGGGCCAGCGCTTGGGGATTTCACTTCGATCACGTTGATTCGAAAGTTGGAATAGAGCTGGCTCGTTTCACTTGCGTGACATATCCGGAAGATGTCAGCAGGTGGGTCTGCGTGACAGCCTGAGAATCCCCTTTTGTCCAGGTACATATACAACGTCTAAGCGAGCCATTCTAGGTCAGATCAGTGCATGCCGCCCACAGGTCTAGACGCACCCTATCTCATAAGTGTGATTTGACCAACGTCCGTGGTCCTTATCGATTTGGCCAATGATATGATTTGATCCCCCGCTACTCGAATTGGCCACGGTACAAAGTGATTGGCCGCGTATGCCCTAGCATTGAAGGATAAGGGATAATCTACATGCGGGGCTAGACGCATTACGCGATTCCAAGGATGACTGCATAAATTGGATATATAGGGATGCTGCTGCATGCACCAGGAGACAGCCTGAGATACCTTCATCCTGCAGCATTATTTCATCGACGCATGATCATGCAGCGTATGGCAACACCATCCTCCTGCGGCTCCAGCGAGGCCGATCCAAAAGAGAGGCGCAGGCAGCAGAATAGAAGAAATCAGCAAAGGTTTCGTGAACGTATATCTCCCCTGCGATATTCAGCCGGCATGAACTAATCACCTTCGCAGGTATGCGGCAACAACGCAGCGCGCGTACCACGTCGGGAAACGATCAGATAAAATCCAGCAATCCACAACCCGGCTCATCACCTGCTAGGACAATGGTGGAAACCACGACGGATGCGGAAAGGGAAGCCGAGTTCCCACCCGAGCTCGAACGTCAACATTCCCTCCCATCATTTGACAGTCTGGAAGAAACAGAGCCTTCTCTGCCATGGGCAGAGAACGAGGGCATGACTACGATGTACCACTGGCTGGACGGCGTGCCAGCCGTGAACACTGACATAGCCCGCTTCAATGAGCACGGCGTTTCGACCTCATTACCAGACTTGTTTGGGAATCCAATGGCGATTCCTCAAATACCAGCAACGCCTTTATCCTTTCCGCAGCATCAGCCGCAAGCCGTTGGCCAACTCCCAGCGGTACCTACGTTTCAGCCTCAGCCAAGCCCCAGTTTGATGGGTCTTGGATCCTACGGTGGTCCTAGCTTTGCGCCTCTTCCCCTCATGGCTTCGTATAAGTTCGAAGAGTCCGTAAGCTATCATACAGCCAATGGCGGTCAACACACGATATCGGTGGTAAAGAGCTTTGAAGCTCCTGCGTCATGTGCACAGAGTTCAGAGGAGAATCATAATCAATCTTAGACGTCTTTAGAGCATCCTGACTCCCATTCATGGAGTGTGGCGGTCGAGCCGAAAGGGCCACGAATGCCACTGGTCCCTTTCCTAGAATGATACGTGCCTGGCCCCTTACAGTCACACTTGAAATCTCCTTCCCAAATGTACACATATTGATCATTTTTCAAACCCTAATTCAGCCCAACATCCTTAATCTGGTATTTAATCTGGTAAGGACATTACGTACTTTAGTAAGAACGGAGCTCTATGAAACCGTTTGCAATCACAAAAGTACTGCAAATACAGACATATCCTGGAAGGTTGGGTCCTAAATGCAAACATGATAAATAAGATGGCATATGCCTTTATTGCTATTTGCACTACGATCTGCTCAATAGAAACCCTGAAGCTGACACACATCCAGAGTATGACAGGTTGTGAAACCACGCAGCAGAGCAGTTTGGTGTGCGCATATAGCGCATAAGATAGCTACATGAAAGATCTGGTGCGAACTTCCCCAAATATCAAACTTTCCTGGTGCCAAACGCTCCGGAATTCGGAACTATAGATATCCGTCAACATTATTGGCTCTCAATCAATAGAACGTGCAGTGAGCGTGCAGACATACCGTATAGAGACTAACCCCAGCGCCATAGAAAGCAAGCTCGAGCAGATACCATCTAAATCCCGAGTATTGGAGCGTGTAATCAAGCCCGTACCGTTGAACTCCGTGTAGGAGGGGTATAAACGATGTAGCGCCGAAAATAATGAAGGTGCCTACTTTTATATTCCGCCAGCGCGGCGTCTTGAGCAACGGATTTGAGATTAGAGTACCGGTAACAGTACCCGTAGCTAAGACCTGGATCCCATGTGAGCATATCATGGAATTTGACTTGGCTGCCATATCGCTCGAAAGGTCTTACAATAGCCCAGTGCAATCGTTGCCAGCTGGCTTCACAGAAGAATACATAGTAGATGCCAGAAAACAGTGTGCCCACTGTCATAAAGACGATACCTAGAAGATCCATTCCATGCCAGAACTGTTCTACTTGATACGAGTAGGGTTGCATCAGATGGTAGAGTGCGCTGAGAATCAAACAGACCTCTGAACACCAGAAGTAGATTCCAAACGCCGCGTAGTCCATGGTCGAGACATTGAGAAATTTAGGCTCTGCCAGGTACCGCAGGACGGTAGTTGCGACGAGTGGTAGGAGTAGAGCCCCAATCAGATGAGTGTACACATTGCAAGACTCATTGTGCAAAAATGTCAAGCTGGTGAAGATCTCCGAATAGTTTGCATTCACTGGTCGGTAGCCACTGAGGATATACTTGTTGTCGGACTGCCATCCAGAGATCTTCTGCCCTGTTACGGTTCGCGCTTCTGGTTGGTATATGGATTCGTTCGTGGGGTTCATATTAATTTCCGCGACTTGCCGTCTTTTCTGTTTTGGTGCTGATATGATGTTTCCCCGATTATCCGAGCTGCGCTGGCTATCAGGAGCGCACAGGAGGGCAAGAGGAGTAGATGACGGGAATGAGATGAACCAAAGGCTTGGGGGGCAGAGCAACGGATAAGCGTCACAAAGAAAATGTGATGTAATACCGTAACAAGGGGTTTACTACCGTAGACTGTAATAAAGTGATCATCAAGGAGACTATGGTCAGAGAGATAGTGGCTAAAATCATTACAGTACCTAGAGCAGTTTCCGTTTGTATTATACTATACAGTTTCGAAACATACCAGAAAAAACCCACTAACCCATATTAGTTCCGTTAGGGTTTGAGAATCACTCTATATGTGCATTTGGGAAGGAGATTTCTGGTGGGACTGTTAACCCATAGTCCACTTTTAGCATGCTTTACGGTAGCCGCAGAAATGATGCCAAGTTCTAAGTCCTGAACGTCAACCGTGGCCATGAAAGGTTAGACCAGCTCCTCCAATCAAAATAGTTTTCAGGGACGCTTGACTACAACGAAATTAGGGAGTACAGTATACCAGGGCGCTATTTTCGCACACAACCGTACTGTCTGGCTCGACGTCTGTGCTGAGAAAAGAAAGATGACATCCGTGTGGCACGTATCTGGCCCATAATCAACCAGACGGTCATCAAGTGATGACAGCACGGCGGGTGGTGGCCCGGAATTCGAGACATATATTACATTCTCTTTGCAGGTTTTGGCTTGCCATGAAAGAGTGATTGCCCAACCGATGGCACAACTTGAGAGACTTCCGGCCGGTACGTTTGCTCGCGGCATCCCGAAAAGGCACTGACATCACCAGAACTCCGGCTCTTGATCTATCGGGAGCTCTTCACCGTCACGGACGCAGTCCACATCGGAACGCAAGACCGCGGCCGGAGATATCCCCAGATCCTCCGGGCCAGCAAGCTTATCTACCAGGAAGCCGTTTACTGCCTATATACCGAAACCTTACTGGTATTGCATCTTCATTCCGATTTCCAGTTGGAAACCGCATTTCGTCACGACCCACGCGAAGACACCGATTGGGAGGTGAACGGTTGGCCGGCAGAACCACAACCTGTGACATATAAGACCAAACAATTGGGTGGTCCACTCGAACCTCACGTGTTCGCACGATTCCGACATGTGGCGTTATGTTTTCAGAACACGGTAAAAGCACGCTACCTCGGTTCGTGGCTCTATCAAGATTTCACGTTGGAGTTGAAAGAAATAGCGAACGGCGAACCGTTCACCTTTCTTGGCCAGCTCTTGGAACGCTCCTTCGATTTGCGATTCGGTCACCTGGATGCATGTCTGGTGTTGGATGACAGTCATTCTGGAGATCTAGATGTGGAAGCCCTAAAGAACTGGGTCAATACGCATGCGGAATGTATCATCCAGCAGGCGAGGATCTTCCGCGGCTGTGCAGGAATCGGGATCTCCTTTCGGGCTGTTCTGAAAACGCCGGAGAGATGCGGTATTGGCATTTCTGCGCGACATCCGCTACTCCGCTGGCATTTCTGAGCGGCCTCACGCAGCTGTTCTTGGATCTAGATACAGGAAGGTGAAGCCAGTCCACCGCCAGTCATGTGGCCGTAAGTAAAGCACACAGCTACTGCCGGGAATGAGGAGTGTACTGCATCAGGCCTCTATCTGGAGAGACCGTATAGTTCACTGTGGACTACCAAGTTTCTTCGATCAACGTTCCGTGCATTCGTGGAGGAAAGTGCCGGTGTAAAATGTTCGGCACGTATTGTTCGAATGTTACGTAGCAAGAGTGATGTACAGATTCGAAGCCTCTTCATCGTTTGCCTCACTCTCTCTTTATTTTAACCCACATAATATATACTAGTGTCGTACATAGTATTCACGCCAAGCCAATGGACTAATGCTGTCATTGGCATCTAGACGGTGCTTGTACTGAGATATGAGTATCATGATAGGAAACTGGTCTAGAACTAGCTCTGTGACTTGAAAAGTGGTCCAAATAAAAAAAGAGAGAGTGCTAAAGCATGAAGGAAGTTCGAACCTATCATGCAAACCTGCCAGTACAAGTAGAGGAACGGTATGCCTCTTTCCGTCCTACGGTTCGATCTTGACGTGATCCGTCCCAGCTCTGGGGAACGGGAATCGATACTCTGCAGACAGTGAGCCATCAATCTTCGTCGGCGGTGTTTTGAGCTCTACCTGTACACGACTCCAGTTCATTCAAAGCTTCAGCGTAGCGCCCATAAGACATCCTTTCCTCCTCTTCTGTGACCATTTTTCCATTTCTAAGCTTACAGCAGAGACGGAGACATAGGATCCGGAAGTGGGCTTTCGCGAGCTTTCGCAACGCTTTTAAGGCCTCCGTTGATGGCGGCCAGCCATGAGATATGTAGATTTCCTTCAAAATACGTCCCCGTTCTTTCAATTTGTGTCGGAGAGACCAATGCTCCGGCTCGGACCACAGCCTCTTCACCTGTTCGCAGTCTTATGCAGTTAGAAAACCATCGAACTTACCAGAGTAGGGATTTGACCAACCGTGTCTGAGGTAGGGCGGAGAATCTTCATAGCATTTCTCCGGGAAAGAGTCGAGGATTGCCATTTTTGCTGAAAAAAATACTCGGAGAGTGAAACTTCAGACCTTGTAACGTAACGTGGCTCAGGCCTATATATCTACGAACGAAGGGTCCATCCCAGTATCCGTTTATTGTACTGTACTGTATCGCGCTTACCTCAAGAGTTACAGAAACAGGGTTCAGAGAAAGCAAATAAAAATAGAAATAAAGAAATGGGGGCGTCGTGCAATTGTGAATGACTGTCGTGCTGTCATCGGGACTGTATGCTTACGGCTGCTCCACCGCTCCGTCTGTCTCCGCAGAATATATAATGCGATCTCCTTTTGCCAAAGAGTAGCGTGGATACCCCGGATTGTTGATGCCATGGAACTCTCGGGTTCGCCCCTATCGTCGAATGCCACATTGTACTCCGGAGAGAGCGTTCACGCCGCTGGACAAAATCGACGCTCTTCCACATGTCCGATTCATCCGCCTGCAGAAGATTGCTGGGAGTGGTCTATCCAACAGGATGCGCGCTTGATGTTCCTGCTGGAGAATCTCTGCGACGCGATGCCACCCCTACCACGAATTCTGCGTCATGATCTAAATAGCATACTCCTTCGAAGACGGGTCCTCGCGCGGGCATCCTACTTCAATTGCACCCACTGCTTGCGCCTCGGCCGAGTAGTTGAATCCTATCGGTGGATGTAAGTGACACCGCCGCTCTTTCTACCCATCGCTTGACGTCATTAGATACTTTGGTACACTCTGGGGCGTGGTATACACTTTCAACAAGAGGCCAATAAACGTTTTGATACCGCCGCCGAGGTGCATAGCCTCCAATCAGCCATTTCCGCTGCCGGTCGTTCTTGGAATTGATCCCGATCTGTGGCCTGATATGTCCTCAGTCAAACTATTTCTTGGCGGGGAGCTTCAGGGAGCATACGCATGTCATCAAGGATTCTGCGTTCTCTCATGTTCGATCTTGTCTCGGCCCGGACGAACCCGCTTGAAGCTCGAGTTGACGGAGAAATACGTGATCAATTACGATGTCACCGTGTCTAAGCATGTCTGATTGTCAAAATAGCGCACGTTTCCAATCAAAGCCGCCCTACGCAGGAAAACAAACCATCCGTGAAGGAAGGACAAATTGGTCCCGCCGCACCATCAACTTCGGTCTAATCGGAGGCTCGAGCTGAACGGGCCTTGCAACGAACTACTGACGGCCAAGTCTGGGTATCACATCTGCGCGAATCACGCTGAGATGAAACAGATTAGATTGCATTAGTTACTGTAAAGCTGTTTGCAAATGACTCTATCCATTCTTTTACCTCTACAACTGTGTGAATAAGCTGCGCAGGAATCCATGTAATGTACGTGTGGACAGAGTCCTAAAAATGGCAGCGGATCGCGCATATGGGACGTGGATAGCGATGTAGACCTCGTGAGCGTAGAGTAACTATTCGATCACGTCTCCTGCTTGTCCTGGATGGGAGCAGGACCCCGTTACAGTTTTCCTTAGCCTGTGCCTGCACGCTTGACTGACATGATTTCAGGCTCTCTGAATCGGAACCGGCTGTGGGAATCCAAAATGGTCTGATTCATGCTCGATTATACTATCACAATGCCTTTACTTGCCAGATGGCAGTTATCTTCACTTACGGTGGTTTGCACATTCAGTCTGTAATTGACAGGCCCTTCACGTTGCGCAGGGTATACAAGTATGGCTGGTGATATGCATAGCTTGATTTCACCGAATTCCTCGCCCCGCTCAGTGATATCACCGCTCTGTAACCTCCTCGCGCGCATGTACCTCGCATCGAAGACACTTCCCGGACGAAAGTTCACGATAACGTATCGGTGCGCGCTCACGATGAGTTGGTTTTTCAGATGCATGGCTTCCGTGAATAGATCACGCAATGCGCTGGCATTTGGTGTGTCCGTGCAGGTACTAGGAACGAGAAGTGCAAGATGTCTCAAGAACTGCGATCCAAGCTTTTCCAACCGAGGTTGCACAGTCTTCTTCCTGTAGTAAGCACTGCTGAATAGCGATTTGTGCGCAGCCACGTCGAGCTTATTGGCGTCTTTCCCTGCCGTCGGGTCAGCTTAAGCACCTTCCAGAGTGTGCGGCCTTCCGTACCGTCCAATAGTTTCCGGTAATGATCCAGGAGCACGCAGTGATTGCAATCTCCCTCGTAGTCGGCCGTAAATATCCAGTCACGGAGCGCTATCGCGGACATGGCTAAGACCAAGTTTTGGAGCCCGAGCTCCTTCAGCCGAGCCGACATGTTCTCAAGTTCTCGGTTGTCGTCCTTTTGCAGAATCCAGGCCGCAACCCCACTGTTCTGGGCTGTGAGTTCGCGCACGGCGGATTGGTCTCCAGAGTAACGCAGTATCTGCGCAGCCTTTTCATTGATCGACAACATCGAGTGCTCCACGGTGGTGCGCTCCGGGTCCAACGCCAACGCTGATGGATTCCGCGGTATCGGCGGCGCGTCCAGGAGGTCTGTATCGGATTCGTCGCTACCGGAACTTTGATCTTCGATGGCGTTGGCTAACTGCCGACCCAAATATCCGCATTGCTGTTGCAGGTCATGTACTTGCTCTTCATATCCCTGAATTCTGAGCCGAGCAATGCGTAACTCCTGGAGAATTGCTGGGTCTTCCGGGAGGACAGCTGACACCTCACCGATACGCGGACGCGGCGCGAAAGCCCGATCCGCCGCTGACGGTAGCTCTTCGCTCAGTATTGATGCGATAGCCATGGCGACATCTGGTGCTGTCCGACAGAGTTGTCGTATTTCGCTGCTAAACTACGCCAAGATCTCAGTGCTGGGCCCAGGATTCTCGAAGATGGAATGGTACCTCTTCTTGGGTCGCCAAATCCGTTTTGATGCCTTTTGCGATCCAAATCCACGCTGACAGGTGATAATAGAAGCCGCTCTCCATGCTTTGCTGGGTCGAGTGTGGCGGATCCATACAGCGCAAGGCCGCCAGGGGCGGATCCATGGGGGAATGGTTCGAGGATCCCGTCACGGAAATGTTGGGAGTCTTATCGGAGGAAATCACTGTCATCTACGGACTCCAAAGCGCTAATCCCTTAAACATGCCAGTAATCCCCATTTCATATCTTCACGGAAGCTGTGAGTAAGATTACTGACCGAAGGCGGGTTATTGGGAGATTACGCTGGATGTGCCAGCAGCAATGTTCCCTTTTTTATTTTTTTTGTCCTGTACATATGCCAAGATGACCACGATTAGTCTTGGGGTGTAAGCACTTTTGGCATTAGGGTCTAAAAATGGGTACCTCTATACGGTATCGTACAAAACGTTACAGTAGTTCTGGGGTTTGCTTCCGCGTGGACTGCGCAACAATGCGGTATGTGCGCCCCACATAGTCCCTCTGTTTGATTGAAAATAATCCGAGGGGCTTACAGTTACAGTACTCCGTACGCCACAGGCCGATACGGAAGACGATCAGAAGTTTCCAATGACACTACTCCGTACTCGTAGTAAAGTCCCGTGCATCAATGACAGTTGCTTTAGGAGACGCTGGGGTCTCCTAGAGCCGACCGGTCCAGATCGCTGTGTCTCCCGGACCACTTGCCCGATACGATCACCGCTTACGGCAATTAGCTTCGGCCATTCCAGGTAACGTAATTGAAACCAGGGCACTTCGCAATAGGTCTCGCACGAGCTCGATAAAAAAGACACCACTGCAATAACGTGGAATGGAAACGGGTGATACATAAATGCGTTACATCTTCTTTCAGGTTTTTGTTGTATGGTCCTCATTTCCGATTTTGTCCTCATGATGCGCCATCGACAATGTAGAACCGAGTCTTATAATACAAATATGGACAGTCTACTTCCATTCATAGTCTCCTCTAACGGTACCGTATGCTAGTATGCAATTTAGCCATCCGTCAGACTCTATTTTTAGTTGTTCAACCTATTTTTAGTCGTTCATTCTCTTCAAAAATACCTTACGTCCCCGGAATCAAGGTTGACCTCTAAGAACTCCGAAGACAGTGATGACCCTTCAATTGGCTTCGTGAATGACACATACCATACAGTCATTCGAACTCGGATTGACTCGCAAACGTCTGACATCAATTTACCGGCCCCACTCAAACAAGGCCGGAGACATTACCGTTTCTTTGTTTTCTTTGTTTGGCTGAATTGAGATCGGTGATCAATCAGATCCATTTCCCCATCCAGAACGGGGTACGAAGTGGGCTTGCAAACAATCAAGACTTCTGGTCACGTCGGTTCGAGAATCTGTACTACATGCACTGTATGGCGAATCCATCGCGAGTTCACGCCGACTTTATCTCAACACTCACCTATCTCTCCAGACCCTTACTCAAGCTCGTCTCACTGACAACGGGCAGATCACATCCCTGCTGTCCGGACTCGGTGCTTCGTTATAATCTCCTCACATCCTCTCAATTAGACGATTTAGCTAGACACTACCATCAAATCTGGCCACCAACGCCGGAAACATATAGGTACCCAAACCCTATTCAACCATGGATTGGGACGGAGGAGGAAATGACAATCCATGTTGAGAGTAAGCGTGAGCGGATAGGAAGGTTCATTGGATTACGAAGGGATGATGGGTCGAGAGTTTGATTTCTTCGGTTAACTGAACGGCGAGAGTGATTCATCATCTCACGGTACAAAATCTCAAACAAATAATACATACGTAGTATATCTACATGTACTGTATCATAGAGCGACAGATCGTGATAATCGGATCTTTCTGGATACGCGCAAAGAACAGTTGATTGTAATGCTCGACCAGGTGTAGGATTGGTTATATGAAGCCATTGCATGTTTGTTATTACGCTCGTTCGGATCTGAAAATCACGTGATGCCGGTACCCTAAGTGGATATGACCCAGATAGATCGAATTTCAAACTACGGGGTTTGGGATAATGTCTTTGTCTAGATAATTCGGCCAGCCTTTTGTTTCCTCGGCAATTCGGGCATTCCTATCCTGTATCATCATAGTCCGGTATCCATGGCACTAGCACCATAGGTTGGCCATCTCGGGGAGTTACGTATAGCCACCTCCGGTTCCTAACCCCTTTTTACCGGGGTTGTGTTTTTCAGCTGAATGGGATCCTACCATACGGAGAGTGCGGACCAAGAACACATTATTTTGCTGTCCTCCCCGGCCATAGCGCAATTGCCAACCCCCAGGTTGACTGACCATAAGCTTTGTGGATAGACGCGTTTTTCCCTTATTTGCTTCAGGGGCTCCTACCGTTCTGTACAGTGATTAGCAAGACCATGGGAGAAGTAAATAAATGCATAAAATATCTGACTGGCTCACACGGTTTAATCAGGCCTCTACATTCATATCGTGCACATACACTGGCGGCTAGATCACATGAAAGCCGCATCCGTCAAATCAACATCATCAACTTATTCTCACGGACATCTGGTTCATTGGCCTTCGCGTTCTCGTTCGACAAGGAAGCTTACAAAGTTGCATCACAATCCCGAAGCACTCGTATAACCGACGTTTGATAACTAAATTGCATAGTGAATATTAGTCTGTATGCTTGCCTTGAATTCTCGATGAGGTTGATTTGACCTTCTTTTTCCAATTGAACCCCCACACTGGCCGCAATAATGGAGCGAAGCGAGGAATAAACATTGACGAGACGCTTGTTCATTTGTGATGTGACTTTGGTGCCAAAACGCAAAGCAAGAAGTCCGATGTCCTCTATATCATTTTCCGATGCCTCCGGCTAGATTTCAGCTTTGCATCCGGATTAAACACAATTATAGACCTTACCTGACGTCTCACGATTTCTATTAGATGGCGAGCCAATATAAGAAGCTGGCGATTGAAAATAGATTTGGTGAAGCTTTTGAGATTTCTTTGCATCAAGGGCTTCCCAAGTTCATAACCGATGATGGCGAAAATCCCTGCCGAATCCAGTAGAAGTTTCGCACTCCGCCGTACTAAGTGCATGAAACTTTTGACGATGGTGTCTCTATAGGGTCTGACAAGATTATGAATTTCGTCGTCACCACTCTCTTCTTGTCTCAGGACTATGCACGGGTCATGATTCCCAGTCAATAGCTTTCCTCAAGAAAGAATGTACATCATACTCACGGGAAAATAGCTCAAGCCCCAATGTCTGACTGACACCCAATACACCGGTACCGTATTCCTTCCACATTTCCTGTAGATCGCGTGACCTTTCGGGACTTAATGTTGTCATGGTAAAGTTAATACTTATTCCAGATGCGATGCGATGCTTGGGGTATCGGTAATATGTGAATCAAGGACTTGTTTTCCGTAGAAGACTGGTGTCGACATGATGGCTGGGAAAATGAAATGGGACGCGTATTGCGCGCGCGCTTCTACAAGGTGGCGCTAGGCCAAATTCGTGTGTTAGTTCAATTCCCAGTCTTCGGTCTTGGCAAGGAGACAACGGAGTATAAAACCGAAACGAACAGAACCTCTCTATTATATATGTTGACCCGACCCATCTGGAGAATTTGATGGGACTTGAGCTAGTACATAGGCAGGGGGACAGCCATTTCGACAGCCATTTTAACAGATCGAAGACATTAAACCCAGAGGCCTTAGTGCTGGGGGCGAGATGGAGGAAGATCCGGCTGTAACGACGCGTGTGGGACGCGTCGTAATGCCCTCAACTAGAGCCCGAGAAGCTCTGGATGGCGCTGACAGCACAGACACCATTACCGCGACTAAGAAGACAACGTCCAAGGTAAAGCCAACTGCAGTGAGGAAGGCTGCTAGCCTGATTGAGGAAAGACAGTGTACCCATGATGAAAACCAGGAGATGCTTAGAAAGATGTGCCAGTATTTAGAGGGCACCTATCGGGAGGTCAAAGGCTTAAAAGAAACGCTCAGTATGCAGGGGAAAATCATCCAGGAACAAAACGACATGATTAAGGGGCTGCAGGCCCAAATAGAAGCAATCCAAAGCCAATCTGCGGAAGAATGCAAGCAACTCCGGGAGCAGCTAGACACTATCGCGAATACGCCTATCAACGCAGCTCTTATGCAGACCAAATCACAGCCGCCATTTGCAGATATAATTAGCAGCCAATCTAGTCACCAGCAGGATACACCATTAGTCCACCTAGCCCGTCCTACTTTGGCTAGTACACTATTTTGCACCATCGACACGTCTCGCGTTGGAGAAGAAGACAAAGCTAAGGTCCAGATAGCCAATATCAGACAACAAATTGAGAAAGAGATGCGAGGGAGTGAGCAAACCAAAAATTGGCGCTGTGCGGCAATGATTAAGGACCCCAAAAACGCAGACCGAGTCAAAGTGATTTGCAGAAACGAAGATGAGATCCAGCAGGTTAAAGAAGCGGCCCAAAAGTCCGATATACCGGGATTGAGAGTCCTACGAGACCAGCTGTACCCAGTTAAAATCGACAATGCCAACCGGACAGCAGTCCTAGATGCAGACGGGAATATCCTATTAGGAGCAGCCGAAGCCCTAGGAAAAGAGAACAATGTCAGCATAGCTAAGATCTCTTGGCTCAGCAAAAAAGACTCCAATAAAGCGTATGGATCTATGGTGGTATACATCACCAAAGCAACGGAAGCTAGACGCCTAATAGAGGGCAATTACTTTGATATAGCAGGAGAATCCGCATACACCAGAATTTTTGAACCACAAACAGGACCAGCTCAATGTTTCAACTGTCAAGAGATAGGCCACAAGGCCTTTGCGTGCAAGAAGAGCCAGACCTGCGCTAAATGTGCAGAGAAAGGACATCACCACAGCACTTGCCAAGCGGTAGTCTTAAAGTGCGTTCCTTGTGGAGGTCCCCATGAGTCATTTAGCAAAAACTGTCGAATACGCCTCATGCAATCTCATGCATAAATCACTCCGCGTACTACAACTCAATGTGGGCAAAAGGGACATGATACAACAGAGCTTAATGAATGATGACAAGATCAGAGATTACGGAGCAATAGCAATATCCGAACCATACGCGCGGATGATTGAGAATACGATTGTGACAAGCCCGATGGGACATAGCTATTGGACAAAGATGATACCTACAGAGAGGCATGATGGAAGATGGCCAATTCGAAGCATGCTATGGGTCCGGAGCGACATCGAAGCTGAACAGATCCCAGTGGAATCATCAGATCTGACAGCTGCGATACTGCGTTTCCCAGACCGGGTGGTGCTAGTGGTCTCGGTCTATGTGGAGGGAAATAATGAGGAGGCACTGATATCTACAATTAGGCTGCTACGCAGCTTAGTAGTAGATACACGGGGAAGAGATGGGATACGGACAGACGTTTTAATTATGGGAGACTTCAACCGGCATGATCAACTCTGGGGCGGAGATCAAATATCTCCTGTGAGACAGGGGGAGGCTGATGCTTTAATTGACTACATGACCGAGCACTCTCTCCACAGTCTTCTACCGAGAGGCACAAAGACATGGCAATCAGGGGATATAGAAACAACAATTGACTTGGTATTAACATCAACAGAACTAGCAGAAGAGAGGGTTAGATGTGGCATACACTATACAAACCATGGATCAGATCATCAAGCGATTGAAACTGAGTTCGATATCTCAGTCCCAGATCGACCTACCAATGAGAGATTGCTCTGGAAGAACGCACCGTGGGCAGAAATCAGAGCTAGAGTCACTACCAGCTTGCAAGCAGCTCCTTTAGGGGGCTCGGTCCAGCTGCAGACGGATTGTCTCATGACAGCGGTCTCGGAAGCAGTCTTAAAACTTACACCGAAGGCAAAGCCCTCACCATATGCTAAACGATGGTGGACGACAGATCTAACGCAGCTTCGCCGTACATACACTTACTGGAGAAATCAGGCCAGATCGCGGCGTAGAGCAGGAGGTGCAGTCCCTGTGCTCGAACAACAAGCACGAGAAGCGGCAAAAGAGTATCATGACACAATCCGAAAACAGAAGAAAGCTCACTGGGAGGACTTCCTTGCCGATGATGCTAATATATGGCAAGCTACCAAATATCTGAAACTAGGGGGCAGCTCATTCAGCGACAAGATACCACCATTGATCAAGCCAGATGGCTCTCCCACCAAAGACAAAATGGAACAGGCTGAGGAGCTGCTTGCTACATTCTTTCCACCGTTGCCAACAAGAATAGAAGGGGAGGGAACCCAGCCACAAAGGGAACCAGTACACATGCCTGAGCTAACTATGGAGGAGATCGAACGGAAAGTCTTTGAAGCCAAACCATGGAAAGCACCCGGAGAAGATGGGCTTCCAGCAATGGTGTGGAGGCAGCTCTGGCCAGTGGTCAAAGAAAGAGTGTTTCTTATCTTTCAGACATCAATTCGAGATAGTGACCTCCCTTCCCAATGGAGGAATGCTAAGATTATACCGCTTAAGAAGCCGGCAAAAGACAACTACTCGCTAGCCAAAGCATGGAGACCTATATCATTGCTCTCCACGCTAGGTAAAATACTGGAAGCGGTCATCGTAGAAAGAATATCATACGCTGTCGAAGAGTTCGGCCTGCTCCCTACAAACCACTTCGGAGCAAGGAAGAGACGGTCTGCAGAACAGGCACTTCTATTACTTCAAGAAGAAATCTACAAAGCTTGGAGAAATAGGAAGGTTCTTAGCCTAGTCAGCTTTGATGTCCAAGGAGCATACAACGGAGTCTTTAAAGAGAGATTGCTACAGAGGCTTAAGGCTAGAGGAATACCTGACAAAATAGTTCAATGGATTGATGCTTTCTGCTCAAGACGCACAGCAACTATCTTGGTCAATGGATTTCCAAGCGAACAACGGGAACTACCACAGGCAGGCTTACCACAAGGATCACCACTGTCCCCAATACTATTCCTTTTCTTCAACGCGGATCTAGTACAACACAGGATAAGTGCCTCCGGAGGATCAATTGCATTTGTGGATGATTACACGGCCTGGGTAATAGGTCCGACTGCCGAATCAAACCGACCCGGCATCCAGGCTATAATTGATAGAGCCCTAGACTGGGAGAGACGGAGTGGAGCTACATTTGAAAGTGAAAAGGCAGCCATTGTGCACTTCACCCGGAATATAGATCGATCGAGCAATACGCCATTCACAATTAGGGGGAAAATGGTCAAACCAAAGGATAGTGCAAAGATCCTAGGGGTAGTGATGGACTCCCAACTACGCTTCAAGAAACACATTGCCAATGCTGCCACCAAAGGACTCACAGCAGCGATGGCGCTGAGAAGACTGAAAATGATATCCCCACAAACAGCAAGACAATTGTTCATGGCAACAGTTGCACCAGTGGCAGATTATGCCTCTAATGTCTGGAGACATGCCTGTGGAGCAAAAGGAACACAGTATTTGAATAGAATGCAGAAACATGGAGCCATCGCAGTCACAGGAGCTTTTCGGACAGTTGCAACTGCAGTGGCGGAAGCAGAAGCAGGAATCCTTCCCTTCCATAACCGACATACCGAGAAGGCTACAAAGCTGTGGATCGATATCCAGACCTTGCCTAGATCTAATCCACTAGTGAAGTTGAAAACAGATACAACCCGGAGGTTCACTTCCCCTTTACAGAAGATAGCTCGGACACTGAAAGCAACAACAACGAAGCAGATAGAGACCATTCAGGCATTCACTGTCTCACCATGGACATACCGGATACAGACAATATGCGAAAGGGAAAGTGAGAAGGCTATTGAGCTTGCAAATAAGGCAGTAGGCATCCTAATAGCGACTAGTGCATCTGCCAGAGCAGGGCTCGTGGGCATGGGAGGATGCGTGATAGATACCCAAGCAAACGGCGATAACAATACTATGCCCAGCTACTCTATAACACTAGGCAAAAGGACAGAACAAAACCCTTATACAGCAGAGTTAGGAGCAATAGCAGCAGCACTGGAACGCATCCCAGTCAGGACATGCCGCAGATGGATCACTATTCTTAGCAGCAACAGATCTGCCCTTGCAGCAATCAGCCAACCTCGTCAACAGTCCGGCCAAAAGATCATCCAACGGATATACAAACTGGTTCAGACCCTGCAGCGCCAAGGAAACGCGATCAACGCAATCTGGGTCCCAGCTCACACGGACATGAACGTGAAGCTTAGGGCAAAAACAGAAGCACAGAAATCAACGAAAACGGAATGCCAACCAGAGATACAGCCATATCAAGCCAAATCAACTGCGATCAGACTTGCCATTGCTGAACAACGACAAGAATGGACTCTCCCAGAGAGCGTCGGAAAGTACTCAAAGGCTATTGACACTGCACTTCCAGGAAAGCACACCAGAAGTCTATATGATGGACTGAATCGGAAAGAGGCAAAGACATTAGCTCAACTTCGGACAGGCATGACAAGGCTCAACAGCTATTTGAACAGGATAGGCGCAGCAGACTCTGATCTCTGTGCCTGCGGCCAAGCAAGCGAGACGGTTGAACACTTTCTATTCCGCTGCACGCAATGGACAGCGATGAGAGAAGGCATGAATCAATGCACACAGACGAAACGAGGAAATCTGTCCTTCTTCTTAGGCGGAAAATCACGCTCAGACTCTGATCGATGGCAACCGGATATGAAGGCCGTCCATGCAGTAATTGACTACGCAATTACAACAGGAAGATTGGAACAGGAACCCGAATATGAGCCTCCATCGACTCAATGAAAAGTGAAGCAATATATCCTTAACTAACCCCTTCCCTTCCCTCCTCTGAGGTAGATCTTGCTGCGGCCGCCGAAGATAGGACACCGCACACTTGGAGAAGATAGCCTTTAAGATCATCTACTAGCCAACACGCAGGGAACCCAAAAACACTATCGAAAGACTCAAACACCAAGCAGACACGTTGCAAGAACAAAAATATGGGCTATTGCGAGTTCATGGCGGATCGGAGAGAAATGGATCATGTAATTAACGCACTAGTGCCCTATAGGGTTAGTCCCTCCGGGCGTAATAAACATCATTCATTCATTCATTCATAAAACCGAAACTTAAACAAGGGCTGGGAATGAATTCACGATTATGGCCTAGCGCCATCTTACCTACAGGGATGAGAAAGAATCGAAGTGATGTACTGTATCCTCCAAATTTGTCACAATCGTCTCAAAGGCCGCACGTTGGTTGTTGTTGAACGACTGGCGCGTCTGTTCGGCGGTCTGTTCATGTTCCTCGCGGCTCGTCTCCTCGACTGCGGGCGTCAATCGTAGCGAAGGCAGCGTCCCAGTCCGTCTCGGGTCCCGGCAGGCCGAATTCCGATAGGGTCTGATTAGATTCGGCGAGGATCTGGGAAATAAGAGACAGACCATAATCGTAGATGCGGGCCGATCGTTGGCTGGGCCCTGGCAGAATTTGGCGAGTCCTCCACTCGGGAAAGTCAGTGCGCTAAATCATCACAAATTGTATGCTTGAACAAGCTGTCTGGACTCGCTTCGCTCGTCCACAGCTTGCTGAAAGATTGTATTGCCGGCCTAGGGCCGGCCTTTGATTGGCTACGTGCCGAAGGCACGTGACTGCCTACGGCCTACGACGCACCCTGCGGGTGCTTACGTAAAAAGTTCGAATATAAGAGAGACAAGAGATTGTTCCCTGGTGGATCCGCCACAGAGCCGTGGAGTAGAGCGACAACAAAGAGGGACCGTAAATAAGTGGCAATTAGGTGCCAGTTCGACAGTGACCTGCCTCCTCGAAGGTGCGAATCCACTCCTCATCGTCATCCAAGAGGCCGATCGCTCGACATGCCCGAAAACTTGGATGCAGATGTCCATCAACCGTACGGGGATCTTCGAAACTGGTGGAGCCTACCTTGACGATATAGAAAGCTGTTGCAAGCTCGGTATTATATGAAGAGCTAGCTTCATTGAGAAGGCGGTGATACTGGGAATGTGGCAGTATCTGGCCAATGAGAAGTGAACATGTATTTAGTGTCTTGGCGCGTAGTCCGCGCTAACAGCCGGAAAAGATGGGTATCTCGCGATCCCCCGGCTCAGGAGGACTTTTGAACAATCGAACATCTTCACACATACAATCATACAGCTTACACCTGTGTTACCGTATTTTAGCAACTTCCAAGGTTGCGACAATTAAGAGTCTGATATACGACCGATTAAACAATCAATTATCAACACCAAAATGTCTCAACAGGACCAAACTAAGCATCTACTCGTCCACAAGGACTAGGAAGATTGGGAGCAGGCCTTTCTCAACAAGGCGCGCCACTACGGCCTTACCGACTACATCAAAGGGAAAGAACAGCTCCACGAACGACTAGTTATACCGAAGAAGCCTGAGAGAGAGGAATTCGCGCTCAATGAAGGCACGACTACTCAAGGATCAGAAGCTGAGATCACGGAAAGATTTGTCACAGCAAGAACGCGGTGGAAGGAAGATATGACCTATTATTCAGCCCTGAATGCTGTATATAAGGAGCAGCAACACGGCCTTCAAGATCTCGACGGCTACATGGAGAGAACGCTGAAACAGATATACAAGGCCTCATCTTTTCGGAACGCGTTCGGACCCCTCGAAAAGTACGAAAATCTCAAAATACAACTCGGTCGTGACAAATACACTATCAGTTTTACAACAATGAGTTCGTGGCCAAGGAATCCGGAAGCGTGGATCTCCAAATGGGAGGAAGCTATACAAAGAGCAAAAGCTCACGATGAAACATTTGTACAAGATCCAGCAAATTGGGCAGAGAAGTTCTTTGACGCGGTCAAAGGTTTTACCCCGGTATGGGTTCAAATGACACGGCTAGCCTTCTCCAAGCAGATTCAAGACGGCTCGCTGGATTACAAGGAGATAGCGAAGCATTTCAGAGAACATATCGACACAACGCCTAACGCCGCGAGACGCAGCGCAGTCCAACGAGGTGCATTTCTAACATACAACGGTCAAGACGACCAGGAAGAGACTGAAAAGAACAACAACAACAACAACAACAATCAAGGAAGAGGTGGATATCGGGGCAGGAAGACCTTGAGAGCACCAAAGAGGAAGGACGGCTCGGAACATGAGAAATCGCCTAGCCCAGCTGCTCCTCGATTTCCTCTGTGTGCAGGATGCGGGAGAATGCACTACGGTGGCTTACGGAAATGTTTTTATATATTCCGACACCTAGCACCGGAAGGATGGATGCCGTATCCTGAGGTTCAAGAATATTGCGAGGAACAGTTGAAGAACAATACGAAGCTCATCTGACGATTTCAACTCAATATGCTTTTCCTTGAGCTTCTTGATCTCCTCAACGAGCTTCGTATTGTTCTTCAACTGTTCCTCGCAATATTTTTGAACCTCAGGATACGGCATCCATCCTTCCGGTGCTAGGTGTCGGAATATATAAAAACATTTCCGTAAGCCACCGTAGTGAGCGCATCGAAGAAGAAGAGTGACTAGATCGCGAGATTGGCTGCTGCAAGGTGGTCATCTCCCGAGTCATATTCGCAGCTGCGTTAGCCACGATTTCGGAATACGTCCTCAAACTTTCTGCAATTCTTGACTCTGGAGCTACGATACACGTGTTCAACAACCGCAGCCGCTTCATGAATTACCAAAAAGCGACACGCGGAGATTTCTTATGGGCTGGAAAAGACAAAATGAAAATTGAAGGATACGGAGAAGTAGATATACGTATCACAGGTTTGAAAGGAAGAAAGCAATGGTTACGATTATATGATGTTGCTTCTTGCAAAGGATTTGCAACAAATGTGGTGTCACTACGCATGCTCTCAAAATCCGGATATTGGTGGGATCAGAGCACAATGCCAGGTTGCTTACGGAGGGCCGATAGAAGCCTAGTAGCAACCGTTCAAGATACGTTTGAGCAATATGTTCTTGAGTATGTATCGAATGAGGGCAACGTGACGAAAGCAGGAATGGCCTCACGTGCAAAGAAGCACAATTCATACACTGGAAGAGCTGCACTACGTGGTTCGATCGAGAAGTGGCATCTACGGTTAGGCCACCCTGGTCCTCAAGCATTGAAGCACCTGGCTGGAGCTTCTCGAGGCGTGAAAATCACTGGACTCATGGGGCGGAAAGGCATCAAAAGAGCGAATGGATACAAACTCACAAATGCAATGGATGCGGCCAAGGAAAGGCTCATCGTATTGTACGAAGAATGCCACGCGATCCGCCGGGAGCTCCAGGAGAGCGATTAGCGCTAGATCTTCATGATTTCAAGAAAAGCAGGATCAAAGGCTTCACCAGCGTCATACTCATTACTGATCGCTTCTCTCGACTAACGTGGGATTACACCGTGACCGACACACAAGGAAAAACCATTCTGGCATGCTTGAAAGACCTATTCGGACGCCTGGAAAGGCAGCACAACATCAAACCGAAGGTTATAGAATGCGATAATGCGATTTTTTTGAAGCGTGAAGAAGTCAAGAAATGGCTACAGGAAAGTTTTGTCATTATTGAGCCTTCGCCGCCATATACTCAAGCACTCAACGGAGCCGCCGAACGCTCGGGGGGTGTGATAAAGACGAAAGGTCGCACCATGCGCATCAGTGCGAAATTTCCTCACGATATGTGGCCAGAGGTGAACAGAACGGCAGTTTACCTTTATAACCGAACGCCAATGTATGATCTGAATTGGAAATCGCCATATGAAGTTTTTCATACCTTTCTAGCCTATCGGGATGGAATAGTGATATCCGACAAGAAGCCAGAACAAGGTCACCTTCGTGTATACGGTTCAAAAGCCTTTGCGTTGACAACACCATATATGAGAGGCGAGCAGAAGCTCCTGAGGCACAAACCCAGAGCCTGGATAGGATATCTCGTCGGATATGACTCCACGAATATCTACAGAGTGTGGAATCCGGTGACGGGAAAGATTATTAGCACTCGGGACGTTTTCTTTGATGAAGATAGCGTTTTTGACGGAAAGATTGAAACACTACGCGATGAGTTAGCAACAACTACAATCGATGAGATTGCTAACCTCTTGAACCAGATTAGTGTGAAAGAAGACCATGATTTGACGGTTAGTGGAATTACTGGGCCTACCTGGACGCAGGAGGACTCCATATCCCAACTTGAGGAATCCGATGAAGAAGGAGTTGCTGATACGGAGCCTACGTTTCTTGATGAAGCAACAGGTGACGAGCCGCACAATGATCCCATGTCAGAAGATGAAGATATTGGGACGGGTGTGAATCCTGAAGTCGTACTCAGAGGCCCTGACGATCATGATGAGGAGATTATTGACTCCGAAGACCCTTCCGAATGGGGAGCGTCTATAAACGAACAAGAGGCATCGTCTGCAGCGATGAATAACCCTCAAGAAAATGATGAAAATGATAAGATTTTGGAAGGCATTGAAGCCTATTTGACGCCACCGGACACTCTTCCGGCAGCCCTCATGAACGCCACGATACAATCGTGGGAAGGTCAACCCTCTGGCCAAGGAAGACACCCTACTGATTTTTCGACGTCATGGGAAGCGGCGTTCAACGCTGGCGCTACAAATAAACCTGTTGGTGTGGTCAATGGAAGGTAATCAACCGTTCCTCAGTGAGGCGGATGATGCGTTCAAAAACTGACTTTCGGGAACTGCGAGATGAGCCCAGCCCCGAAGCTAGAGCACGTATAAATCGCGTCGTCAAGTTTGACCAAGACACCAAGATATTACACAGAAAGGATCTCCCTTTGCCTCCCAGATGGCATGGTGATTTGGAAAGACACCCTCTTGGCAAGCTCTTCAAGAAAGCTGAAGAAGATCATATCAAAAGCCACGGCCCCATGAAATCTTGGGATGAGATACCTACGGCTGACGCCAATGGTCAACAAATCTTAGATTGCATGTGGGTTTATGTGTACAAATTTGATAAGCATGGAAGGCTTGATAAATGCAAAGCAAGGCTCGTTGTACGAGGAGATCAACAACGTGGGCTCAATCACGGGAACACGTATGCCGCTACTCTCGCTGCACGTTCATTTCGCACCTTTATGGCGATCGCTGCAAGATTCAACTTGGAGATGAAGCAATACGATGCGGTGAACGCGTTTGTGCATGCGAAGCTGCCAGGTCCGGTGTTTATGAGAATGCCTCCCGGGTATAAGAAACCGGGGATGATTTACAAGCTTAACAAAGCTCTATATGGGTTACGGAATTCCCCTTTATTATGGCAGAAAACGCTAACCGGATCGCTCAAGAAGTTAGGATTCAAAACCGTTCCCCACGAGCCCTGCTGTATGATTCGAAACGGCATCCTCTTATTCTTCTACGTTGACGATATCGTCGTTGCCTACCGCAAGCCTCAAGCCGCCGAAGTGAAGGAAATAATGGGCGCTTTGAAGAAGGAATATACCATAACGGGAGGAGAAGATTTACAATGGTTTTTGGGCATCAGGATTTTACGCGATCGCAAGAGGAAGCTCATTTGGCTCAGTCAAGCAACGTATCTTGAGAAAATCTCACAACTTGCGGAGTCAAATCAACCACACGATACACCCAGGTCGGGTTTGCATCAGTTCCTTCGGTGTTAGGATATTGCAGTCGGGGACCCCAGTGCCATCCGGGATCGCCATGGGGAAAGAAGGACATACGCCAGGGAAAGATAGGCCGCATGACTGGGATCAACTTTTGTCAGCCCCAGCTGACCTGAAGCTGTAGATCGTAGCTGTAAATGCAAATCCGGGGCTTTCCCCAGCCCGGTCCGACATCGGGGATGATGGCCGCAACCTCGGTCGCTGTAGGCAGGTTCTCACGACGACGGTCAGCACCCACGTCTTGTATCAGACGTAATTCGGCCGTCAAAAGCACATCAACGGGTGTCGACCGCTCTTCGTTGGCTTGCAGATGTTCCCGGGCTGTCCGGTAAAACTGAATCCAGGGGTTGCAACTTGCAGGTCAAAAACATAGTAAGGATGCGGCGGTTGCCAGTATGCGCCCGTTACCACGGGCCAATCGGGTATTGGTACATAGTCATTTCCAGATCGTAAAACCAAACTTGGGCGTATGCAGGGGTTGAATTGTCATTCGCCTCCAATGGGCCTTCGAGATGGCACAATTGGTTTTGGATTTGAAAAGACTGTATTCCACCGGTCGTGCGACTATCGGCTGTATACTCGTCGGACGTAAACCACCAGGGCAGAGTTGTACCACCGTATATGTTCTCGAAAGGCTTTAGCGCGACCGGCAGTAGAGATAAAGATCCAGCAAGTAGTCAGGAGGTGGTTTGACGGCCGGCAATGCCTTGCCGTTACGACAGGATATCCCGATTCCCGAACAGAGGGTTGGACTGCGTGGAGTTCAGCCTTCCAGTGTAGAGCAACGCAAAACCGGCATTCTGTGGTCATTCGTCCGAAATCAAGTTGACGGCATCGTTTGTATTTAGATAAACCCACGCGGTATCTTCATTTGCGGCTCCCAGCTCTTCGATTATAGCTGGTCGAACGGCCGTGGAACTGGCAGTGGAACTGGCAGTGGATTGACAGGTGGATCGACTGGGGGAACGGCCGGCAATGGGTGGGCAACAGGTGCAGGCTGGGTCTCGCCTGTCTACGTGACTGTGTTTTTGACTGGCAATTTTTACATCGCGCTTTTTCTGCAACAAGACTGCTAGCTTCGCGTTTCATGAACATAGAGAGCCTGTACGGAATGCTTGTTGCTGCCGAACAATGTGTGGTTTGCGGCTCCGATTAATCTGTAGAGGAAACGTATGTGGGGTGGCAGAAGGATTCCGGCTCTATTGAACTGTTAGGAGCTGTAAAAGAAGCGGTTACATGAGATTGAGCACATACATGACAGTCCGGACAGATCAATGTTGCACGGCCATTGAGGCGAATTGACCGAAAGGTTTGAGAAGGGAGATGTTGATTACATAGTAGAACGTAGATCGACGTCGTGTTTCTTTCCTTCGGCCGTGAACGACTTGAGAATTGGTAAGGCTGGTATCTTTGGTATGGGATGAAAAAAAATGAGGGGGGTGAGGATACGAACCGTCAAAGAGAGCTGGGCAATTCATATGTTGTGGAGGGCGGCAATTACGCATTCTGGACATACGTAGTAGTATTCTGGTCTTTTTAGTGCAGCGGCTTCGGCGTGGAATACCTCTATCACGAAGCCTCTAGGTCCATGACATAAAATGGAAGTTGGACCACTTGCCCGTGCAGCCCGCTTACCCGTGAAATACTCTGAAATACGTTAGGTGAACTAAAAAATATATCAATTGATGGTTATTTTAGCTCTGGTAGATTGAGTAACACTTTGTCAAGATTTGAAAGATGCGGCAGCTTAAACCAGCGAGCCGCACGGGTTTCCATTGCAAATATACTGTCAACTAGTAGGCTGCATTCACACGTTTGAACCTTGGAAGCAAGTAGTACCTATATATATAAACGTACAATAATATCAAACAATAATAATATCGGCGGACAAAGTGGCATGACATCGATAAATACACATTCGCGCTGTTTTCGTGTGTAGGATAGGTAAAAGCGAGACTTGTTCTAAATGGCACTGCAGCAAAGAATGGTACATGGGCTTATTGACTGCGTTTTGCCTCTTACAAGTTGGGGGCGTTGACTGGGGGTAAGCCTTCGTATTCAACTGGAATGTGGAACTATGGTGTAAAATGAGAGGGTAAGAAACTGTATGGGCGGAACTTGTGTTTGGGCTCAGTGTTTATTTTTCAAAGATGAATATCCAGATGAATGAGGGCGTCATGGTCGCTTCCCGTCCAGTATCTCATCTGCTTCCTCGTCTGGCTCCTCATCCGTGTCTGCGACAGCTAGGTTACTGTCCTCACCTGTGCCCTAATCGGGCTCCCGCAGTTTTGGAATCGGGGTATTATCTCGGATTTTCCAGACACGGCGATTGGAATCAACTCGGACATGAGGGCATGAGCTAATGACCACAATTGCGTCTGCTTCATGCCAGTTCGTGTCGTCTAATTCAGCGGTCGTCGATTCAGTACCGGTATTATTGTTGTGATCAACCGCGATCCCAGATAACTGCTCTGTGCGCAGTATCTTCACCATTAGCATCAATTCCAGATAGAGTATAACGTCACAGTGTTGCTAGACTAACCTGGTTCTTTAATCATTACTTGAACTGCAGTATCATATGCATGATTATCCACCTCCAAGGTGTTTCTTTGAGCGCCCAAATCCGTTTCGTCAGTATCCTTACGGTAATTGATACCGGTAGCCGACTGGGCGTCTGTACGTGAAACTATCAACGTTAGCACTCGTCTTCCAATGATCTTGAATTTCCAGGGTCGGTCGACTGACTTGGCTGATCGGTAGCTACTTCACTTCTAGTCTTGTCTGCCATGGCATCTGCTTCATCGCGGAAAGCCGTGTGAGTCAAATCCTCCCTAGGATCGCACATAGTATGTAGGTTGGCCTCGCTGAGCCTAGGAGGATCGGATAATAGGCCATTCCCGTTTCCAAAGTCGTAATTAGATTGAACTATGTGCTCTCCCACCTTCTCATGATTCGCGTGTTGAAGAGCATCTGCGGAATTCGTTCCTTTGTCCAAAAGAACTCCTGAGCCCGACTCAACGGTGAAGGTCGACTCGCGATCAATAACCATGGTGATATCTAACTTCTTCTTTGACCTGAGATCTAATTCATCGTCTGAGGTAACCTCGTGCAGCCCTCGTTTGCCTGGAACTCGCTTCGTTGAGTGGATATGCGCCATGACAGCGTTGGACGTAACTTGTGCTAGCTTTAAGCACTGTTCCTGACTCAAAATACGGACATTCGCCAAGTCCGTGATGTCGTCTCGTCGTGTTCTTGCCAAGGGGAGAAAGGCCTGAGTAGACCGAACAAGCCCAAAGACACGCACCGCTGAAAAAGAAGGCACAGTGATAAACAGCCTAGATGAGAAACAGGTCGATTGGAATGAAACTAGGAGAGAACCAGAGAAGGACTGTTGTTTTCAATGAATATCAGTTACGAACGCGTCCTAACAATGGCAAAATCGGCGAAAATTCAATGGTATGAGACGATGAAGGGCAAGAAAGGAAATAACAAACCTTTTCCCAGTTGATTGTATCAAATGAGATGTTGAGAAGAGACTGATAACAATATTAATCGATTCAACTGAGTGGAAAAAAATGTGGTCAATTGCATTCTCTTTGCTGTGTTCACTTTCTCTTAATCTGGAGGCTCGAGGAAGGATTGATCAATATGATATTTTGTATGTGTGAAGATGATTGTGGGAAAAAGAAATCCTCCCTAGCAGGACTGCGAGGTTATACCTAGGTATCCTACTCCCCAAAACGGCGCTAACTATATGTGGACGGTGCTGGAGGAGAGGAAGGGAATTCCCTTCAACACTTTCTTCTTATAGATGTTCTATAAGATTGAAGTTGAATTGGGATAGCGCATTTCATTGCTCAGGACGATGCGGAAATATCTGACAAGGCCATCCTCGAACGCCTCGAAATCACGTTTGCGGATATGGAGAAGATGTACCATAAGCCCCGGCCAGAGCTTCCAACCGAGACCATTTATATTTTGAAGCTATTTGCAGCAATACGACTCGTACCACCGTGCCACGGAGTCGAAATATCGTCATCAACCACGGTCTACGGTCTCATGGAGTGACTCTGAAGGAAGGCCACACAATGGGAGGATACAACAAAGGGAGCAGCTCAACATTCTCAAGATTCGTACGCTGCTGACGCTTACTTCACGGACCGTCGGTATCACAATCGACCGTCACGCTCATCGTACCGAGGCCGTTCGCCATACCGGAATCAACAACAATCTAGCAACTGCAGATGCCACAGTTCCTCATGGAATCGCTCACCCAAAACGTGCAACGTCTGCAAGAAAGTTGGATGCTGGTCAACTAACCACACCGAGAGCCTTTCAACCGTAACGAAGGACAACCCCCAGCAGCCACGAATCGGGATGACCGGGACGATGACGAGGAATTCAAGGCATTCCTCGCAGGTGTGGACGCACCTAGCACGTGAGAATAAGGGACTATCATCCGCTGTTGGCTAGTTCACTACGACCAACCCGGAGAATGAGAATGTTCCGAGCTCGCCCGTCAAAGACCTCGCCAACCGTTCTCCAGCCGATATCCCCCGGTCAATGGTACGATCCGAAGCCAACCCAGTGCCATCAGAAGAAGATTCTACCGAAACGACAAACACACCGTACGACAATCTCCTGGTGCTCCCCCTGTATCCCTTTCTCACCGAATCTCTCTACTTGGCAAACTCATTTGTGGGAGTGTTAGTGGACGCCGACGCTGCAGAGAACGCTACAGCCGGATACGCACAATACCTTGCTTACCGAAAGATCGTGAAGGACGCCATATTCGACACCTCCACTGCAGGCTAAGCGAGCATACGATTCAGACCACGCGAATCAATAGAGTCTACCGGATCATTATACGTACCGACACCCATCGGCTTGATACTATTCCTTATCCTCGAAGTGATGACACCTTTCCTACTCTCGATCAAGTATATGGATCGACTAGGCATCTATTTTGACAATACAAACAACGTTCTCATTGGACCGGATGGTATGACAACGCCAATAATACGCCGCTTTGGTCATCCATTTCTTGTAGGAATCACTCGTTCGAATCTTACCTAACCGAATCCTTTGATGCCGACACTTTCACCGAAACGGAACTACGCCGCCTACATCATCGCTTTGGCCACCCGTCAGTCGAGAAGCTTCAAAAATTCCTTATACGCGCAGGCCATGATGCTGACAGCGAAGCACTCAAGCAAATTCGCAAGTTCTACCACCACTGTCAAACCCAGGGTCCGTGCCCAGGCCGCTTCAGATTCACTATGCGCGACGACGTTAGCTTCAATCACTCAATTATCGTCAATATCATGTACATGATTGGGAAACCGGTGCTCCATATTGTTGACAAAGCCATACGTTTTAAAGCCGGACCTTGGCTCGAAAACATCTCAACAAAAGCGACATGGACTGCACTACGAATCATATGGATTGACGTGTATCCTACCCCCCCTAGTTTCATTGTTACTGACGCCGGCAAAAATTTACTAGCAAGGAATTCTCGCGAGATGCTTCGTCAATGGACATTATCGTCGTCACCGTACCCATCGAAGCCCATTGGTCAATTGGCGCTATTGAACGATATCATGCCGTACTTCGCCTCTCATACGAGATCATGAAAGAGGAGATGCCCGATCTTTCCGCCGAAGCAGCTTTGCAAATGGCCTGAAAAACTATCAACGATACCGTAGGCTCTGACGGCCTTGTGCCAACTCTTCGCGTCTTCGAGGCCTACCCACGAATCACCGAATATGACCCTGCCGCTCGTTCGATTGCTCAACGCGCCGCCGCCATCAAGAAAGCAATGACCGAGATTCGTAAGAGACGTTCTCAACGCCATGTCGCCGACGCTGTCAACACCACAAACGGACCCTCGTCGGCTACCGTTCACAGTCTTCCCCTTCACTCGAACGTACTCATATGGAGGGAAGGAAACATGGGATATGTTGGACAATGGACCGGACCATACAGATTGCTAGCAATGGACAAGGAAACGTGCGCAGTCGAGCTTTGAGTGGACCGACGCAGTTCAGGTCAACCGTCGTCAAACCGTGCTACACCGAAGTAACCGATGAGGACGGCACTGACGAGCCTGAAGCTGCGAATAGCCCGTTGAACGAAAAAGACGAAGCTATCCCACATGATACAACTCCTCCGACACTTTCGCTTGTTATCCCACCACGCAAACCTGAAGCAACTGGCCAACTGCGACCCCAGAGAGATCGCCGCCTACCCGCACGTTACAGAGACGGATATATGCAACATGCCATCCTAGCCAAGTTCAGGGATGAGCAGGGGAGAGAGTCACAACACCAGGCCGTGACCGGCGTACTGGCACGATACGAAGGTTAGCAGCGAAAGGAGGTCAACGACCTACTAGAGTGAGGAGTATTCGAGATGGGTGATGAGAAGGATATGCCACCAGGCACGCGCATATTTACCGCAAGATTCGTCAACCATGTGAAGAACGCCGGCACCGACAAAGCCTTCGATAAGTCGCGCCGGTTGTACAAGCCTATAACGACGGAGACAAGGAGTACACACTAACATCTATGGATAGTCACCGACAATCGACGCGCGAGTCAACGCGTCATTCCCTGCATCGCCATGATCGTGAAAAAACGGAGTACGTTATTACATCCGCGACATCACGCATGCCTATATCCAGTCAACAATGAGGCTCAACCGCAACTTTTACATACTGGCCACACCAGAATTGGCACAATATTTCGCTGGCGCTGCGTCGCTCAAGGTTGTACGACCTCTCTACGGAATCCCCGAAGCAGGCAGTCACTGGTTTCGTTCGTATCAACCACCACACGGAAAAGCCCGATATGGAGGTCTCCACCTGCGACCCGTTCCTGCTGCACTGCTTAGATTCGAAGCAAGGACTCGCCATCGTTGGCATGCAAACTGACGATACCCTCATCGTCGCCCACGACACATTCGCAGCACAGGAAGAAGAGGCAATACAACGCGACAAGATCCTTTACAAGCCCCGTGAAGAGCTAACAACCGATAACCTGCTCGAATTAAATGGTGAGGTTGTTACAGAGACTGCCCAGGGTGTTTCTCTTACCCAGAAACGCACCTGCAGCCATATCCGACTCGGACAATATCAACCTGCTGATACAAATTCACGTGGAAAAGTACCCTAAGACGCCACCTACGCAAGAGCAGTACGTCGCTCAGCGAGCTCTCGGTGCGTATATTGCTTCAATGTCTCAACCCGAAACCTCCTTTGATTTATCCTTCGCCGCACAAACTACGGACCCCCCAAAAGGACTACATTATGGCGCTGAACAAGCGACTGCACTGGCAACTCAAGGGTTTCAACGCCGCAGCTGCGATAAAGTAACATTTGTTCCAGTCCACAATCGCCACCACTCCCAATTCGCGATCATACACCGGTTCCTTTACAACCTTCCCATAGACGTGGTCCTACAAGTCGCTGGCGTCGTCCCTCTGCCGAGATCGTCGCTAACTCGCCTACCCTACCAAGACAGCAATTGCACCAAGAAGGCAGCAGTGAGTCATGCATTCTGGCGCCATTCTTCGAAAATGCTGCCTTACACATGACCGACGACAACATACTATCCAACCCTTCTTTGCATCCAGAAACCTGGGCGTTGCTGCAAAACTGCTACAATACAGCTTTACATTGGAGGAGTGTCGAAGATGTCAAGAGCGGTGCTACAAAATGAAGCTCGACCGTGTCGGCATTTGTGGAAGATGCGGATGAGTCGAAAACGGACATGACGAAGATAAGATGTTCCTCTATTCAGATACGAACAAAATGGATCCCGGTGATGTTCCCACACATCTTCCTGAGTTGACATAAACTGAAGAAATGCTGATTGCACGCATACATGTGCATATGGAAGTTCAACAAATCCGGGGACAGCAATGTCGATATCAAGGCTACATCGTGAATTTCTACGGGTCTAAAGAATGGAACTAGTAGCGCAATCGGTCTTTTATCTCAAACAGAACCTTGATAGATCTTCTCCTCATTGTTTACAGCCCCTATCGCGCGAGCGAGCTCGGACTGTAATCATCATGTCGTTCTTGACTCTTGTCCTCCCCAGGTAACAATTCAATTACTTCGACTTTCCTAGTGAAGAAACACAGACAACCGCCCTCCCCTGTGCATACACCTTTCTCGGCGATGCCAAATCTGCGTGCCATTTCGTCTAGAGCAATATGAAAGGCCCTATCGTCAAGGACTGGTGCAACTTGATTGTCGTTATTGAGCCAAGTGTATGGACATTTCAGGGTGTTCCTGAGAGTGTCTTTCGTTCTATGCAGGCAAAGTCATCAAATAGTTTTGATTCGAGCTCGGCCCTATCAAGTCACCCTCGGCTACAACAAATATACACAGATCATTACAAGACATCAGGTTTCAGAAACGAGGAGTTCTATAGCTCAAGACAGCGTTCGTGGATATAGGCTCAAAAGCCACAGCAATTACCAAAAGCCAACTGGAAACAGAAAATATCCACAGTCCCACACGAAATCGAAACCGACCCACCAAGGCAACAAGAATCAACGGGTGTGTATTTTCCTCTGACGGCCACGGTCTACGTTATACACGGGTGGGACATGGGGGATAGTATCCTATTTTATTGAATGAACCCGACCAGACCTCCACTACTGGAGACCTGATATGGTCGCAGCACATGAGTTTCCATGTTTTCTATGACCGCGTCTGTCATTGTTTGAATTAGACTCGGTCTCACTGGCACATTTCATCAGGTTCGTATTGTCAACGACGTCGTGTCTTTTTGCTGCAGAACCGCCATGCTTGAACTTTTTATTTCTAGGCTCGTCTTATGGCTTCAAATTATCGGAGGCTCCTGAAGCACGAACCCTGGTAGGATTGGTGGCGAAACTTAATAGTGTCCACGGGTGTTGTTTGACAGACAAACATTGAGGGACACAGATATAGATGCAAATCGGTACATAGACTCGTGTGTGCTAAAATAACAGAGAGGAGGAGAATGAAACAGACCATAAGAAGTATAAGATAAAAAAAATAATATTGATCAAGCACTTGACGGGTAAGGTGAGAGAGGTAGATAAGATATACCAGCAAGACACAGAACAAGGCATAAAAAAGTTAATGGACGCAGAAGGTGGTGGGAGTGCAAATAAAAGATAGTATACAGTTCTTCTCTTAAGAAGAAGTCATGAATAGTGCACTGTAAGTCTGTAACAAATGTTTAGGCATCACTATGTAGATCCTCAAACGCCATTATTAGATGTTGTGCATTGGTCAGGACCAATTGTATAGAGATTGCTCAAGTATTTACAAGGTACATATTTTTGAATATTTTGGCTAGCATGGGAAAACTCTGAGATGTGAAGAGGCTTAGAAGTGAAGAACTGCTCAGTATGTTGGATGTGCCAAGACTCGCCTGGCACAGCAGGCCTTACTCTTTTATTATTATGTTTAGGTAATAGGCAGAGTCTGCTTTTGATTGCATAGAGAGTAACCAGTTGTACGCACGAAATGGAGAATAAATACTGTTAAAACTTGACACCCTTTTATGGATCTCTCACCAACGTGCTGCTTATGCTGAGTACGGATCACACAAATATAACCATATTTCATGTCCCAGCGTTCAATAACTTTGACCACGGTGCCTCCTGGTATTGCTATGCCCAATATATGTAGCTTGACGCCTTGTATAAATAGTAGCCATCAAACAAAACTCCGCGTTGACCGATAGCAATCGATATTTCCATCTTAATTTGCGCTGCCGCAGATAGAAATCCCACTTGTACAATCAAATTTTGAAAAGGAGGTTGAGCAGTTGAGATCAACTCCAACCACTATACTAAGAATGTACGCTTATTTTTCAATACATAGATCGCTTGCAACAAAAGTGGTATGCAACGGCGGCGGTCAAATTAAGCTCACTTGGCATCCAAGGGCCGCTGCATCATCCCCACTGCCGATTGTGGAGTCGAAAATTCATCATTTTGTGGGGTATACCTACGTACGTACGTACGTACATTAATAACTGGTTAGGATCAAAGATCCAGCAAGCCCGAATACCCCCCGGAGGCCACGCAGTGTCCCACAAAGTATAGTCGCTAAGAACTAACTAGTAATTCTACTTCATACAGTATTGGCCATCCGAGAACCTGAATTTGTGTGTTCCAGAGTTGCAGCCTTGCCAGGTGGCTCCGCATATGCGCTAACCGCGTTAAGATGGTGCCTCCTATACGCTCGGAAATTAGTATTATGAGCTCGCCCGAATTGGGAATAGGGATGGTGGATTCGACGAATATGCCGAGGAAGAGTTCGACAATTGGCATCACATATTTACCCGTTATTGAGGGATACAGATCAGCTTTATAGGACATGTCGAGAAGGTTTCATGTCACTCCGTGCACAGGTTCCTGTTATCTCATTTCCCTTAGTTAGTGTAAGGGGAAAAGTTTGATTGATCATATGAGCCGGCTTGTGATATTGGTCTGGATTAATCAAGCAGCTTTCAATTCACTGTAGGAGGAAGGAATGTTGTTTTCTACACGCTCAACTACGTGACTTCTATACTCAGAGATGAGATACTATAAGTCAGCTACCTCAATGGAGCAAATAAACAGACGTGAGTACAGACGAACAGCCCTCTTGCGAGTCTCAAGGGTTCAGCCGACTGAGAAAACAGAAAATAATCCAATACCGTGCAGCTTCGCACCCTATATAGTGAACACAAATGCCCAGTCGAATGACCTCGGTGGACGTTTCGACAGCAGGTATGAAGTTCATAAGAGTAAAAACATGAGAGAGGAAGATACAACGGGCTACGATTTACCTCCATCAATTGACCATTATGGATGCAAGTGTTTATTCTGATCGAGAAAGCAATGCTTATAATGTATGCGAATGGGGGCGGACAAAGAATATAGAAACGAAAGGTGCAAGAAGCCAAACCAAAAATGCAAGAAAAAGAGTCGTTACCAAGGATAGGACTCGAACACTGAGCTGCAGCGAGAGCGGTCAGTTGTTGCCCCAACCGCATGCAATCGTCTTTGTATGCGACCGATGACACCATTAGTGGTCGGTCTTAGCCTACAATGGAACGATGAACATTTATGAGAGATAGCAAGAGATGATATAGGCCATAAGTAAAAAGCAGGGGAAAAGAAATTAGGGAAAAAAAGAATCGAGATGCATCACTTCACTTAGGTGCCGGCCCAGCAATGGGCCTGTAGATGGGGCAAGGGTCGCAGGTATAGTGATCGGTAAGTTCAGACCCTGGGTCAGGGACTGTGTGGCAACTAACCGTTCGACTATCCGGGCATCTTTTGTTAGAGACAAAGAGGATTTACATGCTTATATATCAACTATTTGGTTCCTATTTGTACAGCTCGAACCGTGCGTATGCGAACAGCCTCGGATCGGTATCTTTTCTATAGAAACTGCCACCGGGATATAGCCATATGAACGCCTTCGCGTAGGCTATACACATACAAACCAGAATCCCCACAGCTAGCTTGAGGAATGAGTTGTCAATTTAGTGATGGGTATATCGAAAGGTACAAGCTGACCATCGTAGGATAGGCATCCGAAATAGTCTTGCACCAATTCTTGCTTCGTGTGCTGTAACCAAAACCGACACTGATCAGAGAGTCCACACAGATCCGCACTTTGTTACCGCCAGACATTCCTGCTCTTTACAAATCCCAGTTTTTCCTATGGTGCGCCATCCTGCACCGAATCTCCCGTCGGTGACCGCTTTGCTGCCTCTCACTATTCGTACAAATCATCATCAGATCGGTGACCTTGCAGATCAGATTTAGCAAGTCGATCCGCATATCAAGTGAGTTTCTCCCTACGCCAGCAATATCACGATTTTATACTCCAGATTCGATTGAGCCTGCACGCCCAGACTGACCAGTGAAATTGCCCCAGATTGATATACCAACTTCGTGCCAACGTCAACCCACATTCACAAGTCAAAGTCGCTCCAATTCCAACGCCAAATTTCGCCATAATGAATTGTCGAACTTGCTGCGTCAATTCTACCGCCATGGTTGCACCCACTGCCAACTTACAACTACCGGCCCATGACCGAATACAGGAGGAGGTACGACAGTATACAAACGCACGCGTGCTGATCGACATACGGACAATGGTCAAGGCGTACAGTAGCGTATGGATATGCTACTGACTGGTTCTCGAAAGTCCACGGTCTATGCCGCATGCCGCATGCCGACATATGACCATGCCCCCTACGGATACGGCATGGACGCAAGATCAAGAAGCTATACCATTATATGTATCAGGTTTCAAGCATCATCCATCTCCATACTTGGGTAGATAATCAACCAGTTATTACCGAAGGCATAATATCATGGACAATACTTAGGTAGCACAAAGACCACATTGGACTAGAATGCCGCCAGCATGTGTTATTCGGTGCATGAGAGTAGTACGTATACCGAATGAATTTTGAAACTACTTGGAATATCGCTCTGTGCAGTTGATATGCTGTTCAGTCGGACGGTTGCAAGATTACAGCTAGCATAATATAACACAGCGTGAGGAAAATATAGGGATGCTGAATTTACCAAGCATGCTAGAAACCGAGGCGAACCCCCAGCCGGACTGATTCATTACTCTGAGTCTTGTAAGTTAATGATAACGTTTACTTTATAGATATAGTGTAGGCAATAGAAAGCGCATATTCATCCAGCACGTAGGTAACTTGGTTCTCGTATTAGCCCATGTAAAATCCATACAGTTAGAACAGTTCCGTCCACCATAGGTAGATCATTAATTAGCCTGACGGGGCGTCGAAGTACACAGCCAGTCATCCATGACTGGTTTCTGTCAGCCGTCCAAACCTCGATCATTCTCGGAGTGTAGGCTGTTAGAGCGCACATATTGTAATAGAGAATATGAAAGTAGTTGGGACAGGTCAGAAGTTGAAACAAGTCAGATATCCTATGGACCAAAGTATCGATGAAGATGTTATCTGGACTGCTAGACTGTTTGCTCAGTCACTTCCACTGGCTTGGTAGTTGGGTCTCTAAGCCAAAACATCGAGGTACTTGCAAAACTTGACAGGCCACGGCTTACGCCCAACCGTGGACCTGTTTTCGTTTGTTTGGTGGTGAATATCACTGAGTAGATGGAGTATAAGTTCCCGATCTCGCAGAAACTCGCCTTCGTCTTTGCGTGCATCCATGGAGAGTGACTTTGGGGAAATGTGGAAAACATGGAGATCAAAATGGAAAATCAACAGATGTAGCTCTGTCTTGATAAAAGATAGGAAGTTAACCCACACCCCAGTAGTGATTTTAATGCGGTGAAGACTGATCACCCTGATAGTTTCCTTGCATTGTTCCAATATGGCAAGGAGGCTTATTGACGAGATGTACACACCAGACAAGTCCAAGCATCTGAGCTGGAGAGGCTGTTTCACTTCAATCTCAGGATAGTCTATAGCTGTCGTGCTTGAAAGCAATCTAAGGGAGGAAAGGCCGGGGTTTCTCTCCATGAGAATGTCCACATTTTTTAGTTTGCCGCCATTTCTCCCATCGAAGACGACATGTCGAAGTTCTGGCATCAATTTCTCACCCGTTGATGTTGTTGTTGAGTTAACAAGTAACTGGTGCAAGAATTCAGTACACCACACAGGTATCCTGAGGGCTTTGATCTTCTTGAGGGGCGACTTGGCCAGTAACATAAAGAAGTTCTCGGCCAAGGTCTCCAACGATCTAGTGAGGGTAGCTTCGATACGAACGATGATGCTGTCGAGCTCAGAAAACTCGGCCATGATAGACGAAAAAGAGCGGATCGTCTTATCTGATGCCTTGATATTTTCTCCATTAGCTGCCTCTGTGCAGCCTTGGACGTCATAGGTGTTTTCTTTATCCACGAGATTGAACTCTATAACACGAACAAATGGCGCCCACAGACTGCAAGATAATGCCTTGAGTCTGGGGTCAATACTCAGTTCGTGACCCATGCGTACAGACCAGTGGCGAAAGACCAGCCTCGATGCGCTGCAATAGAAAGCTTTGCTGACCCAACAGAGCATGGCCAAGGCCTCCAGACCTCCACTACTATACACAGTGATGCGTGGATATTGCCATAGAGTCCGGTCAAGGTCGTGTGGGTCCTCAGGATCAGATAACTCATACGGAGCCACAACGTGGGAGACAATATGCATATATAAAATCAGTGGGCAATTAATATAGAAGCATTAGTCACAGTACACGTACATTGTCCACAATTTCGAGGGGAAGTTGGTCCATACTCGGAGAATGAGGTGAATGTGGAAAGATCCCTATCATAAGTTAGCACATTCACACTGTCTTGTTTTGTTATTCATAAAGAGGGGACTATTTGAAATTCATATACATCAAGCCTAGAGCTGAATAACATTGAACTTGAAACAGTTGTGAAGATAATTTCAAACCACACTAAACAAAGTACTAGAACAATAGAAACAACAAAGGCATAGAGAGTGGATATTTCAATATAAGCAACAAGTTTCTATAAAATTTAACCAGGATGAGGGGTAACTTACAGAACCTAGGCGTTGATAGTGGAGGAAGAGATAAAGAAAAGTGTGAACTGGCCAGGCCAATGTTCTAATATTGGGTAGTTGTCGGTACACTAACGCTCTCTACACATACTGCTTCTTGCAGCTGCGTAGTACGTTACTGGATACGCTTGCTAGTCAAAATTGGGGTAAATCGAGGTCTGAGTTCTCAAACTAGCTGCTGTGAGAATTGACAGCTAGTTATACACAAATCCTGCGCCGCTAGGTAAGCGAGAAGCGGTGCCTATTTGGTCCAAATAGCAAGCTATTCGGAACGGTAATTTCCAGCAACAAAGAACTCAAGGTGGTGGTTGCTTTGGGCCTTCGCCGCGCTCCGCACCGCGCACTGGTTGCTGCCTGAGGCATCAGCTCATTGCTGTCACTGGCGTTCCAACAGTAGTAGTTAGGACTGAGAATAGTCGCAAGGCCATGCATGGATATCTTGTTGAAGGGCCTGCCTTAGTCGCTGCCTTCATCTTTGGACAACGGCAGTCATATGTAGCGCTGGCGACTTCACGCACAAAGGCGCTCTTGAGGTATTTCTCCTTTTCTCTTTCTTAGGTATCACTGGTTAGCATCATCAATATGAGCCATCACCTAGCCAGGCTCATAATATGTTGAAGGGAAGTCCCTTAATAGACCGATATTAATCAGTCCTTTCCTGGAGCCTCCAGATCAACATAATATACCTTTATGAGAACCACGAAGTATAAGTTTTAACCCAATGCCTTGAGTTCCATTTGCCATGATTAACCAAAAGAGACTGATTCTATTTCCACAACTGGGATCTTCGAATAGGGGGATTTCTACAAAGCTGTGTTGTAAGGGCATTGCCTACAGCTGGGTGGCAGTTCTTACCCGATCATCCCCCCGTGATTCGGAAATGTTATTTTGTAGTAACACTCCTATATTATAAAAGCATTGACATGTCATAGTGCTACGACAACCGATTGTGACATGAAAAACCTTGGCAATAGCAGGGTGATATTGGATCTAGTAGAGATAGGACGGGACTGTCTGATATGATGCTGACTGTCCAGATGTCGTACTTACTACCAGTGCCCATGCCTTCAGGTCTATGAACAGTTCCATTATCTCCTTCGGCATCAGAACGATAGTCATTGTCATCATACACTTTATTGACAAATTGTCCTTCCTCTTCAAAAGCGTTACCAGTATGTTGGTCTGGAAACCAACCGTCAGGAGGGATTTAGCCACTGTCATTAGATTGACTCGATTGAGCAAGCCTCCTAAGATTCGCCCTCATCCCATTATTTTTAAGTCAAGCATATGCATTTCAAAACAGAACCTACGTTCCATCCACTGGTCTTGGGGAACCAATAGCAGTTGCCATGACTCATGATTAGTATTGCCAACATACTCCTTGCCTTTTTTGGTGATGATATATCAATTTTTGAAACAAAAATCTCTATCTGCACATCGGCTGCAAGACTATAAGTCAGTCACTGCCTGGCGCCGTCAGCTGGTGTGTATATATCTTGACCGCCCGCAGTCGATAGGACATATTCGACTTCTCGGCTATGTAGCAAGTGTTCGCCTTGTATGTCAAAATTTCCGAGGCGGAGTTTGAATTTCTCTACATGATGTAGCTCATTCAGGTAGTCTTCAATCATCCGGTGGCATCAATCGACCTCATAGTTCAAGTATGTGCCCACGGTGGGTTATAGATGGGCATGTTAACGGGTTGTCTCAAGTACACGTCTAAGCAAAATATGCATATGGGGTGTCACGACCTCAATTCGCTTTAGATTTCCGCATTCGGGGCGTCCTTCAACTGATGCGTTTCAGAGAAAGGTCGTAACCTTAAGGTCATCGACCCGCTGGCATTTCAGTGCAAAGCAGCCAAAAGGACTATATTATGAACCCTCTCCTAGTTGTGGAAACTTCTGCTGTCAAAACCTCTGTCAAGCATACGCTGCAGCTCACTGAGCATGATTTATCGCATCGGCCTCGGACGCGTGAAAGTATAACGATACGTAGAAATCTCTTGAAATGAGTATCCCTGTGACATGCCGCCTCATATCACAAACGGGTCCGGTAAAAGTGCCGTCGTAGCCGTGACACCCCAGCAATGGGGTATGATAAGCTCAGGTCGGTCTGGCTCCTCGCGGTGTAGAGACGGCGTACGTAGGGCACGATGCGTAGAGATGTGCGTGTTTCGGTAGTATTCAGTGTTGCTTCTCTGGATCTAGAATCTGTAAAAACATTGTCAAATGTTAGGAAATCTTCCTCCCATTGATGTACGGCGAATCTACATCCAGGAACTATGTCCAAGCCTGAATATAAGATGAATGGAAGTTTTGGATAATTCCAACATCAAACCTTGGATAAAACTCAACTGGTATGGCTTACAGATCGGATTCCATATTTCTCAGACCTTGGTTTATTTATCGAATCTGATTGTGTAAAAGTTTGCATCATCCAGTTGCCCTTACATCTTATGCAGCTAATGCGGACAAGTCCTGGCTACCGTATTTCGATAAATCCTTGATATATTCGTTAAGGCGTCGTTGTGTATGGCTAAATGATAGCTATCTCTAGTCAACGGACACCAGTTTCACAGATGGACTATCACCGGTGACGTCGAGCCAGGTAGAAATATGGCAATTTTTAGTGGGGATCCCTCTAAATGTCTGATTTTGCATGGTCCTTGCTTGAAAATGCTGTAACCCATTTATGAAGACCGACATGATGGGGGGATGGCAGATATCCGGCTCTTTTTTCAACGTGGAGAAGTGTTATTGTGAGAAGGGTTCGGGCCGAAAATTTTGGTACCCATCGTCACGACTGCAAACACGATCAAGCAACAATGTTTTAGGGTCGAACTTGTGGGCGCTTGTCAGTAGCCGTCTATAAAGATTGGAAATAGACTCACCTTGAGCTTTCCAACTTGGCGAGAATCAGACGAGACAGATGGGAAATCTGTGACATTTCGAGCGGGTAGATAGAAAAAATCAGTCACAAGCGAATAAAAAAAAAGAGACCATCTACTGAGGCTCATAAGGGAGGGAATTTTTCTAATTCGTACGAGTGCGTATAGCGGAGCCGGTAGCTTTTTCACAATCAACCACCGAATCATCCGAGCTGTATGACTATTCAAACGGGAAGACATATATTACGATGAAGACGCATAACTGAATCGAAGACAAGACTAATATTCAGATTGCATTGATAACATACTTTTCGTAGTCAAATTGACCGCCGCCTTGCTTCCGGAAACCTTTCGAGTCGATGAATTGTTCCGAAGGCTTAAGTATCAGTCGAGAAACTGGGACGGTCGGCTGGGAGACATACAATCTGTCGATAGGGTCATTAAGCTTCCTGGAGGTAGCTATTTAAAGCCCAACATTTTGCGATCCAGGGCTGCAATGCAATAACTCTTGTAGATTGGGTATCCCCGTGCAATGAGTTGTGGTGAGATCTTCTAGATTTCGTACTATATCACTTCGTATCGTGTTGGATTCCACTGTACTAAACAGATGCGCTTACTCTCTAGTACAGAGAGAACCGCTTACATTCAAACATATCGATCCGTGCAACCTAACGATATTAAGGAAATTCCAGGTACGTATGAGCGGGAAAGACTAAGCCGATGCTTCATCTAGCACAGGTAATACATCTCCTGTTATAGCTCATCTCGTCTTGGTAGTAATGTAGAGATTTTACTCTGACGGGCTGAAAGACTCATCAGTGATCACCCCATGAGTCATTTGTTTGATGTGTTATTTGGACGTCCTGATTAGCTTAAAGCTAGGATCACCAGTCGTTTCTGATCAATTAACTTTTAAGACGTCAACTTACTCACATCTAAACCATCCACCTATTACACTCTGGGCAAAATTCGAAAATGATCTAGACCTAATCGATCCGGGCCGGACGCATGAACCAGCAGACCTTGATTAATTAGGAACAGGGTCCTCACAAGATGTCCTGGGCGTAAATCCTTCGATCCTAGAGAGTGGTGTCTTTCCGCATGGACAGCGAAGGACTAGGTACATCGGGAGAGCGTGGACAATGGGACTGGTCACGACTCACGAGCTTGAGAATGGCATTCTTTTTAGCAAAAATGAACACTACAGTCAAATGGTTGATTGCATACTTCGCTTGTTATTTCCTCTGTAGTGGCGCTACACGAAATCTGATTCTCGACTTTTCCGCAGTAGCAGTGGACGTCGACTTTCTCTTCGCAAGATCCGCAAAGTTCTTCATGACAAGGTCGTGGACAAGTGTGTTTACCATAGGGAAGCAAGTCACCACAGATCTCCCCACAACTCCAACCATGCGTGTAATCCGTATCGGGACATCGCTTCGTCGTTGGACTCTTTCCGCAGAAACATGTGTTATGATTCGCTGAAAGGCTCAAATTACAGATCACATGGCCCGGCAGATCCGTAGATCCGTCAGCCAATATTTAAGCTTGTTGTCCATTACCTGAACTCTGTGACTACGATCGGCTGAAAATTACCCAACTGCGCACGTGGCCTCAACTTCAGTCTCGCTTAATATCGGTCCCTTGCTCTACAGCTGCTATTTGGTAAGTATCAGGACAAAGACGTTCCCAATCTCATCATTCATTTTGTTATACTCGAAATAGATCCCAAAGAACAATGATTGAAAGACTGAAACGCAAATGGAGCCACCGACACTGTCTCGGACCCCTCAACCCCGGCCGGACATTGGGTCTCAAGAACGTGGTGTTCTACAACCTGCCACGATCCTTACTAAAAACCACACTCGAAGCCACAGTGAAAGCAGTGAATCAATATTTCCGCACAAACACCAATCACAAGCCAGCGCTTTTGTGGAGAAAGAGCACACCTCAATCGTGTATTGGCTCATGATGGCCTACTTCTTGGGATTCACCGTTCGGCCATACAGCCTAGTAATCATCAAGAGCCTAGCGAGGCCTGCTCACGACGAACGCAGTCAACAAGCGAATTTGAAGTAAACAGAGAACCCGACTCTACACCCATCAAAGAACCACAAGGTCCACAACGAATGCACCAGATGCCCCAGCTCCAGCGTCAGACCTGCCAAGCCTTTTAGATAAAATATATACCGGCCGATCAGGAGAAGATGCGAGCACAGGTTCCCCATTGCGCCTTCGCGTCGCATGGCTACATCCGTAGTGAACGGGCAAAACCCGACAACGAGCGCAGTTTGTTCCAGCACGTTTCACACGCCGAGTATACACTGGATTGTAAACGCAACACTCCAGACCCTCTCGCTGACATCGAGTACATTTCTTATCACCAAGCAACTGCATCCCAATGTCGGTCTCCATCATCCGCCCAACATGACTGATTATATTGCGATTCTTGGGATTGCTCTTCGCCCATGCATACCACCATTTGCCGACCGCGGTCGGCACATAGTCTGGACCAAGCTTCTGTCCGTTCAAAGGCCAGACTGTCGGGATACGGGGCTGGTCAGCCACTTCGGGTCGAGCAAACGCCACCTCAACCTGGGTAGGGAGGGCCGTTGGGCTTGCAAGGATAGGCGATCGAGATGGGGGAGAAAACAAAACAACTGGGGTTGATCTTCACTCGAATGTCAGCACTAGCCAATGTCTATTATTTGGTTGGACGACTTACTGGCCAGTTGGATGAGGAATAACTGGTTCCATAAAGCCAGTATCCAGTGCAGGAGCCTCTTCGACATCATCGTCGACGTCAAGCGGAACCGTCGAGTCGGTGACTCCCTGCGCCACGGCAAGGTCATACAGCAGGTCAAGTTGCTGGACCTCTGATGGTGGCTCATTGTTGTTGGGTATTTCTACCGTATCGACTTGTACCTCTTGGTGAGGAGGGCGAGAAGGCGACACCGGGGGCAACTACGGAGGACTGAGGTCTGTTAGCACGGCTTCTTAGATCGATCTCGTCAAGGAAAAAACGATCTTCACATACAGTAGGGGAGCCCGTACACGCCCTGATCTTAACTGGCGGTATGGAATGCGCCATGCAGCAGCAAGCATATGGCTCTCATTGTGAAGAATGACTGGGGGGGAAGCAAGGACGCGAATTGCTGGAGGAGTCATTTTGAATATGTGATTTGTGATATGAAAGGGGGAAAGTGTTGAGCCAGAGGGTGAGGAGGATATCAACAACCAGATTATCAAACAATGCGAACATCTATTTAAACTAACGAGTCTGATTGGGTGAATCCTCGATCGCTATTTCTTTTGCAAAAGCCCTAAAGGGTTTTCTGAGCATCTCTGTCTCACTATACCCAACCGTTAGCCTCCTTATTGGCTGAATCCTGGAGCTTTTCGTTTGGTTTGCATTATTTGCATCTCTAACCTCGACTACGTTTTGTTATAGAGGCCTCGATTGGCTGAACGTTTGTTTGTTGTGCGAGGCTTTTCCGGACATCTCCGTCTTAACTACCCTACCTTCCTTCCTCCTTATTGGCTGAATCCCCGTTTGTCGTTCGTTTGGAGGCTCTTTAGGGACATCTCCGCTACCTCCCTCCCCTCATCCTCCTGATTGGCTGAATCCCCATTTGTCGTGCTTGTTTGGAGGCTCTTGAGGCTTTTCTGGACATCTCCGTCTAACTACCCTACCCCCCTTCCTCCTGATTGGCTGAATCCCCGTTTGTCGTTCGTTTGGAGGCTCCTGAGGGACATCTCCCTAACTACCCTACACCCCTTCCTCCTAATTGGCTGAATCTCCATTTGTCGCTCGTTTGGAGGCTCTTCGAGGCTGTTTTGGACTCCGACTAGGCTCGCCCACAGCCTCATGATTGGCTGAAACCCTGATCATTTGTTCATCTCTTGATTACAAAATCTGATATCATGCAGTGCAAAAGGACGGTAAGGGATCCCAACACCAAGGCATTCGTCTAGAATATTTGCACCATGAATTTCGCATATTGGGAACAGCTTCACAACAGGCTTGCTCGGCAGTTTCTATATACGCGTTCCTTCACCAATCTCTGTACCTGTTAGACGCTTCTCTCAGGTCTCATTATGTCGTTGACTATCGCTAGAGGTTATATATCCTACAATAATTTCCTATTCAGCTAAGTGGAGCCTCCGGACTACTAATGATTGTTACTGGTTACTACTTTACTCAGCAATGTGATTTGTCGCTAATACAATCTAGTTCGCGTACTACGTATAGCGGCACTAGCGACAAAAGCGCGTAGTGCTGAGCCCCTTTCCATCTTCTCGCTCAGCTGAGAATCCAGAAAAATTCTTCTTCCTTTTCTCTCTTCGTCTAGATTCCTACTATCAATTGCCGCACTTGACACATTGCCTGCCACGATGGTTGACCATTGGTTCTGCCAAGAGAAGCCAGGCTTCCTCCATCGGGAGGACTATCACAACTTTGTTGCACGTCCACATTGAGGATTAGCGAACCCGGTTGCATCCGCTCTTGTATATTCCCAGTCCCAGACACCAGCGTCTAGAAGCATCCGGTTTGGCTCCGCACTTCTTGCGTTTAGTACTGCCCATCGCCATGCTATCGTGTGGAACAGGAGTCAACAGCTAACCCTTCGTCCGAATCTAGGAGCTACTCAACATGAGAGTCGACCACGCCCGGAGACTTCTTCCATTCGGCCTACTAGTCCTCCCCCGCCTCCGGCGCCCGAGTTCATTGACATTGCTGGTCACTTACTAGTTCAAGGCGAGAATAACAGATAGAGGGTCGAAGGTAAGATTGTAGTCACTGCTAAGCAGCATTGTGTTCCTCTAACTATTACTTTGCTAGTCTCCATATTCGTCAAACTACTACGTGACGCTGGCCCCTTCGACAATACGCAAGGGTTTATAATGTATCTGGCGCAGAGATTCAGCGTCCTCAAAAGTTTCATGGATCGGAGGGATGTGAACAGCGAAGGGAGACTCGCCCACGACAAACAACAGGCTACCCATATTCCGATATATTCTAAAGATGGTATTTGGACGAGGAGAACTACAATTCAAATCATGGAAGCATTCCCAACAGAGACTATGAGAGGTATATTCAGGCGTGTCATGTACTTTGCTTTCTCATACCAAGACACGGATTCAGTCCCTCAGGTGGTTGACGAGGGGGATTCGAGTCGGAGCAAAGGGAAACGGACCCCACCGAGTCTGTTCAAAGACAGAGTAAGAAGTCGCGCCATTCACATTTATTCAACTTCTCGGATGACGGCAGAGACGATGGGGACTATGATTATGACATCTACGATTTTGATCATCCTAGTGACCACGATGATCTTGATACTGAACCCGACCTTGATGATGACAGTGCGTCTCTGGAATGTGTGAATACATTAGTGAATGAGGCCAAGCCGAAGTGCAAAAATCAGTCACTACAGGGTATTAGTAAATCCTCTGGGACGTCCAGACCTGGTAGAGGCAATGAACTTACTGTAAGACGCCCTGTTGAAGCCCTATCTCTATCCCGTAGTACACCATCTCAGCCGGCTCATACCGGGCCTTCGGGGCGCTCTTCTAGTTGCATGCCACCATCGATTGAAGGCTTTCCACGCGCCTCTGGGCTATCGGCATCCAAATATTTTAGCATCAAATATCTATGCTTTCTTACTGGCACAATCTCCCAATCGAGCAATCAAGATTGCTATTTTATTATTAGCTATTAGAAACCCTCCAGCGCGTTCCTAAATGAATAAAATCTCGAGCTCGCGTTAAAGACTTTTTGCTCCTCCCATCGCCAACATCTTCAAGAACTGTGAGTTCTTGCTCCCCCATCTACGTGATATCATGATCTACAGTTTACTAACAAATAATACCTGCATAGAAAAATGATAGAATGGCTCAGCAATACGATCCCCACGCGGGCCTTGTGCCCATGCCCGATGTCTTTGCTGTGTGCCAAAGATCAGGCACACCACGTACATGCCACAACGCTTTGGCGTTGGCACCTCATATCCTTATAATATGAGATGATTATACTGACTTATTATAGCCTCGTCCATCTTCTGGGCTCGCGCCGCTTCCTGCGGCCACTCCTTGTGTGGTATGGGATCGTCCATACCCGGCTGACCCTGGCGAAGTAGTGTGGTTCCAAGGACCCTTCGTCGAACTCCCAAACCCTCATTACATTGTAGGTCGGGGACTGCACTCGCGCCTATGGTCGTCCCGGGACTGTCGCCGTGGAGAGGATCACAACCTCTTAGGTCTCGTGAACGCTACTGGATTCACGAGACATGCATGCGTTCAGTGGATCTAGCCTACTGCGCAAGCGTGGGACAGTTGGCTATACGTAAACAATTTCGTCAGGGTATATTGGTTGCTCAAGCGGGTCGCCAGCCTCCTGTTGGCCAGAAATGCAGTGAATGCAGAGAACCAAGTCCATTGAAACCATTGAGTGTCTGCATCAGTGGCAGTATTATGCAGAAGTGCAACAATTATCTATGCCCCGGTCATGCAAATTGCTCACTTAAGCCACAACGTTAGCATGCAGTCCTGCCTTCTCCCCGCCAGAGTCGTGCCTAGTACCCGGATTAGTGATTTTTCGTTCGATTATGTTGGGCTTCGGCCCTGGAGTTTACCTAGGTACTGAGTTGTCTGCACATGTGGTTGTGCGTCGGCCTCAATATTTTATGTTGGAGTATGGGATTTCTGCGCGGGAGTTAGGGGGCTGTTTCCGTTGTGTTTTCTTTCTTTATTTTTAAAATGATAATATGAATATCCTTCCTCTACAATGTCCACATTACATCAAGTATTCGGATCTAGTAGTCATCGACTCATGGTGGCATATAGCTCCGTCACATATTCGTCACTCAACGATCGATTGATCTTATGCTTACTGTAAAGATGTCTCAAGTTGACTCCATTTCCTATTCCTGTTCAATATATCGCAGGCTGAACTGTTATATATATGGTATATTAGTGCTATGAATGTCTTGTACTATTGATCTATCTCAATAGCCGAAAGTCAGACAATTAGAAATTTGGAAATTTGAAGATTCAGCCAGTCAGATTGGACAAGGACTCGCCTTTTAATGGCCAGGTCTCGAACGAGTCGAATAACTGGATATTTGAAGATTCAGCCAGTTAGATCGCACGAGGGCTTGCCATCTTTGACAGCCGGGTCTCGAACACTCGATATTTGAAGACCCAGCCACTCAGAGCAAATGAGGCCTTGCAATTTCTCTATAGCCACATAGAGGCCCCAAATGGCTGGGTTTTTGGAGATTCGGCCAGTAAGGACGTTCAATGTTACTGAACGCAACGCGGCCTTGCGCTTTTGATAGCCACGTTTACGATTCCGTAGAACTGGATTTTTAAAGATCCAGCCATACAGTAATAGAGGTGATAATAGGGCGTACCTAATAGGGTTTAAATATTTTAGATAACTTCTATCTTGTACTAGCAGGCGAAGTACTCAAGTGCTGCGTCTTGGTCTTCCATTACAAGATCATCCTTCGCAAATCAATATTGCATCACCAATTCTCATTGTATCGTCTTTTACCGTTGCGCCATTAATCATCTATCGTGCGTCGTCAATACAATTGCCTCATCATTCCCGGCATGTTATCGTCACTTCTAATTGCGTTATTGATTGTTTCGTTTATTGCATCATGATTGGCAATCTTCGTTGATATGGCTGGCCTGTTCGCATCGGCCCAGGATAGAGTATAAATATCTTCCATCGCTCTCTATTATCACCAGATCGTCCACGATCACCATGCCCAGCATACTCGGGACGCTGAAATTTACTTTTAGGGCCATGCCTGACTTGCTCAGCATCTTGGTTCCCGTTCTCACCAAGGTCCTGCAGGCATTGAGCCTCGTCAATGATATCCCCGTCACTATCAAGAGTATCGTCACCTTGTCAAGGCTCTAAGAGAGGAAACACCGAATGGAGAGGTCGAGTAAGTGTAGGGATAATCCAATGTCCAGAGTCAACATATTACCGAATACGGTTAGGGAGTGTGGGTGTTTGGTTACCCTGTCCGGTATGCGTAATCGGCCTTTCAGCCAATCATATTCTCCACTCGGACATATTTAAGTCAGCCTAAAAGGTTTCCAGCCCATCAGGCTACTGCGTCTTTTACAGATAGCCGCTGCAGGTAATCTTTGTAAAAATACAGTTTTGTCCGTTATAATGGCCCGTAGGTGGGCCAACGAGTATAGTCAACAGATCAAAGCGGCGTCCCAGACCTGCCAGACCGGACGCTAGGTCTGATCAGAAAGAAACCTGGTCAATTCTGTGAATGGCCTCCTTGCGATTGATTCCACGCGGGGACAGTCAGCGGCAGAGTTGTTTCGACCTGGGTGGTTGATACTGTGATATCTATTTGCTTTTTCCTTCTGATTTTTCTCGTGTACATACTGTTATCATCATGAAGCCGGCTGTTGATATGGTTTGACGAATAGCGTATATCTAAGTGACCCTTGCATTTCTACCCGTATTTGAGCGGGAAAGAAATGAAGGATGTAAATATATTTTCTCTGGTTGCGGGCGATACAATGTATAGGGAATCGCAGTTTCCACCCAGTCTGCTGAAAGCCAGGGTAATACACTGCAGCATAAGATGTAGAGGGAACTGCGCGGTGTTTTCTTGGGAAGTTGTCTCATGAGGAGCATCTAAAACGGTGAAGAGGCATGTATCGGGCACGCAGGGTTCGGAAATAGCTTCGAGAATATCCTGTCTAGTGGCGACTATCAGAGAGGCAGCTGGTCTCGGCACTTCGGTGGCCAATTGAGTCGTGGCGACCTTGATTGCTCGGAACACTAAGAGTAGAAAGATAAAAGCAATATGTACCGGGTAGGCAAGATTGATACATGGACATTTCGGATGCTGAGGACCGGTAATCCCGAAGTGGCATCTGTAGGTATACAAAGCCAAAGGTAACATAGATAAATGAACTGTTGCTATATGTGGGGAGCAGATATTAACAGCATATAATCCGATAGTTCGGATCATTGATGCTTTGCCGAACTAGGCCCGGATTATTCATTGCCCGTAGAAGGTTATCATCTGAAGTGGGTAGATTATCACTGTCAGAGGTGGGTTACTTCAGATCAGGGAATTTAACGATACAAGGCTTTTGTTTTCATTAGTATAACAAGTTGTGCACTTTTACATAACAGGTTTACTTCTGGATTGCACAACCCCTTCTCTGGATGGCCGCAAGATAGGGCTGTGTCTCCGTAAATCACGGTATAAAGAATAGAAGTCCTAGAGCAATCCATCTTTAATCCCAACTAGAACCACGACAAACCTCATCGTCATTGATCACAGTACCTATCGCGTCTAGGTCGGACTGCAATCATGCTGTCGGTTCCTGACTCTTGTCCTCCCGGGTAAACAATTCAACCGCTTCCACTTTCTTAGTGAAGAAACACAGACAACCTTCCTCCCCGGTGCATACACCTCTCTCGTCGATACCAAATCTACGCGCCATCTTGTCTAGCGCATTGTGAAAGGTCTCGTCATCAAAGACTGGTGTAATTTGGTTGTCGTTATTAAGCCAAGTAATATCGTAGGCCAAATGTAATTCCAACGATTTGCAGGCGCGGCTATAGAAATCTTTGAAACTCATGTGCTCCGACCATATGAGGTCTCCAGTAGTAGAGCTCTTGTCAGGTTCTGTCAATAAAATGGTATCCCCAGTCTCCCATCCGTGTATAACGCAGACCGTGGCCGACGGAAGAAAATAGACACCCCTTAATTCATGTTGACTTGGTGTGCCGGTTCCGATTTCGTGTGGGACTGTACGGATTTTCTGTTTCCAGTTGCTTTTCGGTAATTGCTGTGACTTTTGAGCTGATATCCACGAACCCTGCCATAAGCTATCGAACTCCTCATTTCTGACACCTGGTGTCTCGTAATGATCTGTGTATATCTGTTGTGGCAACGGGGGACTGGATAGGGCGGAGCTGGAATTATGGCCGTTTGGTGACTTTCCATGTGCGAACCGAAAAGTGCTCTCGTCAACACCCTGAAATGTCCATACTGGGCCGCCTGGGACGTCTAGGTGGATATTAAGAAGTTTCGGCTTAGACACTCCCTTGCTAGCACAGTTCATCAAGTTCACATCGTGTCTTTTTGCCGTAGGCGAATGACGATCAACCGCCATGCTTGGGCCTTTCGTCTTATGGCTTCAAATTATTTGAAGTTCCCGAAGCATGAACCGTGGTAGGATTGGTGGCGAGACTTGATAGTGTGTTGTTTGACGGAAAACATTGAGGGTCACGCAGAGAGGTGCGAATCTGTACGTAGACTCGTACGTGCCGAAATAAGATGAAGGAAGCGAATGAAATGGATTGTGAAAAGTAGAAAACAAAAACAAATGCTGATCGAGCACTTGACGGGCGAGGCGAGAGAGGTAGATGAAAGATATCAGCAAAACAGAGAATAAGACAGGAAGAAGTTGATAGACGCGCAGAAGGCGGTGAGAGTACAAATACAAAATCGTAATGTTGTTTTCTTAAGAAGAAGTTACGAATCGTGCATTGTTTAGGCACCACTGTATAGATATTCAAGCGCCATAATCAGACCTCGTGCATTGGTCAGGATCAATCGTATAGAGATACTTTAAGTGTATGATCCAGGGGTATGTATTACAAAATATTTTGGCCACCACGGGAAATTTTGAAACGTGTCAAAGGATATGAAACTGCATATCCAAAAGCGAAGAACTGCTTGGTATTTTGGATAAGCCAAGACTCGCCAGGTACAACAGGCCAGAGTTGCTCTTTGATGATTGGGATTTCTGGTCAGCAGTCTTTGATTGCATAGTCAGTAAAAAGTCGTAAGCCCGAAATGGAGAATAAATACTGTTAAAAAGCGACGCCCCTTTATGGATCTCTCCACAGCGTGCTGGTTATACTCAGTACGGATTAACAACCGTATTGGATGCACCCATCGTTCATTAACTTTGGAACGGTGCCTACTTATATTGTTGATCTTCAAGTCCGATAAATGTAGCTTCAAGCCTTGTACGAATAGGACCCATCAAAAAAAAAAGTGAGCGTTGACCGATAGGAATGGATACATTTCCGTTGTGATTCCTGTTGCCACGGATAAAAATACCACTTGTACCCGAGTAACGCAAAGTTCCGAAGACGAGGTTGACGAGAGAGATGAACTCCAACGACGATACTACCAAGCTACACCAACTTTTCAATACACCAAGTTGATTTTCTTGCAACAAAAGTGGCCGGGAACGGCGACAAGTACGCTGTCAAATTAAGCTCACTTGGCATGCAAGGGACAACGAGCGTCACGTCCCCACTGCGGATTGTGGAGTCGAAAATTCAAAAAGCTTCTCACTCCGGACTCCTCGTTCCTTTGGAATGTACGTAATAATATGGGGCCCCTTAGGACCAAAGATCTAGCATGTAGCCGAAGCTATCACTGGAGGCCAAGCAGTGTCTCACCAAATATGGTGGCTAAGAACTAACTGGCAATTCTACTTCGTACAGTACATATTGACTATCAAGAACCTGAGTTTGTGTGTTGCGGGGTTGCAGGGTTGCTCTGCCGATGCGCTAACCGCATTAAGATGGTGGGGTAGCACCGTTCACTGCCTCTCGGAAAGTATGATGAGCTAAACCGAATTGGGAGTAGGGATCGTGGAATTGACGAATATCCCAACGAAGAAATTTCGAGAATTGGCATCACATATCTACGTGTTATTGAAGAATACAGATCAACTTTATGGGCCATATCGAGAATGTTTTATGTCGCACTGTGCGCAGATTCCTTTGATATAATTTCCCTTAGTTAGTGTAAGGGGCAAAATTTGGTGGATCGTACGAGCGAGCTTGTACGATGAGTCTTGAGTAATCACGTCGCGTTGTAAGTGTCGGTACAGCAATTCTGTATATTGCGTACATTAGATGCGACATGCTACGATTCAGCTTGTTATTCTGATGGAGAAAGCGATGCTTATAGTGTACCAATGGAGGCGGATAAAGAATAGAAACGAAAGGAGCCAAAAGCCACAAACTAAAAATGTAAGAAAAAGAATTGCTACAAAGGGAAGACTCGAACGCAGACCTGCGGACGAGTAAGGTCAGATCTACCCATATCGTCCCGATGACACCATTAGTGTCGGTCTTAGCCTACAATGGAACGATGAACATTTACGAGAGACAGCGAGAGATGAGACAGAGAGGCCATAAATAAAAAGAAGGGGAAAAGAAATTAAGGAAAAAAAGAATCGAGATGCATCACTTCACTTAGGTGCCGGCCCAGCAATGGCCCTGTAGATGGGGCAAGGGTCGCAGGTATAGTGATTGGTAAGTTCAGACCCTGCGTCAGGGACTGTGTGGCAACTAACCGTTCGACTATCCGGGCATCTTTTGTTGGAGAGAAAAAGGATTTACATGCTTATATATCAAGTATTTGGTTCTCCTGCCAAGTCATTTCCTGTTTGTACGTCAGGTCCCAGCCCACACAGAGTCGTGGAGCTACACATAATCAACATCTCATTAGTCATTCATCAGGTTATGTGCCTGACTGGCTGTTCAAAGTTTTGTTTGACCGACGAATTTTGAACTCTGAACCTCGAGATATCCAATTCTGATATTGGAAAGCTTCTCGATCTCAAAGCTCCGACTTGAGAGCACTTTTTATTGTTATTCTACAATTTTTTCAACCGAAATCCGACATCGCTACATTACAGGCAACATGCCTGAGAACGGCGTCGACAGTCAAAATAACGAAAATGGTCAAAATGGTCGACAGAACCCTCCTCCTGTGGTAAATCAAGCTATAGAGATTCGAAAGCATGGTCAATTGATTACTCTTACACCTATCTCGGTCCTCACTGAAGCCGGTGATTATAATCGCTAGTATGAAGCTGTTCGCCGAGAGCTGCTTGGGAACGAGTTACTAGATCTTATCGACAAAAATATTCCACGACCTACTCATTACAAAATCTGGAAAAACCTGTCACTCACAGTGGCAGGATGGCTCTCAGTAACACTCGGCCATGATATCGGTGAAAAATTTCAAACTATTGCCGTGAATGTCGACTACGCTAACGACCTTGTTGATGCGATTGGCACCATTTGCAAAGGCAAAGCCGATTCACAAGCCGGTTGGCGTGCGTGGACGGATTTCAAGAACTGCCAACGCCATCAATATCCGACCTGGGAGCTTATATTCATGCTCTACGCGCAAAGCAGAGTGACGCGGAACGTGACGGATTTGGGGTTCATCCTTGCCAACTTATCATCACTTTATTTCACTCTATTGAGACCGACCTTCCTACTTGCGTTACACTCCAAATGGAGCAATACAAAACGTCAAATACAAGACGATGGATGACCTTTATCAGCTATGCTCCGAGGCGTTAGAGAAGTGTCAGGGAGTCAAATTGAGTATGGGCGACGCTGTCAACAATTTCAATCCGCCCACAACACGTACTCCGAAGCCCACAGAGCACATGGGAAATAGTGAGCGGATGGATCGTGACCCGGATACACCGAACGAAAAGAAGCCTCATGCTCCAAAGTCAGGAGTATCACTAGAAGAACACGTCCAGAAACTGAAAATTTTGGTGGACTTTATTGATCACTGCGGCTATTGTTACGAAAAATGACGCAAATGTGCAAAATGTTATTATCTATCAGACAATCCTCTAAGATGGTGGCTTCAAAAGCTAGAGATCTGGTCTTGGAAGGATAAAACACCGAAACCCAGAGAGACAAAGAATGACAAGGACACAGCGGCGACACCAGCAACAACATCAACGTCGCGTCTCTGGCACTTTCGAACAAGTCATTCATGCCGAATGTTTGTGATGCAGCTATTGATATCGAAACATTCGCCGAGGAGGCCGAAAAATTGACCAATGACGATATTGCACCCAAATCGAATGCGTTAGCAGTTGCTGAACCACACCGGAGAGTATTGTTTGCAAATATACCGCGGATACAGGTGCTGCAAATAGCATGGCAGGATATTTTGCGAATTGGGTTGATCTATATCGATGCAACGGTGACGAGGAGGCTTACACATACAAATGCAGCAATGGCCGCGAACCGAAGATCACGGTCTACGGCACCACACTCATACAATTCGGCAACGGTGGAGAAAGGCCAGTTGAGCTCCTAACTCGCACATACTACATTCCCGGTTAGAAATATAACTTGTGGGTTTGTGAACGTGCAAAAGATGAAAGCTGTGTATGGTATTGCAGCAAGGACTGCACCATTAGGCGCATGGATGACGACGCTGTCATTGGTGGCCATACTACTACTGTGGGAGGCGTCCCAATTCTCAATATTCCAACAGCCTTGAAGGAGCTACAATGTGGCGCTCTTGCTTTTTCTGCAGTATCCGGTGAGTTACAGCATCGTCGATTAGGCCACGCTAGTGACGTGATTCGCAATGGCACCGCTCATGCGTACGATCTCGAGATTATCAAAGAAAAGGTTGAATACTACGAGCCATGCAGACTTGGGAAAGCGAAACGCCTTGTGTCTCACGATCCGCTGCCCAAAGCGCTCAAAGCTGCACAAATCATCTACATCGACGTGCAACACATTACGCCTAGAGGTTTCAACGGATATAACTACTTGACCGCGTTTCTCGACGACAAAACACGCATGCCAAACGTCCGTTTCCACGCCACTGAAGGAGGGGCATCTGACAAGTGTATTAAATACTGCACTGAGTTCCAATATCGAACCGGCAATTGGCCGACACTCGTTGCAAAGGACCAGGGTCGCGAGTTCTTCAAATTCATAAAATGGGCGAAGGATAGCGAGACTAGTACCCAGTTTAGGGAATCGCCAGCGCGCACACCACAGCCGAATGGTCCTATCGAATGGTTATAATTTTATAGTGTTCAAATCGCCCTCGTGATAATGATTGATGCGGGTTTGCCTGAATATTTGTGGCCATTTGCTATCGAGACAGCGTGCTATATCGTGGCACATTTAGTCAAGCCGAAGCAAGAAAAGGCTCCGATTCAGCAATGGCGTGACCAGCTCGGAATCCCGAACCCAGTCCTAAATCTTGAACACCTGCGTGTATGGGGTTGTAGAGCCCACATGCACACCCCGGAGGAAGACCGCGTTAGATCTCGAAAGATGCTACCGAGGAGATTGGCCGACTTGTAGACTATATTGGCGATTATGGCCACGTCTACAAGATTTGGTGTCCCGCAACCGGAGACGTCAAGTTCTCTCGTGACTTTACCATTTTGTGAGGTCCTGAAGATGGCATGATTGATAAAATCGAGGATCCGACACCACCTACGACGAAGCTCGAGATGTCGAAGCTGCTTACGATCATTTCTCACAAAGAGCCCGTCGACGAGAGTCAGAGGAATCTAAAACGAATTATTGTCTCCGACCAGAATCCTACAATCGAGGATATCTTGAATGCTCAATCTTACCATTTTACAGAAAATGCCCACTTGCCTGGCTGAGCTGAGACTCTAAGTACCACACCAGAAAGTATCGCGGAGCAAGATCGTGAGAAGAATAATGAGGAAGAAGAATTCTTTGATGCGGACCAGGAGGGTGCGATTGATGCCACGACAAAGGAGAATCTCGAGGTTATATCAATCCAGCACTTCAGCCTTTTTTTCTTTTCTTCTTTTCTTCTTTTATAGATTTCGAACTTCTGAGGGTGAAGTCCTTTGGCTGTTTTTGTTCCTACCGGCATGGGACTGAAAAAGTAAGGGATGTCTAGTTCGAACTTTCTGAATGCCATTCCGAAGATCCTCGTTATCTATCCGACAAAATTGCGCTATGGAAAAAAAAGCAGCGATTGATACTCCGCAGGTGCCCTGGGGTGGATTCATGTGAAATCGCATGAATGAGTTGTCTGGAAGCGGTCAAATCCCTTGACCGTCGTACATAGAAATGATGAAGTGCTTAGGTTCGCGATACGTAAGAACAATATTGGATCACCAGATTGTGCAGAAAATTTCACTAGGGGCGAATCCATTGATGTAGGGAAGTACGTGAGTACGAGGGCTGTGGTGACTGACTAGGCTGTCATTCATACCAGACCTTTCTAGATCCAGATCACCCCTCGGCCCTAATCCCTAGCAAGGTTACGAATGCCCCATGGTATACCAATAGTAACCGACATGGAACCTTGAGTGCATATACAAAAAACGCCTACATGTATGCAGAGCGAGTTCTCTACCTTTCCTCTCTGATTGGTTACTTTTTTTGTTGACGAAGTCCCCCTCGCATCACTGTCAACCAATTTATCCTATTACTACAGCGATTCGACGAAAGTGCCAAGTGGGTCATTGTCATCTAAGCAGAGGAAATGATACGGAGTATAAAGTTGGTTGATGAAAGAATCAAATGCAGGCGGTGCTGGAATAAAGAGCAGCATAAAGGTTGCTTTTGACTAGTTAACAGACACTCTTTATCAAAAGAGATCAAGCCGGATCGGCCGAATGTGGCTAAAAAATGGAAACCTGGTCGAAGATCACAATTTGACTTCCTCACTAGCTTTACCCCAACAAAGACACTGCCTTTGAAGATAAATAAGTAATAAGTCCAAATATCCAGTTAGAAACGGGATTTGAATAAGCGGTACCTAAAGAAGACAAAGTTTGCAAGATTCCCAAAGCAGGGCTGAAAAGTGCCTATACACAAAGATTGCTGTCTTTACGCCTGACCTATGTATTGCTGGTGCAACCAACTAACTAGACCAAAAAGCAGCGCGCATACTAGATGATTTAGTATGGTATGATATAGACTAGTAATGAGGATCACGTGGAATGTAGCGAGGGAGTGGAACGATGTCTAATAGTAAGGCTGAGGAATCCAAAGTAGCTTGCGGATGGCCGTACGTATCAAAGAGCTAAAAGTTGAACCAGCCTTGGAATAATGAAACTCGACCGATCATCGGTTTCTATTTACTAGATCACTGTATTCAGCACCCGCAGAAAAGTACTCCGAACAAAAAGACAAACCCATGTTTGTTACACAAACTATCTCGCTATCCTGATTGACTGAATTTTTTCCTACTGAATAGAGGCGGTTCAAAGTGGCGGTAAGCGAACAGGGCTGCGTACCCAGGATCAGACAAGGTAACACTTCCGATCAACCGCGTCTTTGTAGCACTATCGAGATTTGCTGTTTCAAACCAGCAACTACTTATATTCCTATCTAGACATGCATGTGACGTTACCAAGCCAGATATCACTAGCCAAGCTTGCTGCGATCGGAAATCGGGCCACCTTTGGGTGGGGGGAATTCAAGCAAATATCTGTACCGAGAGTCGGTGATTACCGGTGAGAAGTGGCAAGATACGCCCTGAAAGCAGCTTCTTTGACCGCCTATACAAAGCCATCTCAACGAGGCCCGCAATCAAAGGTCACCGCCGGTCAGTCGGGCGTATGTCTCATAACATATAAATACAGCCCACCTCACCCCTCATCCTGCTCGATTTTTCTCCTCCATCGCACCCAAGCCTATGATTCTCTTCGTTTCTTGTCTATCCTGCTTGGGTTGGCACAAACATGAAACTTCTGCCTATCTTATGAGGACTGCCTGTCGCTTCAGCTGATTACATTCGCGCGTCTATGCCACCTTCTATGCGCGCAGCTTTCTGGTCTAGTTGGTAACCGCACTTCATGTTGCAACAAAATGGAAAATTCATCCATCTGGTGGAGTTGACGTTTTCGCTTTAATTGATGACGGTGAACTGCATGGCGACTGCAGCCTGCCGTTGGGACATGTCAAAATTTCAAGGTAAGTCATGGAAAGAAATCGAAAAATTAGTTGATGAGAGAACTGAAATGTCTAGGCTTGCAGTTTATCGGACCGTGGACAATCTCCCCCAACTTGGCATACATGCTATAGTCTACACTGGATAGTTGAAGCCCTGTTGATATCGAACACTGCACCGTCACAAAGACCGAAAGTGAACCCATCTGGGAACCGATTAGGAGGACGTGAGAAAATCGACCTCTTTGCAACCTAAAATTCTCCAAAACATACCCTTCTCCAGTGAGTACTCGGTTTCCAGGTTCTAGTTGCTTGTTCAGACCTAATACCATAAATTTTCAGCTAGCCTCTAGACTAACAATCCTACTATAGTCTGTTAAATCACGAGCGAAAGAAGCCCGAATCTCGGATCGGATCGGCACGGCGGTACAACAACTTATATCTTCATCATGATTGCCAGATGATAAACTTCCGCTCCCTCAGAAAGCGTGTTCGGCAGTCAGAATGGTATTACGCGTTATGCTCTGTGAGTCTTTTCTATTACACAAACTTTCATGCTGTCATTATCAGATTGGAATAGCTAATAGTCCTTCTTTTGAGGAATATAGAAACGCGTGCTCGTGCTGGCGAGAACCAAATACCTCCGTTGATTACAAATTTCGTTTCCATTCCGATTCCGCACACGTTACGCTCTTCCCGGGGATCCCAGGTTGCTGTTCATCCTTTTTCTTTCTCAATCAAATAGAAAAAAGATAGGCGACTACACACAAGACACAAGGGCTTCGAAGAGAGCCACGACTTGTCTCTCATGTCTGATAATCACGCCACTCGATTGCGATTTGACGCGTTTTTTGCCACAGCGTCTTCGATTGCAGCAAGCCTTTCGAACAAAAGAACCACTCCCGCGCAAGTGGTCACGGTCTTGGACGTCTACCGTTGTCTACCTGTGCTCTCCGGGCAGGGATCCCAAACATGAGCAGACGTTCTCACCATGAGTCTGGCCGGGTAAAGGCTTGCCTATTGCCCCTGGTTACTTGGATGATGAAAGCTGGCAAGGTAAGCATTCCGAAGTTTAATGAGCAATGTTGCTTAAGGAATCGACGTTGACAAGTTTTTGATCAAAGGCTGACTACCAGTAACTCACACAGTTTGGGGGATATAGCACCGTTTTTTCTTCAACCTATAATCAATGCCCCCGTCGGTGATTATTACTTGCCATTCCATTCGAATTCCCACGACGTTTGCCGTAAGTGTTTTTCACGTGGTCCAAGGATTTTCATTGACTCTAGCTGCTAACTCGCCATTTCCGGAGTATAGGATGAACGAGACTTCGAAAATACACGTTAACAACACAATCACGATGATATCATTGGAATGAAGGAAGTGACAACGACTGCAATGTTGCATACAGTATAACATATGTCTATACACCTCGACTACACTGCGAGCATCGGTTATTTTGTGCAAAGACAAGGACCCATTTGGGTATTTTAACACTTCGGAATATCGCAATATCTGGATATTTCGTCCTCCGCTCTCGCTCCAATACGACTACACACCACGCGATCCTCCCGTTGCTAGCTACGTCTTACAATACTAGATCATCTAGTATGAGCGCTATTTTTTGGGCTGGTTAGTTGTTCAAATAGACCGAACAAAAACTATGAAGCATTTATTGATGGACACAAACCAAAGTGGTCAACAAAGCTCAAGCCGTTTCGAAGACCCATCACCAAGCTTTCACCAATTTCTCGGAATACGTCGAGGAAAAGCAATGATCTACCTGGAACATCGATGATGTTGACAAAAGGGCGGCAAAGACGTGAATCCGCTTTCTCAACAGGCTCGAGTTTGCTCCATTTGTCCTGCCGTCAAGCCTCACTAGCCACCCCTCTGTCTACGAATTCCTCTTCCTGCGTCTATCTTTCTTAGCTCACCTCCTCTATCAGCTTTTTCGACCTCAACTTTGGACTCCAAGGTCTTCTCAACAAAGCTCCCCTTTCATTCGACTCTTCACCTGTACACAATTCGAATCGGCTACATCTCTCTTCGTTCTCACAGCTTCACCTCATCGTAACAAATGGTTGTCTGGTCTGATCGAGTGCACGTCAAGTGGTTCATTATGATCCTCCTGCAGGCCAGCCCCTATGTCTTAAGTGAGGTCTGGAAGAAGGTTGCCGAGATCATCGGACAAGATTTCACTGCTGAATCATGTCGGTAAGCTTTCCATTTGAATCCATCCACCTACGTCAGTTTCACCAGTTTGATGGTCCAATATTCTCCTGACGCGTCCTGTACTGTGACTATCTCTCTACAAACCTCCATCTTTTTTCAAATCGGTCGAACAATTGCTGACATATCCCTCTTTCTGTTTAGTGCAGCCAGAGGTACGCAAAACTGCCCGAGGCTCAAGGCACCGCTTCAGGTCCCGCGACTCCTAAGTCGGGCCGCAAGCGCAAGGACGATGTTGACAACGATGCAACCCCTTCCAAGTCTGATACCTACAACATTGAGTGCCAACGAAGACATTTTTATTTCTGTTTATAGAAGGGAGTGCTCGAAGTCGTTTGCCTGCCTTGACCAGCCACAAGTCTCTAGAGAGGGGTATAAATCAGGGACTTGAGCTTCACTTTACTTTCTTCTGTACACTCTCTTTATCCCCTATTATCACCTTACTCATGACTTCTCTTACTTCCTTTCTTCCTCGAGCTTACTTCAATCGTTCTCTTGGACCGTCTCAGTTGTTGGATATGCACGATATCTTGATCTAAAATCTAGACTGGCGTCAATCCCCAATTTCAACCACATTGACGCACAAAACATCGGATCCACACCTCCAAAAATGTCTACGCAGTGGGACGCCGCTAATAAGCGCTTGGTATGTTTTGCTACCCGGATCTTGATTTGCCAAGTACCCTCACTGACGACTACCTAGTAGCTCTTCCTGCAGATCCTGAAACTAGCAAAAATCACTGTTGATCATGAAAAAGGTCTGTGAAACGTGGCGTGAGTGTCTTCATAGTATTATTACACTCAAGATGTGCCTGCTAATATGATTCTTCTTATCAGAGATGAGAACGCAAATAAAATACGGACTCGCCATGCTCTATCAGAACATATCTTCAAACTGAAGAAGCTGGCTGAAGCCCCAATCTTATCGGCAATGGCAGTGCCACCGCTACCTCAACTCAGAAAACTTCTGGAATTAGTCTTGCTCCAGTGCCATTGGTTCGACTGCTAAATCCAAGCACAAGCGGAATGCCGCCAAGGGCTCCGATTCGGACAACGAGTTCAAACCCGTGAACAGCGTCCGTTTCAAGAAGGAAGCTCTTGATCTATTGCCCGAAGACACTCCTAGCAAGCACACGAGGAAGCTTACTCAGCATTTGAACATGACGGCCTATGCGGAAAGTGGCACGACAGCTGACGATGATAAGGTCCAACAGATTCGGCTCCGTTGATCTTATTATAACTGTAAGTTGGAAATCACTTCAGCTTTACACACAAAGCTCAGATAAATAACAGTGATCGGATTGCCCGTTGAAGTGGCAGACAATTAGGAACGGCAACAGACATCGCTTGTTCACAACCACACTACTCAGGAATCTCCCCCAAGAGGACACAATTGAGCCATGTCAGGAACAGTCTGTCTTCGGACATGTGGCGCCCCAAGAAGTTCAATGGTATGTCTAAATATAAAAACATAAACGCTTATAGCGCTTGGGATTTTTACTAATCAAATCTATTACTAGCCCTTGAGTTTCTGCCATCATCATCTCGCAAACGATCTACGACAGAGCACGAACCTCGTATGCCCACCTCTACCATGACGATTAAACCCGCATCTGTTTTGTACTACGATTCTTTCCTGGAGATGTTATATTCAGCACAGGGGTCATTCAATTTGACTTTGGAAGGCAACATCAACACCAAGACATGTACATGATACATGATCAACGTTCTTAGCGTTTCGTTTTCGTGCGGGGTTATCGAGTATGCGCGCAGCTTTTTGGTGTGGTTGGCTCCGGCATATACCTCGGTTGTTACTTCATACAGACGAGTACATATCTGGAATGCCGGCACAGTCATGGTATGTGAGGGATCCAACTAGACCAGAAAGCTGCGCCCGTACTACATGACCTGGTACGGTGGGATAGCGCCAAGTAAAGGGTTCATGTGGTCATGCCCAGTCTCCAAAGGATGTTGTTGACTACGGCAAGGGAACACGATGATAACTAGGTCACATGGTCTCATTGAGAAAGAGTATCAATGCTGCATTATCCTTTGCTCTTCTGGTTTGACTGAGGTGTGATGTGACGGCTGGACGTGCAGCTATTCGGAAGCGAGTGCAACTTCACCAATTACGGATCCGGAGGAACGTTGTTCCGGGCACGCGGGAAGGGCATGTCCTATCACGTGCACATAGCGGCTCTGGCAATAGTTTCATGTAATGATTTCTCCTTTTCTTCCCTATGCTTAGTTTTCTCAATCATAGTTACCGATATCATTACGTTGTTTGAGCTTTCACATATGATTTGTTTTTGGGATCCCGGTTGTACACATCATATAACTAGGAGGTCTACCAATTGGAGGTCGCTTAATACACATCTCAATTTCTCTGCCCTTGGCCAATCCTGGTCGCCTACCTACCTAGGCAGTATTCATTTGCAAGAATCTACAATAACTAACCTCTCATACAAAGTATGTTGGCATAGTTTCTCTCTCTTCTTCGCGAGACAATATTCCAAATCCAACCCCTTTTGAATTTTGATTACTTTCACAGCGTCCAGTTAACAATGTTACAGAAAAGCAGCCTCCCAGTCGTGCAAACATCCAGCAAATTGTGGAAAGTCAAATTGTACGTTTCTTCTTCTCCTTCTTCTTCTTTTTTCACATATGCGACATCCGAAGTACATTGGCGATCTATTTGAAATCGTCTTCCGCCAGCCTTGGTAAAACACAACAAAATCTAAATACCCGCGATGTTTCCCACGAGCTTGGATGCCGCTGAGAGTTAAAGACGGACTGCTTGGTTGTACAATTGTCATGATTGATCTCGCTTAGCAAGCATCGCGGACGAATGCGCTGTCCTATGTCTCCGGTACCAACTTCTTGGCGATTTCTTGCAATATGTCTTCCTTTTTGGGACGAAGGACTTCAATAGCGATGGCGTGCGTGACATAGTTATATCCTTGTTCTTTCGGACGGCCGGGAATCATGCTCAAATGCAACGTATTAGCGCCGCGTTGTAGATACCCATTGCCTATAACAATCGGGCCTTTCTTGGCAATTTCTGGTTTGTCGAAGATCTTCCCATTGATACAGATTGTGATCTCGTCAGGCCAATCTTCGTCGGCTGGTGGCCAGCTCGCAGGTGACTCGAGGTCGTATATTCCCGACTGATACTTGATACAGCGCAGTCGATAAGTGACATACCTGACACAGGATTTTTGTGTGTTCTCAAAATGATGAATGTTGTAAAGTTCATCAGGAACAGAGAAAATTGACACAATGCTACGTGTAGATTTACGCACCAAAGAGCAATCAGATGCCAATTGAGAGACATACTGAGCAACGTCTGGAAAAAAAACCCCAAGAATGCTGTATGAAACCTTTCGTGATAACACGACGCCCGAAGCCAGGTTTCGACTAGTGGATGCTACATGATGAGGAGGTGACCGACCCGATGATGAAGTTGAAACAACATCAAGAAGACGAGAGTATTCCGTTTGGACTTGACGAGTTGCCACTTTGAGATTGGCTGGAAACGTTGAAGGTGATGACTGTGCGTGGCCATCAATTCCATTTATCTTCCTTGCACAACTGTTCACGAAGACAGGATGTATCAATTTCTCAGCGGCTTTGGCTGCCTGATTCAAGACCTCGGGGTAATCCTTCGCTCGTATGGCAGTAATGATCAGCTCCAAGGTTCTTTCGAGACTTTCCATTATTGTTATGGACCCGCCCTCGTTGTTACCGGACTCAACGCTGATCGATGCAAGATAAGGCGTCCTGATAGATGGGGAAGCGGTCAGTGATGAAGAGATATCGCAGTGAATATGGGTAGATAAGGATGGAGCTAAGAGTAGCAATGATAGATGGACAGGGTGCAGTGGACGTACTGGGCGAAATCTTGTGATATGATTTTAAGAATGTCAATAGATTTCTTGAGTTCTTTGATTTTATGCATCAAAAATTCCCAGTTCGCTGAACCAAATTCGAAAGCTAAAAGTTCTCCAATGAGTTCAACGAGGGGGATCATCTTCCTGCGACGTTCCCCTGGACAGGAAATGAGTTGTCCGGTCTTCAAACTTGGCGTTAGACATTGGCAGGTGAATGAACCGCGCATTTTTTCCGTGCTGGCCTCCGCTGCAGACCTCTCCATGGTATTAACTGCGAATTAGTACATTAATACTACTGTTATTGATGAAGTAAAGTGCCATTAAAAGTCCAATCAGGGACTGGGTGATGAGTGGGAACGTACATCAGGACTGTTATGATCGGTCGACAAATGCACCAAGGACACGGTAATAGCTTCACATGTGTTCACAATACAGCGGGCAAGAAAGAACGGCTATCCAAACAGAAGCCCCACTAAAGACTTGAATGAGGCATTTGATACTGCGCAGGTGAGGGATGCGGACGAGGGCGAGAGTTATTTATTGGACACTCCCAAGTCACCCAGATTATGAGAGGAAATGTAAGAAAGACGCGTGACACGTAGGATGCTGGGAAGTACTGGCGACGCGAGAAAAGACTTTCTCAACTGTAGATCGTCTTCGGATTCGGCCACTGATGATTATCCTGAGAACCCGAGACACCAGAGAACCGCAATTGTGGCAACAGCCTTGATTTGTGTTTTGACGTGAGTTGGTGGGATCAGTTGATCTGACGTTGGATAGAAATATATGGTGAGTTGTAGCAGGGAGGTTTTGTGTGAGGGGTGGAGAAGTCTCTTCGCATTGATAAGCAAACAGTTCAGGACCTCGGGACTAATGATGGTCCGATATACGGCATATGCTCAATTGATTTGTTGGTCCTTGCATCTTATTGCTCCGATGTAGGCATCTTGCCGGATATAATGTTTGCAGGTGATATAATCTGATTCAACGCGAACAGAACAAGGCTCTATGATCCTCGTATGATATTTGAGGAATTTAGATCTGATCGGAAGACGTGGTAAAGGAAGCCATTTTGGGTGAATATTTACCTCGTAGATGATCTAACATGGGATGATGGGATTATCAGCCAATCTTATTATTACATGGGTCCAAGAGCACTTGACTCCACTGCCAAAAAGGGAATTCAACCAGGAACAGAGTACGCTCTAGCTTGATGCCCTAGCACCGATTGTTATCATGTTATTGTCAGTCACTTCACTGTGTTTACGCTATACAGGTATGCATCGTTCTTCCGATTGAAGATTCTCCACGTCCATAGTGGCGGTTTGGTGTAAACATCAATGAGCCGGCCGTAGTCCGTTAGCTTCAGTATCTTACACGGAATGACATGGCCAAGCAAGTCGTAAAGTAGGGTGGCGTTCGTCAAAAAGATCAAGATCACCCAACCCCATGGCCCAGCCACGCATCCGACGGATTATTCGCGCGTCTTCAGGATACCCAAATCGGCCATGGCCCTGCAGCCGTCCACGAAGGGAAACCTTTTGATTTTGCAGACATTATCCGGAGATAAACAGACCGTGCAATGAACAAAGTTCCAATTATACTACAATGTCTTAAGGGTTGCAGCGGGCTCAGTCGTGATGGACCGGCGTCATGGAATGAATGCCGAGTCGGCGAGGCAATCAAACCTAGGTCACACTGCTATCTTGATGGACTCTGCTCGCAAAGGAATCAAGGCACGAATAGCTTATTGTGCATTTTGGAGCCGCGTTTTCGTTAGGATCGACGACTTTGGCATTCATTCGTACACGACCACCCGTTAGTGATTCACAATAGATGAAGAAGATATCGAGGCTGTTAAGACGCCATATGTAATATTGGTATTTCTTAATGACGTCCGATTAAAGCAGACTGCTGGGTAGGATCTATAGCCCATTATTAGTGAAATTCGTGCGCGGTTCACATCAGTGCCATATTGAAATAGAAATTTCCCGATGGCCTTCGGGTGGTTCTATAATCGCTAAGATCATAACCTCTAGTGGGACCGTCAGTCTATTGCTTGATGACACAAAGGCTGTTACAGAGAGTAGACACATTGTGAGCAGCCTATTCGGCAATTTCATATCCTTTTTTCCATTAGATTGTCTCGGTGCGTAGTTGTGACACATGGCCATGGGGGTTTATGGTCCCAGGGCAGGGATGTTCATTTAATAAGGGAGACGGAGGTAGTGTAGTTAACATAAGGCAACGACGTGCTGAGGGTAGGGAGATGAAAACTGCGAAACGTTCATCGTTGGTAGTCTTGGTAATAGAAAAGAAATATCCCGTTAGACCACATAAACCACCTTTCTCCATCCCAACTATGTCGATCGACGGTAGCATGTGTTTCTTTTGGCCAGCCAGAGAGGTATGGAGTTGGCGTAGGGCGCATCGTTCTTTCGGTAGAAACTATGATTATTTCATAAATTAGCAACAGATATAACAGATGGTCGCGTATGCAAGCGAAAACGGCACCGTGGCTGTTAAATAAAATCCAACCCTGTGGGTTACACACGTGATCATAGACTGCGACTTACAGGTATATCGTACACATTTTCGAGCAATCATGGGAGACTGGTAATCCAGGGTCATTGAATCGAACCAGGTTGGCTTCGCATCAACATGAAAGATCGTTGGAAAGCAGTTTCAATAGTGTAGATCCTCAATAGATGCCCGACATGACGTGTAGAGCAATGGAAGCCAACATGATGATTGTCCCCGAAAAAGTATGTAGAGCATGGCAATGCGCCGGTTATAACTATGGAAGGCGAGCTTGCAATCTCCGTCAACGCGGAATCACACGATGATGGGACAAGGTAAAGGCGCTGTCTGGTTCGAACTTGACTAACGGCGGCCGCATTTGTTGCGAGTAAGAAGCTTATGTTCCATGAGCCGCACTCTCTACCATTGGTGGCCATCATTTTTGTTTACTGGAAGACTTGGGTCATCGGAAACTTTGTCAGTCTGGCCAGTAAGTTGTGTGACCTCATAGGATCGTGGTCCGGAGTGCGGAGGTCTCGTAGAGCTTAGGTGCTTGATCTCCTGGATGGCCAATAGCGCAGATACTACCAGGACCGTGGGAGCATGAACAGTAGGGACAGCAAAGGTCGACTTGGCCAATAATTTCTTGTTATCCACCCCAGGAAAGCGACATCCACGCCATCTTGTGCCTCTGACCTCCGAGTATCGTCCTCGCAAATTGTCCGATATTGCCTGTTTAAGTACAAAGTGAAGATGATCTCGTGAAAACTTGCACTCATTCCAGCACGGAAGTAAATCGAGACTGAACGGATTTAGGCATGCAAGCTTGCCATATCAGCAGTTAGCCGTGACTGTATCTATTTCGTTCTCGCTACCATCAGATTGAACAACCTGGTCAATGTCGGAGTCGGTATGTGAGAGATTGAGTGAGGCATAGTGCACGGCGCACCCAACCGAGTTTGCCGATCTTCCTATAATGACGTACTGTGTCAGTTATATCTGTGTCAGTGATATCGAAAATCGACATACAGAGTGGATGACTATCCTTCCTCCGCCCAAGAACTTGTCTGATGATGAGCTTCGCTGCCAAGACCAGTATTGGGCTGTTGGGTGATATCCAATTTTGTAACGCCTTGCCTGCCTCGATGGCAAACTTCTCATCAAGTGAGAATCTTTCACAACGGCATCAACAGAGCCTCATTTGCCATTTGATCGGACTTCTTGACATACCACCAATCTGCAAGGCTCAATAATCATGTAACAATAACAAACCTCAACCGCGAAGGGGCTGGTCGAGATTGAGATGAAGTACAGGCGTCGACTTGGTGACATACAGGCAAGTGATATTCTAAGTGAGATTTTCACCGGGCTCTTTGACAACCGTGAGGTATTGACTGACCTTTCTTTTGAACCGCAGGGTCTGGCCATGTCACCTACACCACATTACTACAACCCTCGGTCAAGAAGCTCAAGGCATGTTCTTCAAACAGGCGCTCAGAACGCCCAACGACGCGTGCGCGTTTGGCGCGCGCGTTTGGCTGCTGGGCAATGATTCACCAGAGTTGCCTCACATCTGATTTTCTCATCCAATCCTCTGATCACATCTACCACCCGTTACGTCGGATTTACTAGCATCGGACGCACCTACGTCGAAGATTCAAGTAAGTTATTCCAACTCGCCACTAGTAGAACATCTAACCAAGATCTACCCAGCTAATATTATCTCTACAGGTGCCATTTTGTCCAAACCTTCAAAATCTTTGCGATAACGACTGGGTTGTGAGTCATCCAATATCCGACAAACCAGTTCGAGGCTGCGTTAGTTATCGATCTGTGGAATACGATGGGCCGTAAGCCAATTAAAAAAGGCGATGGACGGGTCGAAAAGTGGCAGACACAACTTTCTATGACTGATGACGAATTCAAGGCCTTGAGAACATTATTGCGAGAAATGATTCGAGACTCCATTGCGCAAGGAATTTCTCAGCATGGAAACACGAGCACACATCAAACTTGGCGCGATGGCACGTTGTTTCCAGCAATCCAGAACAAATTCCCCGACCATTTTCCTATCCCTCTCAACAGCGACAAAGAAAACATGGAAGCGATACGGGAAATTATGGTGCGAGAGAAGAGGCTGCTGAAGTCCGAAGTAACCAACCGGGCAAAAAAAGAGCAAGCGGAACAGCAATGCATGGAGAATGAAGGAAAGACACCAAGTTCCAGACGGCAGCAATTCGCTGGGAAACACACAGAGGACCCTAAGGAAGCAGAGAACGCATCCTCCGCAGCCAAAGAGGTTTTCGGAACCGCTGAAGTGTTTGAGACAATTCGTTACGGAAATCACATCCAAGACCGGACGGTAAATGAATCTGTCGTCGACGACGAACAGAACGCATTGGTTGATCAGACCAGCAAGCCCATTACCATCGATGATGAGGAATCGTTTTCGGAGATCGATACCCGCAAGCCCTGTGATAGCAGTCTCTGCGTTATTGAGACACGTCGAATTCGTACCATGGATAATGGTGGGTTTTCGGAGTATGGAATCTCGAAAGTCCTCCTATGTGACATCCTGGATGACGCCAATGGCGGTGACACACCAGAACTACGGGCTTCTTACGAAGCGTGGCAGCGTTCCCTCGAAAAGGACTGGCAAATTAAATTCACGGCCCTGACGGAATCGTCGACCTTGCACTTTCTCGAAGCGAATGGCAATTGGACCAATTTTTTTTTGGGGTTCACACAACTGGCGTGCTGCGGTGGTCCTCGCCTTGAAGGAGAATTACAATGGGGTTATTCACATCGAGATTCGCGACAAGAATACACGTAAGCTGTGGCAATTCCTTCACTTTCGATCATAGAGGCACGTTCAAAACACTGACCAAAAATGAACTAATAGGTCAAATTCCCCGTCCAATTCAACAATCCAACCTTAATCCTGATGACCACCCTGAGAAGGGGCTTGCCAGTGAACCGCTCCAAACTTCCGAGAAAAATAACACCGACTTGGACATCGAGGACGTTGTTGACAGTTTCAAGTATCAGCTAGATATTGGGTTTGCTAGCGACCTTCCGGACCTGTCCGCTACGCTTGCGTTCCAATAGGGCCTTACTAGTTGGTTTTCCATTCTTGTCTCAGTGAAACACGGTCGGATATACACTACACGACGCCGCTCTATCTATCCCTCCCCCGTCTCTCTTCGAACGTTTTTACATTGTGCTGTGGGTGATGTAGTGCGCCTACATGTTCAAACATGAAGTGTATTTGACTACAGTTGTTGCCTATTACGAACAAATCAGTTGATCATGATCTTGACTTACTGGGAGCATTCATGTACAGTCTATTAAGTACAGTTGCTTGGGGCTCTAATAACACAAACTAATATCCCACCAGTAAACCACATCCATTAATATCAAAACTGTGCAAGGAGGTATAAAAACAATCATCCAGGATTCACCCTCTAAATCAAATAGCCATTCCTGAATGCGAGGCCCCAACAAGGCCATCAATCATTTCTTATCTAGCGGTGTATCAGAGATTGCAAACTGTCCTTCCGTAGCGTTCGGCGTTCATTTTTGTCCGAAATGAGAGGGCACCTTGAGCGGCTGAGAACGTAGAAGGGAATCTGCTCTTCCATTTTCCAAGGTTTGAAAACTGGGCCGTGAAATTGGCCATATTTATTCAGAATGTCGTTGGCACTCTCGGGCAAATGCGGATCGGAGTCATCACCTGCACCATCTACGTGGTACTCGCTTGTCTGATCAAAAAGGACCATAAGACACCCAAAAAAGGGTGTAGACGTCATATGGACCTAAATAGTCGATGTAGATTGACGGAAATCGGTGGTAAATCGATTTTGTGTAGTAACTGATGTGTGCTATCGGTGTCGTCCGGCACACCTACGGTGCGGCGTGGGTTACCTACCTAGGTAGGAGGTATCGAAAAATGGCGAAAACAATTAGGTAGGTACGTAGCGCGTTTTGACCACCCTTCGCCTCTCAAATACACCCAGTTGGACAGCGAATGGAGCAATTTTCATGTTAGGAAAGCCATTTATGATTGCTTTTGAATAAAAAAAAGTCGATTCTACGTTCATAAAGGTCAGGCCTTTGTCCTCCGTCTATGTTACCCAAGTGAGTTGCGTGCAGTTGAATTGCCTATGATCTTATCTGATGATTAAGACAATAACATCGGATTTGCAATGACGTGTATCAGTTTACTAATTTGGCCTTTTCTCTCTGGAATCAGCACTCTCGGTTCGACGTCTCACTCCTAGTCACCTTCTACACAATACCAATTCCAAGGTTCCCATTACCGGCACTTCTTCTTATCTGTCTCACACTACTGTCGAGCCTCAATACGTCGTCAGTCTGCGGCCTATACCTAAGGGGAAATTCAACATTTCCGAGTCATCCTCGCGTTTTCAGTCCCGATTTTTATTTATGCCAGATGACTTTGCGAAAGCCCCCTCTGTTTCAAAAATAAAAAATCAGGTGGTGGACCGACGCAAAATACAATCCGTTTTCCAACCCTTCCGCTATCAATTTCCCAGAAGAATCATTCGAGCATTGCGTGCATACCTTAGTTGAAAGCGGTGAGTGATTTGCTTAGATTCAGATTGTATCGTATCTGACTCTGTCTACGAGATAAAGATTAGTTGGGCCATCACTTGGCATTGTCAACTGTCTCAACTTTACACAGAAGAATTCGAGAACTGATCGCCGTGCTGGGTGAGAACCATAGCTTGCCCATTATTTACTGATTCGTTATTACCCATATTTCGGAATCGGCTGATGTCCTTCGTCGCGGGTGTATACGGATGTTTACGAGTTTCCCAAGCATATGAAACAGGCAGTTACGGCTACTACCATACTCTCGCCAATGGAGACGCATGACAGCCCATGTCTTGAAGCAGAGGAGAGAATTCGAATACATTGGAAAGCGAGTTTTGTTGGTAACAATGTGCAGACCCTGATGCAGAAAATTGGGGACTACGAAGACGCATCTCGGGGATCATCATTGACGACAAAATACTGTTCAAAAGTGATCCCGTTGATCCAGAACAGCGGCGTAGGAAAGTCACGTCTTGCTGACGCAGTAGGCGAACTGTGTGTCACGGTTCATTATTTCATTCGGGACTATTCCGGGGGATACCCAGCTTGCGACGATGAGATTCTAGAATTTTTGCAATCCCAACCCAGCATAGAGGATGTACTGGCAATGTCTCTGGAAAAGAATCCTGACTCTCGATACCAAATCTCTGGGAGAGTACATAGAGTACATATGGTCACATGCATTGATTATAAGCATTCTTCAGGCCACCTTTGAGACGGGTAAATAATTCCTAACATCTAATTAGATCGTGATATATGCTGACGGCGTACTTAGCGAATAGACGGATTCAAGCTCTGCAAAAAGAATTCACCCTTGACCACTCGAATGGACTACCACTCCAGAATATAGCATTATCTTTCCACACATCGATGAAATCTAGTAATGGAGCAATATCATCATATCGTCTTCGTTTTTGTAGCGATGTGGTACAAGAAGGGAAAAATATTACCAGTGACACCATTCAGGACAAGGGTTTCCGTGACTGTTTTATAACAACTTCAGACTCCGACATCCGGACTGCACTCGGTGCTTCCAATTGTTCTGCGATGCGCAGATTACGAAAATCTATCGTTGATCTCGAAAATTCTTTGAATGGGTTCCACTGTGAAGACGAGAGACTTCCACTTTTTGTCCTAACTTTTGACGAGGTTTCAAGTCTCATGAACGTCGATAGCCAAAATGTCCGCTATGTTGCGTTGAATCGTATACTTAGTTGCATATCAAAAGGACACAGATTCTGGTATCTGCAACTGTCAACTGAAACGAGAATCCATGACTTATTACTATCGGGTTCTGCACTCTCCGACAAGCTTGCATTACGTTGCCTTTCAAGCCGTGGGCAATCTCAACCGCAGATATTTCCTCCCTTTACCGAGTTCACTAATGATATCGCTGATTTTCATTCCCACTTCAAGCTACGCCCATGGCAGGAGTCAATGTCGATCTTTCAGAACAGAATGTTCATGTCGGGGTTTGGGCGTCCGCTGTGGCTCGCATACGAGAACGCTGACCAGATGGCCGCTGATAAAATACTTGGCAGCAGCTCGAGCGTTTTTAACACAAATGACGAGAATCAAGTCTTTGCCGTCCTCTCTAATCGCCTCTGCTTGGACTTCGATATGTCGAATCCGGTGACTATGGCGCTCGCACAGGATGCTGTAAACTATTACATGCGACTTGTGGTGTCTGTCGATCTTTCAACAGGTGTTATGTTCAGAACTCCTAATGAGCCTATTCTCTCATATGCTACAATGACGCACTTATGTTGCCAACCATTTACCTAGAGATACGCTATGGAAACATTTATGACTCAGCTACTGGAGAAGGAAGCTATTGATAGGGGAAAAGAGGGGGAACTTTATTCTAGATTAATCCTCACGATTGCCCATGACGTCCTCATGGTCCAAAGATTCAACGGAGGCCGGCCTAGAATTCCAGACTTCACATTCACCGTGGGCGACTTTTTGTGCGCCTTATACTCCAAAGCCCATCATCAGAAGCTAGATGGAATTGACCCAGACATACTTCAGGCTACCATGAACTTCCTATCCTTCTCTTCAACCTGTGCAGACCTCCACAGCGCACAACTGAAACCTCTTTGTTACTCCCTGCTTCGTAGAACTACTGCGCTACAGTTTGCGCCCGAGGAAAGGACCTACAGCCAATTGCTCCCATTTTACACTGGGAATTTCAAGCAGCCTTTTGACTTCGAAAAAGTCGGCTGTATCCTAATTCGGGTTAACAGGTGGACAAAGCGGTCTGGCTTCGGCACAGATTTGAAGGAGTATTTTGACCATCCGCAGAGCTACAATGCTGGCAGTCACTATGAACGCGGAGATCATGATCCAATCGTCTCCGGAAACCCTGCTACCAAGGTCCTGATCTTGTTATTTGACTTCGGACTTGATGCTTCATCTGTTGATGTCTCCATCAGCCAAGTCGAAAAGCGAATGGTCTGTGAAGTTTACTCGCGAGGCCGCGACCACAAGACGTTTGGTTGCCTAGAAACCCTGGAGTTAGGAAACTTTGTTCCGAGGTTTTTCCATGGATCGGATAACTCTCATGATATACTGTGTCGGCATCGAGCGGATCCGCTTCATAATATACTTTATCAAGATAGCATCGTGTCGAGGACACGAAAGAACAGCGATGCAGATAAGGATGCATTTGGTGATGATGAGACACCAGAAGATGTTGCAATGATATAATGAGTAAGCACTGCTTCTTTTCAGTTTGATCAAGGTTATGTAGAGACCTAGTTCAGTGAAATTTGGGTACCTATTCTTGAAAACATTGAAGGGAAGCTATGAAGACCACTACAACATCTCTGGCGATAAATTCATGACTATCGGGACCAATTTATCTGTACGTAGTAACTTGTCCATCCCAAGGATAGTATTTATTGGTGATAACTGTTCTGTTCAATGCAGGAATCAAATCTTCAACGAACCAGAGATGCAACCTGGAAGGTGTACCAGTTGACGTGTACCTAGGTCAACTGGTAGGCATGAATTCCGATCAATATTGTTTGCGTCGAACTAGACGTAAAACAAACAGGACTTAAACATAATCCAAAGAAACCGTATCCTTTTCTCATGTGGACGTCAATATATCTACATTTCTCGGTTTCTTATACGTAAGACTCTTTCCAAGTCGTGGCAGAATCTATAATTTTTTCTGTAGCCCAAGGGTCTCGTCAAGGACGGAGTTTAGTGAACAAACAGGTGCTAGATTAGATATCTAGATTGTATGCCCGTCAACGTACCAGTTGACGTTAGTACGCGCTCATAGGTAAGAATGGGGGTTGGGGGTTGGTTGGGGGGGCACCTGAGGTGTGAACGTAGAAGTGGTGATATCGAGGTGTTAGATATACCCATATATTTGTAGCGCGCATGTGGAAGAAGCACGGCTTAGCCAGTTGACGGGATTTGGCTGCCTGCAAATTTTGATGCCTCAAAATTACCGGTTTGGAAAGGAGCTAGTCACACTGATGTGCCTTCGCGCTTCGTACGTGAGGTGTCTAGTGCCTGGATGCCTCAAAAGTGCCTAATTAGGAAGGAGCAAGGCTCGAAGATAGTTGTTGTCCGGTCGAGTAATACACACGGGCTGATCAGGGCTCGGACTTGAATCTTGTCTAGCCTGAACTGGTTTCTCGACTGGGCTTGGCGATACAGTCATTGGGTGATGTGGGATTCGCTGGGCTATCGATGAAGACCGCTGAGGGCTAGTCACACCCACTTCTCGGCTGGGTAAAATTGATTGTTACGGTAGAAGGTATCACTCTGGAAGTGAGGTGCCTTGTCGCTCCACCTACTAGCAATTCCGGCGACTACTTGTTCTTGCTACTTGGACTGCCCTGGCTCCACTCCGTGGACGCCAAAATCGATGTTCGGAAATCCTCAATGATTATCGATGACGAAAAATTTGGTGAGACTCCTCGAGCAGTCACTGGATCTGAGCTTGTCCCCTTCCCTAGGCTATTAGCAACGTTCCTCATGTTCGCCAAGTAGAAGACTGTTGAACAACATACAGCCAGGGATGGTACCTATGAGGACGAATATGATCCTATCGAAGAACTGTCTTCTTCCGAACTTGACAACCTTCCTCCCACTGATCTAATTCATGACCGTGTCCGAATTAAACCCAATACTCGTCCAAAGCTCTATGGCCGACAAAAATGATGGCCGCCGCATAAGGAGTTTTGGCTTCGTGGGCTGGTGGAGCAAGGCATTTGTGGGGAAATCTACGAGCGCACCGTCTCTGCAACCGGCCGGCTGTCTGATTAGAATGCTCAAGCTATTTTGGTTGATAAGGCTGAGAATCCTACTCCGACCGAAGAACGTCGTTTGACATTCAACTATGGTCCTATGTTGGAGTCGATGCCGGGAAATCACTTGGAGCTGGCCGCAAAGGTCCACGATTATCTGTCCAGCCCGTGCCACAAAGTGTTCTTTTTCGCTGATATCAAGCTCGGCTATTTCGCAATCGAAGTCCATCCGGACGACCGTCACTATTTCGCATTCACTATTCCTGGCATTGGACAGCTGCAGCCAACCCGTATGCCACAGGGTTCGCACTCTGCCGCATTTACGATGTCCGAGCCTATGAACATCGCTCTTGGGCCAATACCTGAACCAGATCCGGAGCCATCCTTGCTCCCTTCGCATTCGACTTTCTCCCTCCCTGTTTTTTCTCCATGGACGACGTCTTTGGAGGCCTCAATGACCTATATGCCTTGTTCGAATTTCTCCGAGCCGATTTCTTCCCTCGAATTAAATGGGCTCGCCTCCTCTTGTCCTTCAAGAAGCTTTATTTGTTTGTTGACGAGGCTGTGTATTTGGTAATTACACACACTGACGGAGGTCTCGTTTGAGTTCTACCTGAACGTGTCGCAAAGATCATGGAGTTTCCTGTGCCACAATCTCAGAAGGATGTCCGCAGTTTCATCGGAACCGTTGGGATTACACGCCGATGGATCAAGAATTTTCGCTAGCTTGCTCATCCTCTGACCCGTCTAACGGGAAATGTTCGTTTCGGTGGACCGAATCAGGGCAGCTTAGCTTCGAGATCGTACGCACATTGGCTACTACTCACTCGGCAATGCATGGCATTGACTGGGGAAACATCTTTCAGTTTTTCATTGACGCGTCGAAGTGAGGAGCTGGACTCTCCATTATGCGGCCGAGGGGAGGTCCTTGTGCCTATTCTCTACGACCCAGCTGCGATACGTCACATACAAACGGGAGCTCCTTGCTATTGTCCGTTTCGCAAAGAAGTATCACTATGATCTCTAGAACCCTGATCTCCCCGGTTTGTTTCATACGGATCACAAATCTTTGGTGAACTTCCTTAAATCTAATCAACATTCGGACGTTTATGCGTCTTGGTTTGTCGAGTTGAATGACCTTGACCTGTCCATAGTTCATATTCCGGGTGTGAAGAATAAGGTTGAAGATGGGTTGTCCAGAACATTGTTCCATTCGCCAGAGTGCCTGCCGGACGATTCTGTCCTAGCTGCGAAAGAGCGTATTGAATCCGAAGGCCCCAAGTGGATTAGGAGTGATTTGAATGACGGATTTGAAGCCTTTTTGAAACCCCTCGATGAAAGCCAGAAGTGTGAAGTCTTGAACTAAGGGACACTAGGGGATGTTTCAGTTTTGTTGACTAGTCTGGCATTCTTGGTTTGCCTTTCTGCATTTATTCAAGCTGCTGATGCGTCCCTTTCATCGCCAGATGCCTATCGAGTGTTCGAATGGTGGAAGGACACAGTTTCGAAGCTGGAAGCTGGTGATTTTTCTGATCGGTTTATCATTATCAATGGATATCTGTGGTAATTTTATCACCAATACGACAGGCTTCTGTGCATTCCTGAAAGAATGGTCCGTGAGATTCTCCATGCTGCTCACGATATCACTGGACATTTCGGCATCGCTGGGACTTTGGCAAGGATTGCTCGATGATACATCTGGCCCAAACGGTCAGACTAAGTGGTAAAATATAGGTATCCGGGGCTGTGCAAAGTGCATACGCCATTCGATCGCTCAGCGTGCTGCACCACTTTATCCCATCGAAATAAATTTCCCGTTTCAAATCATCGGAATCGATTTCGTGGGTCCACTACCAGAGACCGGCCGAGGAAATCGTTACATTATGAACATTGTTGATTACTTTTCCCGATATCTAGTCACCTATCCTCCCGCAACGAACCGCCCGTCTAATACTCGTCGTGTAGAGTTGTGTCAAGGGCTCACGCCGATGTATTGGGTAGCGTTGCGTCCAGCATCCAGCGCGAATATTAAGCATGGGAAGATATATGGAGATATATAAATTTGAAGGACCGCGAACCTGTGAACTCTATTAGAAGGCTTCAAAAATCTCCCTAGAATAGCAAGAGACTAGATACAGAGTTTCTAGTCGTGGAAAGAAAGGATGTTGATGGAGAGTTCCAGCATTGGAACACAAATCCCTCGGCGCTCACAACCGTCACAGTTAGATTCAAATAGGAGAGTACGGGCAAAAGAATAATCCCAACTAAGTAGCTAAGTTAGCCAATGGCAACATTTGAAACATGACGGTTGCAATCTGCAATAGGAGATGTTATATCCTTTGACTCGGACAGCGCTAACTAGATGTGGCCGGCGGCGCTGGCTTAGAGAAGAAACTCCCCAATATCGAAAATATAAACAATAAAAGTTATGTTTTAAGCCTGTCGGTACACTAATGCCCCCTACACACACTGCTTCTTGCAGCTGCGTAGTACGTTATTGGTGGTAAATCGAGGCATCGATTCAAGAACTGAGCAAATTGACAGCTATTTATACACATAACCTGCCCTACGAGAAACGGTAGTTAAGCGAGAAGCGGTGCCTATTTGGTCCAAATAGGAAGCTAATATCAAGGAACAAATAACTCGAGGCGGTGGTTGCTTTGGGCCTCCGCTGCGCTCCGCTCCGCTCCGGTCCGTTGCTGATATTGACATTCCAACAAAGCCTAACCAGGCGCAAGCTCATATTGGGGCGTGCTAAAATAGAAAGAGAAAAATATGGAATGCAGTGAGGACCTTGGGAGCGTCTTTGTTCGACCTCGCTCGCGCAACACGTGAGCGCGGCTACCCAAAGAGGAAGGCGGCTACTACAAATTCCTTGACGGAAAACCCCGTACCAGTAGATGGCGGTACTGTATTAGGCTTAGCGCCATCTCGCCTATATAAGGCCTCACCACACAGTTAGGAGTAGCTGCTTATTAGCTCCTCATCATTACTTCATTTCTACAATATCCTCTACTCACTGCTCGCCAGTTCCATTGCCCCGACTATCAGCATTACAATCAGTTAAAGTACCAGCCCACTCCAGACGCAACACAAATAGCACGTCAACTACGTGCTATATACCGTGGAGTCAAGGCCCCTACGCGTCGTCTCTTGCGGCCTCATTTCTCATTCTTCGGGAATTTTGGTCACCACAATGTTTGAGCTAACAAAGATATTCTCGCCATTCAAACTAAAGTCTAGACCAGAAACCTATCGTGAAGATGGCCCCGAAGGTCCAACTTGGCAGTTAAAAGTGGCCAAGTCTCCGAAAATGGAATACACATATGGGAACTTGTAAGCAATATATCAGTTGAGTCGTGCGCAGTGGATATAAATTGACTCTTCTAGGGCTGCTGTCTCGCCTGTCGATTTTCCTCCTTCAGAATTCGGTAACGGGTTTTGCGTTCTCATTGGAAACCGCTATGTTTTATCAGCTCGCCCACTCGATGGCTTCGACCCTGGACATATTGGTTTAGCGGGGCGGCAGCGAGAATGGATCAAAGTTGTCGAGACAGAGTGTGTGACAATACAGATCTATGATGAAAGGGGGAAAGCACATCTGGTTTCCGCCAACGTCAAGGTCGACTTTGCCGGTAAGGCCAGCAGAGAAGAGCCATATAATGCGATTGAGCTCCAGCAGGCTGTCATTGAGGTGGGTTCTGCAGCTTCACGGTAAACACGGAAGGGGACATGTTGCTGACTGGCAGATAGACATTTAAAGGCCAATTTTTGGCGCCACATCAAAAGATTCTCATGAACCATAACGGAATGCCAATTGCCCTATCTATCGAGACGGTGCAGCTGGCAGATCAGATGTCTGAAAACCAGCCGCCACAACCCACCGATGATTCCGCCGTTCGTGGCGTTCTTACCTCCGATACGGCTTTGCACTTTTTCACGGATCGCAAGAGTCGACTGAATCTAAAGACGTCTAATCGAGGACCTAGGGCCTAAATGTGCAGAATTCCTTCAACGCCAACATTGAAGCCTCCATAGTAAATACGTTTGACGAATTACGACATGTTGTCGAAGGATTGGAAACATTTACACCACGATAGATTGAGGGTATTTTGGAGGCATCAATGGTGAAGAAAAGCTCGGAGTGGGGATGAAGAAGATAATGTTGGTCATCAAGACAACCAAACAGGACATTGACAGAGTCGTCGGATTCATGCGATCGATTGATAGATCATCAAACTGGGTGTACCCGATAATTCGATCTAGTAAAGTAGTGTACGTACAGTTCGTCCAAAATAATGTCATGGATAGCTCAGAGTCCAATTGCAAGTCAGGCTCGTCATTACTTCCCACAGTAGCCGACTATTATTGTTGGCAAGTAGGTGTAGTAAAGAGATTGATTCCCCTCATGAACATGCAATAATAAGGTACTGATTGGAAGATGGGCGTGACATTCTGTGAGAAAACAGATGGGTAGTATTGTCTCTGATGGTTATCAGTCTAGGTGTTGCTAATTACTCCCTATATTCAACCGCCGTAGAAAGCTCAGTTTGGAGTGAAAAGTGAGCAGCTAACTGCAACATGTCACATTGCGATATCATGACGGTATGCTGACTTTTATCCTTTTCAGATACATTTTTGCGCTGCATGCTTAGTTGGAGGCCATATTTTCCGCCTGCTCATCCTTTCTCGTGTATACAGAGAATAATCCATAGGAGCTGGCCGATGATTTTATTCAGGTAGGTTCAAGAGGCTCCCGGAATCTGCAAGTGTACGCGTTACTGACAGAAATTCGAAACTCGTCTTTGACCCTTGGTTAAATTGTTCTGCTACAATATGGCGATACAGGAATTTCGGGAACCATCAAGAGCTTTAAGCGGATGGATCTGATAGTTGAGAGACAACCACAGATACCCGTTGAGGGTGTCGCAACTGATTGTATGCCTGGAGGCATTGTTACCTCTAAAACGAATTTTAACTTCTCCAAAGCTCCGGGGAATGGAGTAGATTTGAAACAGTCCGATCAGACACCTACCGCCTACTCCATCATTCGACCGGATTTCAAATTCGAACTGGGCATCGGTGGTTTAGATTGGAAATTCAGTGCAATCTTCCATCGTGCTTTTGTATCGCGAATCTGCCCTCCTGGATTGATCGACAAAGTGGGTATACAACATGTCAAGTGAATACTTCTGTATGGTCCAGCGGGAACAGGAAAGACGTTGATTGTGCGACAAATCGGTAAAATGCTGAATGCTCGAGAACCAAAGATCATTAACGGCCCTGAAGTGCCTAACAGATATGTTCGCCAGTCCGAGGAAAACATTCGGAAGTTGTTCGCCGACGCAGAAAAGGAATCCAAGGAGAAAGGAGAGGAAAGTGCCTTATCATCATATTTGACGAATTCGATGCTGTCTACAAACAGCGTAGTAGCAGCACTGGTGGTGGTACCGGCGTTGATGATAGTGTTGTAAAGTAACTGCTATCCAACCTTGATGGTGTGGAACAACTCAATAATATTCGCTTGATTCGTATGACGAACAGAAAGGATATGATTGATGACGGGTTGCTCCGTACCGGTGGTTTGGAAGTACACATGGAGATCAGTCTGCTAGATGATAAGAGTAGCTAGGAAATCTTGAAGATTCATACCTAGAAGATGAAGGAGAATGAGGTGATGGAGCCTGATGTCGCCCAGTTGACCACGAACTACTCTGGTGCCGAGATTGCAGGTTCTATCAAGGCTGCAGCGTTATTTGCATTCAATAGACACGTTAAACCTGACGCTATGGCTGGTGTCAAGGATGATGTCGATTGTCTGAAAGTCAGATAAGATGACTTTATTAATGCTCTGGCCAAAGTCAAACCGGGTTTTGGTGTTGTGGAACAACAGCTTGAAGACTGTATTCAGCGGGGCATTGTCGGCTTCTCGGAAGGCGTCTAGGACATTCTCAATGAAGGCAACCTGCTCGTGAAGCAGGTTAGTGCAGATGATGGCTCTCCTCTATTTTCAGTTTTGTTCCATGGCCCTCTGGCTAGTGGCAAGACCGCACTCGTGGCACGCATAGCCTCGGATTCGGGTTATCCTTTTGTTCGACTGATCAGCCCGGAAGGCATGGTTGCCATGACCGAGTCGCCAAAGGTTTCGCATATCATCAATATCTTCTCGGATGCTTATAAGAGTCGCACCGGCATTGTGGTTAGTGGATAACATCGAGCGACTTATTGAGTGGGTGCCAATTGGCACTCGGTTTAGCAACGCTCTCCTCCAAACCCTGATGATGCACATGAGAAAGACCCTAGCAAACAGCCACCAACTCTTGATTCTCGCAACTACAACGGAGTGTCGCCTTCTCAGAGACCTGGACCTGTATGGTTCTTTCAACGACGTTGAGGTCCCCACTGTAAATAGCTACAATGAACTGCGATACATTCTCGAAAAGTCGGAAACCTTTGTACCAGAAGAAATTGAGGCTGTTCTTGGAGGTATATACAGCATCGATGATGACAAGAAGATTGGAGTGGGTATCAAGAAGATTTAGTTGAGCATTGAGACAGCCAAACAGGATAAGGACAAAGCAGGCCGGTTTTTGAATGTAACCAATCAGCTAATCAATTAACAAGCGAAATAATGTACGCATAGTTCTTGAAGATCACATTATCGCTAGCCCATACCGCATTTCCAAGTTAGTGGTCATCATTACTTCCTACTGTAGCCATTGTTTTGTGTGTACCCACATGCCAGCTGGCAGGTAAGTGTGTGTATTAGGTAAAAAAAGTGAGGCTCCTCGCGAATATGCAACGCGTACCCTAGGTATCTTTCTTCTCAACTGCGCTCAGTGAAATCTATATCCATGAGTCAGACAAATTGTCGAGGCACTTTTTCTGCTGATATAAATCATGTTTGGAGCGTGCCTTGACACAATCAATGTAATGTTGGAACAAGAGCAGCCTGACTTTCTCTGGGAAGGCAAATGGGTAACAACCGCTACCAAACTTATAGAAGGATTGTGGTGTTGCTGTTATCTCTGATGGTAATCAGTCTGGATGTTAACACTGTCAAGTTTGATTGATATTACTGCATCTAATGCGACGGCCGCAGAAAGCTCAATTTAGAGTGAAAAGTAAGCAGCCAACTCTCAGGCGCTACAATGGGACGCCGTACATTACGATATCATCACATATGCTGACTTCTATCCTGTTTTCACATACTTCGTCGCTACAGGCTTAGCTCGGGGTCATGTTTACCGCCCGCCCATCCTATCCTAAATACAATTGAAGACTCCTTGATTTTCTTACAAGTCCGTTGCATCAAGTGGTGGCTGATTCTATTGATAGGTCTCATGGAACCCCTCGGATGCAAGAGTGAAAGTGCATTTGCTCTACTTCGCAATATAAGCTTCACAAGTAGTATCTACAACATATGACTATTAGGACTCCACTGTTGCCTTGAAATATGGGAGATGGTTTACTTAATGGAGATCGAATTGATTTACCAATAAGACTCCCGAGGTCGTGATATACCGATATAGCCACAAGATACGGGGCATAAGATATTTTACACGGTGTCGCGACATATGAATTATTTTCTTTGTCACAACCTTGGAATTTTTGCCTGTTTGATATCAAGGTGCCCCAGTATCATTATTTCAAAATATCCATCAATATATGATAGGAGCTAATAAGCGCTTGATTGGTGAGTCCTAACTGTGCGGTGAGGTCTCATATAGGCAAGAGAGCTCTCTCGCGTATATGGCGCTAGGCCTACCTAATACAGTACCGCCATCTACTCATACAGGGCATCCCCCCCCCCCCCGTAGATGGCACACACAGAAAACACGAGGCTAAAAATACACATAGAAATGGGGATCGCAAGCGCGCCTTTTGGTGTTGAGCACGCTTTCCAGCGCTTGCAAATCAAAATTCCTCCATACCAACATCCTTGCGAAATTTCTCAAAAGAATCAACCGATAGAGCCTTTGTAAAACCGTCCGCTGGGTTATCCTTGCCTTCAACGCGCTTGACGATGACCTCCCCATTCTCGATAAGGTCCTTGACAAAGCGTTCACGAATTTTCAACCAGCGAGTCGCTTGCTTGGTTCCTGGGTTCTCTGTAGGGTCCCTGGCATTGTTGCTATCGGTATAGACAACAAGAGGCTCACTAACATATTTTGTATCCAAAGTCCCTGTTTGACGCCGCTCCCAACACCCAAAAATTCTGCAACTGTAGACGATGGCGCTACCAAGGACTGCTTCGACGATGCCCACGCGATTGGTGCACCAGCGTAATAGATAATGTAGCCTTCGGTGGATTTCATATCGGGGTGATCGGCGTGTGAGGCGTCAACGTAGACTTCGAGTCCTTTATCCGGTTTTTGCTGAGAACGATACCGTACGTCTTCGTGCCTTGAAAGTAGCGTAATAGGCCCTTCGCATTAACGTAATCTTATTCGCTGGCGTTGCGCTGTTTGTGCTGTAAGCGGCGTACGGAAAATGTGGTGTCGGGCCTAGTCTTTGAAGTAAGCCAATTAGCTGATCCTGTTATCTTCACAAATTGCTCCTTGTGCTCAGGTGAGGCTTCTTCTGTAGAATGGTCTAGTAAAATGGGGGTCCAGGGGAAGGGTGCGAGGGCGCGAGTTAGCCATGCTATAACGATTGAGGATATTCTCAACATAATCCGATTGTCCCATCTTAACCGTTTTCGATACGAGGTCGTAATCGATATTTACGCCAAGAAAACGTTTTGGAGCACCAATCCGTTTCACCCCCCATGCCTTGCGTAAGACATCGAGAATCTCATCGATTTGTGTTTGGTTTGGCGGCAATGGGGTTATCGTCAACGTATAGGGCGATAGCCATGTTGTCGGTTTCCTGAATAAAGATGCACGGTTCTTCATTAATCGGTTTATAACCCAATTGCTTCAGTTTGTCTCGAATTTTGGTGTCGTACCACAGCGCAGAGGATGCGCGCAGGCCATATAATGCCTTCAACAACATGCAGACCATTCCCTCGATGATGTCAACTCTTCTTGGCTGTTCGACGAAGACCTGGCGGCGCTTCAAGATCGCATGAAGGAAAGCAGTAATAATGTCTGCTTGAAAAATAATGAGTCCTTTTTGCACGCAGTAAGTGAGAAAAATCTTCACTCCAACGTCGCTAACGACTGGTGAGTAATTATCTGACTCATCTTTGGCTTCAAAATTGCCACAAACTACCCATCTAGCTCTGAACTCGGTGACGTTGCCATCAGTGTCATCACGGACATCATAAACCCACTTGCCATGCAAAATCTTAGCACCGTTTCTGGGCTTTGGTACGAGCTTCCATGTCTCATTTGCTTGTAGCTTCTTCACTTGATCCTCCATGGCCTTTTTCCATAAATCTCGGTACGGTGATTTGAGCATCTCGCGGTCGTTCGAAGGTATAATAACTTCCCTTCTTGAGCTTGGGAATAGTATCGGGGATTGCCGAAGCTTGAAGGTTCGTATCGAGGGTGGGCTGAGTCGCGACGATAGGGGTTGAATACGTTGAATACATTGGTGCAGTCTTTTGCTGTTTTTTTGAACGGCGTTGATCCTGCTCACGTTCTTGCTCTTCCATAAACGTCGGTGTAGTCCTCATGCCTTTGTTCTTTCGTGACGAAACGCGTGTCGTGATATTCTGGTGTAAACCTCCACCCTCGATTTCCTTCGTCTTTGGCGGTGCTGCGGTGACATCGATTGTACGTTCAACGTCGTCATCATGTTCGATTGATTTGTGAATACCTTCGAGTTTTTGTATGCCGTCGATCAAGGCTTGTTGAGTATCCATAATCTGGCGCTCCTCGCTAATAAGAGCCTCTTGCTGGGAAATGCGCTTTTGAATGACCTCAAGATTTTCCTTTGTCAGAGCATCAATTGTACCCTCTAAATCCGCATCAAAGAATTTTTCTTGCTCGCTATTCCGCTCAAAGTCTTGCCCCGCGTTGCGTTCCAGTGTTGTGCTTAGAGTGTCAACTCTGCCGGAGATGTAGGCATTCTCCGTAAAGTCGTATGAATGGGCGTTCAAAATATCTTCAATTGTGGGATTCGGATCTGCAACACTAATGCGTTTTAAATCCTTCTTACTCTCGTCGGCAGGCTCTTTGTGGAAAATGATGGTAAGCAGCTTCGACATCTCAGGCCTTGTCGTAGGTGGTGTCGGATCCTCGATTTCATCAATCATGCCATCTTCTGGACCTTCCCAAAAGGTAACATCGCGAGAAAACTTGACATCTCCAGTGGCAGGAAGCCAAACCTTAGAAACATGGCCGTGATCGCCAACGTAGCCTACAAGGCGGCCAATCTCTGCTTTCGGTAGCATCTTTCTAGCTGTAACGCGGTCTTCCTCAGGGATGTGCATGTAGGTTCTACACCCCCATACACGTAGGTGTTCAAGATTTGGCACTGGATTCGGGATTCTAAACTCTTCATGCCACTGTTGAATGGGAGCCCTTTCTTGCTTCGGTTTGACTAAACGTGCTACGATATAGCACGCCGTCTCTATAGCAAATGGCCACAAATATTCGGGTAAGCCTGCATCAATCATCATCACACGAGCGATCTGAACAAGGTGAAATTGTAACCCTTCGATGCGACCGTTCGGTTGTGGTGTGCGTGCTGGCGACTTTCTGAATTGAATGCCAGTCTCGTTATCGTCCACGCATTTGATAAATCTGAAGAACTCACGGCCCTGATCATCTGCAACGAGTGTCGGCCAATTACCAGTTTGATTTTTGAACTCGGTGCAATACTCGATGGACTTGTCGGAGGCTTCTCCTTTTGTAGCGTGGAAACGAACGTTCGGCATACGCGTCTTATCGTCAAGAAATGCGGTGAAATAGTTGTATCCGTTGAAACCCAGGCTTAATATGCTGCACGTCGACATAAATGATTTGTCCGGCTTTGAGCGCTTTGGGCAGCGGATCGTGGGACACAAGGCGTTTCGCTTTGCCAAGTCCGCAGGACTCACAGTGTTCAACTGTTTCTCTGGTAATCTCAAGATCGTAGGCGTAGGCAGTGCCCTTGCGAATAACATCACTAGCATGGCCTAATCGACGATGCTGTAGTTCAGCCGATACCGCAGAAAAGGCAAGAGCACCACACTGTAGCTCCTTCAGCGCCGTTGCAGTATTGAGGATCGGCACACCTCCTACAGTTGTCGTATAACCAATAACAGAGTCGTCATCCATACGCCTAATAGTGCAGTCCTTGCTGTAATACCACACATGGCTCTCATCCTTCGCGCGTTCACAAGCCCATAAATTGTACTTCAAACCGGGGATGTAGTACGTGCGAGTTAGAAGCTCAACTGGCCTTTCTTCACCGTTGTCGAAACGTATGAGGGTTGGTGCCATAGCCCGTAGCCTTCGCTGCACGGACATTGCTGCATTCGTAGGTGTACGCCTCTTCGTTTCTGCCGTGGCGATATAGCTCAACCCAATTTGCAAAGTCTCGTGCTATGCTATTCCCGGCGCCTGTATCCGCAACGTATTTGCCAATAAGGCTCTCCGGTGTGGTTGCTGAGAGGGCGACTGCTAAGGCATTTGATTTGGGAGTAATATCGTTGTTGGACGACTTTTCGGCGTACTCGGCGAAAGCTTCGATATCGATAGATGCACCACCAATATTTGGCAAGGAAAACTGGTTCGAAAATGCAAGCGACGCGACATTTGGTGTTTCTGCTGGTTTTCTCGCTGTATCCTTGTCATTCTTTGTCTCTCTGGGTTTTGGCTTTGGTCTATCCTTGTAGCACCGGATATCTAGTTTTGCATACCAAAATCTTGGGGGATTTCTTGAAAGATAATAGCATTTTGCACATTTGTGCCCTTTTTCGTAGCAATATCCGCAGTGCTCGAGAAAATCTGTCCACAATCGGAGCTTTTTGACGTGCTAATCTGGTGACACTCCCGGCTTTGGAGCATGAGGCTTCTTCTCATTCGGTATATCCGGGTCTCCTTCTTTCGGTTTCCTGTTGCCTACAGGCTCTGTGGGCTTTGAAGGAGATGCTGTGGGTGGAGTGAAGTTGCTGGTAGCGTTGCCCATACTGAACTTGAGTGCCTGACACTTTTCCAACGCTTCGGAGCAGAGCTGATTGAAATCGTCCATCGATTTAGATTTGACGTCTTTGTATTGCTCCATCTTGAGCGTTACCCAAGTAGGAAGGTCAGTCTCAATAGCGTGAAATAATGTGACAATATCCTGACAAGGCTTAACCCCAAAACCGACACGTTCCGCATCACTGTGTTTTGCGCGTAAAGCATGAATATATGCTTCGCAGGTTGGATATTGGTGACGTTGACAGTTTCTGAAGTATGTCCAAGCACGCCAACCGGCTTGTGAGTCGGCTTCGCCTTTGCAAGTGGTGCGGATCGCAGCCATAAGGTCATCAGCGTAGTCGGCTTCCAGAGGGATATTTTGAACTTTGTCACCGATATCTTGGCTGAGTGCTGCGGAGAGCCATCCTGCCACCTTGAGCGACAGCTTTTTCCAGATTTTGTAATGAGTTGAACCGACATCTGGGCGTGGAATGCTCTTGTCGATAAGATCTAACAACTCGTTCCCAAGCAGGTCACGACGAACAGCTTGATACCAGCGATTGTAATCACTAGGACTAGTGAGAACGGGGATAGGTGTAAGAGTGATGGATTGGCCGTCCTTTGGAATCTCTGTGGCTTAAGTCACCACCGTTGGAGGATTCTGCGTGCCATCTTGACCGCCGGTGCCGCCCTCAGCCATCTTGACTGTATGTGACGACGCCAAATATCTGGTAGGGAGATCGTAAGATAACGATCAAAATTGCTCTCAAAAGGGGAGCTTTGATGACGAGAAGCCTTCTAATACTGAGAAAGCCTTTCTCGGGATTCCGAGGGCAAAATCTGTTGATTAAACAAAATTTTGAAAAGGCATATATTGAAGGGATTGTCCGCCTTCCTCTTTTGGCAGCCGCGTCACGTGGAGCGCTAGCGAGCGCGCACAAAGGCGCTCTCAGCGCTCTGCTCCTTTTCTCTTCCTTAGTTATCACGAGTCAGCATCACTTGCTAGATAGCATCAATATGAGCACTTGGCCCCAAGGCCTTCCAACAGCATACCAGGCTGATAACCTGATGAGGAGCTAATAAGCACTTGATTGGTGATTGCTACCGGTACTCCTAACTGTGTGGTGAGGTCTCATATAGGCGAGAGACCTCTCTCGCCCGTATGGCGCTATGCCTAGTATAGTAGGTACCGCCATCTACTCGTACATGGCCCGTTAATATGATCCCTATTACTATTCTATTCCCCTACAAAATAACAAATGCCTTGTCGCTTCCTCGAGACTTCTCTTCTCAACCTTTCTTTACTCTTTTTGGTAATAAACACAGTGGCAGCGTAGCTGCAATTCTGACTTTATTCAAATATCTTTCGAACTGTGATTTTAGCTGGAATATTGGGGCTTTTAGTAGATGAAGGTCGTGCTTAGGCTCAATAAATATGGCATCTCTTCCCATCAAGTTTACGGAATTGTTACAGGTACGCTGTTCTCCAGACTTGATACAGATTGACATTGCTAAAGCTAACTCTAACCTAATTTTATATAGTTGACGAATGCAGGAATTGAGGTATGAAGCGTCGTTTACTATGCGAGTACTGGTCACGAGAACAACATATTTGTTTAACTACCATCAACTTATGAATTTATACTAATTTCCCACTGTTGACAAAGCCGTCATCGATTAGCTTCAACTCATGTGTAAGTTTTAATCACACTCAAAGTCAAATATGATATACGCTGATTTGTTCTACTATTCAGACACTGGAATCTGATCGCTATATTTGCGTGCGGCAGAAGGTCGACGACAGCAACGAATCTCGAGTCATTACTATAGACCTTAAGAACAACAATAAGGTCAATAAGCGCCGGATTAATGCAGATAACGTGTTCATGCACTGGACCCAAAATGTCATTGCCTTGAAAGCACAGTCGAGAATAATCCAGATCTTTGACCTTCAGTCGAAGCAGAAGCTCAAATCCGGGGTGATGAGCGAGGATGTTGTATACTGTAAATGGTTTAGTGAGACGAGCTTGGGTTTGGTCACAGACACCTCCGTCTGGCACTGGGACATCTTCGACCCTAACCAGACAAATCCGGTGAAGCAGTTTGACCGACTTCCCAACCTCAGTGTAAGTGGCAGTCATCTCGTACTTCTTTTGATACGTACTCACAAGCTTGTAACAGGGCTGCCAGATTATCAACTACCGAGTGAACGATGAGGACAAATGGAGTGTAGTCGTTGGTATAAGCCAGCAGCAAGGACGAGTTGTCGGTTCTATGCAATTGTACTCCCGCGAACGGGGCATCTCTCAATCTATCGAAGGTCATGCGGCAGCTTTCGCCTCGATCCGGGTTGAGGGTTCCCCTCTCGAACACAAGCTCTTCACCTTCGCTGTTCGGACAGAAACAGGTGCCAAGCTACAGATTGCAGAGATCGACCATCAGGAACCAAACCCACGCTTTGAAAAGAAGGCAGTGGAAGTATTCTTTCCTCCTGAAGCGACAAACGATTTCCCGGTTGCTATGCAAGTTTCCAAGAAATACGGCATTGTCTACCTTGTTACGAAATATGGCTTCATTCACCTATATGACTTGGAGACCGGCACTTGCATCTTCATGAACCGCATCTCCAGCGAGGCTATTTTTACAACAGCTCCCGACTCTGATTCAACCGGTCTTGTCGGTGTTAACCGCAAAGGCCAAGTATTGTCCGTCAGTTTGGATGAAAGCACCATCATCCCATACCTCATGGAGAATCCTGCTATGTCAGGCCTCGCTGTTAAGCTAGGTCTACCCGGTGCCGATCACCTCTACCGACAGCAATTCGATAATTTGCTCGCTCAAGGCAACTATTCCGAAGCAGCCAAAATCGCAGCCAACTCGCCTTGTGGTTTCCTACGTACCCCAGAAACCATCAACCGCTTCAAGAACGCGGCTCAGGGTGGTCAACAGATGTCGGTTATTTTGCAGTATTTCGGTATGATCCTCGACAAAGGTAGTCTAAACCGATACGAAAGTTTGGAGCTCGTCAACCTCGTCTTGCAGCGGAACCGGAAACATTTGTTGGAGCAGTGGATGCGCGAGAACAAGCTCGAGGCATCAGAAGAACTCGGTGACCTTGTCCAACCTCATGACATGAGCTTGGCTCTGCAGATCTACTTGCAAGCAAATGTACCCCACAAAGTCGTTGCCGGATTGGCTAAAACTGGCCAGTTCGAGAAGATCTTGCCATACGCAAAGCAAACCGGTTACCAGCCTGACTTCACTCAACTGCTCCAACATATTGTGCGTTTGAACCCTGGGAAGGGTGCCGAATTCGCCGCGCAACTTGTCAATGAAGAGACCGGTGCTCTCGTTGACGTCGACCGTGTTGTGGATGTCTTCCTCTCTCAGAATATGATCCAGCAGGCGACTTCGTTCCTGTTGGATGCATTGAAAGACAACAAGCCCGAGCAGGGACATCTTCAAACTCGTTTGCTTGAAATGAACCTCATAAACGCTCCTCAGGTCGCGGATGCCATTCTTGGAAACGAAATGTTCACCCACTATGACAAGGCGAGAATTTCACAACTCTGTGAAAATGCAGGTATCGTTCAGAGAGCACTCGAGAACACGGAAGATCCTGCAGCGATCAAGCGCAACTTGGTCAAGACTGATAAGTTGAACCCCGAGTGGCTGATCAAGTACTTTGGCCGCCTTTCCCAAGAGCAGGCTCTTGAGGGTCTCGACGAAATGCTTAACTCCAACATCCGTCAAAACCTTCAGGCTGTTGTACAAATTGCAACCAAGTTTTCCGATCTTTTGGGCAACAACCGCGTCATTGACCTATTCGAAAAGTACCGTACCGCCGAAGGTCTCTACTATTACTTGGGCAGCATTGTCGATCTCAGTGAAGACTCAGAGGTGCACTTCAAGTATATCGAAGCTGCAACCGCAATGGGTCAGCTGACCGAAGTTGAGCGCATTTGCCGTGAGAGCAACTACTACAACCCTGAGAAGGTGAAGAACTTCTTGAAGGGGGCACACCTTACGGAACAGCTCCCATTGATCATTGTCTGCGATCGATTCAACTTCATTCATGACCTTGTCCTGTACCCCTACCGCAACCAGCAGTACAAGTCGATCGAGGTTTATGTTCAGCGAGCCAATCCTTCTCGCTCCCCTGCGGTGATTGGTGGTCTTTTGGATGTCGACTGCGATGAATCCATTATCAAGAATTTGCTTTCCATGGTTGATCCTTCACAGATCCCTATCGATGAGCTTGTCCAAGAGGTGGAGTCCCGAAACCGTCTCAAGATTTTGCCGCCATTCTTGGAGAGCACCCTAGCGACCGGAAATCAACAGCAGGCCGTGTACAATGCGCTTGCTAAGATCTACATTGATAGCAATAACAACCCCGAAAAGTTCCTCAAGGAGAACGATATGTATGACACTTTGATTGTCGGTAAATACTGCGAGAAGAGAGATCCCAATTTGGCATACATTGCATACAGCAAAGGACAAAACGATTTGGAGCTTATCAACATCACCAACGAGAACGCAATGTACCGTGCTCAGGCTCGCTACCTTTTGGATCGCGCAGATCCCGAGATCTGGGCTTTCGTCCTCAACGAAAACAACATTCATCGCCGTTCTGTCGTGGGCCAGGTCACAGCCACGGCTGTGCCCGAATCTACAGAACCCGAGAAAGTGTCTGTCGCAGTCAAGTCGTTCCTTGATGCTGATATGCCTGCTGAAGTTATCGAACTGCTTGAAAAGATCATTTTGGGGCCGTGGCCTTTCAGCGACAACAGCAGTCTCCAGAACTTGCTAATGCTTACTGCCGCCAAGGCCGACAAGAGCCGCTTGATTGACTACATTCACAAGCTCAATGAGTTCAATGCTGATGACATTGCTCAGATATGCATTTCTGTCGGCTTGTACGAGGAAGCTTTCGAGATTTACAAGAAAGTCAGCAACCACACTGCCGCTACTGATGTCTTGGTTGAGAATATTGTCAACATTGATCGCGCCCAAGAGTATGCGGAACGTGTTGGGCTTCCTGAGGTTTGGAGCAAGGTTGCAAAGGCACAATTGGACGGTCTGCGAGTTACTGATTCTATTGAGTCCTACATCCGAGCCAACGATGCTTCAAACCATAACGAAGTCATCGAGACCGCGACACATGCTGGCAAGGACGAAGATCTCGTTAAGTATTTGAGAATGGCCCGCAAGACATTGAGAGAGCCTGCTATCGATACCGCCCTCGCATTCTCCTTTGCTCGCCTCAACCAACTTTCTAAGCTTGAAGATTTCTTGCGTGCTACCAATGTTGCCGATATCGAAGCATCTGGTGACAAGGCATATGAGGAAGGCTTCCATGAAGCAGCCAAGATCTTCTACACCAGCATCTCTAACTGGGCCAAGCTCGCAACTACACTCGTCCACCTCGAAGACTACCAAGCTGCAGTCGAATGTGCTCGCAAGGCCAACAGCGTCAAGGTCTGGAAGCAAGTTAATGAAGCATGTGTCAACAAGAAGGAATTCCGCCTCGCCTAGATTTGCGGTCTCAACCTCATCGTCCACGCCGAAGAGCTCAATGACCTCGTTAAACAATATGAGCGCAACGGATACTTTGACGAGCTCATTTCTCTCCTTGAATCCGGTTTGGGATTGGAGCGCGCTCACATGGGCATGTTCACGGAGTTGGGTATCGCTCTGTCCAAATACCACCCTGACCGTGCCATGGAGCATCTCAAGTTGTTCTGGTCTCGTATCAATATTCCTAAGATGATCCGTGCTACTGAAGAGGCCAACTTGTGGCCCGAGCTTGTGTTCCTGTACTGCCACTACGACGAATGGGACAACGCTGCTCTTGCTATGATGGAGCGTGCCGCCGAAGCCTGGGAACACCATTCGTTTAAGGACATCATTGTCAAGGTTGTCAACCTCGAGATCTACTACCGTTCTCTCAACTTCTATCTACAGGAGCAGCCCTTGTTGCTCACCGATCTGCTACAAGTTTTGACTGCCCGGCAAGGAGTGCATTCTCTCTGTGGACGGAGGTATCATCACTATAGTAGGAGGGAAGGTCCGGATTAAGCCCTTGGAAGAAAATAATTTATCGCAAAAATGGAAGATCGAATCCGCTTATTCTCGCTTTGGGTTTCGAAGTCAATTGAGCGGTAGGCTACTCGGCGTTCATAAGTTTAATGGAAACGTTATTGCTGGCAACAAGAAGCTCAAACATTGGGAACTATTCTATTTAGATGCAATTACAGGCGGTTTTGTCTTCAGGATACCTGCTTATTTGATGTGGATTGAAATTGTTTTAGTGCATCCCTATTTGACCGATCATCTTCGGGCATCTGGTCGAAGAAATTGCACCAGCATTGTTTATATTCACTATACCAATCATTGAGAAATTCCCTGTCATGAGAAGAAGGAGAAGAAGGAGAAGAATGAAATATTGAATATTTTCCAAGATTTACGTGTAAAATAAACTAAAGGGGAAAAGTGACCCATAGAAGAGCGACATATTATCCAAATCCAAAAATAAGTCACGTTTTGTCAGCTTTGTGGTCCTTTTGCAGATTCAGAAGCCCTATTGAATGTCCAACATAAAGTCTTGTTCGCCAACATCAAAAAAGAAACGATCAGTCCAACCAGGCTGATACAGACAGAATTGTAACCTCCATCATGTTTTGCGCACTCTCTAAGTGTACGAATTCATGAATCATGGAAAATCGTCAGTCATCCATCTTGGCCAGTTGGTAATGTCGAAATTATCCCAGAAATACTCATTTGGAATAGCCTGGAGATAGTCTTGTAGGTCTGTGGGTGTGCTTGGAAAGTCATCAGGGGAGTGACCGTCGTCCGTCAGTTCCAAAGCAGGGATGGAATCCTCTCATAGATAAGATCAGACTTGAGCAATGTATAGGCAGCACAACACATACCATGGACTATATTGCTGAGAGACATACGTCTACCAATAGACTGATCGGAAGCAATACTAATCTGGAAGTTTTCATCCGTCTTCTGAACACTAACTCCCGGTGGAAGGAGCCCGTGCACTTCAAACATAGCCTCCTGTAGCTCTGCGGTATCCAGAGCCTTCAAGCTTTTAAGGCATTCGGCCAGTTGGGTGACAATCTGGACGAGTCAGCTTAGAACCCGCCAAAAGATTTGCATTTATCATAAATCACCTGCTGAATAGGAACAAAGCCCCTGTGAATATCCATCTGTATCTTTACTGCTAGTCAGTCACTTGATAAAAATAAAACTTGGAAGAGCAATGGTGCTTACTATCGACAATGCTCGAAGTCTGTTACTCGACATTTGAAATAAATGCGTGTGTTTGATATGTTGACTCTTTCGGTTTCACTATATATATCCGATTAATAATTTTAATGCAGCTTGTCTCACATAACGGATTTTGAGAGTTTTTTGAATTGGCCACCATTATGAGCTTGAGCTTGCTCCGAGCCAACTGCGTTAGGAGCGACCATGTAGCGATAAGCGGATGGCAAGCAGCTGGGTATGCAGCCGAGAGCAAACGTGCCAGGTGGACGCAATTGGGTGCAAGGAATTGGGTGGATGTTGGGTGGCAAGAACAGAGAGCAAGCTAAAATTTAGTAAGTATTTGGCATATTACATGAATTGTGACATGTAAATGGTGCGCTAGCATGCAGTGGTTTATCCAAGACGCACTAATTAGTGCTACGAGTTACTAGTAGCACAAGTCTCCTGACTAGGAAGGGCTGTCAGTAGTTTCTTCGGTGTGCTTATGGTATCGGACCTTTTGTTTCTCGCTGAGACTATTGATGCCTATGATCTTACACCGGTCTGGCAGTATGGGTTGCCATAATGATCCCCCGTTCACCTGTCAGTGGCTGTGGATTATCGGAGGTCTGCCCGTTACCTCTATCCGTTAAAACGACCGTGATCTCAAGTTTCACCTGCCAGACTATTCCACTGCCAGCACACAGCGCATTGCCTACAGGCCCCTCACCTGCAAAAGACACGATGGGATCTTCTAGTTCTGTACAGTACTCCAAGGTCTTCTCTCGATGGGTTAAGTCAAGGTTTTGCAGGCCAGACTATGACTATGTCTCAACTTGCTCGTGGCGAAAACCCAGTCTGTCTATAAAATCCAGCTTTCCATGCTGCTTGTCTAATGGAGTTATTCAGAATTCCCAGCATGCACTTCATTAAGTTCACCCTTTTTTTAGGGTTTCACGTATTCGCTTTGGCGAATGACCTCAGTACCTTTTGTACGGCCTTTCATCTCGACACGTCGCTGTCGTATGCGTTATTTGCCCTCTGTGTCAATGAAGCAGGCCAGAATCAGTCAACTGCGCTGGACTTAGATCTATGTATTGCGAATGACGAAGGGCAGGTGGTTGTATGTGGCCATCTCTTCTTTTCCATTTCTCTTGAATGGTGAACTTACTGACTCATAGATATCCCTTGGAGAGTGTTCGTAGTCAGGCCTGGATATGCAAAGCTTACACCATCGAAGTGCATATCAGCAAGGAACTCCGACGTCAAAGAATCAGCATCTGGGTAATCTTGTACCGACGGGCGCCGCTTGAGAAGTGCAATAAGTTCTTCGGTCTTCCTGACATTTTCTATAATCTTCCTGCCTGATTCTTCTAACTCCCGAAGTGGTACGTACAGTCTGTTCCATGAGGTCACCAGCAATACGAAGTCTCCTGTGGCACCTTCAGGAACCCACAATGCGGTCCATGCACAACCGGCGCACAGTATTGTTGAACTCACTAAGGATCTGATATAGCTTCGATGCGAGTATTGCCTACCGAGCTTTGACATTGTCTGAACTGCCTGCATATAGCGAGACTTTTCCCTGTCAGTCTGACCAAAGTAGATCGCCATACTCCAGTTTGCAATAGCTTTGTAGAACACAGAATGCTGGTTCTTGTCAGCGCGGCGAAATTTCTTTAGGATTGCAATTTGTTGCTGCATGTTTCGGCTGGACAACCACAAATCTAACAAAACGATGACTGCACTTGTCACTACCACGTATGTTCCTAACCGGAGGTATAAAATATACATCGAGACGGAGAGATCCATAATCAGAGGAATCAATTCAACAACAATCAGGCGAGCCAGTTCACCGCCTACAGGACTGTCGAGGATCAAGGATCCTAAGGTCATGACATTCTCCTCCTCGTGATAATCGCGCGACAGACCCAACACATGACTGAAAACTTTGACCTTCACCTTCTGGTCGATGTCATCAAGGAGAGGCCTCAAAATCATGCGTTTTAAGATGGACATGTTATCACCAGAAAGGTATGTCAGACCGATATAAAGAAGGATGTGTTTTCTTATAAGATGATGCTCGCCCATATCTGTAATTCTTGCCAGCTGAAGCGGTACAGCTATTTTCAGACCACGTTCGATCAATGCACAAAAGACAAATCCAACAAAATGTAGCTGCAGTTTGCGCCTGTCCTTCGGCCACAGAAGAGGGATAATATGTATTCGGAAGTCTGCTGTGTTCCATTTACGCATCATGACTGATGGCGCAACACTACCGTACAGCACCATGTGTAATGCGGCTCGTATGCATGAGAGAGTGATCACGTTCCGTTCTCTCAAATGAGTAAGTGCAGATAAAACTTCTGCTGCAGTGTAACTGACTGCTAGGAAGTTCGAGTGAGGCAGAAAAATCATGCCAAAATATAGGATGAGTGTTGCGCTCGTGAAGGAGAGATCGAAGAGGCTGCATTTGAAGATCCATAGTTGGATGAGATAAGTCATCAAGATACACGCCTTGTAGGACGTTGTGGACTGTGGATGAGCAGATGGCTCCGCCATATCTGATGTGTTTGAGTGCAAGGAGAAAGGACACATGAGAGACTTGCAAAACTATCATTACAAAAGGAGAGCTGGAAGGCATATTTAAGTTAAGAACTAAACTTTTTGGGTTTCTACTTAGAGGCGCTCGCTGCCACACTTGGCTAGAACATCACTTACAGACCCTAAACCCTCCAAGTGACGAGACTGCGTGGAACTAGCCGAGATAGGATAGACCAAAGCACAGCTGGGTGAAATCACCCTTAGCTTGACGCAAGTTTCAGCTACGTTCACTGAACCAATCCATTGGTCCTACTGATAAACGCTCAGGTGACACCTCCATGCTCCAGCTTTCAAGGTAGGAGCTATATACAAGTAAGTTTATATGATCGAATTCGATACTCAATTATTGACATGATAGTATGTGTCTGAAATCTATCTCCACCTCCAGAATCGCCGCATAAGGGGGCAAACATCATCTTCATCCAAGTGTTCAGGCCAAATAGTCGGTTCATCCGTAGCATAGATCTGGCGAACAAACTTCATTTCGTGATCGGTCGGCAATTCAATTTTACTCCTGTGCGGAACAACCAATATATTATCTAACGTGATGGCATACCGGCCCGGCCGTAATTTCCGGTCTTGTATTTCCTGAATGGTCGTACTCGGATCCACCTCGTAGACGGGAAGATACTGCGTTGCGTCTGTAAATGCTCGAATCAGCACTACCGCATCTTCGTATCCCGGTGGGCATATGAGGTAGGGTTTCTTGGTTTGTGACGAGGGATCGTTTGTCGATGCTGTGGGGGGAACGTAATGCACCACCTTTGGCAATCCACGAATCGTATACCGGTCCAATAGATAGCCGTGCAACTCGGACTCATGTGGCCGACGCTAGATATCGATTAGATTCATGCTCAAGTGGGAAAGTGCATCATTTCCTGCCCCGGCGTCAAGGAACTTCTCACACAAGTAGAGCTCATCGGACAGTCCTTCACAAGCGACCCACTCGAAATTTTCCCGTTTGACTACTCTGGAACCTTGAAATAAATTCTCGACGCCGGTACATTGCTCAGCGATCGACACGTCTCGATTAACATTTCGATTCAAGAAGGTAATGCCGCTGGCAGAATTCATTTCGTGCTCGTTGCCACCGAATTCCTGGAAAATGCAATCGTTAGATTCCGCCATTTTGTGCGGGGTCAATCATGTGATCTGAATAGACCATTCCGCATCTACTGCCCCGAACGGATAATAAACGGGGGCATGTATGGCTACATATAGTTGTTTAGGTCAAGATAATTACCCTAATTTTATATGGCTCTTTGACTCCATGCTACAGGTACATGAGAATCCGAATCCACAAACATCTTCGTCGATCAGTCGAAGTATTTTTAGCCCTCCCTTGCTAGCTGCATGAGCAGTCCGGATTAGAAGATGGTATCAAAAACTGGCTCAGCTGTCTCGCCTTACCATTGCCACGATTTGCGCCTACCGATTTTATACGCTATAGTGGAAATCTGTAGTCTTCTGTCTGGGTAATCAATGAGCGCACGATTATCTTGGCATCGTGTGAGGCAGAAATTCCATTGTTATGATTGATGTTCAAAATCATTGGCTTGGCTGAGGCAATATCTCAAAATCTTCAAATGTCACAACCAGTCTGTCTCCGCCGCCGATATCCGAATCCGTTATCCTGATTGGCCGACTGGCATATACCCCGACATGCACACACTTGTCCGCGACTCCGTGGAAAAACCAAGTGACTTCACGAAGCTTTTCCCATGTGGCTTGCACAGCTTCCGGCGTAGTCGCATACGGCAGTTGGGACGGAATCTGATACCAGACCCAAAGCGAAGATCCAACTCTTTCAAACTTCACGCGCAGTGACGTTATGTTTGTCGATATATTAGGAGGCAGCGGGAATGAAAAGCTGTCCGCACCGTCTGATGTCGCGCTGGCTGATGCTAAACGGACCTTGCCTGAGGAGAATTCCATGCCTGCTTTTACCCATTTGTGAGAATGCGCATACGATGACGATTCGGAAGGGGCATTTCCAGCAAAGATGACAAGCCCGCCTTGATCACGTTCCATCTCCCAGTCGGCGCTCAAGGTGACTTCTGCTATAACAAAAGGTCGTTGTAGTGAGGTAAAAATCACTGCGGCTGTTGAAATGTCTGTATTGGGCGGTGATCTCCAGAGCTCTGTGTTCGGGTGGGCGGAAAGTGTGAAGTACTTGGTACATGCTGTTGACAATAAACTCGGAGTTGAATTCACAGCCGTGAATGGAGAGTGAACCGGAGGCATTGTGATTGTTTCTCTGATACTGAGGTCTTGACAGTAAATCTCTTTTGATTGATGTTCAGTGTTCAGTGAAAGTGAAAGAACGGCAACGCTACTGGCTGTCTCTTTTATAGATACAAGATTAAACAAGCACTTTCTGACTTCGGCTTCGCTCTAGCTTTGGCTCCCCCCTGTTTCAGATTCGGTGTTCGTTGGCGTTGCTTCACAAATACTCAGGCGTTCGGTTCTCGGGAGCCATTTCTTCGGCAAGTTTGCTTTCGACGCGTATAACAATTTTACGTTTTATGGTGAATCTCTGCATGCCTCACTTAGCAAGTATCAATATACTCCGTAGTAGTAGGCTACTCTCGCATTACCGTCCCGTTGGCAAACCATTCCAGCCAATCTGCTGCAACCTGCCAGTCCGCTGCAATCTCTTTGTCAGCAGCTGGTGCATCTGAGCGCCGAGCTGCTGAAGACTCCTATTTGCATATTAGAATATCGATATCATGCAGCAGGCTCATGTACCTACATCGGTTTGGAGGTAAGGCATGGTTGTTTAGATTGATCAGAGAATTCGAAACTTGTCTGACTGAAATTGCGGTGAGTACGGGCAAGGCTGGCAGATCTTATACCAATCGATGTCAGTGAGTCCTGTCACAGTTTATCTCACGAATGTCTTGTCACATCTAATGCTGGGACTACGGGCTATCTATCTCGCTACGGTACGTAGAGGGGAGGAGACCGTACAGATCAATATTTTGTCTGTATGCATACCCATTCGCTGATTCAACGTGATCATTAGCGCTCCAAAATCATGATTCCATCTTTGTTCTCGTTTTAATGTCTGTCGTAATCGAGAATTCGAGTCAAGGAGCGCCTCCACCTGCGCAACAAGTCTCCGTTCCCGCTGGTTCGTGAATCCGCTGCTCTATTACATGGAATGCTGAAAAGCGGATTCCCGGCAAAAGACTTTGAGACATCGCAGACAACAATAATCAACATTATCAAGCCGTTTGTCGGAGTGAGTGGCGAGGGCCGTATCTTCAAGAAGAAAGTACGGAATCAAGTCCAATTCGATATTACATCCACACCTGGTACAGAACAATCGGCCAAGAAACTCTACGAATACATCAAGAAACGGAAAGGAACTGGCCAAGCTGAGCAAAGATCACGGAAGAAGCTACGTTGTAAGTATTTTTATTTGAAGAAAAATATACATAGTTCAGTCGCTGATTGTGAGTTTTGTGGCCAGCATCATATCATCAATCTCCCTTCGCTCCGCAACGCAGAGATGACGGCAATTTTGGAGCTTTCCAATTTGATCCGCCAGCTTCGACCGGTCTAGACGGCCAACCGAGTCTAACCGGCAACCAGCAAGCCTCAATTGATACTTCGATTCACGACACGGCCTGGAACACATACAATATACACAGCAGCAGCCAGGCGCCTTCGCCGCATCTCTTTCATCAACAACAACTGTCTTGGCCAGGGAATATGTTCATGCATAATAATAACCCGGCGATTTACTCTTTCAGTTCGCAAGACGGAACGATGGTGACTCCTCAAAGTCACCAATCACAGACTTCATTCCACCCATTGATCACGTCAACACCTTCAATCCAACGGCGGAGCGACCAGTTATTAAACCCTATTTCGGTATTTTGATTATACCATTTCGCGAATTGTACAAACATTGGAATTAGAGTATTGCTATAAAAATTCATGCAGATTTTGGTGGAGGAACGAGAATGAGTATAGTAGCTCCTGCATGGACTAACGGCTCCGACGCAATAATTATGTATGACCCTTCATCTAATTGTCCTCCAGGTTCCAAGGTTATGTGCTTAGATAGTGGTATCAGATACCCCTGTTTTCGATCGTTCTCGAGCTTGGTGGGTTTGGGGAAATGAACCAGATGCCAATGCCAGCCCTTATCTTCTGTCAGCTAGGCGCTAGTTTCAATCTCAGGGTACATACGTGAAGACCCATCTCCTTTGTTAGATCAAAAATATGTTTCGCAAGCACTTTTCCTCCTGATAGGTCCCCCAGGTAAGTTTTAGTGCCATCGTCAAGTATTTCTGACTTGATATCGGGTAGCCCGTCTTGCCGCGTAGATGTCTCAGGGATCATGTTCCTTATATCTTTTCGGAGAGTTTCGGCACCGGGAGGAAGTTGAAGAGCATTCATTTTGGCTGAATGAGCAACTACTGAATGAAGTAATCGGAATAGGCGATGGCTGGATAAATAGGATAACGATCAGCGGAAGCAAGATATGTCTCAAACCTGAACGCCAGTACAATATGTGAGTCAATCATGAATTCAAGTAGTGTGAACTGTGGTTGGAGGGGTAGATGTTGGGCAGAAAGCACATGCTCGGGGATTATTTTTTTCTTGGTGGGGCAACTACAGTAGGTCACGTGTACAAATATTTATATGTAGACGGGCTATCAACATTGTGGGTCAGATATGGACAAGCACACACTTTAAACTCTTAACATACCAAATCGATGATTAGATGACTACCCTAGATTGAGCACTCTGGGAATTCGGCATTGCATCAAAGTGCGCGAGGTATACCGCAGAACCTTCCCGCAGCTAATGCATGAAATCGACAGCTTGATGGGTGGGCAGTAAACTGCTTAGATTGGCGCTAGTAGTTCTTATGACAGAATAACACGACAACCGACTATCACGTATTTCAAGCAGCCACGCAATGACAATGGCGCGATGGTATACATTGGTTGTTTATTGTTCTAATAATAATACGTTTCACCCGACGGTAAATGCCACGGATAGTTGGGTCCATTGGCAATTAAATTCCTTTGATTGAGTTTCGAAGCATACTTATTTTCCTCAACTTTATGTGTAGATATCAAAGGCCAAGTTACAACCCGAGTTACGAACCCGCACCCAGATATCCCGGATATCTGACCTCAGATAGCGATCTGACCTCAGATATCTCGGATATCTGACCCCAGATAATTGGCTAGTTACCGTACGAGTTACAAAAAAATATCCACTTTCTCCTAAGAATCGATTACCAGACAGTACCACACTATAACTCCTATAGTAAGCGGTCACATAAGCGGTGAAAATATAAAGTATATAGATATATATAAATTAGCTCTAGTTGTTATTCGAGTCTATTCCTGCGGGCATTACGCAAGCACACTGATGGGACCTCCATGCCCTGAGGCTGAGGAGGCTGGCGAGATATGTGACCCGCCTAGGGAGACCACTCAATCCACAACCGGCGTGTTATGCAACAAACCAGGTTGTGATAAGAAGAAGGGGCCAGGTAAGCCAGTACTCGCCATCGGCGATATTCATTCTAATGAGAAGCAGGGTCAATCACGAATGGCGGATTGAATAGATATCTGTAGTCGTGGCATGTACTGTAATCTCGGCCTCTTCCTAGATCCGCTTCCGCCAAGGATATCAAATCATTAAGGCATACAATATAGTGGTTTCCAACAAGAAATATAATCGAAGATATCCATAGCTACGCGCATCCTAACTTAATAATCACACCTTCTTTGGGTATTTCGTGAGATTTTCTTTTCTAGTTATGTATTGATTACTGTATCTTAGAATGCGACTAGCGGGTTCTCAGACAACTTCTTTACTAGCACGTTTTTTTCGCTGGCGCTGAGCCTACTCAGGCTGTATACAAAAACGCTTCCTAACGAGGTTTCTCCCTGCGTTCGAAAAATGGATTCTGATTGGCTTACGAGGCTAATACGGATGCTAGTGTATTACCTCTTCTTGGCGCCCCTTGCGCGCTGAGAAACCTCGCCAGAGGGTCTGAGTACTGAGATAAGCTAGCGGGTTATACTACTAATTGAGCAACCTCCCCTTTCTTTATTGTCATTCCGTTCATCTCTTAGCTTTTGACATTCACAAAACGCAAGTCACGGTCTTCTTTATATTCAGCAAGATGCCCGAAAATCTCCATTCTCCGTCTCAAGAGCTAGAATTCGTCTCATTCCGAGATTGGAACTGTGATTATCCTTCACAGACCCTGATTTTCCACCATAACTCCGCTTCATGGTGGATCAGAGTTGAGATAGGTTGGTCTCTACCGGACTCAATACTGAAGCTGGGCTATTTCAAACGTCGGTCTCTGTATCAGGAATTCGTCAAGGCTATTGACTTCCGGGAATTAGAGCTAGTTGACGATACTGTGACACTCATCAGTTTAACCATGGCTGAGCAAAGCCATAAGCCGATCGCGATTCGGAATGTGCAGAATAATTCTGTAACAGAGACAAATTATTTTTTATCTGTTATACATCAAGTGTCTTTCCAGATCGAAGAAGATCCGAAAAGAGTGATGATATACCCGCCTCTAGACCAAACCCACCTATCTTTGAAGCTGGTCATCTAGAAAACGACAGAGACATCCACCCAACAGTCTCCATAGTCCGTTTCAAAGAGAATCGATTTACATACAAAAAAGTTGACCGCCCTATCTATGAACCAGAGGACACAGAACATATCTTGAGTGAGATTCAAGCCCTCGCAGAATTTCGCGGACAGCCGAACATCGCACAACTGATGGGGCTTGTTATATCCGGCAATCCATACAGAACTCATCCACAAACAATTTCGTCGCCAGTTATCACAGGATTTCTTCTTGAATACTATCCCGAAGGAGATCTTGAGCAAGTTCTTGCAGATAATATGGACCAGGGTGATTTGTTGCTGAGGCGATCGGCTCTTCAGATTGGGAGAGCATTGCAGACATTGCACTCGCACCAACGGACTCATCTCGATATCAAACCCTCGAACATCGTTTTCGACGCGAATAAGAATGCTATCCTCATCGATATCAGTGGAACTGCTGGGTATGAATGGGAATGGCTCTCACCGGAGATGCAAGAGATTATCCAGCGAGATGCTACAACGACTCCTGCTAGTACATCATTCAATAAGCGCGTCGCTAATGATTGTTGGGCTTATGGGAAACTACTTTCGCTTATGACCAAGAAATTAGGCAGCAGCATTTTAGGTAAAAGGCTACAGTCTGTAGGCGATGGCCTGACAACGAAGGATCCCAAAGTTCGCGTCTCCTTAGAGAACGCTCTCGAAATAATAAAGAGTTTAGACCAATGATGATCGCCAATTCTGCTCGTTCCTAAAAGAGGTACTGAAACTTCTTTAGCACAAGTAATCCGACACATAATCAATTATGTACTACGTTACAGAATTCTGTCCGAGAAGTGATTCTAAAATATTCAGTCATAAATCTCACCTCGTATTCTCAAGGGGTGTAAACATCCGGCGTAATAGTTCATCTTCCCGAGCCTTGTGCTCTTCTACCTGAGTAAGAAGCGCTTCTACTTGGGCGAGAAGCTTCTCCTCCCGTACCTTTTGTTCTACTTCCCTTTCCTTTTGCTCTGCTTCCCGTACCTTTTGCTCCTCGCTCTGTTCTCGTAATTGTTGCTGTAGGTTTTGTATCATGCTACGCAGCTCTGCATGGAGTCCCCGATAATGCGACGATGGAGCGCGGCTATATGCAGATCGCCCTCGAGATCCAGAAGCTTGGGAGTCAAAGTCCTGCTCGTCATCATTCTCAAACTGACTATCTTGAGCATCAACAATCTCGCCCAGAAAACGATTCAATCGATTGGTATGGATGGGGAGAAATTCACGGTTCACGTTCTCCACGAAACGGAAACATGACCACCACTCGTCCTTTGACCAAAGATTGAATCGTTTCAACGGCCAGCGGTAGTATTCAATCTTGTCCCCGTTGATCCCAGGATAGTATGCGTAGATTCGCACGTCCTCAGAATCGTGAGAAATTGAGAATCCGAGAATCCTTCGGTTTACTTGTTCCAGACACCCGGCAGCTTGAGCCAAACTAACCACGGCTCGAAGGGCAATGCACATGCTATGCATATTCTGACGATCTGCGATGTCCAAAGCTTGATTGCCGCATTTGATTTCCGCTGCCAAGTAAGGGAAATACATGTCATCCCGCACAGCATACATAGATTTTGCATCTCGCTTGACTCCGAGCTTTTGTCGCTGTGAATCTGAGAAGGTCGACCATTTCAAACCCCAAGCATGGTCCGGCTGCGGCTTTTGTGTTATCGATACATATTTCGATCAGCAAGGGTAATCAGTGGATGCAATTCTAGACTGTTCCTAATTGCGGGAGTACGAGGATTTCGTATTCATCGTGACAAGCTTCAACGGCGTGTCTAGATTTCTCGAAAATGTTATGGGTGACGGCGTTCTTCATCCGATTTGCGAATCAAATGCTAAGGATGCCCGCTTCTGGTAAAACATCGTCGTTATTGACTTGTTGCACTTCGATAGAAATTTAACCTCGTTGTTGCAGGGTTGTTTAAACTGTGCATGTGTAAATGTCGCGGCTTATAACGAATGTTGACCATATGGAGCTGGTAGGTAACCTCGTTGGTTGCAGTCCGGACGGAATACGAGGATCTCGACGCAGCTCCAATGCATAACGACTGTACAAGGATCAATTGATTGGTAGACTCGGGTTTGGGTGTCCGGGTTGCAATCAACCTCGTTGTAGGGGTCATCATCGTTCTTCAGGTAAACCGACAGTAGCTGGACGGGAAGACACCGCGGTGCTGGATTGTGCATATCTCCGCGCGGATGCCTAGCACTTTGTGGTCTCATAAAATGATCCTTCTCCTCTCCCAGTATGAACATGCTTGAATTCAATAGGAGTCGGTGGATGGGTGTGAATATGAATGATGGTCGGTTACAAGTATCAGGCGCATTGGCTGAATATATAATATTCGAACGCTGGTTATCGCCTTGTTCGAGTCAGCAGCACCCGTGGACATTCAGTGGTAATTGGATATACAGGCAAGATGATAATAAATAATGATTTGTGATCAAGTAGTGAACCTTGGAACTCGAGAAGGGCAGGTACACCCTTCCCGGTAAAACAATACTATCCTTCATAATATTCTCCATCGCTGTCTCGCTTGATATCTCGTATTCTTTTCCGGGAAGAGCAAAGGCCCGTTGTAGACGGGCATAATACCGCTAAGAACATTCTGCTTCGCCTGGCGAACTTTCTGGAATGATTCTCATGAATGAGGCGTCTTGGGCGTAATATTTCCAGACTACTATCACACGTCAGTGGTAATAAGATCGAAAATCGGTGTTGACCTATGATCATGAACTTTATTTCTTCGTGTCCGAGGAGCCTCATCATCCGTCTATAACTAGTCAAGAAGCCTCAGCCTCCCGAGTGCTGGATCCACAAAATATCCATCTGTCATGCAAGCGGCGAAGTAGGTCAATGGGAAGGAAAAATGATTTTTTCTTCCCTCTGCTTGGCTCCCAAGCTCTCCTAGCCTATGCCGTTTGATCAGACGGGTTCGATCGATCATCAGAAACCAACAATATTAAAAGAGCGCGGCGTCTAACTTTGCCAAAGTGAGGGGTGAGCGGCGATGCAAGTTCATCCATTAGACAGTATGATATACCTGCCTGGTAAAAATACATTGTTTGAATTGACTTCTGATGAGGTTACAGGTCCCCAACGAACGATCAATCTTAAGCCACCAATACAAGATATAATCGAGAGTTGACTGGGTTTCTCATCCACGTTTGCCGTTACTTCCCAACACAGCCTCAAAAGTCGAGTATCTTATTACGAGGTGTCTCTGGTTTGAGAAGAACATCTCCCGACCTGCTGGCGGAAATCCAGGATCTTTTTGACTGGTCATCGGCAGGTGGCGCTTTCAATTCTATCTCCACCGAACGAGCTCTACACCATGAAAGGGCCAAATATACAATATATGGGTGGACAACTTTCTTTTCATCTTTTCGGGTCTCTTTGTCGGACTTAAGAAGATGGTTATGGATTGTATCTCACATCATTCATTTCATTTTGTACTAGCCATATTTCTGATGCAGCCAATAAAACACCTATTTCTATTGCTCCAAGCTCAGCAGAAGAAGCTCTCCACGAGGAAAATTTCCAACCTTCTTCACATAACAAACAGAACCCGTATGTTTTATCCCATTGGACCTTTCAACGCCAACATGTTTGAACTTCACGTGGGTCGCATACCAGTCACAACAGCAATATCATCTCGACGTCATTCTCTCTTACTCGACATTCCTAGCTACGCCATACCAACCCTCTATGACCTTTCCGACATAGAGAATTAATTTCGACTCCGGCTGCAGTCGACGGAATTGCTTTCGGCGCCTTCACATTGAGCAAGGGTCCCCGAGGCTAGGTACCGCACAAGCCTGGGAACAATCCCATCAGACGCAACGTTCAAAACACCAGGCTCATCGGTCAATTTCGTCCTGGTCACGGAGAACTTTGCAGACCTACAAGAGACACCAAACTATTGGGTTCCGTAGGATATACACGTCCGGCTTCTAGTACCAGTTTGTAGCTTGATATTTCTTAGGTGTGCATTGATTCCACTTGGCCAGATGTTCTGGAGCCGTTTGTAATTACCTTATTCTACGTATGATGAATAAATGTTGGCTTTGTCACTTTGAGTAATATTCCAAATTTGCTCAAGGAGCCACGTATTAGCAAATGGCCTCCTGTCATTATTTGAACACTGAATATTGACAGAACGCTACCTGCCCGACATCACTGATCCCTTGAACAGTCGAGAGTAAGCAAGTACACGTAAAAGAAAACCTCTCACTTCCTTTAATAACCGTTTACATGCCTAAACTGCCAACAATTCACGATGAGTCGATCTCCAATGTATGTACCCCCTGGCATGAAATCCGAAAATCTGGCCTTATTTCAGATGTCGCTAAGTGAGAAAGTGCTACTCTCCAAGACTTCGGATCTCATGTCGCTGCTATTGTATTCAGTTGTCGTGGTCGAGGCCAATCCATCTCGAAGTAGCTCTCCACCCTGGTTTTTGTCAATATCGACTGCGCGGAAAAAAATCTTTCGCGCCTTGAAGTATCCCGATCTATACCATCATATGATCAGTCTTCATTAACGACCTACCTACAAGAGAAAGTGCAGGATATAACTTACGTGTTTCCAATTTTGCCACCAATCCATCGGTTTGTTGTGTGTGATGATAAAGAATTGCCGCAGGTGTGCTGTATTGAAAATCGCCCAGGCTGCGAAAAGCTGGCACAGAAAATCCGCCTCTGTAGGTTGTTCCTGACCCTTCGTAAACGGGTTTGAAGGATCATCCACAGGCCTCACGTTGGGAAATCTGGCTAAAGAGAGAACAGGGCTTTCAAGTGATGGATTGGTATAACAGTCAAGATCGCTTGCGTTGTACGGCCAGTTTAATGGCTGGTCGCCGTATGCGGTTTTGGCGATGAGGGAGGCCATTTCGCGAAATCTGGGCAATTAGTACATACCAAATGAATTTAGACATAGGCTTCCTTACCGACGATCCCTCTTAGACATACGATCCAACCAATTCAACACATTCGGACGAAACATCATTTTCAAACGACCTCGAGACTCGGATGAAGCAGTCTTGTGAAGCCAATCCAGAATCATGATCGCTGCGTCCGTTTCATGTAACATGAACTCTTCTGTCATAGATAACCAGTTCCGCAACGAAATATTTCTTGGAAGTGCGTCTCTGGCTTAATGTTCGGGATAGCCGTGTCAAGTGAAACGTGCCAAAATTTGAATGGAGACCTTGTGGTGAGTTCATGGAATCCACACATTCCGCCGAAATTTTGGAAACTATGGTGGAACTATATAGATCGAAAAGTCAGCATAAAAGTATTTCCTTTCATAGTCTTATAATTCTCACCAACGCAACGCCTGAAGAACATCTTATAAATTTCTCCCAGTCATCTTGTTTGCGGTTAGACAGCACAATCACATCATGGTTGTCCAGGAATCTTTGCAAAACTTCCAACTCTCTGTCGGCATATTCAGGGAACCACAAATAAAAGAAATTTGTCTTAGTACACCCACATTCGATGCCATGGTTGATGCCGCAATCCTTGATGCCGCAGGTTTCGGTGCCATCGGTGAGCTTGTCATATGTGATTTTGTAATTTATCTCGAATTGTTTGGCACCGACAATATCTGCATTGCTAACGTCAACCATCTGCACATCGTGAGTCTCTGGGGTAATCTGGTCGGCATATTGGCCGTTCGATGTCTCAGGTGTAGGTGATAGGACGTCCATGTTGTTTGAGATGGAAGTTATCGTCCCTGTGGTGATCGCTAGGCCTTTGCTAGAGTCAGGCAATGTGTCCATAGCATTGGAATGTGCGGCAATCGATTGGTCCTGTATGGTGGCGGCAGTATTGGGCACGACACTTAACTCTCCAATTCGAGACGATGTCAATGCCTGATCTTTGTGGGTAGATGATACTTTAAGACGAGGATCACGGGTTTGTAGGCCTGGTCTTTTGACTGCTGGGAATGAATGACCGTGTCGAGGCGTATATGGAATTGGCCATGGAAAGTAGCACGAAGCCAATGCTTCCTCCCTAACACTGCCAGATTCCTCATGTCGGCTTTGTCGCACAGGTATGTTCAACAAGCTTCTTGTCATAGATTTCCCCTCGCGTAGAGCACGTGGGAGTACTCCATAGATACCGGCAAATCGAAGAGAGTTATTTACTGAAGAAAAACCCTTATTAAGAAGCTGATAACTCCTGTACTGGGACCCAGTTGGGTAACAGACAAGAGTTAACACCTCCCCTGATTCCGATGACTTTGCGCTAGTTCTCGCTATTGCAACGAGATCATTGTCATATAACAATTTCTTGAAACCAGTTAACTTAGGAAGCGTATCGGGATCGGTGGAGTAGATAAAGCCACGGAAAGCGACTTTAGAGCTCGTCTAATCTTCATTAGATTGCATGATCAAAAACCGTATCGGAAATTTCTCACCTCATTTGCCACATTTGCCAAATCTTTGGAATCATCTAACGCGAGCAACTCATCGAAACGAATCACGATTTTCCCGTCAGATTTGAGGCCGAGAATAATCTGTCGATGATCATAAGGTATGTCACAGAGCTCGGCGTTACCTATCTCACAGGTTAAACCGGCGTCATACGTGCAAGACGATATTTCACAAAGGATATTGTCTTTGTTGCGCAATTCATAGCCACCAACCACGCGACTTTCCCGGTTCTTTGGACCTGAGGGGATATGACCCTTGGGTTTGGAATATTCGAGGTCTTGTTGAGAAGCTTTATTGAATCCGTCATTCGTTTGAAATTGCTTCCATTGTTCGTTCGTATCTGCCGGGGAATTGGGCTGCTGCCGTGCACGATTCGAAATCTTGGCGAGATCTCCTCTTTCAAAACCGCCGTCCACCAATTTATTGTCGAATGGCTTCCGCTGTGCTGCTTTTGGTCTCTTCGTTTGGCGAGCAGCTTGGTTCATAGGGCGTGTAAATACAGGTTGAAATGGGACTCGTCTGGGCTGATTGCTAGCGCTTGTGTTTCGACGTTGAATTGGGGATTTTGACTGAATAATATCGGCCTTTGATGGGCTATTCTGTCCAAGACATTTTCTCTTTACAAGAGATGTCACGTCACCAGAAGACGTATCCGAGGGAGCTGGGGGAGATATTTTTCGTTTCGAATCTGCGGTTGATATGGCGATAGTGGTTTGCTGGTTCGCTTGTCCTAGCAGATCTAGTCTGGCTAGTTTCTCTAGTAGCAAAGACTTTTGATATTCACAAGGATTATCAAAGGCTTCAACTCCTCCCTGCCCCCCCTCACCATCAGATCGCTCTCTGACCCCTAGTTCTCTCTGCCATTTCTTGCTTTGCCACTGTGGTAGTATTTCTCCGGTGTCGAATGAGCCTCTTGACCCCAAAGTGCAATGCAAGTCTTGGTAGCCTTCCTGTTCGACGGACACTTTTCGACGGTCGATTATGTCTCGCGTATGGATGGTTTTGACCTCGAATTTATCTTGAATTACACTTTTCGCCGATGAATTTAGGGATATGTCGTCTTCACGTTTGACCGCTGCCATTGTTGGATTGGATAGATTGTTGAGTCCAGTTGTTTGCATAGCCAGGCCCTCATAAGGGTTGAAAGATGGTGCCATTGTTGAAAGACTTTCAGGAAATTATAAACATATCCAACACTAGCAAAACATTAGGTGTGACGCGCCCTGGCTTTCACAGTGCAAAAAGGAGTTGTTGTTAGCGGCCTGCGCCCCACTTACCAGACTGGGAAGTTATCAAAGAAGACCTCGACAAAATCCTGGCCACCGAATTCTTGCTGCCAGAGACCATGATTTCAAAGCAACATTGCCTTCTATCAACCGCAAGACGCCATTTGGGCCTAGTACGTATATCGCATCAGAGTGATGCTACGACGGGGGAAGGTAACAAAAAATTTGGAGGTCGCTGGGAAGAAGAGCAATCCAAAATCGAGCTGGACTTACACCTAGCCTGTACAGGTCTCGCGGTATGTCCTTGCTACAATCACCTTTCATTCGCGTCTGACATGTTAAGCTAATACCTTTGATATCATTTTTTCGCCGCGTGTGTTCTTCCATCTCAATGCATGCGAATGTGTAGGCGAGGATCTGAATCGGTGTTTTATCTCTTGGTTATTATCAGATCCTCGTATTGGCTCACACACCAATATCCAGAATCAAGTTCGCAGGATGCCACCTCCAACATTTCTTAAAAGTTTTTGCGATCCAAAAGCCAGCGACGTGCTGCGTTGTGCGACTCCCAACCCCATATCAAATCCGGGAGATGCAAACGGTATTTGCAAAACATCAACAACGAGGCAGCTCACGGACAAATACGGTGACGGATCTGGCGAATTCAAAGATCGAGACACGCGGCATTCTTCGGCAAGAAACACAGGGTGTCTGATCTGGATGGAGTTCGAAGATTTAACAGAATGCTTCCACCTGCCATTGCTTCGTGCCGAGAGGGGATATGCGGAAAATACACTATGGCCATTGTTGGAAGAGAACATATATTGTTATGATAGAGGAAGTTCGAGTAAGTAAGCGTTCCTCGTGGAATCGATGAATGACTAGGAACTAATTGATAGATAGACTACTGTTATTCACCAAGACCCGACTTCCTGGAATAAACCCAATACGAAATGTTCTTCAAAAGAATCAAAATTCCGCTGACCGAAGAAGCAAAGACCGAATTCACACCCACCGACCACTCGATCGATCCGATACCGAAAGACATAACACTGGGCCGAATGAAGGAAAGTCAATTTTGCAACAGCCAGAAGCACCACCAACCTAGGTCCTAGACCCTGATAAGAGCTACACCCCTGCCAAGCATAATTGCTCCGATGATAAAAATCACCACCTTGTTGATACCAAAGTGGATGAAGCTGCAGCCGCAAGAGAACTCACTGGAGAATCACACGCCATTCTGCCAAGGTCCAAGTAGACAGCATGCATACGCTTAATACTATGGGGTTGCAGGAACAGACGAATCTCTTCCTATGACAGTCTACATCCAATATTGACAAGATCATGGTATCCTCAACCAAGGCGGGGCAAGGCTGCAAACATGTTCGCGATCCGCCAAAACAGTATAGATAGAAAGCGGGAAACTTGATGTATAACAGGGCTAAAATAAAGACCTGGAATTGTCGATCAGAGATTGCCATAATCTATATATATACATATCAAAATGCTTCAGTGAAGTAAACACGATCCACTCGAATTAGATAGGAGTCATAGGACCCCAGTTACGTCAACGAATGTGAGGATTTAGAATACGACACGCGAGTGAAATTAGCTAGGGTTATGGTAGGTAAATTATTAAGTCTTCTTTTATGTTTTCATGGTGGTAAGATCTAACCACCCTTGCCAACTCAAAAAAAGGACTCCCATCATTTTTATTGGCTGAAAATAACCACCGTGTTCTTTATATTAACAACTTCTCTTTCATAAGAGTCATAACTCTACTCAATCAAAATCAGTTTACAGAACAGAAAATGTCGACAAATCACCGCCAGACAAACTTGCCCTCATTCGAACTCCAGATAACGCGAATACGCAAAAGGCAAGGATCTCGTGGGGAGAAGGCGCAAAGGAGGGGAGGGTTGACTGTCGCGAAAGCCATCGGGTGATGTCTGGAGGATGGGTCCAAAAGGTATTTTTCTTGTCTTTTTTGTTTTCTTTTGCTTCTTCTGTTCGGCATGATTCTAAAAAAAAAAATTTATCAAGTACGACAACAATTGTCAAGTGAGCCCTGGTCTTATGCATTTCAGAGAAAACCACTTCAAAATCTGATCATTGGCATAGTCGGACACTTCATCAAGGGGCACAATGAATCGTTCGCAGAAGAGGTTGCACGATATATCCATATATGGCAAGGATAACAAGTTAGCCTTGGAAACGGCAAATGAAGACATTGGGGATGATGAACTTTGTCCTCCCAGAAAGGTAGGGAAAATTTCTACAACACTACTAGGCGGTCGACTGACGTATTTCTGTTTGCAGCTCATCAAGCTATCGACTCATCATACTCTGGAACCGAGCAATCGACGACCCCTATTTCAGGCCCTAGAACAAGATTATCCCGCGTTAGCACTCAACCGCAGCGAATGCAGCAAGTGGTTATGGAAAAGTCAAATCGTTATTGGACCATGATCCTGGTAACACAGTACTTCAAGATAGGCTCAATTTTATTGGCACACTTGGCTTGTTACCGGCATCCGTTGATCTGTTGACTGCTCTTTCCCACGAGAGGCCACCGGATAATACTATCCGCGGTGAGGATGATGAGCCAACCCCGGAGACGGCGATTGTGGACCAGAGAGATGATCAACTTTATCCGGCCATCAGGGTAGATACATCTTCATGAAACTACCGGGCAGTTGACTGACGTATTACTTCATCGAACTTTCACAGCCTACACCGACTTATCGTACTCCGGAACACAGGGACCGACAACCCGGATTTCAGGCCACACGACAATATGATAAGTCCAATTCAATATCTCCTAGAGACATTAGGGAGCAGGTTGTCAAAATGTCCGCAGCAATTTTAAGTTTATCGGATAAGCTTCGACAACATGCTCTGTCTTGTATTCGCCCTATGCATACCACCCTTTGACGCAAAAGTGAGACTTAACAACATCGATCTGTCGGTTTTCCACACTTTTCGGTGGGTCTAGCCTCAGAGTATTCCATTCTGACATGGGATGTGAAGCCCCTGGCATAAATTTGAAAATTCTTTCCATGGACATACGGTGTGGAAGCGCGGTGATGGTGGACTGAAACGAAAGGATATGGTAGATGATAGGGTATATTTGAGCCATAGGTTGTAGAAATGGTCTTGATGAACACGAAACTGCCTTCAGCAAGTCTTAATTGGCAGTGTTATCTTCAGCCCATTACCTACTACTCTCTAGGTGAAGTTCGAGTGCCTCTGAAGATGTCCATAGATGCGCATAACAGTGTGAAACCAATTGCACAGTTCCAGTCAATAGCCTCTACACTCTCAACGAAAACTTCAATGATTACCTACCAGAGTAAACCAAGGGTTCAGTATTGATATTTCGGGGAGAATTGACGCCTGGCCGCTGGATGTATCAATTGGTCTGTATCTCGGTCCCGGATCTAGGCGCTATTTGCGGGTTTGATAGTTCCCCAAGGGACTCAGAATTGTCTTTTCAATCGTTAAAAGTAAATAAGGAAGGACACGCTTCCACACCCAGGTAATCAGTGACCCGTCTTACCAAACTTGAAGCGAAAAAAGACTATAGCTGTCTGAGGCATGCACGAGATTATGAGATATTTATGTGGAACATTGAACCAGACACCGAAAATCATTCGGTATTGCCAAAGATCAATCTGGGAGTCAGACACATCCGAAACTACGGTTAGCAAGATGTTTTTAATAATATGCATTGTCGGTAGAATTTGTGAAAACATTCTCAGAGCCCGTAGCTAGCCAGAATATTAGCGACATATTTTATATTCGTAGTCTTATTCGTGGCTTCAGATTTGGCCCCTCGTCAGAGGTGAAATGGACTCACCAATCGTATCGTCAGCTACAGAGAATTCTCACGTATAAGGCTAAAGGTGGAGTACGATGGCACTTCCGGATTGATGATTCCGCAATATGGCGCTCTAGGAGCACATATCTGGGAATTGGGCACATCGGAATTGAATGCGGAGGACTTTTGTTGGCTCGGCGTACCTATGTTGGCGCTTGAGTACGACATTCGCTGTAGGCGGGTTCGGCATTATCAAATGTGCTCGGTTTGACGCAGTTTCCGAAGGTTGATTTTGTGCTTCACTTGCTGCAGTTTTGGCCTCTTCAATAACGTGAAATGATTTGAATCTGGTGCCGATTGTAAATCCGGTCGAAGTAATAATGGACTGCGAATAAAAGCTACTCCGTTGTGGTCTGGGTCAATTGAACGTACAAATTGATTCAATTTCGGAACAACGATAACGTGGGAATTGCGGCTAGATTGACGTTCATATTTGAATAGCCTTCGCGAACGATGGAGCGAATGTTGCGAGCGAATTCAGCGTAACGTTAACGCGCATATCTCAATGCTAAATTGGATATCCGAGGCGATAGATACCGGAGATTGCTGCATACAGTTCGGAGAAACTATAGGCGAGGGGCTCGTAGGATTTGTAGGGGTTAGTAAATAGCTCTCTCCGACGAGCAATTCATTGTGTATGCCGCACTGCAGGATGACAGATATTCAGAAAAGAAGAATGATATTCGGAGCCCACAGAGTGCTCAATAGTCTGACCGGTGTGGACTCACTGATCTGTGTCGGTTTAGCACGATGCTAAAACACGAAGCAGGGATTGGCAAAGAATAGTCGAAGTACAAGAGAGGGCTCGATCAATGTGGTATATATTGCTAATATCCACCAGCCGTTCATGACACGATTGGCAGACGTAGCTTTATCGTACGCCGAGGTCTTTATAGGACTCGCGTCGTGGTACCTAGGTGGTAACATCTGTAAGTAATTGGCAAAAGAATGCGTACTCCACGAATAACATAAGACTATTTCCGGCATAAAAAACAGGCATCACAGGGGTTTATTTGGCAGTTCAAAACATACCCCGTTTTGCTAGCGGACGAACAGATCCATGGATCGATTCTATGTCAACCGGTCCCTTCAATATTCATAATACATGCCTATAGTAGAGCGCCGGCGATGCGCATCCACCAGGGTAGGCGGTGCCTATGGGGGAAGATACGACATATATCCCTCAGCTTCTAACAAAATATGTAGATTCCAACATTTCAAGGTTGTGGCTGGGCATCGACACTTTTTACTCAGCAAGCAAATCGGCCTATCTAGGTAGGCTTCATAGTCCGTTAAAAAAAGAAACTATTGTCAATATCATTAATAGTCAAAGACGCGTGACATCCAATTCAGAACCGGCGCCACTGGTCAATGTGGTGAGATGCCAGACATAAAAAAAAGAAGGTGATGAGGTTTTACCCGCCTCCACTGCTCGATACCTAGGTAGCGGTATAAAATAGCCTTCATCCCCATTTGTTCTCTTCTTCTCAGTTTTCCCTTCATCACCCACAATCTGCTCGCTCCATATATCTTGAACGAGTCGAAAGCAAAGATGTCGGCAGCCTAGAACATCACCTGGGAACGCGAGTGGATATTCTGTGACACGGCTTTTTTATGATCGTGGAGCCTCAAAGCTTACAAGTTACCTAGGTCCATCTGACCGAGGACTTCGGCATCGAGACAACCAAGGATTCTGGCCCCGTGAACGGATCTTGTCCCGCAATCTCTCAACTAATAATGTCAATCAATATGAGGATGGAATCTTGGAAGTGTTTGCTCTGATATTGACAATCGCCGATCCAATGCGTACCCCTATGCCTACGGAGTAACAATTAGTCAACAAGCTGGAGTAAAACCAGCAATTGCTGCCAATTACACCGATTCCAACACCGACAACGACTGAACTCGTCGCTTCGAAACAGACGTCGATTCCGAGTTAGGATCAGGTGTATATATCACGCGACGAAAGGAGAGCGGTGCGGTTGGAGTTCCGCCCGTATTGTTCTTCGATGATTTTGATCGAGAGAATCCAAATAACCGTTGCAGAGCAACTCCCCAGGACGCAAGGACTGAGAAGCTTACTATACCGCACAGTTATGCGTTGCTAGCTACAATAACGGGGCGAATCAACAGGGCCAAGCTCTTCAGCAAGCGAGCGCAGGATCGTTAAGCAGTCTAAACGAATACAAAGCAACGACCTGTCAACGTCAAGGTCGGGGATGTGGTGTACGTTACAAACGAAGAATGGGATCACCCGTTCTCCCACTGCCGCGAATCATTTATTTCGAAGTTCAATCCAAATCCTGGGAGCTTCCGAGGGCTCGTCCGGTTCCTAGATTTCATTAATAACGGCGCCAGAAAGCCCAACATGGAGACGCCTCCGGGGCTACAATTAATTGTACGTATATATAATATACACACTAAACGGATGAGGGAACAAAAGTAGTAACCTCTCCAAGGCTATCATAAAACGACCACAATGACCACACCCTTACCACAAAAAACATACGCTCGAGCCAGAGCGGGAACAGGTAGGTAAGTCTGTTCGCAGCATGCCTAAATGGAACGAAGTTCCAGGAAGGTAAAAGTATCCGCCGTGTGTACGAGGCGCTGCATCACGTGCTGGATTCTCTGTACCTCAATGGAACGAAGTGCAATGTAAGGGTAAAAATCTATGCGAGGTGCATCCAGAACGTATGGTGTCGACGGCACCCACCCCGGATCGATCCAATTCGTCATTCTGATTGGTTGTTGAAGTCTGGCCAACTAAACCTCTGGCAGGCTTTGCCAAGCTTTTTTCCCGTGGTGATGTGCGCTCTGTGAGTCTGTACCGGTCTTAGATGTGGAGCGCGATGTGGCGTGCATACCAGCACGTGATTCTGGCATTCTGCGGGGTATGACTTCTACGTACGTACCCGCATAGGTTCGATTCCTATTGGCGCTGTTGGTACAGTGGCTATTCTTTTGTGATTCTAGAAAATTACCCGAATGAGTAGGTATAGTAATGACCAATCAGAATTCAGGAAGTTCTGTAAATTACGTAATTAGTGGGTGCCGGTGTATAACTAGTTATGCTCCTTGTACAGACACACGCAATCTTACCCTTACATTCCACTTCGTTCCATTCAGGCACCTCGCTTTTGACTAACAAGTCGCTATCATCTTCTGCTTGCGGCACAGCTTGAAGAGCTGCCTAGAAATACCAATGCGTTCTCTTGCACTTTGAGGCTGAGCAATATCCTTTCCCCGACACACCAAAGACAGAAATCACTGGTCAACAACCTTGGAATTGAATTGCCCGCCCGTTCTAGAGAGCGTCCCAATATGCAGGTACGTAATATCTCTATATATTCGAAAATACTACGAGTTTATCTGTCCATTCGTCCTTTTTCACCTCGTCTTTTATAAGAACGTGCTCTTAGTACTAACTGATTCTATAAAAGGGTTCTACTCACTTTCGACTGGGAGATCTACCGCGAGAACTTATCCAACGCGTAGCAGATTTCTTGCCAGATCAAGATGTCATACGTGTAGGCTGTACGTGTACAGATCTTGCCAAACAATTGTTCAGTCGCTTTTATTACGCGCAGTTCGCATCGTCCACGCCAGGAAATTACGAGACCTTAAAAGATGTTCCCTGGCATCGCTCTGTCCGCAATTGGGGGTCCCAACACCTTTGGGAATGTCTTGAGAATGCGCCTATAGAGATCCTGGAGCGGGCTTCTCTACTACACCGAGCTGCAAAATCGAAAAACCTCAAGCTGGTTAAGTTCCTCGTTGAAACTAAGAAAATGCACGTCAATGCCAGGGGTATTGGCAATCGCACCCCGTTGTTTACTGCACTAATAGGGGGTAGCCATGACGTGATTTACTGGCTTTTTGATCATGGAGCAAACCTACTAGTGTCGCCCATTAACGAGAATCCTGACCAGATAGAAGGACTCCCGCTACCAGGGCCTCTGAGTTGGATCGTACATGCGGCGCGTCGATACCCTATCCAGGTCTTGCAGCATGTCATCGAGGAAGCAAGGAAAGATGAAACAACAGGGAATACACTATTTTACATGATCATCCAAAAAAAGTATCGGCTGTGAAGCAGGCGACATTAAAAGGAAATATGGCAACATGCCCATCATTCTTCATTCTCAGTACAAGGGAGATGAGTTCGACCAGCTTGTATAAATAGCACAGTCACATCGGAGCTTAAGGAACGGTCCAAAGGTACAATCACAAAATTCGCCGCGCCATCGAAGACTTTGTGACAATAACGTAAAATCCAACAGTCAATTTCCATACCTTGCATATTCCTGCTAGCCTAGTTGATACATAACAAAAGAGCATATTTACTATCAAACATAGTCGAAAGCACAATCCCCCCAACAGCAATCACAAAAACACACACTGCCCGCATATTTGCCCAAAATCTTAATCTAGAACAGATTCAATTGCCCATTGCTAGGTTGACAAACAAAACAGAAAACCGAAAGCATTTTCGGCCTCTGATCGTTGGGGTCGTTGGGAGCACGGTTCCTGACGCTGCTCACAACGTGTTTAGATTGCTGGGCGTTTTGTTGATTAATCTGTAGACAGGGGAGGGGGAAAAGAAACAACATTGAAGCAATCTAGGCCATAGTCGATATGTGAGACGTGGTCCAACGCTGGCCTGCAATATGTACAAAATAGAGGGTCCTAGAGTACCTAGGTACATGTAGAAGACAGTCTGCATATGATATCGGATACCTACCTAGGTAGGTAGATACCCGCACAGAGCTGGAAAGAGAAGGCGTTATCTATATACAGCAGTTTTATATGTTTTCTCATCTCCCAGGTAATCGCGCATAGTAATATTCAATACATTGAGTGCAAGAATTGTCTAGAAATCTGTCAAGCGTGCTCACGTGTCTCTCTTCCTTTCCTCTGTTTCTTTTCCACCATTTTTACGTTATTTTAGTTTCGTCAACACAAAACGGCCCCTTGAGTCGCTTTCAATGGATTTTGGTCGTCATGGCTAATAGAATCCACCCTTTCTGGAGTCCTTGGGCTCGCAGCAGTACTTACCTAGGTAATCTACACTCAGCGACGACACTTTGACCCAAACGCCCCGATTCTCATCTGGCAAGTGAACTTTATACAGCCACGATGACATAGTCGGCTCGAGCTCACAATCTCTAGTTGACAAGTCGCACGTATCCGAGCCCTTCATGTCAATCTCATAGCGAGCGACTCCGTGCGGTGATAACATACACGGCCTTCGCTCGCTACACTCATCTCCCGCGTCAAGAGTCGTGACTCTTGGGGGTACGTAAAACCGTGGGACTCCGAGAGCCTCGACAAACTTGATGGCGTGAAAAGCAGCCAGAGACTGCATGTACCTCTGTGATGGAATTGCCAGTGTTGGAAGAATGTTTGTGAATCGTTTTAGCTGTCTAGCCTCTCGCCATGGAGCAGTTTTACACACAGTGCAGACAATTGAGAAAGTGATGGATAATGTCTATTTCAACGTTCAGAAGAAGTAAGACCTTCATTTTTCGTTTAAGAAATTGTATCGTTTGGATAATTTCTAACCTATTCTAGGCAACTGGACTTAAGCGATCTCAGGCTCCAGGTTAGGCGGAACCGGTGAGAAAATGAATGAGGACCTAGTCGTCATATCGAGGGATATGATGGGCGATTCCAAAAACTTCCTCTCACAGTTCGAGTGGCTGGTTCAAAATTCCGAGATGGTTCCTGTCACGGGAAGGAATAAATGTATCACAGCAAGTCGTTTAAACTGCTCACTGAGACGGTTAAAGAGATTTATAACAGGGCTATTGGTAACGAGGAATGGCTACAAAACTGTCACAGGGTTGAAAACTGCCTCAACCAGGTGACTGAAGGCGAGAAAGGTCTCCGTCTCAGCGGTAACTGAGATAAAAATGGGAGCGGCCCCGGTTCGAGCAACAAGGAAATACGAAGACATGGGAGCTAAGGATAAGGATAGAACTGGGAAAGGCAAGTCGTCCTGGAAGAAGAAGAAGCAGGATTCGAGGGAAAGGCGGGAAGTTCTTCATCAGCAAGATGTTCGGCCATATCTCTAACGGACTACAATGTCAAGGACAAGCCCCCTGTGCTGAAAGAATCGAGTTCAGCTCTCAGCAATGGAGGCAAAGTTTACACATGTTGGGAAAAGATAGCACCAAGAGACAGCTCCTTGCTCGACGAGATTTCAATACTACTTTCAGATTGGTGGCAACTGATAATTGGGATAGATTGAGTGTACCTATACAACTCTCTACAAATGCATTATCAATTCACACTGAGATTATTGGCGAGTAGGCTGGAGCTGACAGGTCTGTCTGGATGCCTTTCTTATCGAGAATTTGGCTCGCTACTTCCAACACCTCGTTATTCTCTCGAACCAATCTCACGGAGTGAAAATTTTCGACGGAAAGATCGAGAATGTCTTTAAAAATTCTATTATTCTTACTTTTGTGAGAGATAAAGTGGCCATGTACTCTCTCCCTTTCTTTAGTTTTTGATTAGGAAAGCAACACGTGATGTTTGGAAGAATATAGCAAGCGAACTACCGGGATATGGTTGACACTATTTTGGCGATGCCGAAAAGAGGAAACAATCGCTGAAAAAAAAAAAAAAAACCTTCAAACTAGAAATGAAAGATTCCTGTCTTTTATGGCAAGGCCTCTCTAGACAACGAATGTCGATTCGAAGTCATCTCAAACTGATGGCTCGTTCCGCCCCACGTTCATTCACCTCCCGACATTTTCCATTGCCTTATTACCAGATTGACGGATATGCTCTTTTGACGGCAGGAAATGTGTTGTACAATGTCAATTGGCGAACACTCCAAGGTGCGTAGCAATTTCGAAGTCAAGGCGATGATAGTGAGCAGATCTTCAAGGTTTCCTTTTACAAGATATATACAGAGTGTCACGAGCCTGCCACGTATGATCTTCCCATTTTTAATCGAATATTACAATTTCTAATCGGGATGTAACCCAATTAACGAGGCACTGGGTCTAGAAGGTGGAACCAATTTCAAAAAAATGACAAGATTTAGGTAGGTAATCTGCGTTTGGTCTTTCCAAAACATATTTCAGCTAAACAGTATTGTTCTGATCATCCGATTGAGGGTACGTAAGTATTTGATCCAAGTGCTCTGATTACCTAGGTAGAACTGATGTCAAGTATCTTCAAATGTTGTACATAAACAGTCATTGTGCCTTAGGGCTGATCTAGACGTTGAAGACCGGACTTTAAGATCTGTTGTTCTGTGATATGCAATTTGGGACTTTGGATACGCCGAGGATTTTCAGCCATCAGGTTCACACTGCAAGCTTATGGTATACATTGTCAGCAGTTATTCCAGCTAGAGTGGTGCCAGAGGCGAAGGCTCACCGTCTGCTTCCAACAGTCTGAGTTTATTCTTTACCTCCTCAGCCAAACCTTCTTTGCACGGATTGAAGAATCCCAAAAGTATTGATTGTTCCAGACATTTAGTCGACAAAGCGCTAAGAAAAAGTCTCGTAGCGAGCGAGAGCAGCCCAATAGGCATATTAGCAACGCGACTGCAAGATATCAGGGTTAGAACATAGTACCATTAGCTCGATCTCTTTCTCGAACATGGTATGACCGATGTCATGTTCTCCGATGGCCTTCTGGGCCTTGTTTGGGCCCGAATGAATCCTTTCCTTGACTTCGCCAATGAGACGTTGTCAGTTGATCTTTACGAGCCTTTTTCCAGTCCTCACAAGTAGCCATTAACGGCATTTTAACGGACTAATTGTGCATCATAAAGAATGCGCCAGTTTTGAGGGCATGGCGTCCTCTAGATTTCCTGTCAGTTGACGATATTGTTTCCCAGCCTCTTCATCAACACTCCTCTAGCCGATGGAGGCATGCTTTATTAGAGATTTATGATACATACAGTTCTGTTGCTTTTATGTTTCTAGTACCGATTCAATCGGCCAGGTCTAGAACACCTTTGCGGAATATTTCAGTTCTCAAGCTGAATATCGGGTGCCCAGGTGGCATCTAAAAATGCACCCAGTACCAGTTGACCTATGTAGATATATCTTTCCGGTGAGTGACGCCTTTTCGACTTCTAAGATATATTTAGATACAAACAAAATATGCCAATATCAAAGTTTTCATTAATATCACATAGGTCATTAAAGTCATATTTTCAATTTTTCATTAGTCCCGACTCCCATAACTATAGAAATGTTGCATTATCACTCCCCCTTTCTCTCAATGTTGTGTCAATACAACTATGTATAACATAGCTATAAATCCCTCACAATGGCCCATATAACCATTACCGCAATTGTTGAGATGGGCTGAGCTGATCTCGATTTCCCTTCAAATCTTACTTATGGCCTGTTACCTTCGGTCTCCACTACTAAGGATGCAGATTCCACATTCTTCAGTTTCGTCCTCACAGGTCAGCATTCATAGTGTAGGTCTGGTACGGTTAAGCGCAGAAACAAGGTCCTGGACAATGGTGTGACATGACCCCCATAAAGAATGTTTCTGTGTACCAGGCAGACAGTATGAGAGCGGCTGACGCTCCGGACAATCCGAGATCGCGCACTTCTCTTGGATAAGTAGCGTATTCAACACATTTTCGGAGCTGTGATCAACGGGTTGAATGACTCAGAAGTGGTCGAGGATTGTAGCCTGCTTTTCGGGAATTTCCGATCGACTTCAGGGGAGCGAGCATGGTCTCGTTCCCGGAGTACATGCAGATTGCATATCCCAAATTGAGACTTCAAGGGAGCAAGCTCCTTGGTCCAGGGTTGCCCAGAGAAGAATCGCGATTCGTCAACGCTACCCTGACCGCGGTCAAACCTAAACGAACACCGTGATATCCATGGCCGAGATGGGGCTTGCGACCAGTCAGAATGTCATTCCAATCTTCAATATCCGCGGCCTTATCCAGGCTTTGTCAAAACACCTAAAATACGACTAGTCACCGTCATCTCACGTAAGCCACCGAGTGGTGTCCAGTTCGGGGCCTTGTACGTCATAGGCATAACTGATAGGGTGATACTGTCTCTTTGACCCACATAGTCATTGAGAATCTTCGTTGTGATAATATTATCTTCAAGTTCATACTGACTGATAACACCTGGCAATTCTCACAGACTGAGAGTTTAAATTTGAGGGACCGAAGCCTCGAGACGGACTGCATTCAAAGAGAAATATCAACCAGGAGTGTTGCACTGTGGATGTCTGGCGTATGTGGCGGTAGAAATCTTTGGGTATCTGTCTGATGATTTAGTATTCCCATTTTGGAGCGCTTAATCGCATCTTTGATTTGATCATCGGACTTCAAAGTCATGGAAGGGACATCTTGAGATTTGCAATCTTTGTACCAAGGTCCTAAGTCTTCCTTCATTGCCGGGCCACGAACTGATTGGCAGTTCCTTGTAGAGTAAATGTAGGGATAAATAAATTTCTCTTCATATTTCCACTCGCGCACATTCCGCGAAAGCGTCATCTTTATGGGCATTGAGTTCGATTCCCCGCCCCATGAGGGAGTTTGACCTCAGAGAGATTCTCAGTAAGGGATCACTTTGCCCATGAAACATCACCGGCAACATGGATTTTGAGAACATGATCCTTACTATCCCACACTCCCAGATGGCGAAGGTACCGAATAATGTTTCCTAAAGCTGGCTTTGTAATAGTATTCATGATGGCCGCTCCACGTCCTGAGTGAACGCTTTCTTCGGGAGAATTTTACACGTTAGGTAGGGATACTACGTCTCAAAGGGATATTTGCATTAGTCCAGTTCATTATTGTATAGGATGAGAGGATAATGTACCTGTTGATTTTTTTTCATCCATCGATCCTTCTTTATTCTTATTAAGACAATAGGTATCGTGAGATTTTGGTAAAGGAATCAAAGGAATCACTTTGAAGACTTGAGAGTGCCTTCATGAGCCCAGTACCTGGACAAATCCCTATATGTATTCAGAATAGTTGACTTTTTCCAAAAAGAGTAAATCGATGTTAGTCCATTACCTATTGATATTGGTGGGATTTACCGTCTATTAGACAGCACTAATCCTAGATAGGGTTAGTGTCGTATGTGAGTCTCCTATAAATTATATTGTCGCCTTGACGCGACAGTTCTTTCTTTGCTTCTCCCACAACAATATTACTATTTTTTTCATTTTTTGATGATAGTTCTACGTCTTTCTTACCACCACAAAATGGTTGCCAACCCGGATCTTAATCTTTGCACGGAAACTATAACCGTTCGAGCTTTCCCGACATGGCCGCAGCGAGATTCAGATTGTCCGCTCAAGACGTTTTCAAAGGAGGTTTTATTGAAGCGTCTTCTTACCCAGCGAGGTGAAAAGAACATAAACATGATGAGTTGTTTTATGGACGATCTTCAATACCAGGTGCTACAGAAGGCAGTACTTGAGGCAATGAAACCAAATGGCATCGACCATCCAGGACCATGGAAAATCGAATATTTTCGCGGGGATGGATGGCGGATATATGATAATGATAGTTTGCAAACAACTATTGCAAAATCTATTAACTCTATTGGATTCCAAAATGACATCAAGATCCACGCGACTGCTAAGTGTTTTATTAGTAAGTACGGCTAGATGTTTGGCTCATTATTTGACTAATAATCTATATCTTAGAAACAATTCTAGTTAGCATTCACAACGGCAATAATTAGAAGAATTATTCGCTTGATCCCGCTTGTGTGGCAGATGCTCACTTGACTGGTACTCGCTCGCCAGCAGCTCTCCTACGAGCGGATCGTCCACCAACGACTCCTATGCCAGATACTCGTGCAACACCAATCGTTCTGTCAACAACTCGTGTACCAGATGCTCTTTTGCCAACAACTCCCATGCGAGATACTCGCTCGCCAGCAGCTCTCCTACGAGCGGATCGTCCACCAGCGACTCCCACGCCAGATACTCGTTTTCGAAAAATTAAACCTGCCTCAAAAAACGGAACTGAACACAGTGCGAGTGGAGATGGCTGCGAGAAGGATAAGAATCCTACCCAACATTGTGTTGAAATACAACACAGCGACGGTGAGATGACGCTCAACGGTGCGATAAAATTTCGTCCAAAAATGTTGAGAGTGGCAGCGATAATTGTCTTGCTCGAAATAATGCGGTATCTGAAATTGGTATTGAAGCTCTGGATTAAAAGCCTGTATCTGCATCACCAAACCGCCCTCGGACACGGAAACGAGTACAAGAGACCGACCGTGAGGATCCTGCAGGACAGCCAAAGAAAAAAGCAAGAGGCAGTGTGAACAGGGGAGTTTGATTTAGAATCAATAAGTAGCATGTTTGATGGTTGCAGATTGATCACATTATCTTGTTGATTGATGGGAAATATTGAAGCGTTAAAGGATGGTTTAGAAGTCGGTAAACTTATTTGGATAGGATAGATCAGTTTTGAAGTCCAACTATGATGTTAGAATATGCGCTTAATAATTAACTCAAGAAAAGTATCCAAGCAAAGTTCGTAGAGGTGAGTAGAAGAATTTAATAGTAGAAAACATAAGCCGTGGATGCCTAAGTAGGTGTAGAATCGTCAATCTACAACTATAGTCTCGCACTGATTCATTTTTAAGACGAAACTGACTCTATTTCAAAGTTATCAAGAAGAGACTGCCCAGGTGCTTACCTAGGTACTTTGATATGTATTCGAAGCTATGTTGGGAAAGTTATATTGGAATATCTGTTGCTCTACTATCTCGGCGCGGTATTCTACCTAGGTATATTAACAGATTTGCTTGGTTTACCGTTTCCTGCTTTTTACATTTTGCTACCTAAGTGACATTTCTTCATATACGACGTCGAAGTTCTCTCAGTGTACGGTGTGCAATTTCATGCTTGATACCCATCTTGACCAAGAATGGGAATAGATATTGTAATTTGTCTGTCCTCAGATATTGATATTATTGCTGGCTGCCTTGACCAGCATAAGCTGGGAGATTGTTTCAACTTTCGCCTAACTCACAAGTGCGTCTATCTCTACTCCTTGGGAAGTCCGGGCTGTTCAAAAACCCTATTTCAGCCTCATTCCACATTTTGAGTGAATGTAGCCTTGATACGCTACACAGAGTCGCATCGCACCGAAATCTACAACCCGGCAATAGACATCTACTACCTGTAAATCCTAACCATTCTCGCGGACTTATCGAGTGTTAAATGTGCTTCGGATGTTTTCAGGTCTTGAAAAGGAGTCTTTCCAATCTACTTGTTCTAGTGTACTATTATATACTGAAGTTACCTGACATTAAAATAAGCTTTTGTGGATCCTTGCCTTGAAGGCTTGAACTCAGGGACGAACTATTCCAGATCTGGATTAGTTAAGAATCGGTGATTGGTCTCCCCTTCGTGCCTGCATGGAACGAAGTGAAATGAAGGTATATACGCCCTGACCTCAAATCCTGGATTCTAATTGGTTCCATATTAAGAAATTTTTGCTATATTTGTGTTCTTGGCCGCAGTGCGTGACCGTTGGCCTTTACCAAGTCTCCGGAGATTTGTTCCGGAGATACGATCTTGTAGAGCACAGACGCATCGAAGTGGGGTAAATGGTAGTATGGCTTCAACCTCAAAATGTAACTACAGGGAATTCCAGGCGCCGAGCACACTGGCTGCCCTTTCCATTTTTATTTCTCCCGAGTTTGACGCTACCAAACAAAATTGGAAAGTTCAATAACCAGGACTTGAAGCTTTTGTTTGACTATGCCGTTCAAAATGAACCAAGAAGGAATGAGATTCGTATCTAGACGAATCATAGTCACTGCAATATTCCTTGAAAGCGAAAACTTTGAACGCCAAAGAGGCTCAGTGATCGCAATATTTAGCTTCGTACGACTTTGAAATTGAGTATAAACCGGGTGAGTAGAGCCCTGCAAACGCGCCAAGTCACCCTTGCCTTATGGAAGGGAATGAAGATATTGATACAGCCCTGCTTCTAACTTTGTAACAGGAACTTGAACATCAAACGCTGTCCGAGTTGATGCTGTTTGGCCAAAAGATCCGAGCCTTCGGTCACAATTTCTCCCAGCCTCGAGGTTATGATTCCTCCCAGCCTCGAGGTTATGATTCCTCCCATTCTCGAGGCTATAAATGACCAAGACCATATCATTAATGCTTCCTCCGCTGCGTCCATTCTAAACGAGATAATCGGATGTATGGGCGTGGGAAGAAATGCCGCGATGAATCGGGAGGAGTTAATCGATCGGTCAAGCTTGGAGTACAATGCCGCAATAGTTTCCGGGGGATCAACTGGTCGTTCGAGTGCGTAGTAGAATGTGGCGACGATTCCTAAGTATGGGGTTATTGGTCAATTTGACAAATTCGGACCCTTGAATCTTGCAGAAGATGATATTTTATCACTTAGCAAATTGATAATCCAATTGATGATCTTGGATAAAAGGCTCCTGAAGCTCTTGGAAGCACTAATATTGACTCTTGTCTATCTCGTTGTTGCGGGAGAAGGAAGGCCTTCGCTGATAAGCGAGTTATATCCTTTCTCCTCAACCGCGCTAACTACATGCGGACGGCGGTGCTGGAGAGAGGAAGCAAATTCCCTTCAACACCCCCCAAGCAGCCGCCTGGCCAAAAAGGCAAAAACGAAGCAATCTAGAGTAGCTAAAACACATGTAGCCCGCCCAAGACTTGGTGTTTTCCTTGCACATTGACCAGCGCGTCCTCAATCTTCGTCCGTCACAATGTCTCGTCGTACGTAGCAGATCCCTGAATTTCTCAAACGACTCCAAATCCTTGGCATTGGTAAGACCGTCTGCAACGTTATCCTTCCAATCAACACGATGTCAATCTCGCCGTCCTTCATGACCTGCCGTGTGAAATGGTATTTCTTTGAGCCACTTGACGGATGGGGCGGTCGGTTTGTTGACTGCGTCAACGCCATTGTCGGAATCGGTGTAAATCTTGATAACGTTTTCCACTTTCATAAGTCCTAGTGACACCAAAATCCGCTTTGCAGACAGAGCAAAGATTACTGCATCTTCCGAAACAGATGTATTCGGCATATATCGATGATGTTGCAATAATCGACTGTTTCTTCGAGCACCATCCTATTAGGGTGCCCGCCCAAAAAAGCACCCATCCTTCTGTTGACTTGCCATCGGGGTGGTTACCATACGCTGAATCCGTGTAGAGATCCAATCCTTCATCCGGCGCTTGATTCAGTAAGAGTCCATAGTTTGGATGATTCGTCAAATAGCGCAGGATACGCTTCAAAGCATTCTTATCCTGCTTGTTAGGCTCTTCCGATTTGTGTTGTAGACGGGCGACGGGAAAAGCAATATCAGGCCGGGTCTTGCAGGTGAGCCAATTCTCCTTCCCTAGAATCCTTCTATGCACCTTCAAAAACTGCTCATCAGGTCGGTTACCGTCGTATTCCAATTTTTATGATGTTTCCATAGGAAGGTCGAAACGGGAGCAATTATCAAGATTATAGGACCTCATCCACATATGGTTGTTGGGAGATAAAGATGGTACGATTGTGCATATCGTACTGAAGGTGGCACCCTAGAAATTTCTGGGGCTGGCCGATTCGCTTGACGCCGTAAGCTTCATCTAGCTCGTCAAGTAAACGTTCGATATCCTCCATATGCTTCCCAGCAATGAGAGTATCATCAATGTAGAGTAATATCAATACTCCAGTTTCCTTGTTCCATAAGATGCAAGGCTCCTCCGGCAAAGGCTTCAAGCCAAGAGAGATCAATTTCTCCGTGATCGTATGAAATCATAGATTCGCTGATTGGCGTAATCCATAAAGCGCTTTGAGCAATAAGCACACCATTCTAATGCCTTTCTCAAAACCTCGTGGTTGTATCATGAGCACACGATTCCGCTTCATCCATGCATGGAAGTAGGCAGCAATGATATCCACCTGATAGATGTTCAAGCCATGGTAGGCGCAGAAAGATAAGAATACCTTCGTCGCGAGATAATTCGCATCAGGAGGCCAAGTATTTGCACTATTCCTCTTTTTCATGTTGCCGCATACAACCCAGCGTGCTCGGAAGTCTTCAATGTTGCCATCTTTTGCTGTCTTGAGGTCATACACCCACTTTCCTGGTAAGGGACGTAGTTTATCCTTTGGCAACGGTATCAACTTCCAGGTTCCATTGTTCTCAAGCTTGTCGACCTGCTCCTGCATGGCCGCTTGCCAAAACTCACGTTCTGGTGACTGTAGCGCTTTGGTGTCACTATCCGGAATCCCCACTTGCCATTTCTTTTTGTTTATTGTGCACGCAGCAACCCCAATCACAAAATCATCCTCGTCATATCGCTTCGTAGTTCGCATACCCTTGTTGGAGCGTGCCGATCGACGTGGTGGAGGGGCGTCGGTATTGCTCGACGACTTTTTCTCGACGTTCTCGGTTTCTGTGGGAGCACGATTCTCCTCGCTTACGTCGTTTTGCATGTGTTCTGAGGCATCTTCGGTAGACTCTGGTTGCTCGTTGTCGTTGGGGGCGGTCGCGAATGACTTGTCGTCGTGTTCAGAATACTCGTCCTCATCGACGCGCGAAGATGTCGTAGAAATGGCGCGTACACGTTCGAATTCATATTCATGTTCGTCGTAATCGTAAAGATTCGGATCGAAGTTTCGTAGCATTCATCATGTCGTCTCAGAATTCGCAATTCCTCTAGCCATACGTCTGCTGTTGGCAGCTTCGTCAGCATTGATCTTGAAGCTCAAAGGTTTCCAAGCTTCTGGTTGTGCGATAGGATCGGCGTCTTTGATGTCTCGTAGCGACAAGCCGTCCTCCCCCTCCCAGAAAGTGACGTCTCGTGAGATGGAGATTTTTACCAGTATCTGGGTGCCAAATCTTGTGCATTTTGCCATGGTCTCCAATGTGGCCGACAAGACGGCCTACATTTGCCTTTGGAGCCATTTTTTCTGCCTTGACGCGGTCTTCAGAGGGAATGTACTCATAGGCCTTACACCCCCAAACGCGCAAGTGTTGTAATGAAGGTATTGGATCATTGATCTTGAGCTCCTCCCGCCATATCTGCAAAGGCGATTTCTTCTTTCCGGGTAGTGTTAACCGCGATATAATGTAAACCGCAGTATCGATCACGAGTGGCCATAGCATGAATGGTAAACCCGCATGAACCATCATAACACGACCGCACTGCACAATAAAGTGTAGACGTTCAATCGCGCCTCGAGGCTCTGGGGTACGCGGTGCTGTATGCCGTAATGTCATTGCTTGTTCAGTAGCGAATCTGTTGAAGCGGTTGAACTCTCGTCCCAAGTCTTTCACGATAATCATGGGCCAATAACCTGCTTGATTGTGGAACTCTTTGAAGAATGTGATACCCGCGTCGGAAGCCTGGTCTCTGGTTTTATGAAAACGTGCGAACGGCATTCGAAAGTATTCATCGAGAAAGCATGTGAAGTAATTCGTTCCATCAAACGCGGTGGGCTTTATTGCTTGGATCGATATCGATGATTTGGCCAACCTTTGTTGCTCTAGGGAGTGGATCTCGCGACACAATTCGCTTTGCTTTCCCTAGGTGACAGGATTCACAATGTTCGTGAAGCTTTCCAACCTCATCCAAATCCGAGTTCTTCTCTGTGAGTATGCGGCGCGCGTCTCCAACATGGCCAAGGCGACGGTGTTGTAAGGCTTGAGGTACGGCTGCGAGCGCTGTATGAGCCAGTGTGATTTATTCTTTCATGTCGACTGTATACACAACTCGGACTCCTCCGACTGTATGGGTCCTCCCTATTTTTGAATCATCCGTCATTCGCTGTATGGTGTTGTCTTTCGCGCAATACCGCACTTTGTTTCGAATCTTCGCTCCTTCCGTAGCCCAAAGATTGAACTTCAAACCTGATATGGACCATGAGGTCAGTGTAATCGTTTTTTCCGTTGTCGAGCCGCATAAGCGCTATCCCATGTCCTTGTGGGACACCTTGCTCTCCGTTAGAGCACGAGAATCGACAGGGTGCCTCTCCCAGAGCATATTCTTCGTAGGCGATGAGTGCCGTACCGTCTCCGGCGAGACTCTTCGACGCTCCTGAGTCTGCTATCCACTCACCATCGACGCGTCCCGCTTGCAATGAAAATGAGTAGCAGAATGACTTGTCGAGGCTGCTCAGGGAGTAGGTGACGAAGCCAGGCGAAGTGTTGCCTGCGACTGACTTTGTTGATTTTGAAATCGTGTTTGTGTGTGAAATTGTGACAACATTGTCATCACCCGTTGGCTGTGGCTCGGAGAATAAAGTCGTGCTCCGTGGGGCAACCCAAGGTCCAGGTCTGTTAGCAGGTTTGCAGTCGTCTGAGATAATCACTGCCGCTCCTCCAACACCTGTCATATAGTAACCCAAGGCTGCCTGTGCAGGCTTCTCGCTTGACTCCTTTTTCTCCTCTTGTTTCGGCTTTGCGTTCTTTTGAGCTCGGATCGCGTGCGAATAACTCCAAAGATTCCCGGATGGACGCCAACCCTTCTTGGGACCCTCAATTAGGGGGGGAAAAACACGTCTCCGCATTGTGGCCAGGCTTCTCGCAGTAGCCACGATTTCTATCTTTGGATGGGAGCTTTCGTCGGCCAGCAGCATGAACATGAATATCTGTGTTCGGACCAGGAATATACTTGCGCTTGCCGGGGTCATTGTTGTTATTCTCGTTGTCCCCATTCGCGTTCTCGTTTCCTCCTTTCTCGTCGTTCGAATCGCTGTTGCCTCCACGATTCAAATCAAACGCCGTATTGCCGTTGTTCTTTACCCACTGACAAGCTTCGTCTAACGCGTCAACGCTGTAGGTTTGGAACTCTTCGTTCGTGATTTGATCGATAGGGTTGTTGTCCTTGGTGATTGTGACCCATGAACCAAGGTCTGGCTTCAACTCGGTCATCAATATGACGGTTGCTAGGCCAGGCGAGAAGGTGATCTTCGCGTTGATCATATTCCGATATGCGATACGGAAGGCAGTAATGTAATCCTCAGGATTATTGAAGTTGATACGGAGGACCTCCCAGAAGTCCATGAGGTGGCTCCAACATATCTTGTTGGAAGCATCACCCTTGCAATACTTTTGTATCTCATTGAACATATCATCGGCGTAATCAAGGTCGGTCGCCCCATCACGGATCTCCTGTAAGATGTCTCGTGATACGTGGTTTCGTAGCCAGATGGATACGTTGGCTGACACTTGATGCCATTTCGAAAAGAGCGCGTTGACCTCATCAGGACGCTGTAAGCCCTTGTTGATGAGTTCAACAACGTTGTGTCGGAAAAATTCACCCCTAACGATGAATAACCAGTGGTCAAAATTGCTCTTCTTTGTAAGGCGTTCAATGGGTGCAAGATCGATATTCGATTTCTCTACCAAATTCATCTTCGCCCACAGATTTGTGGGTGCTGGAGTCCCCATCTCGTATGGGTGACCTCCTTGAGGGTTTTTGATAGAATTTTGATAATTTTTGATGAAAAACGAAGGTCAGGACGCCTCAGAGGGCTCATAACTTCTTGAAGCTCTTGGATGCACTAATATTGAGTCTTGTCTATCTAGTTGTTGTGGGAGAAAGAAGCCTTTCGCTGGTAAGGAAGGTCATATCCTTTCTCCCCAACCGCGCTAAGTACATACAGACGGCGGTGCTGGAGAGAGGAAGGGAATTCCCTTCAACAAAGGCTCGCACGATATCTCTCTTCCATCAGGTCCAAAGACCGGTTTGGAGCTCCAAGTGACCTTGCCCAAATCGAAAGTCCTGGCTATCAGGAAGATTGCCTCCATTTCGGACACGGGTGTGAGGCTCTAGGTTATGAGCGGCTCTAGACGCTTTTCCGAAGCAAGCATGCAGAACATTGGTTTCCCTCTAGACTACTTGTCATGGAAAGTGCCGCTTCTGAATGTGTTCCAGCAACTGAAGCCAGTTTTGTTGGAGTCTATGCGGACATGCACAAAGGCAAGACGTCCTTGCGCAAAGGAAAGTCTCCTGTATTGAGGGGGAAGTCTCAAGAAAGCTGTTCTAGATTCTTAGTTGACGTCGGTGACTGACGTTTGATATAAAAACAAAGCTGTAGCCTTTTCCCGTAGGGTTCTTTGCTGTTTGTTGTCGAGAGCAAAACGTCTCCAAAGCAGCCACATTGGCAGTGTACGGGTGCCAAACATCTCCGAGTCCAGTTATCTCACTCGCCACCGCCAACAAATGGGCCCGCCTATGAATCCTCCTCGCTCGGAGCTCATTCTGTTCAAAAGGGACAATCTCGGATCTTCGGGTCAAATCAAATGCATTATGCCGGCGAATATTGTCAATGCGGGATTTGCCAAACTCACGGAATCGTCACTTAACATTTCAAGTCGGATGTTGAGGACGTTCAATGGTTCTATGGAATAAGCAGAATTGGGGATCGAAATAACGTATCAAATCCGCAGACAAAGTAACCGAGGCAGAACCGCTAGATAAGAATGTAGACATCTTCTCCTTCTGAAGTTGGGTGTATGTAGTAAGTTCGCATACCCACTTGTCATAAGCCGCGAGTGCCTTATCAAAGTGGATGGTTTTGAAGAAGTCTTGAACGCCACAGAAAGCAGCAAATGAAATTGGGGAATTGGCCCACAAGAATCACGGTTGTTGCCACAGCTAACACATTTATGTATGCCTTTCCGGGGACACTGCAGACCCTATGAACCGACAAGCTTTGCACAGCGAACGCAAAAAGGGTTCTTGGAGAACATATAATCTGCCTTTGCAGCCTCCTTGGGCTGCGATATCATTCATACAAGCGTAACCGAGGATAGTCATTTCTCCACGTTATTCGGGCGGCGAGTGTGGCTGCATTAAAAACAGGAATGATCTTAACGATAGCGCATTGCTTATTGTTGAAGGTGTCGTCGGAATCAGACTCGCGAGAGTACGCAGGCTCCAAGCACTGATCGTTAGCCTTTAATGAATATAAATCACGGAATCCAGAAGGATACTCACATGGTTATCGTTATCCACCTTGGCCGTAGGCTCAGTCTTCGTTTCGGCCTTGCTCTTGAGGCGTGTCGGCATCAGGACACAGTGGCTCATCGTCATCCGCGATGAAGTCCTTCAAGGAACTGCGGTCTTCATCATCCACATCGATACTGGTCACGATGGTCACTTGGATCCTGACATAGGCCATTACCCTCATTATAGTATTAGGTTCGGAGTTCCTGGTCAACAGACAAGTACAGTCTAACGTCACTTTCGGTTATTGACACTCTGTTTGAAGAGAGCATGTATGTCTGCCTTGGAAATCTCGACAGCCTGACTTGTAGACGACGCCAGCCTTCGCCATTTCATGGAACCGTATTCCAGTTAGCAACCGTGTAGCAGGCAGAGAGTCACAACACTTACCGACCCCACCAGATATGGAATTTTATGGATCAAACCTCCACATTTCCCGACAGATGCCCCCCCTGGATATCTACTTCTTCCCAGCTAGAAGAGGCAACGCTTTTTAAACAGAGACAATTGGCGAAATGATCGCTTTTTGAATTTCTTGGGAACGAAATAGTCATTTCCAGAATCATTGCTCCAGGCCACAAATACTGGAATCAAATCCGCAGGGTCATAGAGCTACCAACGAGCGCCAACAGGCCCTTATTCTCCATGCTTTGTCGCCTATGTCGTTGAAGATATCATTCCCAACTGTGGCCTGCCGTCAGTTCTTGCTTCAACACTGACGACGAAATGGCACCTAGGTACTGATAAAAGCACCAGAAGACTACTCCAAAAAAGTGTACAAACCAGAGCGGGAAGATATGGGAGCAAAAATGGACAACTATCTTACCTAGTGCATAGCGAGGCCCCGCCTTTTATAGGGCTAGGACCGACAGGCCGTAAATATTAGTACTGCGCAAGCAGCCCCAGATGGGTTCTATGACTTGTTACGATATTTATACCGGTATTGGAAGTGATCAAGGTCTAACGATCGTTACAGCCCAGTGCTAACTTCAGTATGGTCTCATGATAATCGACCGGAACGATTCAAGAAAAGAGTCTTAGCTGCGATAGATGCAGCCATGGGTGCAGGCGACCAAGTTCAGAAAATCAAATTATCATAAGTGGCTTCTCATAAGGTGCGTGGGATCTATGTTGGCATACGACCTGCTGACTTGAAGACTCTTGCAGTCCATTGAACCAACTCATTCCAGAGAAGACCATTCGCATCCGTCAATCTCTACCGACAAACTAGCTCCTTTAATTTGCACCAAGGCTTACAGTGCGTCACCAGTAGCTGAATCTATCGAAGCAAAACAAGTTAGAGAACACTCGAACCAGAAGCATATCAGGAGTGAAAACGAATCGTTACCATGGTCTCAATCAAGAGAGCTCAACTAGATGTATTACCAGTTCATGGCAAAAACCCTATCCATACGAAAGAGATTGATCCAGCTTCGAGTGGACTATTACTAAATGTACAAGAGCAATTGAAACAATACGAGGTAGAAGAGGACCAGCTTCAGGCGGAGGACTTGCGCCGACAGCAGGAATTAGATCAGCACGAGGAAAATGGAAACCAGCTTCAACAAAAGATTATGTGGTTACTCAAGAAATTGGAAAATATTGGAATAAAATTGAATACGGTTTCGGCAGATATTTTGTGCATAGGACGAGATGCGGCAGAAAGCAACCGGCGTACGCAAATAGGGACCAACTTTTCTTAAGACTTTTGCGCATGGACCGAAGACTGCGTCATCTTCTGAAGGAACAGTACCAGGTCGACGCAGAACTTTGGCGCATTGAACAGCAGTTGAAGCAGCAACAAGAAACAGATTGCCAGCATTGGACAGAATATTCACGCCTACCGACAGTCTTGAGCCAGCACCAGGTAGAAAAAAACCAACTTCGGGCAAAACTGGAATAGCTTCAGGCAGACATCTCACGTTTTGAACAAGAGCAGAATCCGCGAATTACGGAATTAAAAGAATAACTAGAACCTTCAATAAGCGGTACCACTATCTATATATTTTTGCAGCATTGGCACATCAATCTTTCTGGAATTAACGAGAACCAAATCCATGATTACCAGGAGAACAGTTATTTATTCTTACGGAGGACATGTCGTTGCATGATCATCTACTGGTCTACTGAAGTTCTCTAAATTTACTTAGAGAGTTGATTACGAGCTAGGATGTGTAGAGACTAGACAATGTAATCAGTAATTACGGAGCCACAAATCGGCGCTTCAAACCCGGTTCTGTCATCAAGGAGACGTGAAAATTGTTAGGATGGCAACTCGAAATGAGTAGAAACGAATCACAAATACACGTGCCGGTGACTACAAATGCACACCGAATAGACGTAGAAGCCTGAACTAGAATCTTCATCTGAACCGGGCCATATTATTTGTGTTTGGTACCAAAGGTTGATAGAACAGCAGTTTCGGCGAAGTCGTGAACTATTCAAAATAGGATGCCAACCTTGGAAGGTCTGAAGGTATGGGGCAACTCATAGCAAGAACGTACTCTTCCGGCATTTTCGGGTTGCCCATACCCTTAGCCTACCTATCCGAGTCTAGCCCACTGGCTTCTTATGTTTGGGCAGCTACACATGGTTGAACCTAAAAGCGGCCATCTTGAGCCGTGGTTTACATTACCCCCCATGTCACGGATCAGAGAAATGAGAACACAATCATCGACAGGTACAATTAATTGTTCGTATTCGTGACGATATAGTTCTGCCAAGTGACACTGCATTCTAAACAAACCGCATATTGGGTCGTTTGTCTCAGCGGCTATAGGAGAGGACGACGAGGTCAGGAACAGAAGGCTTTTGAGAAAAACCAGAGAGAAAGGGCTTCCATATTTCTATAAGCAAAACTAGTGATTAATACGAGATGCACGCGTTGATGTAGTGGAGATAACATAACTCGAAATATCTTTGGAGTGCAAATTCTGCATTGATATATCAACCGTTCCCGAGAAACTTTATAGGGCCAAGGTCATTCCTTCCAAAATTTAAAGTAACATTTCTAGCTTATTGCTGTTTAAACTACATGCTAACACCGACCCTACCGAGATAACATAGTGAAATTATAGAACCTAGCAAACGATTATATTAGTACCATACCTAAAGTAACAACAACATGCTACGTACTGTGCTACGGACAGCAGCGTGATCGTCCCTCTGTGCCCAGGTGGTAATCGGGATGGTTCTTTCCACCGTGGCACTATGTTCATGTTTCAACTCGGAGATTTGCAACTGGTGACAACGGAATCCCGGATCGACGTGTGAAAAGAGAATTGATCAAATAGATCCAAGTATTTGAGGGAATAGGAGAGGCACTTTTCAAAGCACTTTTGATTGAGCGGGTCTGAAATAATTCCATGAGGACGAACATCTGGGTTGAATGCCGTATACCATATTTGCAAAGCTATGGTGGGTAGAAGCCTCTAGCTATAGGACTTTTCTCTCAACGTCTGGGAACAGTGGCACCACGCACCTCAATGGGCTAGCTCTCCATAGGAACACAACGAGAGAATGAATTGTTTGTAACCACCAAGTGCTTGCATTAGTACCATAGGCCACCCATACTCCGTCCCTGGAGATGTGTCTACCATTCTGCCGAGAAGTTCCACTTGAAAGAAATGCACCGAGTACGATTATTTGAATGATCCGACGATAATCTAAAGGCCATCATTGTGTCAATTGACCTTTGACACGATAATTGTACGGTAGACTTGGTTTGCCTAGAATAATACTGCCTTTGCTAGCATATTAACAAACCTAACAGTCAACATTTGAACTAACCCAAGCAGGCCACTACCCAGGATCCCGAATCATCAGCCACATAAGCAAGTATTAAACATTTGACAGTTTCGAAATATACATCACCTGCACACCGGAGAAAAATTGGTTTTGATATGTCCAAGCAAAAGTTCTGTGACGCATCCAAATGCAAACATAGGCTGGAAGCTCGCTCGAAGGGATTGCTCAAGTCTTTGCTTTATTCCAATAGACCAGCAAGATGAGGAAGACTACCGCCGGCCGGTTTCACTTCATCATCAGCCCACCGATCTCGCAAGTTGCTAAATAGACATCCATCGATGAGCTATGCTTGAGGCCACAGAATGGCACGATCATAGTGGAAAGAAGAAGATTCGTCATATTATAAATAGTGAAGAATAAAGGCATGGTAAGACTCTTTTCTGTTTCACGAGTTCACACTTCTTCTTTAGATCTCATACAGAGTCTACAGATATTGAGGGGTCTGCAAGCTCGTCGTTCCGGATGATTTTCAACTCCCTTATTTGAGACATCGGAACTTTATCATCCTTGACAACGGCCTTCGCATTGAGCTATGTCCATCTAAAATCCAATATCAAATCGGGCTTCGCCAACTTCCCAAGGATCTCGGCGAAGGGTAGGACCGGCTCAATTCTGAGAGATCCGAGAACAATTGAGTCCCTTCTCATACATGCCAATTTTCCAGTATGTTTACATCGACGGACTTGACAGTCCAACTAAGAAGCCACAAGGCTGGAGTCTTCTCTACCGAATGGAATAATCCCAACGGCAACATCGCCGAAAGTTAATGGACGTTTTCGGGTACCTAAGATTGCGCTGCTTAGCGGCTAGAGTTTCGAAAGCCTCAGATCCCCCGAAACAGCCATGTTTTGGGCGTTTGTCGAATCGCAGAAATTGTGCTATAGCTCCTTTCTAGTCTCGAATTGGCGAGACTGTGTCTAATCATCACTTTGAGCCCACTCCAACCTGGGAATAATCCTTGATAAAGCGCCGTAGGACAGAAAACACCGGCACAAGACATACGTCCTTGAAACCCTCCCGTAACAGCCCTCAATTAAACTCCGGTCCTACGATCATTGGCTTGTTTGTGGCGATGATTGCAATATCCTTAATGCTCGTTGACTTTCGCGGCCCCTTTAGCTGTCAGTGTTCAATGTGTTTATGACAGCAAATTGTGCTAGCTGTGGCAAATGCTCAAGGAAATCCCAGAAGTGGTACCCATAGGGATATGTGAAATGGTACGATTGACGTAGGAGACCCCATCTTTCCTTGGAAATTTGTGAAACCTTTGGAATTTGTATAACTAGGAATAGCGAGGAACTTAACTGTTCATATTGGGCGTTTGGCCCCCGGAAGAAGGTTCTCCACTGCTAGTGACTGTCTATATTCTCATCAAACCCAGCAGGTGACATTTTTTCCTTTTCTTTTCATAACTTTGAAGCAAAAGGATCTTTTCCGGTCAAGCTCCATTCTTCACCAAAGTACGCTCATTCAAAAAGAATGAGAGACTATAGCTTGTCCTATAGCATGATGTATTCAAGAGCTGTGAATATCGATTTCAAAAGTAATCCTTGTTGGAAAGCAAACGCGAGAACGTGTCATTACTTTTGTGAGTTAAATTCAATGTCTGTTTATGCTAGCATCAGGTAAACATCCCAGTCAAAGTAGTTGGTGAAGTTGAATAGACGCTACCCGGAAAAGCTAGATACTGAGTTCAGCGAGGTGCAGATATGAATTAAGCATCTTACAGGATTTAACAACATTTGAACAATCATGGAGTTTTTCTTTTAAGTCTATCGAGGTTATTTAGGATGCCTTCCCGGAGCGAACTCGATATGACCCCCGTCATAATCCGTCGTATCAAAAGCACAGTTTCGAAGGATTCGGCAAATACAAACAGTATTAAACGTAACTGCTTTATAAAGCAATACCAAGAAGGGAACTGGGATTATACTGGCACTGCCAACAGATGGAGATACTACTCCAATGTCCCTTTTGAACAAACCGTGAGCGTAGGTCGGATTGTACACCTACGCCAACTCGAGCCTGGTAGCACCTATAGAACATGGATAGAATGATTGAAAAGTAATACAGCACAAAATATCTCTACATTCTGTCGTTCTACCGCTCAACCTTTCGCACCAAATTGACTTGGGTAAGTAAGGTTTCAAAGAGACGTTTAAAGAAACTGCTACTAATATGACTATGGTTCCACTCCAAAATCATTCCAATCTCGTGTACCCATCCATCCGCATCTTAGAAACTTTGCTGAATAGACAAAAAGTACTGTGCCATCCCATACCAAGATATCACATGCTCGCCATATTTCCCTCCGCAATGTCCTCATCGTTTCGTTCGGTCTTTGCGCCACGAATGTCTTGTATAGGCGATCCCTGCAGTCTTTCAATATTTTATGGGTCTCCTGATGGTCGGTGCTAATGGTATGAAATAGTTATTATATGATTGATCGAGCCTTCACAGATGGCAAGGCCGTAAACTTACAGATGTGTTGAGATCATTTAAAATACGATGCTGTGGGTATCCAGTTTTCCCGGTATTACAGTGTAGCTGATGAGGTTCGGGCTGCTCAGCCTCAAATATAGCATCCGAAGTTCCAATGTCTTTCTCGTCCCTAGATCCATATCCTGCGTTTGTTTGGGGTTTCTGTGTGGCTGATAGATAAGGCGCGCTTTCTCGGGTAGCTGGTGTGGCTATTCGAACGTGGTATATCGGAAGTTGGTGTGTAAGCCTGTCTACTTGACCGACGTCGGTGCAGAGTTTCCGAAGTTGTCGGCAGCGGTTGATTATCCGATTCCTGTAGGTATATGCACATTAGACCTTACTTTACCACCCAGGGATAGGCTCACTGACGCTGTTGATTGACGTGGTTGGGTCTTTTCCAAACTCGGCCTCGCTGTCATCACCACCTTGGGAGTTATCCTCGTCCTGCGAGCTAATTTCGTATTCATAGCTCTTCTCCTTCTGTTCATCGATATGGCCAGTGGATAAGCTTCTCTCGGATTGTTGATTCTCGAAAGGTTTGTCTTGAGCGTCTTCTTCGCTGTAGCCCTTGTTGCACGTGTGTTTATCTATTTCCTTCCAATTACCTGCTGGTTCGGTGGCCTCAATCTTCTCAAGACCCAAATCACGCAACTAATTAAAGTCAATTGCAGTCCGCAAGCAATGGGTAAGAATTCCAGCATACTTACTCTCATGTCTTGAGAGCCATTTCTGAAGCAGGACTGAAACAAGCGACGCTAAACCCATCACGTAAAATGCTTGATTAGTTTGAAGGTTTGCAAAATCTAATCCTGAATGACATACCCTTGGTAACTTATTATCCCTTGTACGCGTCGACTTGGTTATCTCCCGCGTTCGTCCGCGTGATTGAGTTGCCTTTGTCCGTCAGTCATCGAGTATAAGCCAAAGGGGACTGCACTGACCACATTTGCGGGCATAATGGGGCTCTTCGGGGTTGCAGCCATGGGTGTTAGAAACAGATCATGAATTCAGTAGTTAACCGAATCACACTTCGACCATTGTTCACCCAATCTTAAAACGAGACCGCAATCAGAAAACACGGCGTTGCGGTGGAAGTTGAAAAGAGAAGAAGAAAATCAAAAAAAAAAAAAAAAATATAAGAGAAAAAGATCAGAGAAAACGAGAGAAGGGAGAAGAACAGACAGACTAACTAGACATATATCAGATTGTCTTTGTTTACTCAATGCCAGTCCCACAGTCAAGTAGCTAAGCAATGTCGTGACATCTCCCTTGACAAAAGTAGGTGGTGGAACTGGCGAGGGAATATCTAGAAATGCATTTCATGAGCCAAAAACGAATGACGCCAATGATGAAATTTCACACCGAGTAGCCAGAGGCCCTGATATGATACGGGCTATAGTTAGCTGAGCTGATATACATACCAAGAGCAACTTTTCGACGATGACTACCTACCTAGCCTAATTCGGCCTAGCGCACAGTACCGGTAGTGTTGATGGCGTTCCATAATCAATCTGTTCGCGTTCCTTCGCGTTCCTAACACGCGACAACTTCGCGGCATTTGATTGGCTCAAAAATCTCCCAGAAATTAGAATACATCGACGAAGCGTCGCCTCTTTCAGTGAGCTTTGTATAATTCATCGATTGCTACAAGCAATGTAGGTAATGACGGTACTCACTATCCCTATCGATGGATACTAGGATCGTCGAGATCCCCGTCACCTCTAGTTATGATTCTATATTTTCCCTAAAGACGTCTGGATAAAAGCTGTGTCATGCATGTCCAATTTTGCAAATGTGCCTACCGAGGTAGGTACCCCGGAACATTCGAAGCAAGGTGCCTGGCAACATGAAATATGTAAGTCCAAGTAATTGTATGAAGGATGGGTGGCTACATGCTCCAGGCTATCCCAACACATCCAATATTGAATCAACCATGGGGATTAAAAATCTACGCGATACCCGATGATCTACCTAGGTAGTATGGTGAGATATAGCACGGAAAAGTGTTAGGCAGACAGAGGCGGGAGTCTCAATATTTGTTATTCCATCTGTACTATTCATTTTCATCCTATATTGTTGCGTGTGATTGGGATTCACTCTGATATATTTAGACTCCCGTCGAATCAATCAAAGTAACCTTGTGATTGATGCAGACCCCATAAATAGTTAATCAGTTATGCGTTCCTATGTGTGGTTGCCCGAGGGTGTAAAAGAAGTAATTGGACCGGTAATCGTCTACCTGGGTCAACTGGTAGATACCCTCCTTTCCTACCACTTATGAGGTAACCTTGGGAGCCACCTGGGCACGCGTTTTCTTTTGAACGTTGCCTGATTATTCTTACCCACGTGAGGCACGCAGAACTCAGAGTCTTGGAAGTCTGCTACGATATCTATCTCTTGACAAAGTCTTTATGTATCGCACATATTAGAGTCATTCGCCAGTACCGAACCTCATCCTCGTCTGGGACTCGCCTTCAACCTCGCCTGATTAGATTCTTTTCGCCTATACGCATCATGATGCTCTTGTTTGAGTAACCTGCCATTCTGCCATTTCAGTGTTTGAATTATCTTCTCTTGGATGCCTCAATTTATATTGGTGACAGGTTGTACTGATTTTTGATCACACCATGATCAACTCACCACACATATCGTCGTACCTGATCGACCCTGGGACCGGCAAGCCATCCATAATTCCCGCCGACATTATGACCAATCCGCCAAAGACCTTGTCGTATTTGATTGACCCCAAGACGAATCAGCTATCGAGGATGAGTCATCTACTTAAGGATGAACTGCTCGCTGCTGCTGAAGATGGATTTGGGGACACTATTATGCACCCTGCGTACGAACGAGCCTTGAGTGAGGAAACGGCCAGGATACTGGGGATGGAAGACAAGCCTGACTGCGAACCTTGGGAGCCAATACTGGGCGTAACGACACGCGTCTGTCCTGCCTCCCCTAGAATTGTTGAATGCCGAATCACAGAATCTTCATTTGCTAGGCTTGGTACGTATGGGATCCTCGGCGGAAACCCCATTACTCTCGCAGACGATTCTCTAGTCACCCGATATGCCATCTTACAATTCTCTGAGACTTACCATGCAGAGCTCATCGCTGCACCGTCCGGTATGCCGTGCAGTTGCGTTTCAAGCCTCCAATCTTTATGCTAACGATGACTGTACAGGAGTCGGGGGGAAGAAATACCCATTTCGAATCAAAAGACTCTCTAATGTGCTCGCAGCCCTCCTATGTTCCAGTATGAAACTACGTTCAATTTGTCTTAAGAAGTCATACAAGCTTTCCGCCGTCAACATATCTACGATCGCGATGCAAGACCCACATGTCAGCAAATACTACTTCCAATGCCTGGTTCAAGCTCTGTGGGCTTTGATAGATACGGTACGGCTCGAGTGGGCCTTTGTCAAAAAATGTCATGGTGATCAGTTTAATATGCATCGTTTCTCATGTGGTGTTAACAAGGCCTTACGGAAGACTCGATTCCTCACAATTACTATGAACCCTGACGGTACCCTTGCCCTTGTCCGACCTCCGTTCTTCAATGCTACGAAACACAAGCTTGTCTCCTTCCACCAGCTAACCGAGTGCTTCACGAGATCCGTGGATCCTTTATCACTATTCCGCCCATGGCAGGAACCTGCGGACGTTGTGGTGGACTGGTGGAGTAAACATGTGCCGCAGCATCCAAAACAGTTCCTGTGGACCAAGTCTGACTTCGATTTAATGAGGATCCTGGCGACGGTTCCCGGCTATCTCTGTGAGAAAGACATGAAGAAGTTGGTCAGACACCAAGATCTACTATAGCTCTAATGACCAAGCGTGAGCGCATGAGGCTGTCTGGGTAAGGTTTTTCGTCATTTCAATTCACCCACTCCTCTTTCTCTTTATCCACATCAACCCTTGGAATTCTACCACAATCTTGTTTGAGCATACTTTGGTTATAAGAATTGACGTCGCTTATATCTATTCACATTTTTATTGGCGGCTCTTTCTTCACTCAACCAGGCATATTCTCCGCCCACCCGAGCCGCCTGCGTGCTCGCTTTTGATATTTTATGAGGGATTCCGTTTCTGCCACCTCGTTGCCATTGGAGGAAACATGTCGTCGACTATGATGGATCGGGAAGGCGACTGACTGATCCACTCAAAGACCAATTACTGAAGGGCGAATTTGGGTATTATAATGAGGAGTATAAATCGGGGCACATCACAAGATATTATCTGGATTTATGTCACATTGATACATAAAATTCCTTAGCATAGGCTAATAAATCCACTTCCGACTTAAACCATAAAATATGGATAGACAAACTACTATCATCCATTATGTGCATGCCCATATTGGGACCGACGCTTGTTGTCCTAGAGTTTTTATGCTACGACTCGAGACTTTCAGATACTCCCGGTCGATATGCTATCCTACCACGCCTCAAATCCTGTACAGAGAAAATCGAAGCATCATCAATCGGTATGTATACGTAGACCCCAGGCGTCCGATCCTCAGCAAGATAGCATGGCTGTGTCAATAGATTACTCAACCCCCAGGCGGCAAGCGTGTTTAAAGTGTTGTCTAAATGTTTTCCAGTACGGGTTATTCCTGTAGCTACCTACCTAGGTACCTATTTGTTCCTAATTTTGTCTACCCAGCTATGGAATTTATTCTAGGTCATTGCCTGGCATATATCATTGGCATGGAGGACGAAGACAAACAATGCTGCCTGATGCAGTTTGATTTGACTAGAGAGAGGGACATAAGATCCAGATCTAACATTGAATAATCGCACCCACAGTGCCACATACAGCTATATATAACAACCTTGGAATTCAATATTGAATGCTCAGCTGTTCCACGCTACCTAGGTAGTTGTTGCAGGTAAACGTCATACATACTACTGGAGATGGTTACGGAGGAAGCAAAAATCGAGACCGTCCAAGTGTTTCAAGGTCTTGGAAACCCATGCTCGACGGGAACAACATTTGAAGCAACTTGGGCTTTCGGAATCCGATGCCTCCAGGGCTAGCTAATGCTGATAATGAGTAATGTAATCACCGTTAGTACTATCGCAATAAACAAGCCAGTTGACACAAAATACAAGTATGAAAGATACCTAGGTAGGATTTTCATGAACATTAAAGCTATATTCGTTACAATTCATACCGTTCAGAGTCTCGCCTCTAGATACACGGACTTAAAGTAAGTAGTTTAGGCATGCTAAGCCATTTATAATTCAAGATCCACTTGAAATATCAGCACGGCTTGATTTGCAGTAGGCGGAGTCTCTAAGTAGACACTGAATTCAACTGAGAAAACCAATACATGCTTCTGAAGGGACCTCTAGAGCATCAAAGTTGAGGCTCGCTTATGTAAACCATCAGAGGAAACAAGCTTGTTGTCCCATGCAACCAATCAACAATATCCTCGGGACGCCTGGTGTGATACCAAGTATTTGATTTAGTGCCTCCATTTCTATCGCGGAAAGGAAGTACTAGCCCGATAGATGAGATCTTATCAAGGTGACTTAGATCCCCAGACTGCTTCCACTGAGTCAAAACATCTTTCCATGAATGATTCACAAGACGTATATGATTCAGCTCCAACTCTCTTATTGATCCGCAAGCTCGAATAGCCTTTCCAAAGTCCACCATCTCTTCAAACGTTGTATCCGAAAATATGCGGATTTTAAGGCTTGATAAGACACCAAGCTCTGGTAACAACTTGTTGAGTATGCGAATAAAAGACTGGCAATGCTGCTCGGGACCTTGGATTGAGAGACGTCGCAAAGATTTCGAAGACTTATGGACCAGCGATTTCACATCCCCATACCAAGCAACCCGAAAGTCATCGCGATCATCCATCATCAGGCATAGATCCAGTTCCTGTAAACCACCTGCAAGCTCCTCTAGTCCTCGATATAATGATCCTCCAGTTTGCGATGAGATAAAATCTGTTGGAAGGTGGTGTAGAATTATACTTCTCAGCTTAGGGAAAAAAATCTGGACGCCTGCTTTCTGGTTGTGATCTTCTTTTGATCGTGCATTTGGTAGTAGATCATGAAAGAATTTAAGTCCGCGTGCTGCAAGGTACTCCCACACTTTGTCTTTGGCTTGATCAGGCTGAAAAGTGTCGATTAGTTTGTAGAATTCACTCTCGACATCTAGTTGAAGGGGAAAATAGATATTGGACCAAAACTCCCAGTAGGATGCAAGCGGCATCCGTGGGTGTAACTCTTTCATTGTCTGGTATTCCTCGAGCTTTTGAACAGTCTCATATTCCCTGGAGGCTGGTGAACCTTCTACACAAGGCAATGCGGTAAACTTCAAACAATCAATGTTGGTGAGAAACGGCAAGACTATCGTAAGAAGCTTATAATCTCTGTTACTTTTGAGATTTTGCCATTGATTACGGGCCTCGGATTTGAAAACCTCCAGAAAGGATTCTTTCACCCTAGACCCACCGTAGAGAATCTCCAGTAGTCTTCGAGTACTGCCGAATGAGTCGTTCCACAAAAGCAAGACAGAATCGAAAGCCGATTGATCCCACCAGAGCTTCGAAACGTGGCTCAGTAATTTGCCATTTTTGGAAACTACTTCCAGGTATTTCAAGTCTGATGAATGACTGGAAATGTATAGAGTGCTGAGGATAGGATACTCCAACGTGACATCGTTCGTGGTACGAGATACCAATCTCAACTGCTTGCGATCTGCGACTGAAAGTTCGTGCTCAAACAGCTGTTTTGACACAGGATATGCGGCACGATGTATGTATTCCAGGAAATTTTCCAAATTCATTTTGTCTTGGAATTTGAAACCGATAAGATGTCTTTTGAGCGATGGTTCGTGGATGGTTATTGAAGAAGTGGTGAAAAAAACGGCGTACCGACTCCCGAGTTGTTGAGTAGGTATGTGTCTGAAAGAGAGGTAGCGAGGATATGTCAAAGTGATTCGTGTAAGTCTGTATATGAATCAGAGAATCCAACCAGAAAGATGATCGTTCTTCTCAAGGATCGCTAAATGGGTCAACTATGAGCCAAGTGAGCGGAGAAATCTGTCCAGGTACACCTGTAGGATGTAGTAATAAAGGAGAAGACTTGAGAAGAAGAACACACGACCTGGAACTTTAGCGTCCATATTATTACCTAGGTAGGCTTACCTAGCGGCACACCAGCAATCCCCCATGTAATCCATCCTATTGATCACACAACGCACACAGATAGTACGTCTTTTCTAGGCACCAGTCGGCGTTTAATGGGTGCGCCCTTGCACATGCAATCGCTTTTTGAACTTGAAACCCAGAAACCCACTAGAGACCAACTTTGGGAGGGTTTTCAAGGCCACCCTATGGCGAGATCTACTACGACAGAAGACAAGCGAGATATGAGCACGAAAGCAGTCGGCAGATTGAAAATCTGAATGGTTCTTGGGAAGAATGAAAGTAAATAAACATCATGCGGCTTTGTTATAAAATTCCCACGTTCAATCTTTGGACGTTGAATCTTTGGGCTACTGAAGAAGAGAAGATTGAAAATTGAAGGCGGTACTACGCAAAAAACAACTCCCTACGCCAAATGACGAATGATTTGACGTACACACAAGGTTGGTATGAATAAAGAGATTACGGTTGCTACATCGCGTTTCGTGGAGAGATCCACAATCTTGTACGATATTGGTCGATGATTATCGTCAACGACCTAGGCCGATTCAACAACTTTGCAACCAAACGAGAAGTGCCAGAACCTGTAGGAGGATTTCGATGCCTGATATTTTATTGTGCAATGTGGTCACCTCATGATGATTGACGCTGTGTCCGCTATATTCTCTGACTTTTACCTTTGGGACTGCAGTCTATACCATCTCGCGAGCGACACTTCCTGAAGAGATCGTTTGAAGTCAGAAAATGTGAAGCCTGGAGCTACAATTGAACGCCTTATACTGTTTGGATGAGAATGGTCGGCGTTTTAACATCTGGCATTCCGATACAGGGAAGGTGAACATGGTCTGTCACTTCACCTATTGCCGGCGCTGTGCGAATGGCTCAACCACGGACAGTAAACTCCGGAAATCTTCATGAGCAATCAAGAAACTGTTACTAATATCAAGCAATTGACTAGATGATCATCAATGATAACACAAATTACGAGTTCGCCGAATTAACGCGATTTTGGACAGCGTTTCCACGATTATGACGAATACGCTCGCAATCGTACGCTATCTACGATTCCTTCTCAAGCTGACGAAGAAGACTATCCGGACCATCACAATAAATTGTTTCAACGGCTCCTGACGTGGAGAAACAGCTAACTTTCAACCAAGAATATCCTGAACCCCATACGAGATGATGGAGAGAATGCACCAAACTCCCGCACAAACCGATAATGACGAAAAGACATCGTCCAACAATAATGATGCTCCTGTACCCTGTCAATGGTCACAATGCAGCCAGAGGACGTGATCTTCCAACCGAGATGATGAAGACGAATCCGTGGACAAATTTGGAGCGAGCACTATCAGGCAAAGGAAGTGGAATATTAATATGCTAGACAAGGATTTCGAGGGCCTATAGTCGTGAGAGCGGAGTTATTGGCATGCTGCGATGCAAAAGCATGCTGATAGATTGGAGAACAAATAGAGCTGGAGGGTGATGTCTTTACTAAAAAATAACCTACGTTCTTTTCCCAGTAAATGGGTTTCTAATTTTCAATCGGCGAAGAATAACAACATTCCTAAGCTCCATAGTTGGTTGTATGTAGCAACTTCGGAAGATGGGCTAACCCTGCATCTAGTCCCCGTGGCTAAAGACCTCGCGATGACCTCCCAATCTCGTGGTTGGATGAAGCGAAATCGAATCATCATTATATAGGTATCAGATTTCGAGAAAGGAAAAGGACAGATTACCAATGTCAATTACCAAAGCCTCGGATTACACGATTCAACAAATCTGTGGTTCAAAACAATTACACAAAATTTGATCGGTTTTGACTTCGTGTCGTTGCTTACGGAGCATTGTGTTCTGTTGGGATACCAACTAGACCAAAAAGCAGCGCGCATACCTAGGTACTAGATGATCTAGTATGGTAATATATAACTAGCAACAAGGATTACATGGAATGCAGAATGAGGGACGGGCCTGGGACGATGTCCCAACATGTTCTGTTAAACCAGTCAATCAACATATTGATATTATTATACATTGATGATGCCCGTATTGCTACCTAGATACCTAGGAAGCTTATAGGATATATTTTACAATTCCTTTCATGCTAACCCCAAGCCCCCAACTCGAATTCTCTATATTCTATATGATTAAGTTTGCAAGTTACATCTTAATATATTGGTTTATTGACTATGTGACGGCTGTACGCGCTCGCTGCTCAGTGTCTTGTACGGTGCAGCCCGGTCTCGTGCGGAAGCCCTAAGCCTACGATAGCGGCTTAAGCGCTAGTACCTAAATGAAAACCCCACAGCCAATTTTTATATTCACGCAGGATTCTGATTGACTGAATTACTGAAGGCTTAGTCCTAAAATGGATTGTCCTAATCTAGCAATCTCGCGAACTTTAAAATCTCTACAGCTTCTAAAGTGTACGCTAATGTGCGCCAACTAGGCCTAGATCTTAATACGGATTGGAGCCAATATTCGCATCAAAAATCGTACGCTAATGTGTGCCAACTAGGCCTTGCTTCCAATTGGGAATCGTGCTAATATTTGCATCAAAAGGAGTACGCCAACGTGCGCCAACACTAGGCTGTGCTTCTAGTTGGGAATCGCGCCGATATTGGCACCAAAAGCGTACGCCAATGTGCGTTAACTCGGCCTGGATTTGCAGTCAATATTTGCATCAAAAAACGTATGCCAAAGTACGCCAACTAGGCCCTAAAGAGTAAGTATGAGTGTACATTTGCACCTCTATACAGATCTATGCCCAGATCTAATTTTTACTCTGATAAAAATCAGTACTGAGTTAGCGTATGTTGGCGTACGCTTTCTAGCGTGAATTCGGCTCTAATCCGTCTCTCTATCTCTCTCTTATATAAAAACTCTCAGGTTTTTTTGAACTTTTTACGTAAGCACCCGCAGGGTGCTGTTATTGGTGGCCGAAGGCCGCCAGTCACGTGCCTACGGCACGTAGCCAATCAAAGGCCGGCCCTAGGCCGGCAATACAATCTTTCAGCAAGCTGTGGACGAGCGAAGCGAGTCCAGACAGCTTGTACGTATATAATAAACTCAAGTGTTTTTTCGAACTTCTTACGTAAGCACCCGCGGGTGCGTAGGCCGCGGCAGCGGCCGTAGGCGGTCACGTGCCTTCGGCACGCTATAATTAGTTATAATCGCCGGCCCGTAGTTATTCCGAATCCTTTGTTTACTCACTACGCGCCGCCGTACAAATCTATTCTGAGCCTACGTACGTGCCATACAAATCTGTGCTAAGCAAGCGTACGTGCCAATTGACAGGCTAATAATCAAATCAATTGATAGGTGTGAAATCACGCTTATTGACAAGCCAGCTCCCCGCAACTTTCATCCTGGAGCATCAACATCTTCACCAACATTACCTCGACAAATTTCACAGGAACTAGGCTTCGTAAATTTCTCATCTTTTCAGGATAGAGAATATTGATACTTGCTTGGTCATCGAAATGGGAGCACCGCTGTCTCTCGAGCAGCTACAAAAAGTGCTTACAGAAACTCCCTTGAATGACGCACTCTACGACCTCCTCAGCTCCTATGAAGATGAAGCCTGCCAACAGTTCACCCAAGCTGGAATAACCGGTGACGCGACGCTTCTCACTGCCTTTTACTCCTCTTTCCTTTTCTCCCATCTCCTCATAGACGAAATGTGAGCATGTCGATTACCGTCATCCGTCGCAGACACTGACTGAAACCAGACAAGAAGCTCGTGCTTTAACGCAGCGTATCCCCTCGACGTTGATCCAAAATGATCCCGTCATTCAGCACAGTATTGCGATACTACGGTCAATATACCAGAACAAATTCTCCGAAACCTACGCGTTACTGAGGGGTCAGCAATGGCCCCAGCCGGTCGATATTATTGTTCAGCGGTTTGATGGTATTTACAACTTTAGAGGCAAATTGTCTGAAGTCATTCATTGCTGACATGATTTATTTCCAGCTTACTATACCGAAAAATCATTCCGAAACATAAGTCGCATCTACAAATCAATCAGACCCGAAGGAGCCGCCGAATACCTCGGATTGCAGAACAACGCGGAGTTGATAGACATGCTGGTGAAACGAGGATGGGAATGGGATGCCGACAAGGAACTGTTTCGACCACATGTACCTGACGAATATGTCAAGGCCGGCAAATCCAGACCACCCCTAGATCAAATCAGTCGCGTCGTGGGTTTGGCGAGTGTCTAACGGAGCTGAAGGAAGCGATCGCATTATTCATAGAGCGTTTAGAATATGGCTTTACGATAACAACAAAATACATGACGAATTATGATCCAGACAGTTCATTGCATGCTCCAATATGCATGACACTTGAAAAGCAACCCTACATTCCTAGGAATGGTTTATCTTAGCAATACTCTACCCTGAATGATAGTCGTAGTATACAAAGTAGCGTGGAAGACGGATATGTACAAGATGGCAGATAATGGTCTATCACGATAATATTCTTTTCCTTTCTCACTCGCACAAAGTCAATATTTTGGCAGACAGAACAATCAAAAAAAAGAAGTACAAAGGAGATGTAAATGATACAGATTTGGCTTCAGCCATATGCCCTTCGTAGTAAATGCCCTCTCTTATAGGCATCTATAAAGTCGTGTGGAAAAGAGAAAATAAGAATGCCATCTATTAAGCCACGTCCTCCGCCAGACGAATCGTCCATTATCGAGTACACGCGCATCTATTTCTCCTCCGCCTTGGCCATAAGGAACTTTTCTAGGTCGAATTTGGGGTCTTCGGGGTCGGTGATAACTATTGCAGATTGGTCAATCATTCGTCCTTCTGTTTTCCAGCATTGTTGGTTATACGTACGACCGTTGGCGCCAGCAGGGGCATTCTTCTTGGCCCATTCGGCCTTGGCCTTTGCAATCAATGATTCCTTGTGCTTGTATTCTCGTTCTTGTTCGGCATGTTTGGCCTGGGCGTTGAGCGTGGACTGGTGGTAGAGACCGTAAAAGACACCACCGAAGAGGGCGGACCAGCGGAGGACCTATATGCAGAGCAATCGTACGTTAGAGGTTGACTCTTCGCAAATCAATTGCATGCGAACGAGGTGGAGAGGTGGACTGACGTTGACACCTTGTGAAGCCATGACGATCGAATCCCACCTCTCGGAGACGAGGAAGGAAATCAGCAAAGAATTGAATCGAGAATAGGATTCCGGGCTAGATACCAAAAGGCGAGTCGCGCGGGTATCTAGGGTCAATGGCTGTATAATTGAATGTTGAAGCAGTACTTGCATTCAAGGACAGAAGTTCTGTCGCGAGTTTTTCCGGGCCGCCGGCGAGCGGACTCTTTGCTTGTAATAAGTTGGCGCACAGCGCCATCCAGGCTTGCAGGATCGAGCAGATGAACAGCCATTGGTGATAGGATGATCAGATGAGAAATCGTCTGAGGTCCGATCGGATGATAATGATGTGACCCCAACCATCCTGGCAACAGGTCGGGCAGGTACCTACCCACAGGCTCCTTCCCTTCGTGGTGTTTGAGATGTGTTTTCCTCAGGCCAGCTCTCAGTTGGAGCCTTAGGGCCAGCTCAGTTGAAGCCTCAGGCTAGCTCAGTTGAAGCCTCAGGCCAGCTCAGTTGAAGCCTCAGGCCAGCTCAGTTGAAGCCTCAGGTTCGCTCAGTTGGAGCCTCAGGTTGGCTCTCTGTAGAAATCTTAGTTGTGAACTGTAACTGTTCTGTAGGTGAACCTGCGGAAGGGGGCCAAGGCGTGCTTATGTCAGCGGGTAACCTTAAGGCACGCCGCGGCTCTGACTGGCTCGCTCTCTCCGCGCTCCACATGTTATCGACAGGGACATGACAACAATATCTTTGAGCACAACACAGACATAGCGCTTGAAGAACAACAAGAATACGGTAATAATAATGCAAGCGCGCAAAGACGAGATCCTCGCCAAAAAGGCCAAACTCGCAGAACTCAAGCGGCAGCGAGAATTACGCCAGAGAGAGTTCAACCAGAATCGAGCCAGCATTGGCGATGCCTCAGAGGTAAACAAGCTATCTATCAGCACCAAGCTGAGTATGCTAACCATGTCGGATTAACAGATAGTATCACCCGTCCCGAGCCGAGCAGATAGCAGAGCAGAGCTCGACAGTCTCATATCCCGACTCGTCGATCGACCCTCATCAACCTCAAACAGAGATGGAGAAGGCCCCTCACGAAGAGGCAGTCGCCCTAATTCGGTATTGAGTGCAAGCCAACTCAGTGGCGAAAATGCAGAGGCTTTCTCTCCACCGCCTACTCGAATGGTATCGCAATCTGTAGCCACGCAAACAGAAGCTACAGGCCCGATTGTATCAGAACCAGCGCCTGCCCCTGAACCGAAAAAGGAAACAGTCACATATAGTAAAGCCGTGCAAACAGACGATCTTCCGGATCTACCAAACACGATAGCAGATTATCCGCTGGCAGAGAATGAGGAGGCTCCTTCTTCGCCATCCAAAAGACTGAGTCGGAGAGAGCGGGAACGAGATAACGAGATTCGCGAGAGAATTCGCAAAGAGATTGAGGAAGAGTTACAGGCATCTCAGCAGGTTAATGGAAATGGGATACCGGCATCGTCCAGTCAGCTCAGATATCCACTCCGCACATTGAACGACGATGAACTGAATGCAGTCACATCGTCGGACGATTTCTTAGACTTTGTGGAAAAGTCGAGTAAAGTCATTGAACGTGCGCTGGACGAGGAGTATGATATTCTGGCAGACTATGAACTCGGCGGCGTGAATGCGGACGACGAGGAGGATGACGAATATGGCAATAAACGGAGGGGAATAAAGGAAATCACACAATTTTACGACGAGCGATGGAGTAAGAAGCGAACAATCAGCGATTTGAGCTTTTCGCCAAAGGTATGACAAACTTCGACCTGTTATGAATCGTCAAACTAATAAAGGACAGTTTCCCGAATTGATTCTCGCTGCATATACCAAAAACCCAACTGCACCACACGAACCAGATGGATTACTCCAAGTCTGGAATCAACATCTTCATTCCCGCCCCGAATACGTCTTTCATTCTACATCAGATATCCTCACAGCCAAATTCTCACCATTCCACCCTAACCTAATTGTCGGCGGCACATATTCCGGCCAAGTGCTACTATGGGACACACGATCCAGCCGTGCCGGCGGTGGCGCACCAGTTCAAAAGACCCCCCTCACAGGCGCAGGCCACACCCATCCCGTCTACAGCATTGCCATAATCGGCACGCAAAACGCACACAACATCCTCACCGCATCCACCGACGGCGTCGTCTGCGGCTGGACTGTAGACATGCTCTCCCAACCCCAAGAATACCTCGAACTCACCACCCCACCACCCTCACGAACCGAAGATCTCGCACCCACAACAATGTCCTTCCCCCAATCCGACCCGACTTTCTTTCTGGTTGGCACTGAAGAAGGCGGCATCTACCCATGCCATCGCTACGACCGCGCAGGCGCAAAAGCAGGCACAGACCAACGCCTCGCCTACCGCGGCCACGCCGCACCCGTAATGTCAACAGCCTTCCACCCAGCGCGTGGTCCCGTCGATTTCGGTGATCTCATGCTTAGCTCCAGTCTAGACTGGAGCGTGAAACTCTGGCGCGTCAGACCACCCGCTACAACAGCCGCATCCGCGACAGCCGGCGGCCTCGCATCAACCCCACAGGTCATCTCCCCATTACTAGACATAAACCGCGAAGATGTCGTGTACGACGCTAAATGGTCCCCCCATCGTCCTGGAGTGTTTGGTCTCGTCGATGGAGCCGGTAACGTCGAGGTATGGGATTTGTATCATGATACAGAAGTACCAGCCGTCAGGACGCAGCCAACGCCGGGACGGGGTGGAGTGTTGACGCGAAGCCTCAACAAGATTGCATGGGAGGAACGGGAGGGTAGGAGGGTTGCTACAGGTGGTCTGGATGGAGTTGTAACGGTCTTTGAGGTTGGGAAAGCCGTAAGTGGGCCTGTGGAGGAGGTGCCGGCTGAGGAGTGGGCGGGTATGAAGAGGTTGGTGAGTAAATTGGAGCAGACTGATAGGGGTATATAACCCATTCAACTCCGTGGGTGGGATGTGGTTCATTTACATAATGGAGAGGAATCTGTATATTGAAGGAAGTTTTGTTTCGTTAATTCGTCAGTTGTATACCCCCCCGCCAAATCAATTCCTGTATTGAGTCGTGCAATCATACTCCGTGTTAATACATAGAGAGGACATCAGTATTGATATTCTATTCCCATAAAAATCCAAACATTGTATCATATCACATCATATCATGTCCCATACTTTTAAAACCGTCATCAATCATGATCGTTACTTTTCCCTCGTCCGTCCTTCTAATACGTATATCTAAAACCCGGCTACCGTCCTTCACCGCCTGAGGAATAAACCCACCTGAGGAATAATTTTTCCCCATACAAAATTGATAAAACCTACCAATTTCAACTTCTTATAACTTACCCAAATTTTAATATAAATTAATAAAAATTTAAATATAGATTAACATAATATTATATTATAATTAAAAAGTAATAAATTAATTCATAAATAAATATAGAAAGATTAATTAGAAGATAAATTATACTCTTTTTTAATAATTATTTAAAGCTTAATAGAATCTTATTTATTAATTATTATAAGTGTAAAATGTAATAATATATTATATAATATTAAAATATTACTATTAGCAAATTTTTATTTAATTTTTTTAATATATAGTCAAAATAAAATTAACTTTTTTATATTTTAACTATATATTCTAAAGCAATAAATAATATATATTAAAATATTAATTATAAAATAAATAATAGTAATTATATATAAAATAATTATTAAATTTATATAATATATAATTTTTTTTATTAATCTATAGAAATTTTAGGAAATAAATGATAAAAATTAAAAATAGTTTAAATTTTTATAAAATATACTATAAAATACATTTATTATTAAATATTTATAATAGAAAATAGTTATAAATAAAATTAAAATAATTTTTAATATTTAGTTAATAAATTTCTTAAAATTTTAGTCTTTTTTTTAAGAAATATAGACTTAAATGCTAAATTAAATCTTTAAGATTATTTTTAATTTATTTTATATAAAAAATAATAATTTTAATAATTTTATTTAATAATATAAAAATTTTATAATATTTTTATATAAATATAAAATTTTATTCTTATATTTTAAATAATTAATATTTTATAATATTTTAAAAAATTTTACTTTAGAATTTTTATTCTATTTTAAAAATTAAAATTTTTAATTAAATTTAATACTTTATATTATAAAAATTATATTATATTAAATATTATACTTTATTTTATATAATTAATTTATTATTATTTTATTATTAACATATATAATAATATTTTTAAGGTTTTAATAGATTATTAATTAAAAATTAAATTTTATATTAATATTAGAAATTTATACTTATAATAGTATAAAAATATAATATTCTTATTTAAAATTAGTTTATTATTTTATATTAAATAAAAATTTAATAGTTCTACTTTAATACTTTTAGTATATTTAAAAATTTAATTTCTTAAAAAATCTTTAACTTTTATACTAATTTTATAGGCTTTAATAAAAGCTATTAGAAATTTTAAATTTATAAAATATAAATTTAATATTATATTAATCTATATTTAAATTTTTATTAATTTATATTAAAATTTGGGTGAGTTATAAGAAGTTGAAATTGGTAGGTTTTATTGATTTTGTATGGGGAAAAATTATTCCTCAGGTGGGTTTATTCTTCAGGCGGTGAAGGACGGTACATCAACCCAAACGATTTACTCATGGACCCAGTCGTCAAATACACTCGATTAGCTCGGGAGATAGTTACCTCCCGAGGACTTAGTCATTGAGATGGAAAGACTTCTAACAAAGGAGCCCTTTACTACTGAAGGTAGTCTTCAGTGGGTCCGGCCACAGCTGGGTACGCCATTGTGGAAAAGGTTCGACGATTTCATGTCACACGGGACTATTGTACGTATCGAATGTAATTATGTTCATCACCCAAAAACTAATTGGTGTAGCCAATGACTATCTATCAATCTTTCCTGGGAGCCACCCACGCCTCGAAGCGAATCCCTGCGCTAGCCCGTTGCGTCAACACACAGACTGCACTACAACCCTGTTATCTGTCGCCTGAAGTCTACACCAATGCTGTGGTTCTTGTTCGATCGATGCGATCTGGGGCTGGCCTCTGGGTTTATCGTGTCCCCCCTGAGACGTCTATTGAAAGCATTCGGGATAGGGAAGTGAGTCCCGAGTACATTGCGATTGATTTAGAATACATCTATGTATTTCCTTTGAACACTAAAGTCGCGCTACCACTGCCGTCCTTTTCCCCTTTGCTTTTTCAAACAATTTCTGAGACGGATGCACGTATCTTCCTCGGGTGTGACAAGGATGTTGTTCCGTTTATGAAGTTTTTATCAAGATTGGCCTAGACTTTCCATGTACAGAGCGTACAACTTATCTATAGGGCAATTACAGTTAGTTAAGAAAACTAGATGATGATATAATTTCTAACTTACCTATAATGGTATTATAAGTTGCTTGGTATCCTTCGATACGTGTGGAGAAGTATTGCGCTGACTGGACAATCGATGGATGAAGGCCCAATTTTACTGAATAAGCCGCCTTGCCGATTTCTTCGTAAGAAACTCGATTCAATGATGGTATTTGGTACGCAGTGGGAATAGGCAGCCCCGCTTGGTCAGAGCATTCGATAAGAAAATTCACCTTGTCTCCTTTGCCAATAGCACGCTTCAATTGGTCTTTATCAAGGCCTTTCGATTCGGCATATGCAGGGATATTTCCAAGGAATCGCTTCTCAGGCATCGATATTCTCATCGCAGTATCCACGGCAGGGTACTCCTCACGGTATGCACTTGTAAGCGCTTGTATGCATAACAGATGGACCAAATGTCCAATTAAGTCTCTGCTGCGAAGTACAGAGTGGAAGAGGCGGGGTTCGCCAGTGGCATAGTGCTCCACAAGGAAGCCCACAATTGAGTCTGTCAAGTCGTAATCTCGAATAGTTTCAGCGGTGACTCCGCTTGCCTGTATGTTGCCTAGTAGTTGGCTGGCTGTGATCATGCGCGATGTCTCCCTATTTGCTCCTGCCGGCTTTGTCCAGCCAAGAGGTGGCCCGAGGTGATCCAACAGTATATCAAACAGGGCACGATTTTTTTCGATGTCTTCCTTGCTCAAGGTAAGGAGATGACTGCAAGCGGCCTCCAATTTGGCAGACTCCATGGTAGTCAATAGGATGATCCGGACGGGAGAAAAACGCTTGTGAGTTGCGACTTCCGAAGTCTGAGCCCGGAGAATGCCGTCGTTAAGCTTGGCACTAAATTATGCCTGACTTCAGAAGTCTGGACCCACAGCTGCGAATGAATTCTAGTCGCCACAAATTACTGTTAACTACCTCTTCTTACTCTTTTGACTCATACGTTGTGAGTACTTCATACTAGAGCGTACCTGAGAGCTGCCAAGCGGTCCTCGAAACATCAGATTAAGCGAGCGATTTTGGTCGCCATTGGGACGTCGAAATTTGTTATTCAATCTATCGCGTTAACAATGTATTATTCTCAGTCGCTTCACTGTTCTTTACCTGGCTTTCAGCAAACACCACCACCACCACCACCACCACCACTACCACCGCATGACCAGCCTCATGGGCTGCCCGCACCTGTATATCGTACCAGCGCCTATGAGTATCAACGACATCCATACTCAGAGATTCCTCCTTATTCGCAATCTCCTTACGATGACCAATACCATCATCCAAATAGCCTACAGGCTCCCGCGCCGTCATATCCGGTACCAGAGCCTCATTTCTCTCGGGGAGTCACTAGTGATCATACTGGCCCGCCGCCGGAACATGTACCGCCTCATCGCGGTCAACCTCCTCCAGGTGCTATACATGATGGTGGTATTGCACGTCGGCCAAAGGTTCAACAAGTATGCTCATTTATCCACCAAAACTTAAATGCTTTCTAATTCCTCATAAATAGGCCTGTAATCAATGTCGAAAACGCAGAGTCAGGTGTGATGGTAGTTCGGCATGTAGCCGTTGCAAAGAAGAAGGCACCAAATGTACATACGATAATAGCAAACCCCGAAGGACGAACATTCCAGACAAGGGAGAGATTCAAATGCGTTTAATCTTAAACCGCGTCCAGAAATTTAACGACAACATGACAGGACAAATCGGCAACTTGGAAAACCGTATACGCAATATAATCTCAAGAAGCGGATGCACTCCTCCAGTTGATACTGAGGACCCTCAGACACCTACCAAGGACGGAATGTCAAATGTTCTGAAAGATCAAAATCAAGAACTAGAGGGAGAATTATCAGTTCCACAGAACCATACGACAGCTGCTCATAAGCTACTCAATTGGGAATCAATTCGGCAACTATTAGACGATAAGATTCACCCTGACTATGTCTTGAGGAAGGAACGAGGCTTGATTCCCATCTATAGGTGTGATGGTGGTCTTGATCTATCAGATCATCTTGTTAGACGTCTCTATCTCAGCCACATGTCTAATATGCATATTCTCCATCCCTTCATATATGCGACAAGCCTAGCTCAGGAGATAGAGGCATTTATCCAGCAATATGCATCTCCGTCGCAAAGGGTAGGGCCATCGTGCAGGATTAAGCACACAATTGGCAACGCAATTATCTTAATGGTACTTGCTTTAGGCGCGATCTGTGAGCATAAAACTGCACTGTCTAGCTTAGATCCAAATGAAGGGCTCCACGACAACCAGGTGCCCGGGCCAGCCTCAGAATTGAATACTCAGGCGTTTCCAGGCTTGGCCTATTATTTCTATGCTGCCGGTATCCTCGGTGAGATGCAGGGTGGAGTGGAATTGCCTTTCATTCAAGCTTCAATTCTTGCAAGTTTTTATGCTGGTCAATTAGCTCATCCATGTCTGAGCCATAATTGGATTTGTCAGGCTACTAGAGCCTGTTCGTTCCTAATGCGAGCGTATGTATACCTTATTCTGCTGATCCTGTCTTTGTTTCCTGACATATGCGAACTTATAGGGATGGTTATAATAAAATTCCCAAGGAGACCATTTATCCCTTGAAAGAATTATGCGAATTCGCTTATTGGACTTGTCTGCAGCATGAAAGGTGAATTGTTAGTCCTTGTTATATGCCCAGAGATCGTCGAGGACTGACATATGCAGTGACCTTTTGGCTGAATTAGATCTGATGGCTAGTATTAATTATTCTGAGATGAAGATTAAGCTCCCTATAGGCTATCTTAGCATGACTGAGGCTCCTGTGATGTTCTACTACTCAGCACAAATTCATCTCTACAAATTACTCAACCAAATTCATCGAAGTCTTTATGATACCAAAATCAAGCATTTGTCGGATAAAATTATAAATGCTTTTAGCATGAGTCTTGATATCTGGAAGCAGAGCTTGCTAGACTTGATGCAGTGGCAGGAGGGAGATGAACCTTTAGATAAAATAAACACTGCACGCCTACGTGCGAAGTATTATGGCGTAAGATATATTATCTACTGATCTATCCTTGAACGTGTCCTACATTCCGAGTCATTACACTATGACGAGTTAGATGACGAGACACGACGCGCATGCGAAAAATGCATCACAGCTGCGATTCAGAGCACTAAGGCATTTCATAATATCCAAGGTTGACCCATTGTGACTAATATTTTTGGGTGTGGTCATGCGTAAGTGCATCTTGAATATACTATACAATAATCACTGAAGACTGACTAATATATCAGACAATTTGGCAACATGCTTGTCCTATCTGCAACTTATAAGTCTCATCTTAGTCGACTGGTTGATGTTAACGAACTCAAGCACCTCCTCCAGCGGACTATTAAATTCCTTGACATGTACAAGAATATTTCACCAACGCTTAGGACTGATGCTCAAATCCTCTCCAGCGTCTACAATAGAATCTGAGGCACCAATGGGGGTTAGCATCCATGCATCTAGATTGGCCCTTCACAACTGACGCCATACTTCTTAAGACACCTGCGGGATTTAACATTTCTTCTAGCTTATATCTATCTACTCTCATAGCGTCACTGATTGTTTAGAGATCTTACTTCGGAAGACAAGGATAAATGAACAAATAATTTTCTACTGCTTGGTCACTCTGTTCCTGTTTGTTATCTCTCGCATTTTTGACTTTTGCATGCACTTTCTCTTATGTTTGGTCAAATTGCCTGGTCTTCTGTAAGACATGCCACATTTGTCACATACATGTTGCTGCACAGCTGTTTTAGGGATATGCTCAATGCGCAGTGACCGATCGACAAGTGACTGGCTCGCAGGTGCTTCGCGTGGATCAGGAGTCCTCGAAGTACTCGGAAGCTGGCATCGTGATTGTTCTGCAGTGCGGTGATCATGCTTGTGTGGACACGTTAGATGTAAGAAATAAAAGATGATTGTATCGATAGAACTTTATTCCCAATATACCTACAGTAAGCAAAAGAGGATCCACCAAATCTAGAAAGCCTTCAGAGTTTTCCTGGCTCTGAAGCGGTAATTTTGCGCTCCCAGCATGAACGGCTTGGTTTAGTTGATCCCAGAAAACCGATGCTTCTGCACTTCCAAGAGCCATTTCGACGGCGGGGACAATGGGCGAGGCGAAAGGGAGTCGAGAACAGGAAAGGGGTCAGAAGCAAAGAATCAAAGATGCCCAACCAGGGTCAGACTAATGCAACAGTAGGGCAAAATTTGCCCTGACGGTAAGTACAACGCGCCGGTCCAAATGCAGCAGGTACTCGTAGGCGGCAAGCATTGATTCATTGTAAAAAAAACAAAGAAGAGTTCAGACTCTGGCTTCGCTTAGGGCATCGGCTGAATAATTTGCATAACCGGTAAAACTCATGCGAATCAAATGAGGTGGCCCTTCAGCAATTATAGAATGCGTTTGACCGAACCTTGGAAGACGCCTTGACTCACTAGTAATAGCTGAGGGGATTTCACCCAGCTCTCTATGCAGTTGATTGGTCATGTGAAAGACTAAACACGTAGTGAGTCATTTTATCAGTTGTTGTCGCAACCTTGGAAGTTGCTAAAATACGGTAACACAGGTGTAAGCGGTAAAATTGTATGGGTGAAGATGTTCGATTGTTCAAAAGTGCTCCTGAGCCGGGGGATCGCGAGATACCCTTCTTTTCTGGCTGTTAGCGCGGACTACGTGCCAAGACACTAAATACATGTTCACTCCTCATTGGCCAGATACTGCCGCATTCCCAGTATCACCGCCTTCTCAATCAAGCTAGCTCTTCATATAATACCGAGCTTGCAACAGTTGTTCTTAAGAAGAGCAGTACCTCTCATTTTGTCCTGCTCCCTTGCTAATTGATTACCGTCATAGACTTGTCGCTCGTGAGCAAACCTCAACCCAGTGATTGTGATACGAGACTTTATACTATAGTATTGACTTAAACTCATCCAATATGGCACTCGTCGGTGGAAAATATCGCCTTGACGTCAACAAGAAAATCGGATATCGTGTTTATCAAGGTGAGAACTACGCATAATTTTCGAAGTCCTAAAAAGATATGCTAATAGTTCTAAAGGCACCGATATTGACTCCGGGGAACCAGTTGCTATTAAGCTTGAGCGAGCAGGAGAAGACGAACAGACCCTCGAAAATGAAGCCCGTGTGTACAATAACCTGAGCGGCGGTGTTGGGATTCCCTTCGTGCATTCAGCTTCCTATACTGAACATGGCAACAAGGCTCTGGTTATGGAACTCCTTGGGCCTGATCTGGAGTCTCTCTTCAACAAATGCAACCGCAAATTCTCGTTGAAGACTGTGTCACTCCTTGCCGACCAACTCATCTCTCGTATCGAATATATCCACTCCCGATCCGTTATCCACGGTGATATCACTCCCAAACACTTGGCTGTGGGACGTAGAGAGGGTGACAATCAGGCCCATGTCATCGGCTTTGGTCTAGCTAAGTACTACCGCGACCCTCGGTCCCATTTGCACGAAAGTGACCGCGAAAACGAAGAATGTGCGTGTACTATTCCTTATATGAGTATACACGCCCATAGAGATGTCAGACTGTCTCGTCGTGATGATATGGAATCTCTAGGCTATGTGTTACTTTACCTCTCTCGTGGTTCTCTTCCCTGGGAGGAATTGGATATCGATGAGGAATTGGATGAGATAGAAGAGATGAAGATATCTATTGAGGAATCATGCCCGGACGCACTAGCGGAAATCTTTATTTACTTCAAATACGTTCGCTCTCTCGAATTCGACGAAGAGCCGAACTACTCTTACCTGCGCAAGATTTTTCGGGACTTGCTTGAGCGCCAGTCCTCCTAGAACAACCATCTCTTCGACTGGGTTGTCGATCGCCACCCTGCTGCAATTGACGTCCAGACACGCTTCAACGACGACAAAACTACTGAAGAACAGCTACAACAGCTCCGCGACTCGTTTACCCAAACGTTATCGATTCAAGAAGCAGTGCCCGGTGAACCTAGTCTCGTGGAAAGATTAGGCCATATCAACTCGATTTTATTGTCACAAGAGAAAATCTCCGCCGAACGTTGGAAGCTGCGAAACGAGGATCCAAGCACCACAGAATGGAGATATTTCGTTGGAGATGTGGGCTCACTTCTCTATACGTATTGCAAACTCCTTCTTTGGCTAAATCATCCGACAGCAAGCGACGAGATGAGGGAAATCGCCTCTACTGTGCCATCAAGAATGTGGGCCCACATATACAAACTCTTGGACCTGATGCGGAACGAACGGCCATCTCCGATTAGCCATTTGCTAGACTTTGCTCGCACAGCATACAGGTGTCTTACGGTTGCTCTAGACTACGCCCCACAATTGCGAGTGATATGGTTTCAGTGCTTGGGGGACTTGTCACGATACAATATGGGAGTGTTGGCAGAAGCAGGTGACATGGCGTCTAGACGTCTTCACGCCCGTATTGCCGGCTACTGGTATGGGAAAGCTGCTGATCTCAATCCAGAGACTGGATGCATTCAACATCATTTTGGTGTGCTTTCCAGACCAGATGTGCTGAAACAGCTATTCCATTATCTTAAGGCTCTGATCAGCGTCCAACCTTTTATTGAGACACGCGAGACTATCAAGTCCCTCTTTACAGGTCAAACGGCAACACATTATCCCGCCGACCGTCAAGCTTTGATCGTCTTTGTTGAAGCCCACGGATTATTGTTCAGGAGACAGGACGATTTCCTCTTCGTACAGCACGCCAACAAATTTCTATCCCAACTTGAAAGACTTGCTAGCGTTACCGGCAACGCATTTCGCGAACAAGGTGTTTATATAGTAGCCTCTAACTACGCCGCTATCTTCGGTTACGGTCATGACAATTCAGAAATGCCGAGGATCTTCGACCGGGCCAAGCACATGGTCGAGCATCCTGCTCAGGACATCATGAGTAGTAGCAAAGAGATTTCTCTGGCATCTCAACTTGCATTTGCTACTCTCAGCATTATTCTCGACTTGCAAGACTGGGGGGCAGCACTACCAAGTGTTCACTTCTCTCTAGCCTTCTTATGGTGTCTCGCGATGGTCCCACGAGCCATGGATCAAATCCAGGCATATGTGCCTTGGAAAAAACTCGCGGAATATCTAAACATGTTGATTACGCCAAATACAGATATGTCCGAGATTGAGAACGCTGAGTTTCCTAGAAACGATTTCGGGCCGGTGCCCCAATTTGCAGAGGATTTCTACATTCGTGGTTTTTCCTGGAGTCAATCGTACTATCCCCAGGGTTTCTTCTGCGACTTGGGAGAAGACCGCGAACACGAGATTGAGCTTCCACCTGTGGCTTTTTCGCGGAAGAAGCGATGTCTGTGGTTGGGAACTAAGCTTGCTAAAGTATGTATTTTGTTCTCTCTTTCTGTCTATCTAGACTTTAACGTCTCATTCATAGTGCGAACGCTGGCTGAGATACGACTCCAAGGAACGCAAATTTGGCACGACTCAATTTGCAAATACGCTTCAGGATATTTGCCAGCTTTTCCAGGATGTTCAGTATCCGACTGCGATCAAGGAATGTCCTGTGGTTCTGAGATCTTTTATCAAGGTGCATAGTATATTATTCAACAGAGGCGATGATGATTCCACGTTTGAATTAGCCACCCAATTCTTTGTGGAACTTAGGCACATGAGTCTTGTGGATTCTGACTTCCGAGAACAAGGGATTGTTATTCTAGCTTCCAATTACGCTGCTATCTTCGATTACAGCTCCACTCCAAATGCTAGGGCGTCCGACTTCGCATTTGACACACTCGACATTATTCTTCACTGTTCGAATGATGCTGCCAGCCTGGAGGTTATAATGCCTAGTGTATACCTCTCCCTAGTCTTCCTTTGGTCCATGGGATGGGTTCCTGAAAAGATAGCGCACATCAGCCCGTATGTGTGTTGGGAGCCGATTGCAAATGTCCTAAATAAGCTGATACAGCTAGATAAAAGCAAAGAACCTGACGTGCGACCCCCAGGCTCTCCCCAGCATCTCGAAGAAGACAACTTCATTCGGGGTTTATCTTGGAGTAGTATATACTATTCACAGACGCACTTTGATGAGGGGGTTGAGTGTCTCTCTGCGACTATCCTTCGGATTAAGCGATGCCTGTGGTTAGGAAAGGAGCTTGCTACGGTAAGTTTATTCTTAATCCCTTTATGCTTGTTAGACTACTGATCATTTATTTTTCTAGGCCAGTCACAGCAAATTAATTTATACGCCCGAAAGTGCTAAGTTCGACGCAACTGATTTTGACAGTTTGGACTATTGAAAGATGTGGAGGATATAGTGCTTAAAAGGACTAGAACATTCTAGAGACCTGTTTCCATGCCGCGGCCGAAGAACCTGCCCAACTTTTGTTTTCGTATAGTCGTCAATTACAACCGTTCATCCATATTCTACCCATAACGAGGTTCGATCATGTAACTTGCTAGTATGAGGCATAATCTTGGGCAAGGCGTATGTCGTTCCTGATACGTGACCGAATTCTTGTTGACATGAGATCATGAGAAGCAATTCCAAAACGTTCCTGTCGCAACTTCACTAACCGTCGACTCACTGCCCTCGACTCCTTTCGAACATATCCTTCACATAGCCGTGCAGTAACTTCCACCAGCCTGTCTCCATCGTACTCGCGCGCTGCCGACACATTCCTCAAGTGTGAGATGTACACTTCTATCTCAGATTCATCCACAGCACATAGTATCTGCCGCAGCTTGAATCCAAATATGAAGCCAACCGAGTACCATGCAGTCTTTCCCTCCAAACCTCCCCGGACGTATTCCGATGAATCCCCGTGTAGCTGCTGATATTCCTGGTCGCCCATCTTCCTGAAATCAAAACAGGTCAACTGGTACATTCTTCTGCCGTTTTTTATTGCCACAAGTCAGCTATATATACGCTGCTCTATCTGCGGTCGAAACAGCACGGGGTAACCGGTCTAGGTTGAGGTTGCAATGCTTTGACCCCTCATCATGACTCCCACCATTGATGGTGGTTCATTGATGAGACTGTCCCGCCACTAGATCATCACTCGCAGGGAGGAAAATGTCTCACATAACCAGGGCTCGGTTCATGTGAAGATGGTGCTGCCAATGGTAATTATTTATAGAACATAAGCATGTAGCCACTCGAGACGGTACTCGATAGAGTCTTATAATTTGTATCGAACTCAGATCTCTCTTGCACGCAAAAGCGCTCAGTTCCATACTCATGGACCCAATCATTGGCAGACTCCCCGTTGAGATTATAATACTTATAGCTCGTTCCTTGTCGCTGGATGACACGAAACATCTCTCTCAAGTCAACAGATTGATGAGGGTAGTGTGTGCGCCTTTGATCTTTCAATCGGCTCGAGTAGAGTTCTCCTATCAAAGCCTGCAAAGGCTGGAGGCGCTTGCCCATTCCGAGATACGTCATCACGTCTTGTCTCTCACATACGTTGTTCCAGAGTTATTGAAAGAAGGTGAGTTTCCGATAGATGACCATGGCTCAAACTAACCATGGTCAGAAATCACCGAGTTCAGCCACTTTGCATCGTCAATTCTCAGGCCGACAGAATACGCGGAAGAGTCACAGCTTTTCCTCTATCACGGACAGCCGCCACTCCCACCGTTTATGGTACTGTTTAAGAACCTACAAAGAAGATGCCGCGAGCAGCTTTCTATCATTAAGAGTGGCATGGATCAAGCTACATTACGAAGAGGATTACAATCGTTCTCGCACCTGAGGCAATTCAAAGTGCAGTTTTGTTCAACTCTGGAATGGGAAGATTACTTTGAATATTTCATAGGAATGGATATGGCCATGATCAGCAGGTCATACATACACCATTTCCGGACCATCACGGTGGCCCTTTCTACGAAACCGAGTGGGCTGGATGAGCTGCACTTATTAGATTTACGAATTCCAGAAGGTCACCTTACAGCTGCTGATACTAGAGATCTCTCGCATTATCTGCGGGAGTCCTTGTGGAGTATCAAGTGTCTGAAACTAAGCCGTGCAGAATCAGCGGTCCAGCTTCTTCAGCATTGCAACTTGAAAATAACCCGATTTGATATATGCGGGATGACAATTGATTATGCGATGCTCCAATGTTTTATAACCCGCAGTTCTATATATTCAGTAGGTTTTCATGATATTCTCATCTCAAACGCGCCGCTACCATTGGGAGATATCCTGCCTTTCTTCGATATATCAATCTTGCATCAGATGGTCGGAGCAATAAGAAAAGTACACAGTCAGGAAGCTTTTTGTCACTGCCACTTAGTGGGTCACAGAATTCTGTTGGCAGACGTTGATGTGGAGTAATCTTCACGTGCAATTCAATGGAGCAAGATCACTGTTCATTCAGTCTATATACATGGTTTGATAACAAAGAGAAATTTATAGTCAGAAGGCGGAAATTCAATCTTGTAAACTCCCAAGCCGTTCAGCATAAGTATGCAGTTCAGCTAAAACGTGACCAAATTCAAGTGATGATGGGGCGCTCTGTACGTTTCGAGACCACTCTTGAATCACCTCTTTCTGCTTGTCTTTGTTATTGTAAGATTGAAACAGCTGGAATCTCTTTTCGTCTAATCGTCGGATGCCATCTTCAGTCTGCTTCAAATATTGTATGATTGCTGGTACTTTGCTTTTCAGAATATTACTGAAATTTGCCAAGTCGGCCGTTGGCTCCATGAGACTTCTTGAGAGGTCAGACCACTCATTGAGTAATTCGGTCTCCTGAGACGGAACCGGATGCTTTGCCTGGGGAGATTGTTGGAATCCCTGCCGAGGTTGCTGGTAGCCCTGGAAGCCCTGCTGAGGTTGCTGGTAGCCCTGGAATCCCTGCTGAGGTTGCTGGTAGCCCTGGAATCCCTGCTGAGGTTGTTGGTAGCCCTGGAAGCCCTGCTGAGGTTGCTGGTAGCCCTGGAATCCCTGCTGAGGTTGCTGGTAGCCCTGGAAGCCCTGGTGAGGTTGCTGGTAGCCTTGGAAGCCCTGCTGGAGTCCCTGATGTTGAAAGTTATTGGGTGCTTGCATATTCTGCCATGCGGTAGCGTTTATTGGAGCGTTCATGGTCATTGATGGACCTGGATATGTAAGTAGCTTTTGGTTCCGTTGATTCTGGTACCGCATTAGATGCGGTTTGCCCTCAATAGCCGCAATATCCAGTTTGCTCAGCATAGTACTGAGAATATCTTCATCACCATCGCCTCCCATGGCACTGCTAAGTTCATGCTGTGCTGCACTAGAGCCGATAAGAAGTCCAAGGGTAGAGCGTGATACATACTCCTGCTGGATCTCTGGCTTTATGAATCCCAAACCAGCGATCACGAGTGGTATCTTTGGATTGCCGTTTGCTGTCGTCTTATCCAGATTCCATTCTCCCAACGCGACAAAAAGAATCTGATATCCTCCGCCTTGCTTGATCTTCCCATTCAGGAGAGCCACGTCATTTGTCGTAAACGGAATTTCCGCATCTTTAGCTGCTTGTAAGACCGGCTTTCCTCCGGCGCTTCCATATGACATAATGCGATACAAACCGTCCGTCTCAACAACGAAATTTGCGCTCCACATGCCTATTCGTTGAAGAGCGATTATCCTGTCTCCACTCGTGGTATATCCGGGGCGGAAAGTCTTTGTGACAGAGAGCTTCGGAATGTTCAGTATTACTTTTCCATTGGTAAGAAGTTTCGTCTGGGTTAATTCGCTTTGTGCAGCCGCAACTTTTGTGGTTTCTGTTGTATGAGTCTGCTCAGGCACGGTAGCTTCAAAGATGTTTGATAGCCCTGGCGCATTTGACCTTTTCGAATTATGAGGCCAATTTATAAAAGTCTCCCATCCATTCTTGTGAAAAGGCGACCACTTGTGAGGAAGCCTCTGCCTATCAAGCTCTTTATAGAGTTCATCTTCTATTTCTCGAACACAGTCATCTCTGAATAGAGCCTTGTGACGTTTCAATCCACAATACATAGGCAGAATTTGTGTGAGATCCGTTAGATTCAGAGTCTCTGGTTGATTTCGGCTTTTATTCGCTGCTGCCAGCGTCTCTTCAAAAGCAAGCTGGAGACGTATAATCTTATCAGCGGTCTCATCTCTCCTCTTTTCGTCGTATTTCTTGGTGGAGAGACTCTCGTAGAATTCCTCAAGTTTCGGCTGGAAATTGTCCATGATGTCTACCTTTCCACGGCAGTGTCCATATTCATACTCCTCCCGAGGAGGCTGATATCGCCATCCTGAGGGGTAGTAGCAAGTCTCGCATGTTTCATAAAGTGGAGCCTCGTCATTCGAATCTTTTTTGAACGTCCACCCACTGATCAATTTTGCCACCTCTATCGTGCCCCAGAGTTGAGGATTCTGTTTTTTCTCGTTCATGGCTTGAATATTGTCATTGATATTTTTCAAGGACGAATGTGCTGCCATCACAGTCTCGCTAAGTTTGGTAGTATGCTGTATTCTGACCTCTTCCCCCCTCTGGAAAGCTTCATACAACTTTATCAAATGCTGTGTGGCGAGTTTGTAGCTTTCGAGATGATAGTCTTCTACTATTTCGATATATGTTTCATCTGCTTCTTTGGCACCTCGAACATATTCCGGCTGTTGGCCGTCTAGAAATTCTTGAAGTCCTGTGACTGTTAGGATTGTTCTTCCTTTCGTGGTGGCCAAATAACTCACTGGTGAATGCATCATGAGCTTTTATCTTCAAATTTTCATCGGGGAACCTGTCTGGATGAATCAATGCTGCCAGTCTCCTTGGACTGAGTTCCACACCAGATGGTATGTTCCGGCGAACCAGATCAATAAATCCTTCTTTGGGGTCATTAGGAGTTGATAAAGCTTCAATGAGCTGTAAAATTTCAAACCGGTAGAGCGTAGTTCTAGTTTTGTCTTCAGGCAAAACTTCGCTGCTATCCATAAAGTCACTATTAGGATCAGATTCCGACACTGCTTCATCATCGCTATCATCTCTGAAATTTTCAGCATTGCAGAAATATTGGATGTTAGTAATGATTTTTGACTTGTCTAATTCAAATCTTCTAGGCAAATTGTTGGTAGTAGTAGTGTTCTTTGGAGGAGTGTCAGTAGGGTTTGGAACACTGTCGGTAATGTCTTGAACAGTGTCAGTAGTAGTGTCCGCACCAAGAGCTCCGCCAGCGGTAACAGTTGGTGGTTCTTCAGTCAGCATTGATGTACCATCGAGACGAGTTGTAGGATCCATTTTTAGAGAAGTATATTGCGATTTTGATGTTGTTACTGATCAGGTCGTCGGGAATTGTTGACTTTATACTATGACATGTCAACTGCCCATACTGACCTGACTTACATCGTCTCATACCTCGCGGCTCTGGACGAGTTCCCTGCTTGTGAGGACGCGCGTTATGTTGAACAAACTTTATGGTGAAATCCCCCTACCACTACGTCCAGTATTGAGTGCTGGGGTGCCTTGACCATGCTCCGCTTCGTCAACAAAACCCTCCCTCGCAGCGCATAAACTCTATTATTCGCCGCCAGTCTATGCAGATTGGTCACAACTGAGTTTCGACCTACAATTTGCGGTATTATGCTCTACTCGATGTGCTCTGTATGTCCGGCTTATATAGCTCGATCTCCTGGATGAGAAACGCCTCTATCACGTCCAAGGCGACAGAGAAGCATGCAATGGAGAAAATACCACGTTATCGAATGATACCAACCACCATCTTTCCTCTCTTTTGGCCAAATTTTCAAACCTCAGAACCATCATTGTGTGTCCCATTGATCTTTTCGACTCTTCGTTAGTGGACTTGATTGGGAATCTTTTTACGATGTTAGTCAACTCACGACTGGAAAACGTCATAGACTTGAGAATGTCTATCCGTCGTTTTAGGTTATTAGAGATGTCACTCTTCAAGATTCAAAACAAATCAGCGGCTGTCAACTTTTTGCATCAACTTGAACATGTCCATCTTAATGATGAAAATAGAGGGAGCCTGATCAATGTGAATGCTCTGATGAACAGCAACCCTAGTCTTCGCTCACTTCCCTTATTAAGTAAGGTCGCGATTAATATGGTCTGCCCTATCCTTAATGTGAGCCAGTCTCTCCACCTCAGATGCTTAAACTTGTGTCGTGTGATGATACCAATAGAAGATCTCCTTCCAAGGTTGCTATATTGAATCAATGCAAGTAAACTATCAGTGTCGTCAGTCTTAATAAAGTTACAATAGCTTCCGGTCATGGGTGGACGTACTGTCTTACATCAAGACACAGCTAAATCTATCGACCTTCCATTTTCATCTCCGTGTGTTCGAGGATTATGAAGAGCGACACCGGGAACATATAATAGAACACGATGGTGGGTTTCAACAGGATCGAGAACTTATACTCTATCTACTCGGCGAAATTTATGACCGAACAAACGCTTATCACCAAATAAACGCAAACCGGTCTGCTGTTAGGCTTAAACCATAACTAACCGAGTTCTGCAAGTACCTCGATATTTTGAACAAAAGATCCAACAAGTAGACCAATGCTAGTGATTGAGCGAACACTCCAAGGACTCCAGATAACGTGTTGGCTTGTACTTCGTCCCATACAATATACGACCTGTCAACCATGTTGATACCCTTTATCAAAATGTCCGACCTCTAACCCACTACCACCATCCACTCGGAATGATTAGGGTTCGGACGCCTGACATGAATTGGCGGAGGACGACTTGCTCTGTAGCATACTGTCTTTGCCAATGCTTTGATGTTCATTAGCTTGGTACGCTATCGAGGCTATATTCATGCTTGACGGATCACTTTGACTGGATGGATTTTACATGGCAGTGGATACAAGAAATTTGCTACGTATGGACTATTAAACATAGGTTTCCACTGCCTAGACGGTATCTATAATACAAGGTTGTTGATTCTTTACGAGGTTCCGGGTAGTAGAGCCGCCGATGATATTGACTAGGTTGCCAGTATTCTTGGTATACCATTCAGCATCTTTTAGATTATCGAAATCTCCATTATCATATTAAAGTCCAGTTTTACAGGGGTTATCCTTTATTGTTCTTGAGGCCCAGTAACTATTCACAAGTCTGTATAAACGAAACCCAACCGCCGCGGCCCAGCCCCTTTCTCCCCTTTGCAATCCCAGCGAGCCAGTGGCTAGCTTCATTCTCCGTGAATCCGGAACCTGCGAGCGTGTTGATCAAGTTGGGCCTGGATGAAGTCCAACATAGATTCTTTCGCGTTCGGAAAATAGTTCGAAGCATAGTATTGATGTAGGGCTAATACTCCAGGATTTTTTCCTGATCCCCTCTCTAAATTCTGGATCTCGCCAAATCTTGGAGTGCCTGCGATGCAGCCGACATGAGAATATAGTCTCCACATCCCTATCTTTAGCTAATACATCGAAACTCTTCAATGTTGTAACAGAAATTCATTCTACTCACAGCAACCTAAAGTTTCGGAAACTGGCAGATGGTATCCTCACGAGGCTCTACAAGCTCCATCCTAAAACAACTACTTGCACCGTCACCAACCCCAAACCTGAGGAAAGAGTGCACGACGCGCGAGACGCACACGTTGACAGGAAGAGGAGGGCCGATACGACCTCGGGAGATAGTTGACAGGGAGTGTTAAAAGAGAATCAGCATCATCTACGTGCAATTTTCAACTCTAGAACTTGCAGACGTCAAGAGTTCTAATCTCATTCGTGCGCACCGAATAGCCCTCAAAATGAGCGCTCTTCGCAGTCAACGAGACGCGTCGCGTTAAGTGGACTAGGCCGTACTAGGACAACGTCGCTGAGATCTATTGCTATAACCCTAATCCAAAACTATAAAGCACGTGTACGGTGATTGATTAAATAATGCGACTTTGAGTGTCTATGCGAATCGAAAATAACGGCTGCCTTGATCACAGTCTAGTTCTTCATTGCGTCGAAGCCCCCTTGTCATTGCCCAAATCGGAATGTCTTGTTCACGATTCACGTCACCTTAACCCTTCCTGTGTCTATACTCATAGTCAATACTACCAATCTTTCATGATCATTCTGTTACCATCCAAGGGCGGGGTAGGCACTCACCAAGATAATCAATAGGAGCAGGGAAATTGTAGACCTGACCGAAAGAACTAGTAATGGTGATCTCCTGCTTCAAGATGTGTTCGGCGATAAAAGGCAACAAGCATCATCTGGATATGCCGCGCTATACACCACAAGCTTTCCTCCTTTCTACACGAAGTTGATCGAATCTTTAAAGGCTTTGGCGCTTCCAGTAGTCTCGACAACAATATCAAAACCATACGGGTTCTTGCTTTTTATGCTCTCACGAGTCGCTTTTGCTGCTTCTCTTTCTCAAGGAAGTTCAACACATCCATCCACAGCATTGGGTGATCGTGCAAGGTCCATCTTAGGTCCACTAGGAGTAGCAATAGCCAACTGATTAGCGCCATGGAGGCCAAGCATTTGTGTTAAGACGATTCCAGTTGGTCCGTACCGTAACGAAGGACTTTTCATCCCAGTGTAGGAGCGATTTTATGAATTCCATGAGCGGCACAAGAGCCCGGTTCAATAAAAGTGGCATCGACGTCGAAAATATTATGAAACTAAAACACCCTGTGTGGGTATACACCATATTCAGCGAATCCGGCGTCGACCATCACACCATGTGCGATGAAATGCTCAAAAACAGTTCGTCATGGCGACAGCAGCAATATTTCACCACACAGCTCAGAGTCGTGCGCCACCACACGCTCACTGACTTTGAATCCTTTGACATTAGAACTGAATGCTGCAACTACACGGACAGTTTCATGGCCAAACACAAGAAGAAACAATAATTAGTTAATTAGCTTTGTCTGATCGACCTTCGACATTTCTGATCCAGATTATACTGTCAAGGCTCTAGGAAAGCGGCTTTAAAATTACCTGTGCTCTAAAGACTCCATCATGGAGGTATAAATCAGTGCCATAAACACCACTGGCCTTCACTTGATCTATGGCCTCGCTTTTAGCAAAACATCCTCTTATATCACTGGATTGTGTTTGCTGACTAAAATATTGTTATCTATAACAAGTAGCAGATGTTCCTGGACTACGCTAAATATTCTTGGCTCTGAATACTCTGCTTTTCCGAAAGGATTGATCAGCACCAATAAGTCTCTGCGCAACTTATTCGAGAATGTGGTGACAGAATAGAACCTTTACCTAACGCCTTCATCTGTGAAGGCAACTTGAAAGAAGTTATAAGTTATTGGTTTATGTGATCGGTCTGAGATTGCTGCGATGGTGTAAAGTTCGAGGAGTCGAAGACCAGAAGTTTGTAGGAAGCATTTAGTATTGAAGCTGGGCAAGTGTAATGCCAATATTCCTAGCGGAGGAAGCAATTTGCCCCACAAACATAGGTAGAGAGGAGAGATGAAATACTCCAGGCATCGCGGGGGGTCTTTGGTGTTGACAATTGCTGCTTTAAGCCTAGCTAGGCGATGGCTCCTATATTGATGATACCAACTACTGATAACTAAGAAAGATAAAAAGAGCAAGGCCTTGAGAACGCCTTTGTGCGAGATTGCTAGCGCTATACGCGACCGCGGCTGCCCAAAGAGGAAGGCGGCGACTTCGGCAGGTCCTTCAACAATAATTGCTTCGCGTCACTTCCTAGGCGGATAAGCCAGAGGTTGACTCAAGAACGGTTGTAGTAACTGCAACATGCTTGACTCATGGGATCGTGCATTTTTATTTAGTTATAGGTATAACTATAGGCTATTTTCCTCGGTCAGGTAATGAAACAAAGGTACTCAAAGTTGACGGTATATACAGTGCATATTTTCCAGGCTAGCTAGCGATCAACACCTGGCCACTCAAAGGAACTGACGGGAATCCCCATTCCCCGTATACGTAGATGGCGGTACTGTATTAGGCATAGCGCCATATAGGCGAGCTCGCCTATATCAGGCCTTTCCACACAGTAGTTACCACATTAGCTACATATCACCACAATAGAGAGATTACTACGTGCCATTCCGATCCCATGAGCAACTACACCTGTTCAGTCTTCATCATCATTCCCCATCTTGAAGAGAAGGTCACAGGCAATTCAAGATATAGATGCTTCCACATGTTGCATTTGTATGTTCAAATAACTTTTCTTTGCCAATGTTTCAACCTGAGCTTTTCATCCATGGATGATTGGGAAAGGCAGTATTCACCTAATTACAGAAAGCAGGCATTTACTTCTTCCACTTCATTATTATTCAAAGTTCAATCGCCACACTCCCACTGCACTGGTCAAGGCCCCAGTATCCAGTCCAACTTGGACCAGCAACTTGGCTCATCTTTCTTTCTCTTCTCAAGGATGATCTGAATTCCTCGTCCTATTTCTGTTATACCTACTGATCATTTGGTTTTCCTTCTGATCTTCTGCTATAGTAGAGCTATGCCATATTTTCACCTAATGGCATTTCTGAGACATATTCTCAATTTGATTGGAAAGAAGCTTGCTCCTTCAGACATCACCGTGAGTTACCATCTCCTCATTTTGGTCTCGCCCATGGACGTCCTTTGGCTGATTTGGGCGTTACTTCTACAAGGCAAACAGACAACACCTTCACTTGTACCATAACAGCCGTCAAGTCTTCAATACCAGTCCCCGTTGTCCTTCCAAAGCACTACGCCTTCCATTATTACAACTAGTTTGTCGGTGTTTTGCAATTCAGCTTGGCGATGTAATATCGAGCGGTCAGATTTACACTCAATCACAACAGCTAAGGCGACAATGAGATTAGACAAGACGTACAATCACACCGACACAAGAGAGAAATAGCCAAGAGTGTCATGCTCACCGGACCAGTCACCAACTGTCAAACAAGGGCTTGGATAGGGCATAACCGGGTTCTCCAAAGGAGCGGGCCAAGGCCATATCGGAAGAGTTGTTGGATGCGTCTCGGAAATTTCCTGGCAACACACAACATGGAGAAGATGAACCAACACTCCCACAAATCTCCGCTTGCGACTGTCGTAGGGACCATGACCATTATTGCCAATGCTTGTCATTCTGGACGCGGCAAGAATGCCCAGGATAAATTGCATACATTCTTTGAGAAGCCGCCGTCTCCCTCGTTTTGGACTGCCTGCGCACTATGAGACCATAGAAACTATACTGCCTCCTGAAATGAACTACACCGATCTGTGGAAGGTGTACTGCTACACCGTATATGATGGTTTTCGGGGGCTACAACAGTATGTTAATCGTCCCCTGTCCCAGTTGGATGTAAGACTAACCAACCTTAGCCTGTTTCTCGTTACCGACGATTTGGAGGATGTCGGAGAGTAGATTCTTGAGCGATTCCGCATGGTAAATGAATCCTCTAGGGTCATTGCAGTCAGTGGTTTTACAATATCCGGTTGGCAACCCACAGCTGTTAAATCTGGCGATCTACGGGGTAACTTATCCGAACCAGCGAATACTTTGGAGGGATGGAAGCACTATTCACACGTTTGGTGGTTTTACGGTTTATCTGTGAGTGAGCTGCGTTTTACTGCGCTATCCTTGTATTCCATTCTTCCTCCATCCTTTTTATATATTCAATGGCGTGATAGACGATGAGAATTCTAACAGGATTGATTAGTCAGATCTTTGGCAGCATCTTCTTAAGATCCGCATCGCTTCTCCGTCCAGTGCATTCCGCAGTCTTTTTCTAGGCATCCTGTCACCGTCAGCTTTGGATTCCAGGCTGAAAATGGAAAGCTATACCTTTCTGCATATCTGCATATTACTGTTGGTTATCCGGACAATCAAGAACCTAGCTCATGAGTCTTCGGTACTTGTTCCTGGATTCTACGAAGTCAATCGTCTTCTCGGCCAAGTTGAACAACTGAGGTCTCCCAATGATTCAGTCATTATCCTAAACGAAATGATGGACATCTGTGATAGAGAAAATATCTCATAGAACAGGTGCGGACCCTTCATCACCGAGGAAGATGGAAATGGAAATGTCAATCAAACCAGACGCCTGTTACATTCTGGTCTTCATTTGTTCAAATCGCATGCAGTTTGGTACTGATCACATGTTCTTCATTCACCAACTCTTAAATTCTCCCTATGTACTCGTAGCATAGACCTATATATAGATTCTCGAACACAGCGCAGGGTGTCACACCGAAACCTTGACTGAAATCGGATTAAGTACTTAAACAACAGTATTAACATTCATATTTAGCGCACGCGCTGTCGCATTCATTATGATTATTCTACGTGGTTGTTGTAGACACTTCCTTTGCCTTTCCCGGCCGGCCGATGAACCGTACCTAGCGTGGTGCCGCATGACCAGCTTACTCGAGCCTACGCTCAAGTCTACATCAAGTCTATACTCAAGTGTAGGGTCAAGTCTACGTAAAACCGCACCAATAACCTATGAATAAGCCCACGTATACGTTCATAGACGACAATCATGTCCTTTTCCGTGTCTAGCGTACTATTCCACCACACGACTATCTGTTGTGCTGTAAATTCATGTCTGTACTCCCGCATCAGACCATACGATGGAAAATTGTTCACTGACCGGACCTGCCTGTGCCGCAGATGCCGCTCCTCTCATTCCTCTGTGAGGGTTATGCCTTGAGCTACATGCGTGCCGATAGCTTGGAAACCAACAGAGTCATCGCTGTCCGACAAATCGGTATCATCCAAACTATCGCGTTGTCCAGTGCCAGCACGTCCTGTTCGCCCACTTGAAGATCCGTTGAACAAACGAGCCTCTTCAAGTAAAGAGGCGCTATGTGTATCACGGAGAAAACAATCATTGTACGAATGATCCGTTGTCGATACCTACTCGAGGTCCGGTGGAGCAGGACTGCCACGTCGATTGACAGATCGCCCCTGTTTTCGTTACTCGCGCGATATCGATACCTCGGTACGTTCCAATTTGGCTTCGTTGAAGTCGTACAAATAAGGTGTGAAACCTCTGGTAGCCTAGAGTGATCGGAGAGTAGATGACATGGGAGAGGGTAACAAGGCGGTTTTGAGGGCTGGATCATCGACGGGTCGTCGGTCAAATGGATGACCAGTGATGTACAATAAATGGGCAAATAGTTCCTATTCTCGAATGGAATGAGCAATAAATGCTGTAAACTGGCCGATACACGTAGGTCGTTTGTCATTTGCAAAGCAAAGTCCCTCGGAAAGTTATACGGATTGTTGATCTCGTATTCGAATTGATCGATTAGAGCATGCTGGCCAATGGTAATGTTGAGCTTCACAAGAATGCTCATATCGTCATTCTCGTATGCTTCCTATGACAAATGAGGGTCGACAGGATCTACTTCCATGTACAGATGGGGGAAATAATCGCTCGACTACCGTTGAATTGTCTCCGTTATTTGACTGATGAGTGGCGCGCATCTTCTCAGCAAACAATTATGGGGGATACGACTCGGTCATGAAAATTCCATGTAAATGTGTCACGAATATTGACTTTATTCCAATCGCAGTGCAATTTAATAGGGACCAAATCTTCCTGGAGCTCGCTTTGTGTCTTGGGATCTTTCTCGACATCCGCACTTGCCTAGCCGGGGTACAGTAACCGAGGATGTTGATTCCTCACAAGATATTTCATTCTCTTTGACATTTTTGTTAGATAGGTTATTCCTTTAAGGTCGGCTCAGGGCTAGATATAGGAGATTTCACTTATCAGCAAGAAGTGTTCCTACATCTAGCAAGAATATCTCTATTAAACAAGTCTAGCGAAAGCAAAGAAACACCCCAACCCATTCCATCATCCTATCAAAATATTCAATAGGTCTCAGTGAGCTAGAACACAGTCATAGCTAACGCAGCTAATTCCAGAAGACCACTAAAGTGATGCAGAGCAAGCATACAACAAGCGGCACGGTCCTAAAAGGGCATCCCGTCGTTAGTTGATCTAATTCGCAACTAAAACTGTTTCTAGGGTCCAGTGTGAAGGTACCAACCGTCATGGCCTTCCTGGAAAAGCGCTTTCTTTGGGGATGGTAAGCCCTGGCGTTGTCGTCAGAGCCAATACGCGGCTTGAAGCTACTTCTTGATGATTCACAAAGCGCTCGATATGACCCATCTCTCAAAGCAAAGAAGAGACTTGATATAATGGATAAAAAGCCGGTTAATGTCGCATCGGAGTATCTGCAGAAACTTCTTAATCATACCAAAGATATTCTCGAGCGTCGCTTCGGCTCTCGATCTATTGACATGAAGAAATAATTCGTTCTGACTGTACCAGCCGTATGGTCGGACAAAGCAAAAGATAATACTCTCAAAGCTGCCACCAACGCTGGTATATCGGAGAGTCAGCTATCTTCACTTTTCGAGCCAGAAGCTGCTGCTCTCTACACGCTGCGAGCGATCCAACCGAACACAATCAAGGTTGATATATTCGTCTTGCCTGGCATACATCTTCAGTCACTAATTCTGCCTGCGGTATACAGAAAAATGACACATTCATTGTCTGCGACACCGGTGGAGGCACCGTGGTAAGGTTTCCCTGTCTTCACGAATGCCGACTTTTTAATCATTGCATTTTCCACACAGGACTTAATATCATATCGTGTCCGACATCTTTCTCCTCTAAGTTTGGAAGAAGTTGTGGAGGGAACCGGTGAGTTTGATATCCTAATTATGCCCCAAATTCTCTTTTCAAGCCTTTGATAACAAAACAGGCGGTGTATGCGGGTCGATGGTTCTCGATGAGCGATTCGAACGTTTCCTTGAAAACTTGATCGGGTTTGAAGCTTTCGAACTCCTTCCAGACCGTACCCGGGATGGGACACAATCAAAGTTCAGTTCACAGGAACAGACTGTGAGGATGAATTTGATGATGTTGGCTGGGCACTACCTCCTCCTGGAGCTACGGATAACAGCCTAATTGGTCTGGAAGGAAACTATCTACAGCTGAATAAGTGAGCTACCCATCAACCTCAAAGTGATATCATAACCATTCAAACTAAAGCGGCCGTTCTTAGATCACAAGTCCAAGGAATTTTCGACCCCATTGTGCAGGATGTACTCAATCTTGTGCAGGGTCAGGTCAGAAAGATCAAGGTAGCCGTATTATCTTTGCAGGCAATACTTCTTGTGGGAGGCTTTGGAGGTTGCGAATACCTCTTTCGACGCCTGCGTCGGGCACACCCCAAAATCACTGCGATGCAACCTCCGGATGCGTAAGTCTTCAAAATCTTGATCTTAATTCTACAAATTTCTTATTGCTAACATTGCTTCTTAGCTGGCAAGCTATAGTATGGTTAGTATATATTCACGTTCATCGAAGAATCATTATGCATCTGACAGAGTCACAGCGGAGCAGTTTTGCGAGGCCTCGAAGCACTTGAGGCAACCAGGTCAAGAACCGCCGTGCTCGCAGTCACACTACGGTGTAGCCCACAGTCACCTCTATGAGCCAGAAGTTCACAATGCCAGCGAAGCATATTTCGATCGTTTCGATTAAAAATGGAAAGTTAATGATATTATGTGTTGGTTCATTACTAAGTATACCCTAGCTTCTAGTTTTTGATTTCACGCTAGTGAAATACCTACTCATCCAAACAGGGAACTCGTATCTCGGAAAACGACCCTATCCGAAGAGCATTTTCCCGAAGAATAGCTTGCGATGATGAGAAGTCGTTGGCCTTCCAAACTATTTTGTATTTCTCAGGCTTGGAGACTGCTTCCTACAAGATGATCAACAGTAAGTCGAGCCGTAATTCTGCATTACCTTCTTCTTTTGAGACGTCACTTACATCTTACGATACATCAGATGTCAAAAAGTCATACATGTAGCACTTGTATATATGTAGAAGGTGTCATGTACTTTAGTGCTGAGGATATATGATGCCCATGTACACGAATTGTTAAGATTCGATATCGATGCCTATCCAAAGTTCAGCACTTTAACCCTGAATCTTTATAATTAATGATAAGTTGAAACTTGGATCATGGAATCCAAGGAGTTCCGTGTATTCAAAATCATAAGTGCTCGAACATGCCTACAATCTCTGTAATTCAATTTTATAACTTACGTATCTGAATTGATAGATGCTTAGTCTGGACCGAAGGGAACAAGCCTAACATTTTAGCCATGGACTTTGCATACTCCAAGGATTATGTATTTTCAAAGCTAGGTATGTTTGGAAAGCTAGGGGAACGAATAGCTATACGCTCTATATTTAAGCCTCATAGCAACCTTATTTTAAGAGCTTATAAGATAGTATCAAGTATTGACAGGGAGATAGGAATGAAATTACTTCCATAGAACTTTAATCATGACGAGCACCTCGGGTCACTAAAATGCGAGAAATCGGATATGCTAGATTTGGGGGCATTCTGTTCGTTAAGGGTCAGTATCAGATTCCGGACCTCAAGGACTGCGCCGAAGATTAAACCCTAAACCGATCCAACATCAAGTTCAAGTTCCAAGGTTGTCTACTACATGCCATCAGAAAACACTCGCCTCATTCTGTATTACCGTCTTCCACGAACTCCCAAGTCCGCGAGTCCCACCTCTCCCATTCATCTCGGGGAAGGATAGTGTGCAGAGGTCTAAGCTCAAGGTACTCAAATGTCTCCGTTGTAAACGGCTCAAGCCCTGCCTTAAGCCTATTCGCATTAATCTGACGCTGAAGATCACCAAGTGCATGCTGTAGATGGAGTGTAGGAACTGTGATATTTTCGTAATATAGCCCATTGGGAGAATCTTCAATAGCCCCCATGCTATCTCCCATGAAGTAAAGCTCGAGCAATTTGAAGTTTTTCCTCATTTGGATAAGTACGTGGAGCCACGAGCCTTGCGTTAAGACCATGCATTCAAAGGCGACGTACTTGAGAGTATCCTTGCTTCGCATCAAGAGACCCAGGAGGTCGTGGGAAGTAAGTTCCATGTAATTCAAGTTCATGGCTTTGAGTTGTAAAGTTTGGTGGACTCTATCAGCTCCCGGGAAAAACTGCAAAAAGCAAGTATCCCTGACTTTGAGAGATAGAAGTTGAGGTGAGAAGTCAAGGACTGCCAATTCAAGTTTGCGTTGGCTACTTGGAATCTGGTGAGCGATATTGTCTAGAGTCATATGTTCGAGCTGCCGCATGAATGTCTCGAATCTGGCCGAGCCGAGTAGGACAAGCAATTGATCCAAGCAATCGACGGGCATTTCCAATCTTACCACGTTGTGGTCTTGTAAGCTTGCTACGGCGTATAGAATCTGCGCAAACATGAGGTCGACGACTATTTTCCGTTTGATTTCATCCCCATATGCTGGTACTTGGTCAGCTCCAATGCCGACGGCCTCGAGATTAGGGAACTGGGCTAAAAGGGACCGGAGGTATTCCGTTTTCTCTGGTGATAATGTGCGGCTTGTCAGTTGTGGTTCTTCTTCCTCTGCCTCTTCTTCAGCGTCTCCTTGATTGTCTTCCTGTCCATCTTCTGGTCCGTCTTCCTCGTCATCTTCCTCAACTCTGTCATTTTGACCATCTTTATAAGTAACATTGAATTCTATCTCACGCACAAACGGCGCAAGACCATCCTTTATCAATGCATCAAGATTCTTAATAGTCGACAGCTTAGGCGACAGATCAGCATCAATATCCACAACCACATGTCGAAAAAGCGCTCTCGAGGCGCTTGAGTAGAAAGCCCTATTTACGAGCCGAAGCTTCTGTAATGTTTTACCACCCAAATTCGTTGGTACTTTGTATGGTGATGGGTATGATAGTTGGCAAGGGAAATACTCAGTACCAAAAGGCGTGTTGGTCACGCCTTCGACGTAGTATACGATCTGTAGGTAGGAATGATTAGTGCTCGGAATGGTAGATTGTACAGGTAGTTCAAAATGCCTTACAAGGTCAATTAGTTCTTTTGGTAGTCGATCCATATTCCTAGTGGTCTGGAACTGGATTCTTGATGAATTCAACTTTGAAATCTGACTGTCCGGTCAAGAAATGATTATTGTCACTGGGTGTGAGGACCTCTTAATAGGCCTCCCATAAGAGACCCCGGACAGGAATTGTCTGGACATCTCCAGGGCATACAGAAACACATATATGAAAGATCCTTCAAGTATTGACAAAGCAGAAACTCCTATGCGGCACTGGTGTGGCATATTCATATCTCCCGTAAAAAGACGCCGAATATAGGGCAAGCGGGAACAAAAGCCCTAAAACGGCTGTCAACCCAATTCAAGAACAATGTCGATGTTCGGCATCCAAGAAGGAAGAGAGACCCGACGTACTACGTAGCTCATTTAATAAAACTACACCTGTCAATACTGAATTGAATCATATCGATCAGCGCACGTTCGAATGATATAAACATGGAGGGGCATATGTATAATTTATTCAGATCAGATTAGTGTCTGAATCATACCTAGGTATCAGGCTGACATATCGGATATTTACCATATTTTGTTCTCCTGTCTACCTAAAACCACAAAGCATTCAATGTTGCGCAAATGCCGACGTCATGCCGAACTCAAAAACCCAGGTCCCCGCAGAGAGCACAACGAATTTCCGAGGTTCAGATCAGTGAGATCCATCCCTCCTGAAGCTGTCCATTCCGCCTTGGCATCTAGGTACATATGTAGCGGCAGTGAATAGATAGAATACACGTACAGGCTGGGATCTCTCATCCTCTTTTGTTTCCCTATGTTCCCACCTCATTTGATATCGATGTTCCAATTCTAATTCTCGTACAAGTAATCTGTGGGTTAGGATATTAATATTATATTATTTATATACAACTAATCTTGCAAAGAGCTGAAAATTGTGGGGTCAGTGCCCGATGAAACGTCATGAAAGGGTGGTGACCCATCTTGGTCTCGGCAGAAAGAATTCAAACAGATTGAAAGAAAGCACTTTCCTGGTCTGTCTCTAAGGCTGCTGCCTGCTTCTTCTCTCTCAGGGGTGTTAGTAGAATTCTCTTTCACTTGCTCTTTTAAAAAATCTTCCTGTTACTAACCAGGGCTTCATCTCTATAATTTTCCTGATATATACATTGGTACCTAGGTAGGTATCGCCGCTGCGATTCGAGCAACGAGTCACCAACTTTCGGGCATTCAGACGTCCATGACTACGTTATCTGTTTATCCTACTGAGCCTCACGCGCTGCTCTCACTCCGACACGACTACACCCGTTGTGATCCTCGTCGCTAGCTAGATCATCTAGTATCGATTGATGCGCGCTGCTTTTTGGTCTAGTTGGTGTTCCAACATATTTTCAGTTATCTGGCTTTTTGCGGTAGCGAGGAAAAGGGCTTTAGTCCAAATGCAAGGGTTGGGGGGATCAATCAATCTGACTGCCATACTCCCAGCAAGGCACGCAACACAACTGGTAACAGGGCTCTTGCTGGATGACTGATATCGTTGCTCCCGTAGTTCGTAAACGGTTCACACTCAGCAGAAGCATGGTCTCCACCTGCTCATCACGTTGAGCAACGAGGATCTATGACCCGCTCTCAGACAGATGAAATGCCACAGATGGCGAAGGATTCCATAGCGCTTGCATATAGACTTCAGACGAGCATCCGAAGCAAGCATGATTCAGCAAAGTAAGGAATGCCATACTCAAGCCAACATCTATGCTCATGGCTTTTGATCGCTAACAATTTTTTTTGATAATATAGGAACCTTCGGAGTACCACTACCGCGAGAATTCCCAGCCTCCGTCGATCACAGTTCGCCCTTGCTTTTGAACCAACACACGCGTTTCTGTTCACCCTGTCGAAAGCTGACTCTTCCTCTTTTCTACTCGACTGAATAGACCACTTCCTGTGGCAAGGAGCAGATCCCGTATTCTCATCTCGATGAGAATACAACAAAATCGGGCGAAACACTCGCGAAGGTGCTCAAACAACTGGAGGACGTGACGTTATAAATGAAGTTCTTAGAGGAGGAGAGAGAAATGTCGTCGATTAATTTGTTAGAGGATAAGTTGAAGGTGGAGTGGATGATCTCAGGAGTGCGGCTTATACTCTTAATAAATGACTCTAAACTTCATATTGAGAGATCGATCGCCAAACTCATCAATAGCGACTGTCAGTCTCCATTGTCCCTCTGACGAACAATTCGGACTAATGATACGAAGGGCGGCATGACAGCTGCGGACACTGTCATAAAGTCGGAAGTACACCGTGGTACTGGCGTGGTCAGAAGGTATTATTGGATTTGAGACGGAGCGTGCAGGGGACTGGGACTGGGACAATCTTCCTCATCATCAAGGGGGTTTGGGATTACGCAGACGACCACAAGGACAGTGTATGCCACCTATATAACGCTGCTAATAGTGCCGCAGATGTGAAATCTCTGTTCGAATACGTGGACCTTGCTGACTACATGGTGAAACTCATTGCTATGGTATGTTGATATTAGGAAATCTAAGGTAGGATTACAACTGCTAACACTTTTTCTCGATAGATAAACGAATCCACCGAGTGGCGCCTTTCCGGATAAGTTCCAAGTTTGTGGGTTGCCGTGACCAGATGAGCAGCTCGAGGCTCTGATCTTCAACCCGAACGGTCCAAGAGAATTGGGAATCAATGGAGGAGTGTCGCCAAGACATAAGTTGCTATCGGACCTACTTACCAGGTAGTATTTGTCCGTAGAATTCTCTACAAACACGATGAGGACCAAAAAGCTCAATACTATCTATTGGTTTCTCGCTACTCGTTTCTCGGGTCATTCCGTCCAATGTCCCATGCCGAAGAATTGGTGGGCCCAGTTACGGAAAAAGGAGCTACTCCTCCATTTGAAAGACTTTGCAACCACGGGAACCTAACGGACGCAGAAGATCATTCCTATCGATCCCATTTTTGAAGCTAAAGCCCTTGATTTTGAGCCAGTATCCAATGCAGACCTAGTGCAGCTAGTCGCTCATGCCCCTGAATGTATGAATAGTATTCTCCCCTTCCTCTCGGATGAAGCATGATTTCTGATGCAACTTTCCTGCAGATCTGGATGCTAGTGGCTTCTATTGCCGATTTACCATTCGCAGTATAGTCGATAACGAATCGGCTTGTATCACACCACTAAATTCCAATCTAGTCAGATACAACGAACGCTGGAAGATTCCTCTTTGGTCTGGGTCAACAAAGTCTGTTGTTATCTACTTTCCATCATATGTTCTTGGACTTGCAGAGGGGTTCTCGGATGCGGGTTTTGAAGTACGTATCTGCTACTGTGGGGTTTGATAGGGTGCATGACATGACGTGGAAGGTGGGTTCTAAACGCGTATTTCTACTTATTGATTCAGCCAACATTTATTAAATGAATTTCAGGCAGGATGCCCATCGGCAGAAGTCTATGATGGCATACCAAAAGATATACTTGAATAAATTGCAAACGGACAACTAGCACAGCCCAACTGGGCAGCAGCTGCAACAGCCAACATCGCTGTCATTGGATCAGCTTCACCCCAATCAGACAACGAGAAGACCGAAGACGCTCAATCCATCGCAGATCATCTTTCAAAAGGATTATGTTTAGTACAATACATCATGAGCAACTCTACTGAAGACCTCAATTACTTTGACTTCTTGGTCTGCATGATTCCAGTGGTAGCCCTTCGTCCTCATGTCCTACCGGTCTTTATGCAGACTATCCTTTCACTTATTGAGAAACATTATTGTGTGCATATTCACAAGGTTCTGCTTGCGAATCATGGAGTCTTTGTCGACAAATCCTTCATTGTTATTCTAGCCTCTCCTATCTGCACAGAACCCCAATGGGTGTGGAATGATAAAATACAGATTACTTTCTATCTTGGAAAACCAGTACTATGTCATTACAGTTCGTGCTCCTGTATCGTACACATGGAAATACCAAATTCATATTCAACAAACCGTAGCCATTGCTAATACCATTTATTATATACGCCTTGAGGTCGAGGCGCTGGCAAATAGGTATGCCAGGCCGTACTCGTAACCAGGCTGTGATTACACAGTGCATCAATTCCACTGAGAATCAAGGGTCTATCTCTTCAAATGTTTCCTGAATGAAGCCACACCGGTGTGTCTGACATTGATGCCCAGGTGGAGGCCCACTTCAATACTATTCTTTGACCGTTGCAAGACTCAGTGCATCCGACTAGGTCCTGAACACCCACTCTGAATAAGTCATAGTCTGTCAAGCTATGGATCTTAACTATCGCTTTTCATCAATACAATATGTTGGTGATACCAACTAGACCAAAAAGCAGCGCGCATAGTAGATGATCTAGTATGGTAAGATATAGCTAGCAACGAGGATCACATAGAATGCAGAGCGAGGGAGCGGGACGTTGTCTCAACACAATACATAGCTACGGGTTGTTGAAGATGCTGCGATCCCATACAATTTCGATATTTGGCCCTTGAGCCCGGGCCGACTCCAAACCTGGGGGAGGCGATGCGACAAGTGTAGTAGGTACCGTAATAGACCTGCCCGATTAGGAGTACGTCTCGATCTGTCTCTTGATAGACAAGCTGTCCTGGGCTCACTGCACTCACTCACAGCTTGCTGAAAGATTGTGCTGACCTAGGGCCAGCATCTGATTGGTCACGTGCCGTAGGACAGCTTGTATGGCACTTTCCAAAACAAGTTCATAATCTCTCCTTGTCTTCTCTAGCCTCACAAGAACCTCCAAAATTGGACTGCGAATTGTGAATCTACAATAAGACTTATCACTTGTATCAACTAAAATATCAGGTATGTATTATCGCAAGCTGTTCATCGCATGCCCTATCCTGTATGAGATGGAGACATCAGATATCGATTTCAGACGCGTTTCGCTGACATTCGCCCATGTTGTCCAAAAAAAGCAGACCTTCGAATGACTTGAAGATGGCCAAGACCAAGCTTAAAACCTCTAGACGCCCTCGACAGAGTCAAACTGGACCAGGTCTGGTGACATCGATTTCAGAAAGCAGTCTTTCCGGCTGCAGAGGAATTTCTACAAAACGCGTTCGCGATCTGGAGTGGGTTGCTCCCGCACAAGCACTAAACACCGCCTATCGTATAAAGGCCGCAAAAATCTACACTCATGGCACTGATGCTAGCCTGGCTCCTTGTACTCGATGCGAAAAGGGGAAAGGCCCGTTTCATAAGTGCGTCATTGCATGGAACGACAAAGGATACGTCTGCAAGGGTACCTGCGCGAATTGTTACTGGCACCACAAGACAACCTCCTGCAATCGCCGTTCAATTTTACCTTGCCAGGCTCTAGTCCAACAACGTCAGGATCTTGGAGAGTTTGAGGAGGCGTGCCGAATCCACTGCAACGGCGCCCATATCCGCGAAGACAACGAGGTTGCATCCAACCATGCCGGGGAAGAGGAATCTTTCGATGAAGGGGAGAACGATGACGACGACGAGTAGCATTACAACATGTCAAAAGAAGAAGAGGGAAGTCTTGAAGCTGAAGAAGATGACAATCTCTTTGAAGGCAGCAATGACCATAAGATTCAGAGCAAAAAGGGCAGTCGAGAAGCAAAACAACGACGAATACAAGCCAGCAAAGAAAACAAAGACCTGCAGATGTATTGCCATTAGCACTTGCCGACTCTGATTGAGGATAACTACAGGCAAATGTATAACATATTACCATTATGCATCTTGATTCAGTACTGTGATGAATGATAAAGATGAGACTAACAAGGAGAGGTAATAAGTCAGGGTCAATGATGAGTAGAAGGTTACTGTGAAGGCCTAATCAATACGTTGTATCGGTAGCTATGAACGAAGAAACTAAGCATAGAGGAGAAAAAGAGAAATCAACACAAGAAGCTATTCAGGGGCTATATGCGGTTGAGCCACGTGACTAGGTGTTGCCCTTCCCGTCTGCCCTAACCAAGTGGGCTCGCTTGGCACATGGCCGGAATAGGTAACATTGCTCCGCCTCCATATCCACGAAGCGTACACGTTTCTGAATAACCTCCTGTGCGGCCGTGACAGTTACATGATTTAGTGTCGTCAGAATGGAAGAAGAGTGTGAATAATATAAAAAGAAAGAAGCTGCTTAGCTTCAATATAGAAAAAGTTGCCATGATCTCCTAAGTCCCTCCCTCTAGTTATTCAAACACTAGTCTGCCATTATGTGAGAGCCACTTTATAAATAGCCTAATCCCCCTTCTTTGTTTATTAGGTAGACTTTTATCCCTGACCCATGAAGTAATTCCAGTTTTCCAACTATTACGGATTTGGGAGATTTTGGACATCCTCAATCTTTCCTTATTAAGTCCATTCTTTATGCTATCAAAGCATATTTTTGACATTGTCTTTAATTGTTCAATATCATCTGTAAAGCTTAACCAATGCCACTTTCTTCAAAGAATCAACAATAGTCAATGGCAATGGTCGTCAATAAAATCGCCCAATCATCGCCAAGGTCGACGCAAAGGGGACACATCAACGAAACATATCATTAAAAAACGACCACCCCAACAATCCTTAGCTCGGGCGACCCACACCATCATGGCGCGCTTATTGTATCTTTCTCAAGACAATCGAGTTGCTTCGCGAAGGAGGGGATACGAAATGCCAAGAAGACATTGGTCCAATGAAGAATGCATTGTGGCTCTGGAGGGTCGCCCAAGTATAAGGCTCGTCGGTCGTGCCACCATGCCTCCTCGTGTATGTTTTAAGATGAGAAAACGTGCACCGTATTGGGGCGCGACCTCACAGGTGCTTTTTGCTGATTTTGATAGGCTCTGGTCAAAATAGTATCGTACTTGAGTGTTGATATAGGCGCACAATTGCTCACTTGATTTAGGTCTAGATGGGCCGTACTTTTGAGCGCAAACTTGGTTGACGTGCTCTTCGTTCTAACAAACTCGGTTATTTCCATTGTTCGTTGCCGGAACAAGTAGCGACATACCAATATACGCTATATACGCTTGATAAGCATCGATGTCCGTATGAACCGTTGTCTGCGTGTTATTCTTCAGAATTGATTCAATGAACGGAGATCGCCTTCTGGAGCTCATCGACCATAATCTTGAAAGGCTCGCACTATGGAATGAATCTTCTATTACCATCACAAGGTTGCCAGGGAAGGTGTTAAGTATTCTCCAGTTTTCTAAGCATAGGCCGCCACGGAGTTTAATGGCCGAGATAGAGACTGTTGTTCGTATATCTCGCGAACATGCCACTTGGATTTCATTGACTGTGCAAATTCGGACCGCGGTCATTTTGATCAGCCGGTTCAATTGTCAGGGGATCAGTAAGAGAAGCTAGATGCACGTTGAGTGGCGGGGCTCCTCTAATTAATCAGGTAGCACGCTGTTGGAACAAAGTCCATCCCAGTCAGTCATCTCAACACAGACCCAACCAAAAATTTCCTTCACAAGCCCCGTAACGTATGGAGCTGGGCTAAGATATCCATTAGGTCTGAATGGTAGACGTTTCACTGCAAGCCTTGCAGCTACGGAGCTAGTCTTTCATGGATACTGAAATGGGTAACTGGAAAGTGTAGGAGACTTTCCAGTCAACCCTTTTTGCTAGATGATATCCATTATCACCCTCTCGAGACTGTCGTATGTGCTCGTATCTCAGATCTAGTACCACAGAAAGTAAGGTATCAAAGACCATGGACGTGGACTGGTAATTAACAGACATTGTCAGCCACCAATGTATCAATTAACAAAGTATTTCGGTCATATATAATTGTACCTTTTCCGTTCCCATGTCATCGTAACATTGAAAACAGCCCTCAACCATCGGTCTCCCCGGTTTCAGTAGCTGCAGGGCATCTTACGCTTGACTGTACCATAGTCACCGGCGTAATCCATTTATTTTCAGGACGTATCTAGGGTTTAATACTTTCTGCGGGGGCAACCTTGGAATATAAGATAATCGCAGAATTCTTGAAATGCATACCCGCATTGAGGGCTAAAATCAAGATTTTCGACTTCAGCAAATAGTCCAATAATGATCATGTTAGTTTTCATACGGCCAATAGCGGAATTCTGAGCCAACATACAAGTTATGATACACCGAATCTAGTGTCCGATCATCACTCCTATCCATCATTTCTAGTTTGGCCTATATTATTTTGTTCCCCACACCTTTCTCCTAGCCGCTCCATCTAGCATCAAGAATTGTCTCATCTTCGTCATAATCAAGTTCAATAATGTTTCGTTCGTTGGTTAGAACCTCGCTAGGTATATCTAATGTTGGATCTTCATCACTGGACAGATCGATGATCAGGGCACCGTTGTCGATTGACGCGGCCATATTTTCACAATCTCGCCCATCCTCACCATCTCCAGTCATTACTGCGCCCTTGACGGTGAAGTGGCGAGGATAATTTGAGGTAGTAACAGCTGCGGCATGTCTACTAGTTGAGCTAGTATCATTTCCATCTTTCGTCCCGATTCCCACCCTTTGGGTTTCCGCTTCATCGGAGTTGAATGGGCCTTGTGAGACGCCGTTCTGGTCATTAACAGCCGAGACAGCATTACTAGTTGATGTAATTGCATTCTCACCACTGCTGCCATCTTCTATCAGTTGCTTTTCCGTCGCAACCGATTTGGAAGGGCGTTGTGGGATATCATCAGCTGGGACACCATTTTCGGTTGACGCAGTCGCATCGTGGCTAACTCTCCCATTTCCCCCATACCCTCTGCCTCCTGCCATGGCTATATCCGTTGGGACCGAGTCGTGAGGAGTCGTTCGGGGACGCTTACGATTGGGTGATCGACTGTGTTTACACAAACGTTTGGCACCTCGTGTTGTTTGCTGAGTCGGTCGAACAGTGTCGGATCTCGATCCGAGGGCCAAAGAACGTGCGGGGCGGGCGAACCTCTCATCGATCCCTATAACGCTTTATCCTACCTTTGGGTAGAACTAAGAAACAAAATACCTTCTTTGCATTCGGCTTCCGACTTTGCTCATATATCATTTGTGTAAGCGCCATATAAAACATTGCATCGTCCGCGGTAGTGACCAGAACCCTGTTAAGGCCTCTCTAGAGCATCACGTCTGTATCAACATCTGTCACCATTCTGGACGCCGATACCCATCGTCTGAATGTTTCAAAACTTAGGCAGAGTCGACGGGCGCCTGTCCGAATGCAAAGGTTACTGGATTTGGTCGAGCAGATTTGATCCCTTGACTGTTGATTTTGCATTGGAGGATAGAATCTTTAGATATTGTCACTCCTAGCCATTCAGGCACTTCAACACGTTACTACTGTCTTCTTTAGATGGTCCATTTATTGCCTTTGAGCTCTGCTGGTTATTCAGCCGCGGCAGACTACCACCCGGTCGAGGGTGGTGGGAAGCGATGAGACAAGTACGTTTTCTGCTATGTGGTGGGCTAACAGCCACGCGCTATTTTACCCTTCATTTCACTTCGTTCCATTCAGGCACCCTAGAATAGCGGATACTTGATTTTGTTTCTTCTTTTTCTATCATGCTTGATATTCACTGTCAACGCGTATCCTTGTATGTAGCAAGCTAGTCTGAATGTAACAAGATTGGCAACGTCATATTATCAACCTCACTACAGTCTTAGGCGATAGGTAGTAGTCTATACTACGTAACGTAAGTATATAATCTTGAAATTGTAAAATTGCATGATTATGCTCCATAATGTTTGGAATCAGATAACGGTCGATGCAGCAACGCCAGTCTCATACATTCGATCCAATCCCCACTACATACAGGAGTGCCCATGCACCAAGAACGAGGAGTATTGAAAAAGCAAGAAGAGGAGAAACAGAAATCCTCCTCCCACGAGGAGCAGATATATACTCATCTTCTCATTCCCCAATCCGGTACTACTGAGGTTATTCCCAGATCAGTACCGCGCCGGCGCGCCCTAGGTCTGCAAGATCCACCGAATGCCCTCTGGTCTGGTGCTAAGGCGCACGTCCAGTCGTAACAGTTGATACACGCGCGAAAATGTCCGTAGCTAATGATCCCAAGGCATTATGAAGTTCTATGATTTGGTTTTGCTCTCTTTCTTCTTACAATATGGCTGTCATATCTGCAATGCTCAGGATGCTCCAGATGCGTCATTCACGTGACCTTTCAGGTGGGCGAATAAAAGGCAATTACGTAAGTTTTATGTTTTCTGCCGGCCGGCCAACCTTGGCTCGGAGCGTAGTCAATCAATCGGCAGCTTGCCCGCGAAGGCGGTAACGCCATGATTCCACACCATCCGCATTATTGAAGACTGGGGCGCTGAGATAAAATGATTGCCCAGTTAGAGGACAAAGAGAAAAGTTGCTAAATGAAGCTAGGAAATGGGGCGCCACATATCCGTGTTTTTCTTTTCTAGAGAACAAAGAAGCGCAAAGACCTCAAATAACCAGAAACCTCCAATAATAGTTGCAGGCATTTCCAATGAAAGCATGTCGGCGACTCGGCGAATGAATACAATAAATTGAATAAAGAAAGTCGGACATGGAATGCGTCAGCGCTTTCAAAATCGGAGTCCAGAAAGAGACATCTGTGGGGATGACGGGGCAAAGGGGTTGTATGATAGGCCCAAATAACAAGGGCAACGCCGACTGTCAAACAATATGACAAAAAGAATCTAAGCAGGTGTCTCTGCGCTCCTAATTAGGCAAGGCTAAGCCTGAATATAAATAATCTCTTCCTCACCCCGCTATCTTCCACCTTTTCCTAATCTTCACATCCTTCCCTTCGTTATATATCGATTCCACCAACAGACCGCTTCATCACCAATACTGGGTCATGGATTTGGTATACTAAGTTACATGCCTTTTGACCCCGGTGGTCTCTACACAGACATGCCAGTCATGGCGCCTGTCCACTATTATGATTGTGACCCTATTCTCGCGTGTGTAGGGTTTCGTTGTTGATCATAATGAGTCACTGATCACATCAGGTATGTCCCTGTCGGAGGCAATGATTGCATTGGTACTATTGCTAACAACATCCACTTCTCGAAGATTATATATCACGAAGAAGATCACCATCTCTTGCATCTCTGGCATCTCCGGCATCTCCGACATCTCCAAAAGGCTCGCCCAGCCTTTCAATCGTGTCTTTACTGGAACCAGTTTTGTGCTCAAGCCCCTTGCGTATCGTTTGCGGCAATGGAGTGGCATCGGAGGAAGGCCTTGGACATCGGCAAGCATAGGAAAATAGGGCTTCAGCTGATAGTCGCACCTGTGAAGAATGATGAAGGTATGTACTGATAAACAAGCTCAAGATCTCAAAGCTGGCCACGATCCTGATTGTGGAATCATATAGGTGCTCCAAATATCGAAAAGACAAGCGCGGGACAACTACGAGAACTCCGCGTAGAAACACGATAATTCGCCAACTATCAGCTTGCTCTCCTTAGCCTCAGGGAGAGGATCTTGTATATATACGAAATCGAAGTTCAACAAATTCCAAGATGGCCAACAATGAAGGAGACACAACCTCTCGACACCACCCTGCCAATTGAGACAAGAGTAATGGGAGAATTGGGACGAGCGTCGCCCTTGAGAGGATCAAATTTTATCACTCTCCTCCGATTATCTCGTCGCTGTACTGGATCAGTGCAGAGGAACCATTACGTTTCTTTCATTCTACAATGTCTCTCATACCTCCGGGTAATGGCTGCATTTTCTGGTCCAAGTGAATCAAAATTTCAACTGTTTACGTTTTTGTTAAACTATCGCTTGGATTCCATCGAACATGCGGAACATCAGGACCTGGCGGGATCCTACAACCTAGTTTACAAGCCACATCTGAACATGCTCGCCAGGCCTACATCTACCACGCCTTGACACGCGAATTCCTGGCAGCAACCACTGGAGGTGCGAAGGCAATCTCAACAATCGAGTTCCCGATTTTGAAGGCATGCTGGGCGAGTTTTTTCAGCTTGGTGGGCAATTTGACAATGAAATCGATTGAACCTTTTTGCGCTCGGCGGTCTCGACACTGAGGCTCACACGGAGCAGGAATATACAACGCCCAGGCCATATGCGACGTACATAGGTACGTATATTTGCATAGGCCTCAACAACAGTTGGCATCTATTTATTCGCCCATCTTTTATTTCTTGCGACATGTTGATACCCTACTTGGAAAACGCGACGAAGCTGCTGCGAGAGGTTTCAAAGGAAGACTCCAGCATGATATGAAAGCCTTTCCTACTCCATCCAACAAATCGAGAGACTTGTCATCCAAACGAGAGAGAGAACACATGGACAAAGATATAAAGATCTCTACGGTCGATGAACTTGGTTGCACCCATCATACGTCTTCAATCCGTACCCCCTAGCGGTTCCTCGAACAAACCCATTCAGCCTGCTCAAGACTCAGCGGACTTACAAGTAATCCGTTTATCTTTCTTTGCCAAACCTGGCGTTTCGTCAGACAAGATCCAAATATGCAGGCAATGGCCAATAACTTTGGACGGATGTTTGGGGGTCAAGAGAAGGTGGCCATGATAGATGGACCTGAGATCGCGTCCAGTGATATCGACAAAATATGCGTTGACTACCAAAATTGTGGCTTTGACTTGACTCTGGGTCTCTGGAAAGTCTACCTCGTGGCACTCATGTTGCCTATATAGGGGCTATGGCAAGGGCTGGCCGACATCACGCTGACCGACATCACGCTGGCCGACATCACGCTGACCGACATCACACTGACCGACATCACACTAACCGACTAACCTTTTGACTTGTCGGTATAGCTGCTTTTTATTCAGAATCTAGCAGATCACCATTCAAACTCGCAAGAAATTAGTGTGGCAATAGTGATAAGACGAGAAACAGTCCACCTTGGGAGGCTGGGAGCGGAAAAACATCAGGCAATTTTCGATTTGTATCTTGCTCTTCAATCTTCCAACCCTCTATCTACATACAAACCACCCTTAAGATTCTAAAAAAAAAGAATCTTCCTACTCATAGGCCACCAGCTAAGATCTTGACCGTGATCTTCCCGGATTCTACGGTATTCCCACTGTGAACATTCCGGTCGAAAAAATGCTGGGTCATATTTTCCGGATGGTGAGAATTGCGACTTCCACGGCATTCATAGCATCAATCTAGGGTTTTGACAGCTAACAACCTTCTTCGATGGATATAGTTACGTTTGCCCTTCGTTGCAAGAACCGGCTTCTGGTATGTTTTTGACTCCAATATTACAGGATTTTCTGCTGGTCTTAGGCTAACCGTCTGATCGCAGATCACGATACCATTAACTCTGCAAGTCTAAACCTCAAAGCTTCATTCAAAATTAAGAAGACTCTTCATTCCTGTACCATTTCTCAAAAATGGAGCAGTTAAACATGCATTCTGGTATGTTTTTTGACTTGAATATCATAGGATTTTCTACTGGTCTTGGGCTAACTGTCTAATTACAGATTCTCGCACCACCAACTTGGTAAGTCCAAACCTCAAAGCTTCATACCAGACAATCAGATATTAAGGTTTGTTATGGTTTTTCTAGATATCAGAGGCTCCAAATCCCACAATCTGAAGGCGGCATGTGACTACGCCGACAGTCACAAAAACAAGCTTTGGCAAGACTTTGCAGCTGCAACGGCTGCGTCGGTGACTAAAGCGCTACTCGAGAGGTACATTCAGCGAGACAGCCCGTTGACGGGGGCATGATAATGCGAAGCTCTACTTATTCGATGATGCCGAAAGACTCGAAATGGATATGTCTTCGTTGAAGAAGCTACTGAGCACCTAGCTGTTGATTACGCGAAACGACAAAGCGAGCCAACAATTCAAATTTTGTAAGGACTATCTACCAAGATATCTAATATATCTCATTGGTGCAACAATCTAACATTCTTCTAGGGGCTCATTTCATACGACAACGACTATCACTGCAACAGGCGATAAAATACTCGACCAATGTCATTGCACATTTCAAACGATGCCGGGTAGAACCAAGGTACATGTCTATGTAGACCTCTCGTCAACCGTGCCACTCAACGAAATGAAGGTTCTCAAGGAGATTCCGGTTCTAAAGCGTTCGCGCCCAGCTACTGCAATTAGGACTTAACATTCAAATGAAAATTCGGAGCTGGGTTTGTGTGACGGTGAAAAGGAGGCACTATCCATTGTGACTCCAGCTACACTGGATACGGATATTGGCAATGGCCCTTGCGGCGAAACGGGGGCCGCAATATGAATTCTTATTGCATATGAAGGACGAGGAATGAAAACTTTGCTTTTGTATTTTATAAAACAACTCAAGAGGCTAGCTTATGAACTAACCTAGGGACGATATTTCATAACAATGCAAGCCATAGCTTTGCATTGTATTAGAAATTCTTATATCAGGAAGTTCGATAATTCTTGCACAGTGATATTGCTGGTTCATCGAACAGAGAAAGGTAGAACTGCCACTCTCGTGCCAACATCCACGCTATTGACTCAGACACTTGACAGCTAACAACCTTTTTCAATGATATAGAACGGACCTGAAACCACGGCCGTAAGAATCCCAAGCCTCCCTCCATCGATCACAGTTCTCGTTTGTCTTTGAATCAATCCTTGTGTCTCTGTTTCCCCTGTCCAAGACTGACTCCTCTTCTTCGATTGAACAGACCGGATCTCATGGGGGAACATTGTCCCAATCCAAAGCAGAAACGGCGGTCCTTGAAAAAAAGCTTGTACTCCTCGACTTCAAGATTGCCAAGGCACGAGGCGAGGGGAGGCAAGCCGCCGGCGCGTGCTCGACTGGAAGGGGAAGAGAAAAGAGCTCTCTGTCAAACTTTTGCTTCTATCCAAGACTGGCATCGATGAAGAGTGTTCTCCCTCGTTTTCGAATCAAACCACGCGGCTCTATTTCCCCTGTCCAAGGCTGGCTCCCCTTCTTCGATTGAACAGCCAGTATCTCGTGGCGACGAAGGAGAGATTATGTATTTTCGTTTCGACGAGAATACAGCAAAATCGCCACAAGCACGGGCACAGGTGCTAGATGAAATTGCTGTCTTGGAGGCGCAAATGAAGCTATTAGATGAGCAAAAGGAGGTGTTACAGAGTGTACGTGCGAGTTATCCCAAGGTCCCTTACCTTAGCTACCCGCTAATGCTAATATCAGAACGGCATCTCATCCGGGGGAGCCTTAATATTTTTAGAGGAAGCCAGTGTTCTTGTCTATGCATATACTCTGTTATCACCAAACAACACAGCACAGAGTACACTCGCTTGGACCTACGATGCCGCACTTTGCACTACTGCGACAACCTCCAATCTCGAGCACAAGCCAGTCTTACTGAAGTTCAAGTGAAATCACCGGATACCAAGCCCAGGGTCACCTATCAACTATTGAAAAGACTTGAAAGCTATTCGCACAAGAATTCAAACTGGTACTAGACGAACAAGCTAGCGCTTTTCACTGGGAATTTTGATATTGGGTCCCACAGAGTGCGGCTTGGATGTCAAAAGAGTCTTGGCCATAGACAAGAAAATCGAACGCAACAAGCGTTTCGCCGCTCCGGAGAAATCGGCGCACAACCGAATGGTTGAAAGGAATGAAACAAAACGACAATTTGATAACATCTTCATGTTTCTTGATAATTGCCAGCTGATCAAAGAGACGCAAAAGCTGAATCATGAAACCTACCGAGTTCAACCAATCATTCCTTCGATTCTGCAGTTAGGGTCCTACGATGAGATCCTGCAATCGTTTCAGAGAACCCTCTCCCATGTTGAATACTGCAGGCCTGCAGGCCTGCAGGTCCTAGTTCTAGAACGGGTCGTTTGGTGACGAAGTGTTCTTTGATGGGCTCTTCTTTACAGGTATGGACCGCATACCGGTACATTTCCCGTATCTTCTGGAACACGGAACAGTTTTTACAAGAGTTACGATAGTAAGTGCAGGTCTTGATGCATCATAGCAGGCCACCAGCTAAGATCTTGACCATAATCTTCCCAGATTCTACAGTATTCCCACTGTCAACATTTCAGTCAGCCCTTGACAAACGACACCATGAACCCAGGCGGGGTAAAGCTTCCTATTTGACCGGTACCAGTCGACTTGCCCATAGGCATAACAACCATGCGAGATGGATCATCCTTGTACCCGTTTGCCCTTTCCCGTAATGTTGGCTTTGAGGTTGGACATCAAGACAGAGACTTGTCCGGAGATTTTCCAGTTTCTGCCCATCATCGTCCTCTGCGTCGCGCTTGTCATACCACCTGACGCGTTTACGGTATTCATCCACGTCAAATTTCTGGCTTACGACGCACCGTTGGCCGTCGCGATTAAGACAAGTTATCCATAGGTATGAAATGAGATTCTGGGCATGATATTCACGAGGATATCTGGCTAATGCCTAGGCAAATGTTCCAGACAAGAAGGAAACAGATCACATACGAAATACTCAGAATTTTCAATTCGGACGCCATGGAACGCATCGCCCAGTCTGATGTTCGATTCCATCGATCATCCATGTAATGCCATAACCCTAAATGGTTTCCTTCGTGCATATTTCAATCAGTGGATGATAGGCTTTGAGCCAGCCGACAACTACGATGGCGATAACAGCATTCCGCATACCTACAAGATTATCAAGCATGATCCCCTTCAGCCTTGTCCTCAGGAATTTCCCTGTGACTAGGACGCTCTTTGCTAGGATTTCTCGGATATCCAAGAGTTTGTGGCTCGCACAGCTCTTTTCAAAGAGCCCATCTCATGGTCGCCAAAATCAAGACCGCCATACAATCGAAAAGTGTTATCCCATTGCGAAGGATGATAGCTAGGCCAGCTTTCTAGTATTTTCATCACCATTGCAAACAAGGTAAACCTATTGTTCTATCCTGTACCAGTCTGTCCAGACTAACTCGAATGTAGATAGTTAAAGCGGTATTGTCGAATCGGCACAAAATATCGATGGCTTCAAGCAATCTGCTTATTTTTCTGGGGAGGGGTCACAGCCCCAGACGTGGCATCGTTGCCCAACACATATCTGTCTCAACACATTGCCTTGTTTATGGTGGACTATCTCTCTAGCATCATTTACGACATCCGACCCAATGGGCTGATCGCTTTTCATCTGCCACCTATGCCATTACAGTGGTGCAGCGCACTCTATTTTGAATACACCTTTACTGCACCACTCTAACATTAAACACATCTACGCGAGTGAATACCGTCGGCAATTGTCAGTCTAGCGCGCAAAAGAAGCCCAATGACTACCTCCGGAAAGCGATTGGCTTGCACAATGCCTGCTGGCGTTAGGACTACTGTATGGCAAGTCCGGGTTTGCTAGAGGCTTGCAGAAAAGTTCGTCCGTGTGAGATGTGTTCACTCCAATGATGGAACTAGACTTTAGCCACGTACGGGCAGGGCTACTTTTACCATTAGAGTGGACACATTTCACATAGAGGAAGTTTTCTGCAAGCCCTTATCTAACCAGGGGCGGACATACATTCTAAAGCATACCATTTATTTTGCTAGAGAACGAGTGTCTACACGTGATAGCCACAAATCCTTGTCTCCTGCCTGGTTCATGTTTGACTAGACACATTCTATGTTTCCTCTACAGTCACGAACAGGGACGAAAGTGTTGATGTGCGAGGAGGGTCCCAACGAACGGCTCTGCCAATGCCAAGTTGGATTCAATGACGGGTTATCTACCACGACTTGTTGTGTAACCACGCTTAACGATTTCCGCGCATGGTCATCAGCGCGAACCTGCTACATCTGGGGACAAGGGCCAGACCGGGGGCATGTACCTATATCCTCGACCAGCACTAATGCTTGTGGTGACAATAGTTGCCGAGCATGTATAGTATTTGTTGATTAAGAAGAGGTATTGAAGGAAAATAGCATGGATGGTCTCTCTCATCCGGACAACATCGAATGCAATGATGTAATAATTGCTTGGCGCTGTGCAGTGAGTAGTCCGACTCTAGTGGCGCTGTAAATGAAGAGTTAATCTGTAGTTATCGATACCTATCTAGGCCTATTGAGTGATGTTCTGTTACCTATATATTGAAGCAACCATCAAGGCGAGTAATAGGGTCCCTACGGCGCATTCACATCGGAGTAATTCGAGTAGCTTAATACGTGTAGAGCTACGGTACAGGGCATATCCTGGGGTCAATGAACAACTAGGGAAGGAACAGTAGAGGTTTCGATTTTTCAAGAGTAACAACAAGCAGCTTGCCCAGGTCCTGATCCAACTTTATCCAGCCACGATATAGGAGTGATTGTATAGGTAGCAGTGTGTGAAGAGCTGATGCGAGGACAATCACGCGATCTCGTCGGTGGGTGAGGAGGGAATAGACAGCTGATTCTAAAGCTTCGGTAATGGCGGTCATTCCACTAAGAGTGGAAGTTCTTCGTCGTCCTGGAATATGGTTAGTGTGTGGGTCTTTCTTGCTTGTGTGGAAAGAAAAGATACGTACAACTTGTTCTGAATTAGACTTCGTAACTATGCGCTTGTTGAAGTTGATATCGGTTTCGAGGCGCTTAAAAACAATGTTGAGGCAATTGACAAGAACAACACTAGGAGGACTAGAAAGAGGTGTAGTTTCAACATCATGAACCGGAAAGATTTGCTGTAGCCTTATAGAGATCTTTTCCAAATCGATATTGTATCCTCCCTGGATAATCAACCAGCTCACACCATGAAAAGTGGCTCGAAGAGTCTGTAACTCGTCTAAAGTAAGGTCGACCTTATCTAGACAAAACACAGAATTGATGGTGCGGGCAGTTTCAAAAAATTCAAGGGCTTTGTCAGGAACTGCACGAATCATGGTAGAATGTGAATTTTCCTCGAACTTTTTCAATATCTCCCAAGTAATGGGAGATGTGCCAGGGTCGTTCTCCACGCCAATAACCCATCGAGAAGGATCTTTTCTTGCGGCTTGCTGTTCATAATGGTGTGCCATAATCTTATCCAGTTCCAGTACTCGTCTTCCTGAGAGAATTTGATAGTGAGCATCAGGCTCAGCCAGAAACCCTGTCTTAGCAATACGCAAGGAATCAGCTGGAAGATCAGCCATGTCGAAAAGGTTGCGATCTTTGCTTGTCGATAGTAAAAAGACGGACACAATGAAGCTGGGTTAAAAACAGAATGGAGGATTATGATAAAAGCCTATGAAGCAAGATTTCAAGAGGCAGGATTGGCAAAGTGGGCGGTTGGAGGAGAAAGAAGGGTATGTAAAAAAGGTAGTAAGTAAACAAGGAAGACAAACGTCCGATTTAGGCAAGTAGGCAGTATTGTGTAGCCAATCATTGGATATGGGCTAGGTAAAGCGGTCAGCGCGTATTACTATTTTCTGTCTTATGATATCAGATAATAGTACCAGGTAATCTTATTAATAGGCGGCGGATGATATTCAACAAACTCGAGGTATTGGAGACCAGGTTAATAGATGACTTTGATCGCTTGATTTACATTGCAGTTCTAACAATTCAGGTAGGCGCAAGATAAGACTTTCGCTGGCGTTGGTGGTTGGCAGAACTGGCAGTTCATTCTCCTGTAGTCAAGTGCGACTGATTGCTGCCATAATTCATCAGATATACTATAGAGATGAACATAAAGGGGAGGTGAGGGCCTTGGTAAAGAGAGAATGAGAATAACAGTACAATTATGGATCTTGTGCCGGATTCTGCTCTTTTTTATTATTCTTCAGAGACCACCCAAATTTCTTTCTCATCGCCGTGATACCTGAGCAATGTAGGTTCTCTGCAGCAAGAACGAAGACGTACCGGTATATGAAGGTGTGGCTACAAATAGTAAACAATTCCACTATTTTATATTGTAAACGGGCCAAAATCATGCCCGGACTGTGTTGTTTTGCTCTCAACGCTGAATGCTGGGCTCGAAATGTTGCATGTTGTCGATATTAGCTCGGCTCACAAATTCGTGGTTGAAACCCAGCTCCCCGATTGGTCAGAAAACTTTATGAGCCCGGGGGTTTCAGCACATATCCACTCACTCGATATCTTCCATATCCTTTTCCTTTGATTATCCGGTCAAGCTACCCATATGAATCTCAACATGATCTTCTGCAGAATGAATACTCAACATCGCGTCTTGTCACTGCTGGCAGTTGGACTCGACGTCCATTTCCAGGGACAGCTTGCCTCAGAAAATTAAGCTATACTAGAAATGGTTAGTGTTGAGTATTGAAGGTGGGGCACATCTCGTAGCTAAAACTGACCAATAAGGGATTTTCACGGGTCTCTATGACAATGGCAAATAAGATGGCAGCCTATACACGATTCTATCGATCCGTGTGTTCGCATTGGTTGTGTGTCAACATCACCTGGGCTGCTGGAGTCTCGCGATATGCCGATACAGCAACATTGGAAGATACTTTCTATAACATCAAATATTTATGGTGTGATAACATCGAACGCTCTCTACATGAAAAGGTTGAGGCTACTGAGGTGGCAGATTTCGTCTGGGGCTTCTTAGCTCGAAAGATATTTCTGGTAGTTAATAGCCTTGAGGATGTCTCACAGTGGGTCGATGATATCGAGCAGTTAGACCAACAAATATTTTACGGTCGAGAGATTATGTTTGGACATACTTGTTTTGTGAGACTTGCGACTTTCTACCTTTCTCCACCACACATAATTGAACTCTTGTATGATATGTGGAGCTTGGATGGGAAAGAATTATGGGAAATGAGGGCAAATGAAGAAGATCAGGAGGAATATTACTTGGACCATTGATCATATCTGCGTCAATTGGGTTTGTGGGACAAAAAGTTTGGTGTGGTTGAAGGCGCTCATGATCAAGTCCCAGTCAGTTACTTTTCGACGGATCTTTTTAATTTGATCGAATGGTTTGAGATCGAAAGGCTGGTAAATGGTGGATCGCTGCCGAATCAGCCTGGGTGTTACAGCGATCGAGTATTGCAGGATGATAGCACTTGGCGGTATTATAGGCTTTACCAGTGGATTGACGACCTTCGAGGACAGCCAATTTTCTATCCAGAGCCCGAACAGGACCTTGTTCGGCACATCCACGAATGCTACGAGAGCCAACACTTGTGAATTAAGTTTTTTGTGTACAATCAATACCCCTACTACTACCACCTAGGTCAACAAGGTTGCTTTCTATAAAGGCAATGACAGACTGCATCAACGTAACTACACGTAGGTATTTCACTAAGTACTTACAGCATGTGTCTGCGAATATATAGTATAGACAAATCGACATATTATATAGGCATTCTGATTGATTTATTATGTCGGGGCTACCTAGGTGCATATAGCTTCCTAATTGAAACAACATCAGGACTTATAAACCAGCAATCATGCCGGGCGATTAATCTCTGGGATCATTCTCAATCCTCCTGATAGTGGCCATAAGCGGAACAGTACAATGGGGAATGCCGGTAGAAGCAAGATAATGGCTCTGAACGACGGTGATACTTGATCAATCAATCAACTGTTTGGTAGAGCTCTGGACCTTTCTCCACTGGTCATGGCTCTTCTGTTCGCATTTTCCTTGTCCCACTCATGTAGAGCTCTCTCAAACTTTAGAAGATACTCTCTACACTTTCCATCGAGGAAACGCCGCATATCTCCGTCGTCTAGTTTTTCTTCCATTTGGTCCACCTCCACTTTGTACACGGCAGAGAAATCATCCCGACAGAAGTTCTCCTTGATACATTGCTTGACATTTTTAAGCGCAAGGTTCCGTAGCTCTATCATTCTGTTCCAACGTGCGAAACGGTAAACGTCATAGTGGAATTGAACATCCGTGGTGATTGAGCTGTTATGATAGTTGAGGCCGTACAAGTAGGAAGACACTCCTTTGTAGGCTTCGAAGAAAGAAAGATTGCTCAGCGGTATACTTCTGGCTGTCTTCTATGTCTTGAGTTAGTCACGGTCTCTTGCATGTGGCTCGCTAACTTACGCTTCCGTCAAGTATTAAACGCCCATCAACCACCAGCTTATGTAGCTTGAGAGTGTTGGCGGGCATAGAGAGGGCGGTCTTTGAAAGTCCGCTAAAACTGTGGTCCCTACTTTCAATTAGATATCCTCTACTTGCTTTAACGATTGAGACAGCAAACCGTTTCATGTACCGTTTCATGTCAACGACCAAACCTCGCGCGACGGTTTCAGCTGGTTGGATGGTGGTCGATTTGTCCATATTGCTGGCGCTGTTGTGCAATTCTATGGTGTATATGGAAGAAGAACTAAGGTCTGATTCCAGTAAGGAATCGTCTGATGGAATAGATAAGATGGGGTGTGAGATTGGATCATGAACTTGCAGAGAATCTTGTAGAGGAGGAGGATGGAGGGAAACACTGTCGTGCCAAGAAAGTAATACCAAGGTATGTTTGCTTGATGCCTGAGGCTACAATCCCTTTTTGAGGTCCAGCCCAACAACATCCGCTTATGTCACATCCCCAAATATTGTTGGTAAATTGGTAGCCGTGGTTAACCCTGGTCAAGGAGCCATTGTAGAATATTGAAGTCTATCCCCATCAGGTCCTCCGGAGGTCCTGATGTGTTTGGTGGGTTCCTGTCTTGGATGTTGACACTACATAGGTGCCTTTCATGATGCCATTTTCACTGACCGTGCCAATTGCAAGTTAACATCGAAAAGTCCGACATTCATGCCACTCATAGTTTGTACTAGGAGTATTTATCAGTACCCGGCAAGGTTTAGGTGTTGGATATTTTGTAAATATTATGGTTCGGATTTCAGCTTCCAACTGGACAAAACAAATAAGCACACCAGATGATTACCATGACGACTGATTTATTTCTAGAACTGGTACCATTCCAAGGTTGCATCCCTAGATCAGATCTTATCCACTAGCTTGTGGCAATTTAGGACGGCAAACCATTTGACATGATCCAACGGGTTGTGCTCGATGGTCCTGGCGAGGTAGATATTTTGAGACTTTCCAAGGTTCCCATGTGCCTGGCGGACCTGTTAAATCTGGCCATTTGCATTTAGGGCGCACCGATCTTAGTTCAAAGAAGGGGATCGTAAAATGTATGATTCTATACCCAGGTATGTAATAGCATTTGATGGGATGAGAGTTAGGATCGGATTTCGGATGGGACCATCGGGAGTTGGGATGAAATGAAAAAGGAGATTAAATCTTAAATTTATAGCATGAGATGATCGCATGAAACACCCCAAGAAATCCGTCAACAAATGAATATTTGCTTTAGACTTGATACTACAATTTATTTCTTCATTTATCCACTAAAGACGGAGCTGAGCATAGTGTCCTTACAAGCTAGAAGTGACGTTTAATAAATTAAGCGTCAAAAAGTCATCAGATCATAATATGCTGCTTCCTTTTTCTGATTTCTACTACACCTACATAATCCACATCGGACAATCGGGACGACGCAGTTACTCTAGCAATACTGGATGTTTATTCCCTCAATGCGAGAGATTTCATCTATGTAATACGAGTCCCAACAACCTTGTAAGTGTCGGTTTTCATTTCCTGATTTGAAGATGATTTCCAATAGATCAAAGAGTTCAATTGGCATACCGAGGTCTTTACCTATTAGATATGGACGGGCTAAACTCCCCGATTCAGGAGGTGTCCAGTGCGCTGCGTTGAGCTCAATCTGATATCAATCGGGGGCAAAGGCACTTCCGAAAATGAACCTATAAAAGCAGTTGTAGCTGGAGGTTGTAGCGGTATACATCGCCAGCTATAAAGCGAGCTTTTTGTAATGTACCCTACAGATCTATTAACAATCGTGTTTAAGCGAGTGTCGAAGACTGGATTACAAAACAAAGAGACAGAATATAACATAATATGAACAAAACTATCCTAACGTGGGTCAGAAGTTAATAGACAAAGGCTAAACTGCCGAAGCCGTCTATCAAAAACTATTGCATTTTCCTCTTCCGCAGCAAAAAGCTAATAAATCCGCTGTAGTTTCGTCGATTCCATATAAAATTTTCAGGCCATAGAATATTTGGCCAGCATGCTAACAGGGCTTCCAATGGTGGATTGAAAGAAACCGAACATCGATAAATCCTACTGTATAAGTACATGATACCAAACGTTCGTCCGAAGGTTCTGTATCAACCCGGCGACGATTGGAGGTGTTAGGCTAGTGTCATCTGCCTTTGAGTTTGTTCGCGTCGCCTTTGAGATGATGAAGGGTATTATTGTAGATCTCATTCGGTAGATGATACTATGAATCATCTGAAAATCCGGAAACATCATGAGAAGGCATTTTTGATAAATTTATCCGCGTTCTTGTCATTGTCGATTGTTCACTGTCTAATGCGAGACTATTCCTCTCGGATAGATGATTGCTGCTTATGTCGTTTAAAATGCTCCTCAGGGCGGTCTCTTTACCGCGTGGTATCTCCATTCAAATATCGCAATACTAGGAACATGTTCCTGCAAAGAACTTTGTGATAGTAGCAAATTTCAGTGATCGCAGGGATGCCTGTCTCCCCTCGGTTGGACAACTAGCGTTCTCAATTTCCGCAAAATTCTGCGCCTCCTGCAACTGAGGATAAAAATGTTTGACTGCCTGCTCCAAAGCCATCCTCGGGCCGCGGTGAAGCTCTTCTATTCGCTAATCCGGCTGGGTTGAAAACTTTTAGTACCGCGACATGGACTCTTGTCATACCACATCAGACTGTTCTTTACGCAGATTTCTGTCCACGACTAGGCCAGGGACTCGTTATTTAAGCTAGTTAAATCACCGCCATGGTTAGGGGAATTAAAGATCTCTGTTCGCCGCATAGACTTTATTGAAAGGAATCACACGACCAAGAAAATACCTATCAACCTACCTAGGTATCACCGCAATTCTTCCGCACACATTCCTCACACATCCCCAGATATGTACGAATGTCCGCGCCTCTTCATCTCCATTCTCTAGTCGCCAGCTCTAGATCACTCTTGGGTTTGCTTTTGGAAACGTCATAGCCAGCCGGCTTGCCCTATAATAATATTAGATCTGTCGGGCGGTTTGGCAGCGAAGCCCATCGAGATGCACATCAACTACAAATGCTTGCGAATATTATTTCTGATCACGATAGTCATAAAGCGTTGCGATAATGTCGACGTGAGATGGACTTTGTAGTCGTCTGAGCTCCAACATATATATGACCTACTGCCAGAAATCGACATAGAATCCATCTTAAACCACAGTTCCATAACTATGAGCGTTTATCGCAGTCCCAACCGATTCATCCATGAATCCTACTAGTATTCCATATAGGCAGATCTAATTCCGTACCCCTCCAATTCTTCTTCCCAAGAAGACGATCCAAGATGGGTATTACGGGTTTAAAGAGAGCAAGCATTTCCTGTCTCGAGGGATCCAATGACGGGGTAATCCACTAGACGTCTCATGCAGCAAGACCGGAAGGACTCTCTCCATGAATGACTAGCATTCGGTAAGGTAGATTGCATTTAGAATGCCAAAGCGTACAAATATTCTGGATGCCGACACACCCAATTACAGTACATTGAAGCCAACGAATTGACCCGAAAAGGAAACGGAAAATACTGTATGCTGTTGACCCCACTGAGTTTAAGATTGAAGAGGTTGTGCCACGGCCCAGAGGCTGAGTAAATATATCACCAATTTCACAATCTATAGGATGAGAAATTTCCAGACTTGATAAAGCCCATAGGAATAATACCTCTATTTGGTATATTTGGCGTGCTTAGAGCACAAAGTATATTTAAAATATACATCTAACGGACTGACTAATTAGATAAATTAAGCCTAACCCTGAGCCCTGGGTGCCCAGGTGACCAGGTTGCCCAGTGTGCTCATGGTGCTCAGTGCACACGGTATGCTCAAAACGGCAACAGTGAGCCTTGGCTCTGCTCCCACTCTACCTATGTAGAGATCTTATATTGTCTCGAGCCCTAGTTAAAGACATGTGTGGAATTGGCTTCATTCTAGCCGCTTTGTCTCTCTCCACCCCAACATCGGGTTTATCTTATTGTTGACCGATGGTGAGCATGTTTGAATGGAATGGAGTGAAATGAAGAGTTGGCGTACCATTTTAGATCCGAATTGGGATCCTACGCATTCGAACGGCTAGTTAGTGGACGATTTTTGGGGCAAATTCTGGCCTAGTTGGCGTACAGAAATCTAGTGTATGAGATGAGCTACGGTGTCGATGTCTAAGGGCATGTGATGTAATACGAATGTTATCTAATCATATGCCATATTCTCCATAGAAAAATAAAAAGCCGAGGTGGTATCAAGCGTACCACCGTGGTAGATTAATAACCATGTGTCGACATTCTGGTGTGAGTATATCCATGCTGATATATATAGTTATAGGCCCGTAAGAAGGCTCTCTATATCAGCTTATATAATAGTTTGAACTGCGCATTGTGATTGGCTAAAAATGGCATATTTTGATTACATAAACCACTGTTCATAAATTTCCATTCCACGGCCGAGCATAGCGAGGCCAAGACAGCTTGTCTTTCACATCGAACATGAACACTACGGAGACAAAACCTCGTCGCAGAATCCCTAGGGAGATCAAAGTACTCCCGCGGAACGATCCTGATATTGAGCTCAATGATGGTGACTTTTCCGACACTGACGCTCGCAAGATGAGTCCTCGGAGGGGAGATGAGTCCACGGAATGTATGACTACGGAAGCAAAGCAGACACTCAAAGACCAGCGAGACAATGCTAAAGAAAAATATTCCGAGCTCAGGAAGACAATTGAGGATATCGGTGATAACATCGGACGACTGGCGGACGATAACCAACGGCTCCAAGAACAGATTAAAGAGCAACTCCAGGAATCAGAAAGATAGCTAGTCCAACGCGACCGTGCGTTCTTATCTGGCATTTGAGCCTCGCTAGCTAAACCGTCGAGAATGAGAGTATGTGAATGAAAAATTGATTTACTAATATTGAATGATTAGAACAAGAATTACTAGGTCTAAGAATACATCAAGGGCAACCCTGGGAATCAGACAAAAAATAGTTCGATATAACCATTAACGTTCCAAAATCGTGATAGAGGGAGACAATTGAGATATCCTGTTTCTTGATCAGTACTGAGCGTAGTAGCTAGGGAAGTGAATTACCGATTCCTGGGGTGTTTTTACATCCTATCTCTGTTCTTGGTTATATTCTCTAGATACCAGAAGCACCGTGGCGGAATTATTTGATTGTCCGTTGTTGCAATCCCACTGTACTAAAAAGATGCGCTTACTTTCTAATACAGCAGTTGTTATTCATATAGCTTGCAACATCCGTCAGAATTGGAGTCCGCAGAATTGATTCGTGGTAGTCTAGCTGAGAGCCTTGATGTTTCCACATTCTGTCTCTCTTCGTCTCTAAATATCAAGTGTGCTGTTGCGGCACTTTCGATCGCCTTGATCCATCCGCCGCCCAGGATGCGGTCCCTTCCCCCATTCGTACCAAGCCTCGGGGCATGACTGCTGCGTAGATGAACATGGTTGAATTTCCTCAACGGTACCGATACCGCAACATGTTTCGATATTTCTCCAGAGCGAAAGTAGTGTAGCTCTAAGAGATCTGCTTTCAGCGCCGTCTTCGGACATGTAATCTAGGCGGTCCATATTGAAATAGTGTCACGTTTTGGGGGTTTCGGCTGGTCAGGCTTCTTTACTCCGGTAGTGTCATATGCTCCTCTGCCCATTGTCTGGGGCAAAAGTCAGCCTTGTCTTGGAACCGGTGAGCGACTCCAACTGATCATGTCGAACAGCGGTGAGTCGGAGACAAGGCTGGCATTTTATAGCCATTTGCAAGGATGAATATTGTAACTACTCAATCCGTAATAATTTAGGGCAAGGACGGACTGCCACTAGCTGTGATTGGCTTGCTGATTGTACCAATTATTGTTGTTTTTTGATGGCTTGCAAGGCCCACCTGGCACCCGCTTCTTTTTTCGCATGGATGCGATGCTGAGAGATAGTAGACTGGCCGACTTGACGGATGCAGGGAGTGCGAAATCTACTCATTCATCGCATCAGATCATAATGTCAATGTAATTGAAACAGTAGGAGAGGAAGGCTGAAAGAAACTCGAATTGCTTTGAAGCAACTGCGTACGTAGCTCTCGACTGGTCTAAGCGAGGGCTAGACTATATGCAGCCTGTGTTATCTTGACGTGATTACCTGCAGTGGATTGGCCAGGGTGGTCACACTTTGTTGCTGTGGTGGCTTTGTGTTACGTAGTAGCTTGACTATTAGTCATTGAGCCCCGTTGGGCGAGACCTTCGATTCAAAACCGGTCAGATACCTAGGATAATCTAGGCTACGGCCAGCCCCTTTCACCATGTTTTCTTTGTCTGCCAACGAAAGCTGTAAGTGATTTCTGCGGCATCTAGCAGGCGTAGATCTGAAAGACGTCCTTAATCGACGGGCAGCAAGCCAAGTCGTGGTCTATTTTCAAGTTGCTGGGATTGAAAATTTTACAAGAAACACCTAGCACCGGTGAGGATTCCAATGCCTCAAGCTCAAGGTTCCAGTGTGCCAAAACCGGACAATTCGGGCCCGTTCGCGCTGAGCTAAGGGCGATTTTACCCAACCCACACTTCAGTAACCAATTAAAACCAGTCACATTTCTGCGCAGGAGGCTGGTCGGCCTTGCTATAACTGAGTCCACTTCCTCATACAACTGGCCATGACGGCAAGCGAACCTCTGATCACTGTTTGTTTGCATTGCACATCATCTGAGCCATCAGTCTTATTGCACAGACAAGTTCTATTGAAATTTTCTTATCAGGTTAATTATCAGGTCATGCAGGCTGATAAAGTGAAGAAATGAGTGATACAAAGTAAGTCTTGTCTGTTCCTCACGTTCCTCTCTCATCGGTCAAACTAATCTTAGCCAGCTCTCCTGGAAAACCACCAGCTTGTCACTGTGTATTCAATGAGAGTTCTCCTACTATTGCTTCACTAGATGATAAAATCTCAAGCAACATGACTCAGAGAAGCCTACACGACAACGAAAATGGCTCTCCAGCACCTTTGAGCGAGATGAATCTCGCTATATTCGGCCAGACATTCACGCCACTGCCAAAACATGACGATGACGCGTATTCTGACTCTCGCACTGTTTCTGTGGCCTCGTTTTATCAAAAAGGTTCGAACCTTGTAGAAGCCAACTATCAGCCTGTCGATCAAGCCAGCGGCATCTTTTTGCAACCTGAGACACATCCAATCAACGAGGACCAGTTAGTAAATGAAGTGAGAGCAATTTACAACGGGCTTCTCATCGTCGAGAAGAAATGCATCGAGCTCGTCAAGGAGCAAAATGGAAACCCAGGCGAGCTCACCTTGCTACAATGGCAAGCCCTTACTGCGTTGCATAGATCGTTGCTGCACGAACATTTCGACTTTCTCCTTGCTTCAAATCATCCGGCAGCAAGCGACGCACTCAAGGGATTAGCCAAGGCCTACTCGATGCCGGCAAGGATGTGGAGATACGGCATACATTGGTTCTTGGAGCTGCTGCGAAAGAAGTTGCCGTTGTCACTTGAGCACATGTTGACCTTCATATACATGGCTTATGCAGTCATGACGCTCTTGTTGGAAAGTGTCCCACAATTCGAAGAGACGTGGATCGAGTGCCTGGGGGATCTAGCACGCTACAGAATGGCCATAGAAGAGGCAGACATGCGGGATCGAGAAATCTACACTGGAGTCGCTCGCTATTGGTATACCAAGGCCGCCGACCCTAATCCAGATATCGGCAGGGTCCAACATCATCTCGCAGTACTCGCTAGGCCGAATGTGCTGCAACAGCTCTTCTACTATTCCAAGGCTTTGATCAGCGTTCAGCCTTTCACCAATGCGCGTGACAGTATTCTGCTCCTGTTCGGGCCACTCCTAGACCCCGCCAAGGCTGCGACGAAATATTCAAAATACTATCCCAAAGCCTTGACTATCTTCGTCGAAGCACATGGAGTATTGTTCACAAGACAGGATGTTTCTACGTTTTTGAGACTGGCCAATGAATTCTTGTCTCAGCTCGATAGACACGTTGGCGTCGTTGGTCCTCTATTCCGAGAACAGGGTGTTTACATCACGGCTTCTAATTATGCTGCTATATTTGACTACGGCCACGACGATGCAGAGATTCCGACTTTGTTCGACGAGGCCGGACTCACCCAGGCGGCGAAATTGGGGATACTCGAGAAAGCGTATTATTCCTGGCAAAAACCCAGATGTCGCCAGCTTGGCATCGATCTTCGTGTGTCTAAAGATGCAAGGATTAGCACCAGTGGCGAGGTGGTCTCTCTGGCATCTCATTTTGCATTTACCACTTTGAATGTCATCCTTGACCGTCTTGGGGACCGGAACACGCTGTCAAGTGTTCATGTATCTCTAGCTTTCCTGTGGTGCCTCGCAATGGTCCCAGAAAGCATGTCCCGTATTCAAGCGGACGTTCCCTGGGAACGACTCGCAACGTATTTGAACACATTGATTACGCCAGATACCGATATGACTGAGATTGAAAACGCAGAGTTTCCTGCGCAGGAGACAGGGCCCTCACGACAACTGCCGGAGGATTTCTTGATTCATGGCCTTTCCTGGAGTAGACTCTACTACCCCCCGGGCTTCTTCCATGAAATGGCCGAGGACGATGAACGATTAATTGAGCTTCCGTCTGTGATTGTCCCACGAACTCGACGATGTTTGTGGCTGGGAAGTAAGATTGCCAGGGTATGTCTTATCCTCCATCATTTATACTCTATTTGTATACGAGTTCTGACCCTTTGCTTATAGTTCAATTGCTGGCTCATCTACGACTCCGACACACGCAATTTCTGCGCAACTCCATTTGCACACGATCTCGTCCGGACAGCACAACAACAACAACAACAACAACAACAACAACAACAACAACAACAACAACAACAACAACAACAACAACAACAACAACAACAACAACAACAACAACAACAACAACAACAACAACAACAACAACAACAACAACAACAACAACAACAACAACAACAACAACAGCAACAGCAACAGCAGCAGCAGCAGCAACGACGACGGCGATGACGATAAGAAGAAGACGCTCGCATGAATCAACTTACAGATGAAAGCGTGGACAGTCGGTTGTTAGGGAGATTTATATATATTTGATCTACGATTCCAGGCAAATCTAACTGCGAAATAATAGACTAGTGTACCTTCATGTCTTGTTTACAAGAACATTCAACTATCTCCGCCAAGCCATTGTAGTCGTGTGTTCTCATGTGCCTGTAGCAAGATCCCCGTCAATCGCCAGATTGGGAACGACGGCTCCAGAAGATCGGTAGTCGGCGCTGCTTTTGTTTCTAGTGCATCATCACACAACGTGTTTGTTTCTTGCCGTAGATCTCGTAAACATTAACTTCTTCGAGGCCTCTGATCGCTCTCGTTGATGCCGTCGTAGATTGCTGGTATTATTGGAGAATTTACGACCGTTGCAGCCGTGATCCCAGCATCGCTTCGGTTGTGTTACGAGGACAGGAGTTTGAGGTTCCGGCTTTGGAGTAGGCCGGCTGTATGTAGGATTTTGCAGAGGAGATGGGTTCTGGGTGCTCATGGTTACCATACCTTATCCAGCACTCAGCCCCTCTGGCGAGGCAAGACAAGCTAATACACTAGCGCCCGTATTGACCTGGTAAGCCAATCAGATTCCAATTTTCAAGCGTAGCGAGAAACCTCGAACAGAACCAACCCTAGCCATGGCACGACTCAATGATATGCTCAAGGCATTGCAGAATCTTGAGGGCGACCGACGCCTGTCGTATCTAGGACCTCAGCCTGAACCCTGTCCAGAGGGGGAGGTCGATGACCAGGCAGAACCCCAGAAAGCTGATGAAGGCTTCTACTCTGAGAGAGAGTTCATAAAGGAGGCCCAGCAGAACCCCAAGCGTCTCTTTGACTTCATTTACTGACGACAGAACCAGATCCTTGCTGATTGTAGTGACCTGTACAAGGAGCGGGATGAACTCTTGAATGATTACAACTCCCTTGTGGCGGAGCAACACGATCTGAAGGACGATTATGACGGGCTCAAGGAGGAACACCGAAAGCTGAAGGAATCGAAGGCAGAGTTACAGGCAGATCGAGACCTGTATTTGAACGCCTTCGCCCGTGTCCAAGCTTTGGCCCAGAATCAGGGTCAGGATGGCAATGACTCAGTCATTGTGACCACTACTCCCCGTCCTGCACCAAAATCCACCAAGCTACCCAAGGGTGCGAAGCTTTCCGATGGAGTTGACCCAACCTTCGAATCGTGGTTGATTGATATGCGTTCTTCGCTTCGAGACAACAAAGACCACTACGAAACCCCCAGCACACGCATGGCCTTCGTGAAGCGCATGTGTGAGGGACGTGCTAACAAGTGTTGCTACCCCGTATGCGAGAGGACTCACCAAATCCTTTCACCGACGCCGAGGATATGTTCGACCACTTGAAAACCGTCTTCGAGGACGAGAACCGTGTCTCCAAAGCTGAGGATAACCTCCACGCATTGCAGATGAAGAAGGACACACGCTTCCAGGATTTCATCGCCGACCTCACCCAGTACGCGCAAGACGCGGAGCTCGATCCTAAGGAATAGAAAGAAAAGCTGTATCACAAGTTGAATTTTGAGATGAAGCGAGCTGTCATGACTGAGGCAGACGACGACACCCTAGGATGGGCAGAATTCATGAAGGTGTGCGCAAGCGAGCCAACCGACCGGAACAGATCCACGCGGAGGAGAAGCGTATTCACCAACGTGGTAATGCCGTTCGTGAAAAACAACAATAGAACTAACAGTCACGCTTCAACTCCCAGTGCTAGCCAAGCTGGCAGGAACGATGACCAAGCTGGACGCAACCGTATTGACACTGCAGCTCGTGCCGCGCTTATAAAGGAAGGGAAGTACTTCAAGTGCTTCGAAACCGGCCACCTCAGTCGAAACTAGGCAGCAGAGCTCAAGAAGCTAGAGAAGGAGGACAAGTCCGATAGTGAGATCCGACTCGGAAAACGAGGAAGCCTAAGAAAAGTCCCCATCTTAGGCTGTATGGAATTCAGCATGTGTGGTATTGATCTTAGTCAGCTTATAGGTCGAGAGAAGGATAGTTTTACTATACCTATTCAAATAGCTAAGAATTCACATCCATTACTGCCAAAGCACTTGCTGATACCGGAGCGAACGGACTAGCGTTCATGAACACGGACTTCGCGATATTATTGAGCAAATTCTTTAAAGTAAGAACTCATCGATTGGACGACAACTGCGCAGGAGAGGTTACGACGGAAAACAAGCAGCGCCAATCACTCACGTTATTATCGATGGACGGCGCTAGCTGGATGTCCCCTTCTTGATTGTGGACTTAGGGAAACACGATGTGATCCTTGGACGGATGTGGTTTGCCAGATTCGGAGTACTGCCAGATTGTGCGAAGAGGCAACTCCGTTGGCCCGACGAGGTGTCCCTAGAGGATCAGATAGTAACGAAGAACTACGTCCCCGTACCACGTCAGATACTCTAACGAGCTAAGGAAGTTGATCCCGCGCATCAGCAGGATGCCGAACGTCGTGACCGGGCCTTCGAGGGATCAAGGTCCCAGTTGCCAGTAACATACAGTCGCACCTATCAAGAAAGTCACAGAGCCTCACTGATGCGAATGAGCAGCGCGCTGCGAGACGCGACGAAAGATATGCCAGAAGAGAAACCAGCGCCAACCCCAATACGGAGGAACCCTGAGGCCAGAAAGACTGGAGCTGGATATCGCTATGCTGGGTGCGAGTGGGTTCATGCGGCTGGTCAAGAAGAAAGAGAGTCAGACCTTCTTCACCAGCCTGCATGAAATTACAAGATCATTGGCGACAAATCCAAAACGGAGGAGGAGCTTGAGCTCGAGGAGATCAGAGAGAAGCTCCCACTATTATACTTGAAGGACTTCGCAGATGTGTTCTCCAAAAAGGCATCCGATAAGCTACCTGAGCCCCAGCTGTATGATCAGAAGATTGAGCTCGAAAAGCCGAATGACCTTAGCTACCACCCATTGTACAAGATGTCCTTGGAAGAGTTAGAAGCCGCAAGAGAATACATCATGGACAACCTGCATAAAGGATTCATCGAACCGAGCAAGGCGCCGTTCGCGTCACCAATCATTATGGCAGAGAAGCCGGGCGGTGGCCTTCGATTTTGTGTGGACTACCGGAAGCTGAATCAACTAACAAAGAAAGACCGCTACCCTCTTCCCTTGATCGATGAGGTTTTTGAGCGACCGAGCAGAGCAAGGATCTTCACAAAGCTAGACATACGGCAAGGGTTCCACCGCATCCGAATGCACCCTGACTCTGAGGACTTGACTACTTTCCGATGTCGGTACGGCACGTACAAGTATAAGGTCATGCCGTTTGGGCTGACGAATGGGCCTGCCACGTTTCAGCGTCTAGTCAATGACCTATTCATCGATTGCTTGGATAAGTTCCTCATCGCCTTTATAGATGACCTCCTTATTTATAGCGAGAATGAGTTGGAGCATGAGATTCACGTCAAACGGGTGTTGGAGATCCTACGGCGTGCAGGACTGCAAGTCGCTATTCACAAGTGTGAATTCCATGTGACTCGCACCAAGTTCTTGAGTTTTATCCTGACCCCAGAGGGCATCGAGGTGGATCAAGAGAAGATCGAGGCCATCAAGGTCTGGGCTATACCTACCACAGTCTTTGGCGTGAGATCTTTCCTAGGCTTTTGCGGATTTTATCGGAAGTTCATCCGTGGGTATAGCAAGATCGTGAAACCGTTGAACTACCTAACGAGGCAGGACGTGCCGTTTAAGTGGACCGCAGAATGCCGTGAGGCATTCGAGAAGCTAAAGGAATGCCTAACCAGCGCACCAATCTTATGCCACTACCGACCGGAGCTGCCCTCTCGTTTAGAAACTGACGCAGCGGATGGCGTAATCGCAGCAGTCTTCTCTCAACTACAAGCAGACGGGCAATGGCACCCGGTTGCCTATTACTCGAGGACGATGACCAGCGCTGAGTTCAACTATGACATCCATGACAAGGATATGCCGGCAATCGTGGTCGCTCTGAAGGAGTGGCGAGCCGAGTTCATAGGGCTGCAGCGAGAGGATAGATTTAAGATCCTGTCTGACCATTCAGCTTTGCAATACTTCATGACTACGAAGAGACTCACAAGTAGGCAAGCAAGGTGGTGTGAACTCCTCCACCAATATTACTTCGTTATCAAACACCGACCAGGAAAGGAGAACACCTTGGCAGACGCCTTGACTCGGAGAGAAGGATCTTCTGGCAATAGAAAGGGAGAACGTGAGCAACTCATGCTACCGCAAGAGTGCCTTGAACCCTCAACTGTACGGGACGTACTAGAGACGGAGAGGACAGCAGAAGCAGGAGCTAGAGTCGGATGACGAAGGAGACGTACAGTTATCACCAATCGAGCCCACGGTTGATGTGGTAGCTAGAGTGGTGAGCACCAACATGACGAGCCCGGATGTTGAGAAATACCGCCAACTGGCTCGGCAAGAGAATAAGGATTGGAGATTGGCGGAAGGCCTTCTTTACTTCAAAGGGAGGTTATACGTACCCGACAAGGATGACCTCCGCGCTCGATTACTAGACGAGATTCACCGGCAACCGTCAACAGCCCACCCTGGCAGGAATAAAATGAAGATCTTGGTCAGAGTCTACTGGGAGACCAGGATTACTGCAGCCACTGCCAATCCCTGCCAGGCCGTTGCAACACATTTCCATGGATTTCATGACGTATCCGAAGGATAAGGCTGGATTCGACGCGGTGTTTGTTGTGGTGGATCGGTTCAGCAAGATCCCGATTTCTATACCCTGTCACAAGACTGTGAATGCGAAGGACTTAGCGAAGCTTCGGGTGAAGCATGTCTACCCCCGAACCGGACCTCCTGACTCTATCGTGTCGGACCGGGGCCCACAGTTCGTATCAGAGTTCTGGGGAGAGGTGTGCCGAATCTTAGGTATCAAGATCCTGTTGTCCACTGCCGACCACGCGCAAACTGACGGCCAGACGGAATTGCGAACCAGTACCTATCCCAGCGCCTGAGGCCATATGTGAACCATTATCAGGATGACTGGTCAGAGTGGTTACCTATTATTGACTTCGCCGCGGCGGCACTACCTCAAGACTCACCAGGGCTGTCGCCATTCATGATCGAGAAGGGATTCCAACCGAGGATGTCATTTGACTGGAAGAGGCCTGAGCAAGCGGGACGCCTTACCACCAATGAGAAGGACGCGAGGGTGGATAAAGCGCTTCCAGGATATATGGGACTTCGCTCGGAGCAATATTGAGAAGGCACAGGAGCGGCAGAAGGCGCAAGCAAATAACACCGCGGGGAAGTCGAGTTCGACGTAGGAGATGAGGTTATGGTATCGACGAAGAGTTGGGATACGGGTCGTCGGAGCAAGAAGCTGGATCACCAAGCAGCGGGTCCATTCCCGATTGTGGGTAAGGTCGGTCATGCGTAGATTGTGAGTATGATTAGGGACTGCAAGTTCAGTATAATGAGGGACTCAAAAATAGCGATGCACTCCTTCCTTCCCTCCTCCTGCAGATTCCTGTGTATTTGTGGAATCAGGTTGTGTGCTCGTATTAGGTAGATCTTAGCTTCCTCGAACAGTTGTGGCCGGTCAACTGCGAGTACTGATCCCCAACACCACGTAGAGGTGTCTGCCCGTTCGTTGGGGGGCTTTAACTACATTATAAAGCCTGCCCAATAAGCATTCAGGTGTGAGGCTGTGAGCTGATCAATATAGTAGTAGATAATTGGTAAATGCTCCCTACAACTAATTAATTCACTAGCTAATGGACTTAATAAGTTACTCATCCTTCCCCCTGCGGTTCATTAACCCTACGTAGTACTTAGTTAGATAATATACTAACAGGTATCCATATATCATGTAGGCCTCATTAGGATTTAAAAATCAATCTATATACATAGTATGTACGTTTGGGAAGGAGATTTCTGGTGCGACTGTGAGGGCTCAATCAAATGTCATTTGGAAGCTAATACGAGAAATCTAAGTATAGGGAGGAAAAGTATAAACATGAAGCCATCTCTGATCCCAGATATCAGTGGCGCGCCTCAGCACCAGCCGTCACAGCAACTGTAGGTAAGAGGTCAGATTAGAACGTGGTTGTTTGTGGTACTTGCTGATTCCTAAACTCTAGGGCAGCTCTATCGACGTAATACTAAGCATACAGGAGAGAAATAAAAGAAAAGGAAGCTCGTACGCGCTCACTACTGTTTTCTTGTAACAAGCTTTGGGGTCTCACTATTTCAAGAAGTGTGCCAGTGACGTCTCAAGTTGAGTTCCAGCTACACCAAACAAAGGGTTATATGTTCGAGGATGGTTTCAGTTTCCTCAGGCTGCACCTTAACTATTGGAGCTATTCAGAGAAGGAAAATCTGGTATGAGTCATATAAAGACAGCGGATGCTCCAGGACAGCAGAAGATAGGTTTCAGTGTGACAGCCGTCATAGGGTTTAGGGCTTGGCACGTGGGAATGGAGGCATGGGAACGGATCTTGCCGATAGGGCTGAGGCCCTAGATATCTCTGTATTGGGGACCGCCAGCGGTACTGTATTGGGAATGGAGCTCGCACATAAATATCGACTCCAGCGCTGGCTTACTCTTACTCCTGTATTTATTCTCCATGCTTAGTTTTCTCGTTGACCGCTACCCTTAGTGCAATATTAGTCAATATTAGTACTTCGGCCTGAGCACTTTCACATCTATCACGCTTCCCATACACTCTTAAGTTGAGCCTTACTAGCCAACGCTTACACTTCATTTTTTAATATTTTTTTATTTTAATTAAATATTTATAAATATTTATATTATTTCTATATTTTTATGTAAAGTGAGAAAAAAATATTAAAAATTAAGATTAATAATCTATAAAAACTTAAAAATTAAATAACCATATAAAAATAAAATACAATTTAGGTATTTAGTTTGTAATTACTGCCAAGAATAAATATTAGGTTGGGTTGGACTGACACCAACCCGAAAACCCAAAAAAGGCCGTACCCATGGATTAATCCAAAACCCACGTTGAAGCAAGGCCTTGTTGGCGCACATAATGAGAAGAGTAAAAAATATACGTAGCTTCATTTAACCCGACATTCACGTGACCACCCTATAAAAATCAAAAACTTTACAACCAATTTACATATCTTAAAAATTAGATTTAGGACTCCGGAACTAGCACAATGTAGAGAAAATTTTAATCCGAATAAAATGATTATATTTTTATATAACAAAAATCTAGAAGATGTACATATATAGCCTTAAAGATTCGCCATATAATCTCTCTCTTATATAAAAACTCTCAGGTTTTTTCGAGGTTTTTACGTAAGTACCCGTAGGGTGCTACGTTATTGGCGGCCGAAGGCTGCCGTCACGTGCCGTAGGCACGTAGTAGACATGGCAATGGGGCGGGTTGGGGCGGGTTTTGGGGGTCCTTGTTCCAACCCGTCGGGTTCGGGTTGATATTTTTTTAAACCCAACCCAACCCAGAAATTTTCTAACTTTATAACCATATAAAATATTAAAATAAAAATAAAAAATAATGAAATAATAGGCTAAAATTATATTATTATTTTTATAAAAAATCTATAATCAATTAAGATATATAGATTTAAAAAAATAAAATAACCTAACCCAACCCAACCCAACCCGCTTAGTAATCAAGATTTTATAACCCAACCCAACCCAATAGGTGTGGGTTCGGGTTGGGTTCGGGTTGACGGGTTGGGTTCTGCCATGTCTAGCACGTAGCCAATCAAAGGCCGGCCCTAGGCCGGCAATAGACCTCTGCAAGTCCCATGGGACTGTTCCATGGGACTTGTCCATGGGCGCCCATGGACGGGACTTGGGACTGACATTGATGTCCATGGACAGGCAGAGGGGCCGTGTCCATGGGCAGGCAGTCCCATGGGACTCCCATAAGTCCCATTAAATTACTAAAAATAGTAAAAAAATCTAAATTAGGAAATAATAGGGTTAGGGTTATAAATTACTAAAAATACAGTATGTATTACTCTTGTAATTCCTTAAAAATATTATGTATTTTTAGTTTTAGTTAATAAATTATATATAATAAGAATTTAAACTATTAATTAGTATTTAAATAATTTAAAAAATATATAAAAATATAAATTATAATTTTTTATGGGAGTCCCATGGGAATCCCATGGGACTCCCATGGACGGGCAGAGGGGTCTCGCCCAGTCCCATGGAAATCAGTCCCATGGGACTGGGACTGAAATTATTTTAGTCCCATGGGACTTGCAGAGGTCTAGCCGGCAATACAATCTTTCAGCAAGCTGTGGACGAGCGAAGCGAGTCCAGACGACCAACGCGTTACGCACGGACCAAGAAAAGTTCTCGGCGCCAAGCCGCGGTTCTTGACCTTCTATGCTGGGTTCGCATTTTATTCCTTATTTCCGGTAACCCTAACCCTAATTAATTAATATATTTAACTAGATTAATATACATATATATATATATATATATTATTGTTTGTTTTAATCAAGTTTATAGTCCATATGGAAACATACAGTTTATGACAGACCTTCGGATCACGTGACTGGCTTCAAAGCTTAGTCAGCAACCTCATTGTTTCAACACGTAATATGAATCAGAGCTCTCATCTCGGTGTAATCTGGCGCTATCGCCTACACCCTTTGGAGCTATCCCTTAATGGGAATAGCGCCTCATATTTTCTGTAACATTCGCTTCTCACCAAGCTTAACATAAGGGGGACGGGGACAGGAGTGGGGGGCGCACAAATTAGGGCTCAAACCTAGAGGGGGGCTAGGGTTGAGCCCTCGTTTCATTCACGGGATAGGGGTCCCGTGACATTTGGTCAAATATTGGGGTGCCGGCTGCGGGAATCGAACCCGCGGGCCCACGTTGACGGGGGCAAAGGGGGAGGCAGGCCTTTGCCAACACACACGCGGAAGCGGGCCCTTCCGGGACGGCGCAGTTGACCGCTGCGCCATCCGCCGGATTGCATTCCTTATAGAAAGCTTATATTTGAATTAACTAATCAAATCTTAATATTTTTTAATAAAAATTAGGATATAGGCCTTTTATAAGGCCTAGAATCTATATATTAAATTAGATTTTAAAAATATTTAGATTTAAGAGTATTATTATATATATTTATAATTTCTTGGCATATAACCCTATATATTTTATTAATCCGGGAACTAAATATAAGCCCCATTAACATAGTTAATAAGGCCTTTATTTTTTATATAGAGTTGCTCATTCACAATTAGGGGGAAAATGGTCAAACCAAAGGATAGTGCAAAGATCCTAGGGGTAGTGATGGACTCCCAACTACGCTTCAAGAAACACATTGCCAATGCTGCCACCAAAGGACTCACAGCAGCGATGGCGCTGAGAAGACTGAAAATGATATCCCCACAAACAGCAAGACAATTGTTCATGGCAACAGTTGCACCAGTGGCAGATTATGCCTCTAATGTCTGGAGACATGCCTGTGGAGCAAAAGGAACACAGTATTTGAATAGAATGCAGAAACATGGAGCCATCGCAGTCACAGGAGCTTTTCGGACAGTTGCAACTGCAGTGGCGGAAGCAGAAGCAGGAATCCTTCCCTTCCATAACCGACATACCGAGAAGGCTACAAAGCTGTGGATCGATATCCAGACCTTGCCTAGATCTAATCCACTAGTGAAGTTGAAAACAGATACAACCCGGAGGTTCACTTCCCCTTTACAGAAGATAGCTCGGACACTGAAAGCAACAACAACGAAGCAGATAGAGACCATTCAGGCATTCACTGTCTCACCATGGACATACCGGATACAGACAATATGCGAAAGGGAAAGTGAGAAGGCTATTGAGCTTGCAAATAAGGCAGTAGGCATCCTAATAGCGACTAGTGCATCTGCCAGAGCAGGGCTCGTGGGCATGGGAGGATGCGTGATAGATACCCAAGCAAACGGCGATAACAATACTATGCCCAGCTACTCTATAACACTAGGCAAAAGGACAGAACAAAACCCTTATACAGCAGAGTTAGGAGCAATAGCAGCAGCACTGGAACGCATCCCAGTCAGGACATGCCGCAGATGGATCACTATTCTTAGCAGCAACAGATCTGCCCTTGCAGCAATCAGCCAACCTCGTCAACAGTCCGGCCAAAAGATCATCCAACGGATATACAAACTGGTTCAGACCCTGCAGCGCCAAGGAAACGCGATCAACGCAATCTGGGTCCCAGCTCACACGGACATGAACGTGAAGCTTAGGGCAAAAACAGAAGCACAGAAATCAACGAAAACGGAATGCCAACCAGAGATACAGCCATATCAAGCCAAATCAACTGCGATCAGACTTGCCATTGCTGAACAACGACAAGAATGGACTCTCCCAGAGAGCGTCGGAAAGTACTCAAAGGCTATTGACACTGCACTTCCAGGAAAGCACACCAGAAGTCTATATGATGGACTGAATCGGAAAGAGGCAAAGACATTAGCTCAACTTCGGACAGGCATGACAAGGCTCAACAGCTATTTGAACAGGATAGGCGCAGCAGACTCTGATCTCTGTGCCTGCGGCCAAGCAAGCGAGACGGTTGAACACTTTCTATTCCGCTGCACGCAATGGACAGCGATGAGAGAAGGCATGAATCAATGCACACAGACGAAACGAGGAAATCTGTCCTTCTTCTTAGGCGGAAAATCACGCTCAGACTCTGATCGATGGCAACCGGATATGAAGGCCGTCCATGCAGTAATTGACTACGCAATTACAACAGGAAGATTGGAACAGGAACCCGAATATGAGCCTCCATCGACTCAAAAAAGTGAAGCAATATATCCTTAACTAACCCCTTCCCTTCCCTCCTCTGAGGTAGATCTTGCTGCGGCCGCCGAAGATAGGACACCGCACACTTGGAGAAGATAGCCTTTAAGATCATCTACTAGCCAACACGCAGGGAACCCAAAAACACTATCGAAAGACTCAAACACCAAGCAGACACGTTGCAAGAACAAAAATATGGGCTATTGCGAGTTCATGGCGGATCGGAGAGAAATGGATCATGTAATTAACGCACTAGTGCCCTATAGGGTTAGTCCCTCCGGGCGTAATAAACATCATTCATTCATTCATTCATATAGAGTTGCTGGCAATTCGTACGTATACGGCGGCGGTCGGCGGTCGGCGGTCGGCGTAGGCTAGGATTGAGGCTGTAGGGAGCTCCGGAATGCGAATCGTGCGAGTATGAATCTGTATTCAAGAGAGAGCGCACGTATATCTCTTGAAAATATAAGATTGAGTGACTGGCGAAATAACGAACCATTCGTTCCTTCCTCTTCCTCCTGCGGATTCCATATATTTGCAGTGTGTGGTCGTTTTAGGCAGATCTTAATTTCTTCAACAGTCAAGCGACTGCGAATACTGATCCCCAACACCGCGTAAAGGTGTCTGCCCGTTCGTTGGGGAAGGTGTGCCACTTACTCGTGCGGCCCGCTTACCCGTGAAATACGTTAACATAGTTAACTCTACCTACGTGAGCACTCAATTATGTTATAACTTAGTTATATTGTAGGAATGGGCTGTAATATACCAAAGATTATCAAATCGGCATTTTTCGTCATCTCGCTAACATTATGACATTTGTTATACTAGTAATGTTAGCCTTCAACTGCATTGGTTGACATAGAGGACTTACAACTCATCTATTAAACGTTCGATATTTTCCAGCGCTAGCACCTTGCGACTGTTTTCAATTAGCTTATGCTTTTATACTCAGATCTTGTATACTTACAGATCTCTCATATCTTCCATTAGCCCAGCTTGACGCTCCTTTAGTGATTGTATAGTCATTGTAAGACTGTCTGCTGCTTGAGCGGGAGCCATTATGTTTGTTGCACCTCGTTTCTGAAGCCACTCATCGTTGAATAATCCATAATGATCCTCAAGTATGTGGAAAATAGTCGAAAAGCTCTGCAACGATGTTCGAAATCGAATGGCATTTTGCATGACTAGATGAAGCTCATTTTGAATAGATGACCTCCGATCGTGTACCAGAGAATTACGATCCTTCGTCGAAGTGCCCTCTGACCGCATCATTTCGTTCAAAAATATAGAAGAATTGCGGTCAATCGTAAATTTTTCCCCCAATGAGGGACATACTTCAACCTCATGCGAATGCGGGTTGCCGAACAAGATATGAATATCTCGTTCACAAAGGATAGACAGCTCTCGAGCCTTCTTCCACAAGCCTTGGGATCTTTTCTTATATGTAATCATCCTTTTTTGATATGAGACAATCTTCTCTATCGGTATTGCTCGTCTTCCCATACAATGTCCACAGTGTTTCTTCGAATTTTATCACATTCACCTACTTCGATGGTTTTATAAAATCTATCCCCGACCAGTCATTTGTCATCGAAGTGCTAAAAATAACCACTCACGCTCGTGCATCCTAATTTCTAATGAGCACCCAGAGTCATTGCTCTGTTAGTACGGGGCAACTACGTATTTTTAGGTAATATAACGGTAATATTCTTTATATTACGTTATCCATTAATATTCTGTTTCATTACCGTCACGCAACCGTTTTTCAAATCTTCAATGCGACGCTATGGTACGTAATACGTACAAATTTATTGATTTGATTTGATTTGATTTCGTCAGTTACACTGTCCCAGCCGCCACGAAAGCAGGTCATGAAGACAAGACCTAATAGCTGCCAGTTTCTAGCATGCTAGTACTGTATGGGCCGAAATGTACTGAGCTTTATTCACGATCAATTTGTTCTACATTCTAAACTAAGCGTTATGTAAGGCATCAAATCCAGGCAAAAATCAAATGCATACGCGCGAAGGGCGGGGAATGGAATACGACGCATCTGTCCGGGTCCAGCGAGGCAGGACGCCCATCTCTTCTCTCATTCGATGAGGTGCCGGAATGGTTTCAACACGACAACAACCAGTGGATTCTTCACAGTTACAGACAGATTCGAAACCTCCTTCATTTTTTACACACTCGCTCTTTGATTTTGCTCCACTGTGGATACACTAGCTACTATCTCCTCTCTCGTGATCTTGTGAATCTTAGTATGCAAATGTATTTTACCTACGATTAGCGTACCTCTCATACGGACAGTTACAGTTCAACAAGTGGCCGGTCCGACATTGATCCGAGATATCTTGGTAGGGTCGTAGGTACGTAAATCATACAACATTGGTCGCCTTGTTCTAACGTGCACACGCTATCACGTGATTGTATTCAAAGGCTTGCAAGGGTCAAAACCCTGACCTACGACCTCATCCGATTCTGTCCTTCACACTCGAAGATTCATGATAAACGTCGGGATGGGGCTCCTAGAGAACTATCTACCGCCATCTGCATCGCTAGGACCAATAATCAGAGATTGGTGTAAGACAAATTCCGCAGATTTCGTACAATACTAACCTGAAGTTAGTTGCCAGAAAAGCTCCGCCAACTATAACATCAAGACATCGCCCAATATTTCGCTAACGTTGATAAAAAATCGGTTACCGAACCACCGACGCTCGAAAAGATAAGATCCACACTCGCGTCTTACCTACTCGAGCCTGATAATCTGCTGGTTGAAAAACTATTGGATGACGACCTGGATCAAGAGATGATTGAAGGATGTGTCACGATTATTGCCCGCCTCATCGCGAATAGTCATCTACCACCTCTCTCTTTGCGTCGCTCCATCAAGAAAGTTTTCGAGCAACGAAACCAAAATGATGAGAGTCTTCGAGAACACATTCAATTTTCAAGCGATATGATTAGTACATAGGTGAGAGGGTTATTAATGGTTGCGGTTCAAAGCTGCCGTTCTTAAATAGTCAATACTAGCTACCAATTTAGCATTTAACAAGACATCGAATGTCATACGAGTATAAGTATTGAGACGTGCAGTACAGTAGTCGTACTATAGATCAGTCTCGTTTTATGCCGATTATTGGGATAGGCTCCCTTGAATTCATTATATTGCATCCCAAATTAGGAGCCTTAGTTTCAGCTAGGTGCCTCTTCGATTGTAAGTCTACATACTACGAGAATCAGTCTATTGCGACTGAATTTTCGTTCTGTATTTTTACGTTCTCTCTACTGTATAAATATTTACATTCGCGGTACAAAGATTGAGTTGAATATCTGCCTGGCCAGAAATGCTACGGCCCGTGACTTTCTTGTCTTCTTCAATCGTAATTTAAAGTGAATAGGCAAGTTTCCAAGCGATGTGGTAGAATTAGCAAGAGTCCAACATCGCTGACGTACACACCAAAGGGGATGGGCTGAATCCAGCCTCAAGCAAGTCGTAAGGTATTGTAATGGAATTGTGATTTCAAGACCAATTCAAACATAAAAATGACTATCTAGAAGGGAAAAAATAGCCTGACTTGGCGGATGGGGCACAATAAAAGAGAGTGTGTAAACAGGGTGAAGGAGGTTTCGAATTTCGTTAATATAAGGTGTAGAACCCAAAACTTATCTCAGTATACTCAGACTCTCGCGCGCAGAATATTACGCTGTTGCGAATGGTTGCCAATCACGGCGTTACCGCCTTCGCAGGCAAGCTGCTGATTGGCTGGCCCATTAGCGAAGCGAATTCTCCGCAGGAGAGTGCTCAGATTTACATACAAAAAATGCCAAGATTTTGAATCTAATACCTTTTCTTTCGTTTATAGTAATTAATAATATGCTTCATTAAAGTTTCTGTAAATTGATTTGTGACTTTAAAGAGCCATTTTTTATTTTCTAATTCCCAATATTGAGCGTGCTGGGGGGGCTAACGTAAAATCACTAAAATCCCCAACGAACGGGCAGACACCTTTACGTGGTGTTAGGGATCAGTACTTGCAGTTGACCGGCCACAACTGTTTGAGGAAGCGAAGATCTGCCTAAAATCGAGCACACAACCTATTTCCGCAAATATATGGAATCCGCAGGAGGAAGAGGAAGGAACGAATGGTTCGTTATTTCGCCAGTCACTCAATCTTATACTTTCAAGAGATATACGTGCCCTCTCTCTTGAATACAGATTCATACTCGCACGATCGCATTCCGGAGCTCCCTAGAGGTGAGAATAAAGGCCGTAGGCCTCGCGAGGTAGACGAGGCCTCACAAGCCCACTGCGTTGTGAGGCCCCGTATAAGATAAGGCCTTGTAGGGTGAGCTACAAGGCCTAGCTGGTTCGTAGCGTTGATCTTCGTTCTTTGGCTTCAATCAACTAGTAGGCGTATTCGTATTGGTTCTTCAACGCAACGTGTGAGAGCGCAGTATGTTGTTTTGTATGGATAGTCCATAGATTCTCGTATAGTATAATCTCTCATCTCCAGATTGTGTGGCCAAATCCACACTCCCCTTCAATGAACCCCCATTTTTGTCAGCCACGTTAAAGTTGATATATATCCGTTGATATTTGTAGTGCGTAATCCGTAGTTCGTAGGCTTCGTGCGCCGTGAGCGCGTAAACGTAAATATTGAAGCGTTTCCCCCGTTTGGAATTCCTTCAATTCGTACGTACGGGGTCGTAGGCGTAGCGTAGGCTAGGATCGAGATTTTGAGAAGCTCCGGAGTGCGAGCACGAGCGCGAGTTTGAGTCTGTATTCAAGCGAGAGGACCGGATCTCTTGAAAATATAAGACTGAGTGACTGGCGTGTGTAGCGAACCATTCCTTGATTCTCCTTCTCCTGCGGATTCATTCATATTTGCGAAATAGGGCTGCGTGGTCGATAATAGGCAGATCTTAGCTTCTTCAACAGTCGAGTGCAAGGGGGGCCCGACTGCGAATACTGATCCCCAACACCGCGTAAAGGTGTCTGCCCGTTCGTTGGGGATGCTACTACTACTACTACTACTAATGATCTTGCTCAATCCTTGGTACAGACGGATTCGAAACCTCCTTCACATTCTCTTGCAGTATTTTGTATGTAACTGTAATACTCATCTTTTATATATCTCTGATCTTAAATAAATATATATAATCTTCAAGTAAATTATGTATGAAATCGGTATCGAAAAGTACTAGTCTGAGTGAATTGTGGACTACTTCTAGGCAGCAGCCTTAGATGTGGGGCAAAAAGAAGAATGTGTAAAAGATTTAAAGGAGGTTTCGAATCTGTCTGTAACTAAACTGTAGAACTAAGCAGATAGATATGAAAAGAAGAACTCGCTCCTACGCTCGCTAAGCGTCTTTTTATGCGCACACCAAAGACCTCAGCAGTGCCTAATCAAGCAATCCTGTAGACAAAGACTTCTATATCTGTAGCGCTCCTAGGGTTTAGGGCACCCTCACTTTTGGACGCCAGGTTCGTCACACCCGTTCCTGCACACCCCATCCCTATCCGTGGGCGGCCTCCCCGGGCTCAGCATTTCTCAGGGCGATGGTAAGGAGGATTGATAATCTTTTTGAACGATCGCTGCCCGCCACCCTGATTTCGTGCGCCGAAAAGCGTTTGGAAGTCAAAGAAAGGGCAGACTATCATTCCCTAACCTTTTAACGATGGTGCCTTCCGGAATCTCCTGCAGGATTTGATCGAGAGACAAGTATCGCTGGCTTTGTGGTGCCGTCAATATGTTGTGATCTGTGGCTCCTGGGCGTGCATGGACATCATTCTTGCATTCCTGGCATGTTGTTTCTCTCGTCCACCGATCAGATCGACAGTCAAGGAAGGTGATGGAGCTGCTTTTTGGGAATTTCAAGAGCATCATCCTTGAGCACTTCCAACACATCAGGAAAAGGCTAGAATGCATCTGCACTGAAGACGTTTTATATACGTCTCCACATCAAAATGTCTCGAGTTTGTCGGTGGCCAAAAAGAATTAGAATGCCACGATGTATCACGAATACGCAACGAAAATTTCAATTCTACATGAAGGGGGGAAGGGGTGCGCTTTTTAATGGCGGATTTCCTAGAATTCGGAGACGACTACGGAGTACTGTAACTAATTTAAATTACAGAGTATTCACAATCGGTACATGTATCCAGGTCCCCTCTACGGTACCGCTTATGTCAAACTAATCCTTGAGTGGTAAAACAATGATCTCTCTACCGGCCTCCTCCTTACATGTACTCAAGACTCAAGGACCTCGTCATCGGTAGCGATTGGCTAAGGTACTTTCGTGCACTCTTACCGCCCACACTTTTTGTTACTACTGCAGATGCACTATCCCATAAGAGGAGCTTTTTCTAAATAAGCAGAGCACGAGCTGCGTCATCCACCCATCCACCTCTCTTACCATCCTTGTTCGACAAACTACTACGAGCAGCGGAGGTCAAGCGAATAGAGTTACCAGCATTGGAATTTGCACTCAAATTTGTGTTCATACTATAACGGCGGACTTTGCTCTCAACAGCAGAGATTGATTCAAGGCGATTTGCTGTCTTTATAGCTTTTCTCATAAAACCAGCCCAGTCGGGGTCTGGGTCATCTGCTTCGTCAGCCAACTTACGCTGCAGCTCAAAGATCAGCTTGCTGTCAAGGTCTTCCTTCCAAGAATTCGGTGAGGAAATCTTGGAACATCATCATCTGGAGAGTGCGGTATAGCCTTTGCATTAATAACTCAATTAACGTCTTCAAAAATGGTCTTCAAGTGGTCAAACATGCCGTTAGCATCAGTGAAGGGATAGTTAAGGGGAGTCCTTACGGAGACGAGGCATTAAATGCTTAGCTGTCTGACCCTCGCATATCTTTTTCACAAGAAGAATTCGATCCTTTACATTGGGTAGTGATCCGCATTGCTCTCTAGGGCCCCTTCCACATCAATCAACCAAGACTCAAAGGTTGGGCCAACACCATCCAAGAGCTTTGCTCCCTTAGGCAACTTAGAGTCTAGAGATACAACTTAGCAAAAGCTTGCATGTACTGGTCACGTTCTCCTTGGAGTTTAACAATATTGTCAGCGTATCGCTTGGTCTCGCGAGAGCCTCTGTAACTACCCTATGGCCAATTGCATTAGGGTTATTGTTTCACTAACAAATTTTACCCCATCTGAGGCCAGTCTCAATCAGCTTTTTTGTACCAATTCCCATGATCCAACTTGCACTATAAATTATTTAACCATTTATTCACTGACAGACTTACTTATATGACCACTAAATTACCACCCCATTAACGGTGCTCCGTCTTTGGCCGTACGGTATATTTCTTGGTTTGTCATTCACAAATCCTCGTAATTTTTAATAATTTTTTATTACCATTCATTCAGTAGATATCATGTCGATGTGTAGTAAAGTTGATAACTTGATGCTTTGATGATGAAATTTTAGTTGGGGTACTTGTTAGATAATGACTGTCAATTATGACAGCTACATATAACTGTCAATTGTCATTATCATTATGACTGTGACGACTGGTGCTGAGGCTATACAGAAGATGATATCACGTGATTAGGGTTGAGCGAGAAGGGGCTGCCTCACGTGAGCGCGCCACTGATATCTGGGACCAGGAATAGCTTATGTTTACACCCTTTCCTTTTCCTCCCCATGCTTAGATATCTTGTATTAGCTTCCAAATGACATTTGATTGAGCCCTCACAATGACTGTCATACATCTAGGCACCTAGATTTCAGCCTAGAATTTACTGTTGAAGGACGCCGCCTTCCTCTTTGGGCAGCCGCGTCACGTGTAGCCTAGCGAGCGCACACAAAGGCGCGCTCCCGTGGCCTTCTTTCCTTTCTTCTTTTCTCTTCCTTAGTTATCACTAGTCAGCTATCACCAATGTGAGCATTTGGCCTCCCTAGGCTTTACAACATTTACCCCTCATGGTAGCTATAAAACCCAGGGCTTTGGAACCTGATGTACTGAGAGAAGACAGACAACTGAATACATACAATCTTGCTAGACACTTCTTCTTTTCTTATCTTTGCAAGACACATTCAGGATTAGCCTAGAGTTAACCCACCAATCTGACAATCTGGAGTCTGAGTGCCTCTCCTTATACAAGATCAACGCATTCGAATATGTCATCCAACGTTGCCATGAACGTAAAGCTTTATTCCTTTGATGACTAGGACTATTGGGAGAATAAGCTTCTCAATCAGGCAAGAGGTAAGGATGTTATTAGAATCTTACAGTGAGCTGAGGCACCTCTCAAGAAGCCCATGAATCTTCTAAATAATGACTTCTTGACGGCTCTAACAAATCTAATAAGTGCAAATCGTATTAGTGCAGCAGCCTTAGCTGGAAGATAACACCGCAGCAATACAGCATAGGTTGCAGCAAGGACACTCCACCTACTCCGACTCCTGAGTCAGAGGAGACCGTCTAAGGCACTAAGCAGAAACCATAGATAGGATTATTACTGTATTAAAACTTGTGTAGCGGTCACTGCTGACTAGAAAAAGGCTTATATTAATGTTAAAGAACTAGTTAATCAAGGAAGATATATCTCGTAGAGGTATGTATATCAAGGATGAATATAGTCAACAGTGCAACTGTGCAACACTTAAGATCTCTGAAACCCTCTATTAGAGATCTTGAATCGTGGGTCACTAAATAAGAGGAATTACTCCTCGAAGCTGAAAGAAAGTCTATAGTAATTGTAGAGGATGTCCTAGACTGGTTAATGCGATTCCTTGATGCTATTCGCCTACTAGATGATGCGTGGACTACAGCATATGAGATTACTATTGAAGAGAAGATTGAGGACAGCACTCTTACTAGAAGAGAGCTAGCGAATGCGGCATGCCTTCTAATGCAACCTTTGTAAAATCTAAAATCAACAACCGTCTCATGTATATAGAGGATCATTTGCAGTTCAGGGAGAAAAGACTGACTGTTACGGGCCAGTCCCGCCTTATGAAACAGCTATATGTTCATATTCGAATATACTAAATACATGAGGAAAGAAAGAAAAAAAGGAAGAAAGTAGGAAGTTCCGCAATAGCAGGCATCTTATATGAAAAAAGGGGGAACGCTAGTGTTCATTCACTAATACCCGTCTAGGGCCTAGCGTTGCGCTATTGGGATCTGGGAATAGCTTCAAATCCTTGTTGAGTTCTGCCTCCCATAGGCGGTAAGTACTTCGGGCCTTGGCATAGACTTCGTGAGGGCTCAGTCCCGAACGACAATATGGGGTCAGCCCATAACACTGACGATGACTCTGACAAGGGGAGTTATTGTTAACTATAGTTAATAACTAAGCCATTCTTTAGAACATGTCTAGAGCAGTATTAGACAACTAGACTAGTTTGTAAAGCATGCAAAGAGTAGCATTATTTTCGTTCTTTGGCATCAATCAACTAGGAGGCGTATTCGTATTGGTTCTTCAACTCAACGTGTGAGAGCGCAGTATGTTTTTTTTTTCGTATGGATAGTCCATAGTTTTTCGTATAGTACAAGCTGTCTTGGCCTCGCTACGCTCGGCCGTGGGATGGAAATTCATGAATAGTGGTTTATGTAATCAAAATATGCCACTTTTAGCCAATCAGAATGTATAGTCCAAACTATTCATATAAGCTTATATTGAGAGCCTTCTTACAGGCCTATATATATATTATTTACTTGATTATTAGGCCTTTTTACTATTACATACGCTTGCTCGTCAACCGGAGTCCTCACGTACGTGAGCTCGGCGCAGATTTATATGGTGCACGTTGGCGTACGCTTTTTGATGCAAATATTGGCTGCAAATCCAGGCCTAGTTGGTGCACGTTAGCGTACGCTTTTTGGTGCCAATATTGGCTGCAAATTAGGGCCTAGTTGGCGCGCGTTGGTGTACGCTTTTTGATGCGAATATTGGCTGCGAATCTAGGCCTAGTTGGCGTACGTTAGCATACACTTTTTGATGCAAATATTGACTGCGAATCAGGGCCTAGTTGGCGTACGTTGGTGTACGCTTTTTGGTGCTAATATTAGCTGCGTCCTCGTACGTTAGCTGGTGTAGATTTATATAGAATTATAGAGGCAACCATACCCAAACCGAACCAATGGGGCATCTAAAAACCATGCGGTTTTTAAAATGATTACCAAACGGTCCATAATATTGCGAACTATAACCGAACCCTGCGGGTTGGTGCGGTTTAGGTTCGCGGTTCAGGTTCGGTTCATAACATGTCTAATCTAGGCTTTTTATAAGGCCTAGAATCTATATTTTTTATTAGATTTTGAAAATATCTAGATTTAGGGGTGATATTATATATATTTATAATTTCTTGGCATATAACCCTATATATTTTAGTAATCCGGGAACTAAATATAAGCCCTATTAACTAGGCCTCGCCATGGGCCACCCATGGGTAGGAATTTAAGACCCACTACCCAACCCGTGGGTGAGGGTCTTGAAAGATTACCCAAACCCATCTACCCATGGGTAGGCATTTGGGACCCGCGGGTTACCCATTGAATACCCATTTCTGCATAAATTCCTAATTGGGACATGCCAAGACGCATAAAACTTGCTGACTCATCCCCGTAAAATACAGCCGTTCTGGTAATTCCATCTTCTCTTTCGGTTCGTAAGGCTCTTTGGATGTCAACATTGCGAAATTAATGTATATTCATGTGTAATATAAAAAGTATAAGCATAAACAGTACTTTTGACATAGTAAACTTCGCTTATCTTAGTGACATATTGTGTTGACAAGCTTTATATGATTCCGTAGCAAAATCATTCAACAGTTGGTAGGAATTTGGGAAATATATATTGCCGGTCCAACATATATGCATACATATTCGAGCTACTCTAAGCACTAAAACGAAGATTATTACAACCACCCATAAGCTGATGATTCATTCCTACGAAGCAGCCCTCATGAATGACAGTTAGACAGTTAGAACACCTTGCAAAACGACAGGCGAAATGAGTGTCGAAATAAGTTAACTGACGGTCAAGATAACTGGTGCAATGACTGTCAAAACAATCGGTGGATTAACTATAGTCTATAGCTCCGACGATTCTCCGTCAAGATTGTTAGCACCGTTATTTCTGTCAATCCCGTCGAGTTTGTCTTGTTAATCCGTCAATGGGTAACCCGCGGGTTTTTCATGGGTAGTTGGGTAACCCATGGGTTACCCACGGGTTGCCCGTAGTGTAAACCAATCATATTAGTTATTGTAGATAAAGTGGGTTTTTGGGATATTGATAGATGATAAAGCGTAGTTTTATCTACAATTGCTCAGTGCTCAGCTGTGACTTGGAAGCATTATTGTAAGTTCTCCTAATCTGTTTTATTCATTTGTGTGTTTGTTTGTCTTATTATAATGTTGCAAAGTCAACATTCCCAGTTTTCTGATGTGTATACATCATCATTATATGACGCTGATGATACAGGCAGTCTTCCGATCATTCAATCTGACGATTTTATTCCTGATATCTCATTCGGACAGCAAAGCTTTAGTTCAGTCACACCTTCAATTACTGAGTCTGATCATGTCCAACCACTTGCTCCTCCACTTCCAGTGCCCACTTCTCTTCAACGTGCTTGCCCCGATCGGATTACTACATATGTGATTTATTCGGAAATGGCCAAGGACGACTTTGTCAGCTGGTGGCTGCAGACTGATTATGGAAGGAAAAAACAAATACGTTGGAATGCTCGACAGCAATCGGATGTTTGGAAGAACTTTGACCAAGTGGCTAATGCCAAAGATGGTACACCTAGAGTTATGTGCAAGCGATGCAAAAAGGTGCTTGATCATCCACAACAGCATAGAAATGGCAATGGAACCTCAGCAATGATCAAACATCTAAAAGGAATAGGGTGTCGAGGATCTCAAAGCTCTGGGATTAAACAATTCCTACAAGAGGTTATTTCAATCCCAGAAGATATCTATTATCTAGCTAATATCTATTCTCTTTTTACAGACATCTCTTTCCTCAAGACCGCTTCACTTTACACAGGAGGCTTGGGAGAATAAATTACTTCAATTTATTACTTCATCTCGGTTACCATTTCAACTACTTGAACACCCTGACTTTCATGATATGATTTATATGGCTCAACGTGCCCCATCCCGCCCACAAATTCCATCTGCAAAGACAATAAGACGTCGACTGCAAGATGCCGTCAATGAACGTCAACACACTGTCTTAGAGAGGCTGCCCAAGGATGGGAAAATATCCATTGCTCTTGATTGTTGGACATCTCCTTTTCAACAGGCATTTATGGCAGTTACCGGTTATTTTATTGATGAGGATTGGAATTATCGTGAGATACTCCTCGATTTTGAGCCACTTCATGGCACGCATTCAGGTATTAACCTAGGTACTGTTCTCCTCGAGTTACTCCGGAAACATCAGATTACAGACCGAGTGCTTGCAATCACTACTGATAATGCATCGAATAACAATACTTTGATATCCAGTGTTCAAGACTCTATTCAAACACTTGAACTCAACAAAGATATCTCTTTGATTAAGGTTCCATGCCTAGCCCATGTCATCCAGCTTAGTCTCAAGCAGCTACTCGGGCAAATGAAAGCGATACCAGAAAACGATACAGCTGAAGTACAATGGTCAGAAACCCAGGATCAATTGATTCGCTCAAGGCAACAAAAACGTGAGATTGTTGATACACTCAATAAGGTTAAACTCTATACATCGAACGTATGTGGATTCAGCATGCTTACTCATATCTATATCTAGATCCGAAGCCTAGCTACTTTTATCAATGCTAGCCCTCAACGTCTAGAAGTTTTTTATAAACTACAAACTGGATCAACGCCATTAATGCCGATTCAAGATGTTAGAACACGATGGAATTCAACCTTTTTAATGCTCCAACGCGCCAAACGACTACAATCTACATTCGATGAGTTCTGCACGAAATACGGACATTCACATTTAAAGCTTGACCAAGAACAATGGCGTCAAATCGACTATCTACTCTGTATTACGCAGCCTTTCTTCCAATTCACAATCGCACTCCTCAAAACAAATGATGTGACTATTCATCTTGTTTTCAGTATCTATAATAAGCTTTTTGATCACCTAGAGCAGTCGATCAGACAGCTGGGAAACAAAAAGGTGATCTGGAAAAAGGCAATGCTTAATGCTCTTCATGCTGCTAAAGCTAAGCTTTCTCAATATTACGGGAAAACAGATGATATCCATGGTGACATCTTTGCTATTGGAACGATGCTTGCACCACAAAATAAGCTTCAGTTTTTCAAAGGCGATGATTGGGGACCGGAATGGCTTGAAAAGTATCATCAAAGTCTCACGGATTATTTCAAGCCATATAAGCAACGTCTTTCTCAAGACCAGCTATCATCTAAAGCTTATCAATCTGTCGCACAGAGCTCTGAGATTGATATTGAGCAAATGATCGGGCCGTTAAGACCTGTTCAGTCAAGCCAAAATGACGAGCTTACAAGATATCTTGATTCTGGTGAGTGTCTTGATCTCTCTTTATCTTTTATATGATTGATGAACTGATTCTGTAGGTACTATAACTGGTATCCCTATCCGGATGTTCTGGAAAGACCACCAACACGAATTTCCAGCACTTGCAAGTCTTGCCCGTGATATCCTATCAGTTCCTGCTACAGGTGGAGGTGTTGAACGTATTTTCAATATCTCACGAGATATCTGTCATTATCGTCGAGGCTCATTGAAACCAGAAACTATCCGGGAGCTTATGATGCATAGGTGTACCGCCAAGTTTGAGGCTAACAATGAATTTCTTGCTTTAAAGAAAGAATATCTCTCAACTGAAGAGATTGAAATGGATAATGAAGAGAAGGGCCAGTTACTACAAGACTATCTTGATCTAATCAGTGATAACGAAGAGGATGAGAATGAAGCAGCTGATCAGGAACAGCCTGCTACTCAAGGTCTTTCTAAACGCGCAGCAGGAAAGAGAAGGAAGAGTACTGCATCGGAATCAGAAATTGAGCCTCAACAAGCAACTGTATCTGATGATGAAGCCGCGAATCCCTTGCCAGACATTCAGCAGCGTGTATCAAGGAGGATCCGCAAACGCCCTAGACGTGACGATGATCAATTTATTGAATACTGATACTCTACGGCCAGAATTGTTATGCCTTTTGCTGTGCCTCTTGTTGGTCCTCTCTATTGTCATTGCGATGGCAGATGAATGGCAATAGTGACTTCTCTGGTACAACCAGCAGAGTTGGTGGATTTGACGGAATTGACGGAACTGATGGATCTGACAGAACTATCAACAACGTCACGATATACTTTTAGTGTTGTAAATACAGTCAAATAAGCGGATACCTTCTGGTTAGTCGTGTAATAGAATCTCTTAAATACATGATCTTGAGCTAGCAATAGTTCCTTGAATGCTTAGTTCCTCGTCAAGTTAGAGTAAACTCAGTAACCGTCCCGAATGTAAGAGGAATACCCAAAAATACAGCCAAGAATTGCATAAATTATGTACGTCCCGCTAAGAGGATGTTTGTACTGTTTGCCTACCCATGGGTAATACCCAAACCCATACGGGTTTTACCCACGCTACCCACTACCCGTTATGGGTAGCGAAGTCCTACCCATTACCCGCCAAGAAATGGGTAATGGGTGGCCCATCTGGGTAGACCCGCGGGCCGTGGCGAGGCCTACTATTAACATAGTAAAATATTGATTATTTATATTATTTATATTATAGAACTATAAACTATAAATATTTTATATATTTTAGTGAGCTCGGGAATGCCCCACTTTAAATCTATATATATAATTCAATAAAAAATCATATTTTTATAATAGGGAACCCCAAAATCAATATTTTTTTATTAAATTGAAAAATTCTTATTATTTAAACTTATAAGTTATATCTATAAATTATCCCAGCACACCGAATATCTTTCTAGGGATTTGATTGGTTGGTGGCTAATTTAATATAAAAAGTTAAATTATATGTGTATTTTTTATTGTAATATTTTCTTACCACTAATATTGCTCCACTTTTTAACCCACATGGGTTATGGGTTTGGGTTACGGGTTGGGCCCTAGAAAACCCTAACCCATATGGGTTTTCTGATTGGCTGGCCCAACCCCACCCAAGCTGGGGTTGGGTTAGGGTTGGGGCGGGTTTCAGGGTTGGGTTTGCCATCTCTAAAGGTACGTATTGTAACGGACATGGCCGTTTCAAGACAAATTCAATCGTAAAAATTGTTACTAGCAGAATACAGTTAGCACATCGTGGAAGTGGGGCAAAATCGAGAGAGAATGTTACGAATCAACCTGCATGACGCTAAAATATACTATGACCAAGGAGGAAAGGTCACTTTGGTATTTGAGAACGTATGAACCATACGATTACGGACGAACTGGAAGTATGTCACAAAGTGGATATGGGACACGCACCAAGTCACGTGAAGATACGAATAATATACCATCTTCCGGGAAAAGATAAGGGATACTACGAAACAACAGGATATTATTGGAGGAAGTTTCATAGTATCGTAGTAAGGAATATCGCAGTATGCTACGATACTACGATATAAACACTACAAAACATGGAGGACTGGATATATAAGGACACTCTTTTACCATCATGTATTTAGTTCTTCATAGCTCTTTGACATAAGTCACTTGGTCAGCAAGGCATTCTAACTCGTACGGGCACCAGGCTGTACGGGGGATCTCTTCTACCTTAGTTACGTTTAAGACTCCCAGTACCTCGATTGATCTATTGTTACTTCGTTTACTCAAGTTACTCGACCAACTTCGACATCAGGAACCTGTGTGAGGTTCAACCAAGCCTAACGTATCTCGACACACCACTGTTTAACTAAGGTGGATCCAGGTCCGCGACATGAAGGAGGTTTCGAATCTGTCTGTAATTTTCAAATTCATCTCAAGTACAGAATTTTGCACAGTAACTACAGAAGAACGTGTCTACAGCAACTTCTGGAGGCTCCATTGTGGATGAGGCGTTCGTTATGATCTAAACCAATATTTACAACGAAGCAACGCATGTATAAAGTCAAGATGTCCCAACTTCTGCCAATTTTAGCAAAAATTTCAGGTCCTCAAACTGAATTATGATAAACTATACGGAGCACAGGAAGTCGAAACTTGAAATTTCAAGATTTAAATTCCGACAACGATTTCACCAAGCTGCGCAGGTCCGCACTGGAATTCGTTGTTAATCCCGAAGTTCAACAATCTGTTTGGTTCCTATGCACTTACATGTCTTTATCAATGGACTGCATTATGTTTGGTCGTCCATCCTTGGGAAAACATTGGTCCATAATTTCTTTCACGTAATATTCGCAAATCCTTGTACTTTCCGTCAAACGGACTAAGAGGAGGTGTTCTAATGATACATTTTCGTGTGGCTGCTGGTATTGCTTCCTTTGCTGCTGGGGTCCCAGAGGTACTTCTTTGCGATACATGGGTAAGTCTTTGTATAGTTATGTTATACTGTACATGCAATTTTTAGGATAACGAACGCTTTAAATAATCTCTGTGTACGTAATAGATCTATCGAGTTGCTATAAATAAGTTTGATGAGCCTGGGACTTCCGACTCACGTAAATATATTGATTGATTGATTTGTAAATTGTTAGTAACTTCATACCCACGTCTAACGCCCGATTGGCAACTGCTATCTTTCTCTGGTTGGGGCTAACCAGAACAGGCTTGACGTCCCCATTCGTTCTTCATACATGATTGGTTGCCTATTGACGAGACTACTTTACCACTATTCCCGAATATGGTGAGCGCAGCGCATATATCCACAGAAATTGAGTGTACTCAAGTGTGTCTAATAATAAAATGAAGTATGTACGGAGTAACTGGCATAGGTGTGCCATACCGTCCCTCACCGCCTGAGGAATAACCCTACCTGAGGAATAATTTCAACGGCTTACTGTACAGAATATTTTGAAGCTTTACAACACCACATAATAATTAAATATAATGAATTTCTGGTGTAGCACTAAATAAGCTATGGCGAATCTAAAAAGCATAAAAATTAATCGCGAAAACGTGCAGGGGGCCGTATGGCGCGGCCCCTACGGTTTGTAGTAACAACTACCTCATTATCCTCCACATGAGCCTCAGGTTGCGCTCTTGGCTTTGCTTGCCTAGAAATTTGCTTTGTAGGCCTTTTTGAAGCTTTTGGAGTTGCTATAACATCATTTTGAAGCTGTAAATCAGCTAGCTTAGCCAATTCTTGCTCGTCCTTAAGCCGTTGCTTTTCCGCAGCCTCTTGCTCACGCTGTTCACGTTTTTCTTGTCGGATTTGAGCTCTTTCAACCTTTTCAGCCTCTCTAGCTTGCTTTTTAAGCTGTTGTTGAAGCTTTTTATCATCTTTATGAGCCTGCTTCTGCGCGGCTTCGTCATTTTTTTGAGAAATAATATCACGAGCTTGCTGAACCTTAGTAGGGCTCATAAAAAGCGCTCCACCATCTTGTTCTGATGGTAAACCTAGTAATAAAGGCTGTTTCTTGTTTTTAGGCTTCTTTGAATTTATGAGAGCTCTTTTTAGGCCTTGATTCTCATTTTGAAGCAAGATAAGCTGAGTAGAAAGATGTGACACCGTTTCTCGAAGCTGCATAGCCTTTTCATCATAAATATTGTTAACAACAGTTTTAACAAGCTTCTCAAGCCGTCTCCAATCTTCTGGAGGAATAATTGAAGCTCCGGATTCGCTTGAGAATGGCCGGCTGGTGATTTTCTTGTTGAATTTGTTGATAACAATCTCCGGATCAAAGGGATATATGCCAGTCGTTCTGAATGCTGAATTGATATTCTTGCTTATAAAAACCTCATTCCAGCTAGCCCAAAAAAGGCGAAAAAAGTCACGTTTAGTGAGCCGGGTGAAGCCTTGGCTATCCCTTATAAAATCGTCCAATTGCTTCGTATAAGCGTTAGAAAGAGGCGAGAAAAGAGCGACATCAAGAGGCTGTAAAGTATGTGTTGCATGAGCCGGAAAGATTGCTAATAGAATTCGATTCGAGTCGCAGTATTCAATAAACTTCATTGTAACGTGGGATCCATGCCCATCGAGGATAAGAAGGCGCCATCCCCGGCTTGCTTGAGATTTTGTCTCTTTATCAAAAACATCCACCAACCAGCGATATCCGATATCATTATTAGTCCACCCTGACTCTGAGGCTGCAAAGAAACATCTCTGTGTTTGGGGATCGTAATCTTGAAGCCAAGAATCCTGTATAAAGCCCGATTTTGCCATAAAAATAAGACTAGGCGCTAAAGCAGTTCCATTGGCACAAATACAACCAATTGTTGTAATCCATTCTCGATTTCCATCCTGAAGATGCTGCTTATAGCCTCCTTGCTCATATTTGCGCCGAGTAAAGATTCTTTTCCGTTTTGTGCTTACTCCAAGCATGAAGCCCTTCTCATCCATATTATAGATTTGCTCTGGGCCGAGGTTATATTGCCGTATTTTCCGTCCAATAAGCTCAAAATATAAAGCATATTTATATGCCGAATCTGCCTTTTTTCTATCCGAATCAAGGCCCGTTGAATAGCGAGAAATCACCTTATCCGAATGAGCCTTGAGCCAGCGTGAAGCCCAGTTTTTCCCAGGCTCTTTACCAGATATTTCTCTTGCAAAGTTCGCCAACATTGAATTCGTAGGGGCAAGCCTCGCTCGGTGAGTTGATTTATCCATTTTATAAGCGCTCGTGATTGCGTGGTGGTGAGTATTCGTTGCTTATCGTATTGCTCTTCTTTTGAGCCTGTAACACCGTGAAAACGTTTATAAAGGCCCGATTGGCTAACACCGTATGTTCTTGCAACCAAACTGATATTGGGCTTTTCTCCAGGATCCGCTGAACGTAATGCTGCAAGTGCGAGCTCCATTGAAGCCATATTGGCTGATATATCGCGGTGTGAAATATTCGCGATTTTTCGCGTTTTGGGGTAAAATTATTCCTCAGGTGGGTTTATTCCTCAGGCGGTGAGGGACGGTACATAACACAGCGCAGGATTGTGCACGCTAATTTAGTAAGGGGGATTCTTGGCAAATCCTACGCTCACCATATTCGGGATAGTGGTAAAGTAGTCACTGTGCACAAGTAAAATTACAATTTTGTGACTTTGTCACACCTACCCGATATGGGACGCCGTAGCGGTGCGGATAAGCTCGACCCAAAATTAGGTAACTAACTTCAATCCCGATTTAGAACCGAGTATGATTATAAATTCTATGGCGTGTTTGTCTTCCAGTGTCTTGGGAAACATGCGCGTCAATCTTCGTATAAAAGCCCCCGAAGAATATATCATATATCTAGAGGCCGAAATCAGGCAATTGGAACAGAAACTATGTGCGAGAAACGAGTTTCGAGTTTCTACAGAAGCAGTGAGGTTCGAACCCCGAAGTTCTGAATAGATTGCTGTAGATAGTTACTGTACTGAATGAAAAACAGAGTCCATAATGATCTGGGCCGCGGCAGCCCGCTAACTGCTTAATATAGAACTGAGCTTGATTAGATTTTGATGCTTGGGAGCACAGCGTGTTGTTTTGTATGGATACATGTACTGTATGCCATAGTTTTCAGATTGATAATCCTCTCATCTCCTGGGAGCATATGTCCAAAGTCTCTCTCCCTACTTCTCCATCAATGATTCGCCAATATTGTCTGGTGAGCCGCGTCGTTATTGAGATATATCCCCGGATATCTTTCGTGTCGAATCCGTCGTTCGTTGCCCCGAGCGCGTACGTAGGACATTGTCGCGTCCCCGTTGGACCTTGCAATTGCATCTGCGGCGGCGTACCTTAGAAATGAGGTTTTCCACGGGGTAAGGGAGCTCTGAAATGCGAACGTGCATGTATGAATCTGATTATCTGAATTCAAAGCGAGAGGGTACGAACACTTTGAAGATATGAGACTTCCCCTTCCTGCTGCGGATTCCCGACTAAGGCTGTGTGCTTGTTTTTGGCAAATCGGAGCTTCTTCAACAGTCGAGTGGGTGGGGCACTAGACTGCGAATATTGGTTCCCACACCACGTAGAGGTGTCTGCCCGTTGGTTGGGGAGTGAATATAGATAATTCTATACTATGCTACAGTTATTTGCAAAAACGGTGCACGATTTTACTCACTTCAATTGTTTGATATGTTTCACCCTAACCTTGATCAGGGAAAGTGTCGGATTAATAATATTCCCAAAGTTTCGCTTAACCGTAATTTACTGTAAGATAACATGACGTCACTTGAAACTCCAATACATTGTAAATATCAATCGAGTTGATAGTTACTGGAACCTTCCATGCGAACCAGACAGTGGGCTCACTAGTGTGAGGGTACCTGGCAGCCCCTGCGAGCTGTCAGCAACATCCTGGATGCCTTCGTATTCCTATCTTGCCATCCGACATTTGCAATACAGCCCCGGGTTTAGAGTTGTGCGGGACGCAACTAGGTGGAGCAACAACTAATAATGGCACTGCTCATTATTCTTCTTAGCTTGTTGGCACATCCTTCCTTATGCTAGTGATGAACGAGTACTAATTTTAAACGTGAAATAGATTCGTCGGTAGTATCTACTGCCTTGAGGGAAGGGCTTTGGTTTGTTCAAACAATGAAATTGCCTCTCAAGCAGAAACCTGGGAACAGTCTTCGTTGTTTGCCCCCACCCCAGGTAACTTCGATCATCACACGCCATCTGTTTATTGTCCTTCCCCGAACCGTCTATACGCTGAATGTTCAACCTTATTGCCTCGATCCGGCCGTTTAGGCTTCCATGATGAGGCTAGAAGCGGTAATGGCCCGTTGTATGATGATGGTTCACCAAGGTGTATAAAATATCTGATCGAGTGGAGGGCTCTTCTCAACAATTGTATTGTAGCCAGAGATACGGAACAAGATCTGGTCTTAAAGCCCTCTTCATACTGGCACCAAATAAAGGAGAAAGCTGATCAAGTTGTGCGTCAGAAAAAAGCCCGTAACTAGTGTGTGCGGTCAGATGATACTACTATTATGGTTTCTGTAAACGAGCGTTCCCAGCGTGATCCTACTAAGCGCTTTGAAACTAATGATATTGATTGGACAGTCATAGAGAGGCAGCTGCTCGAGTGGAAGTCACTATTCCTTAAGGGGAAAAGGCTTAGACTTTCTATATCTATTAGTTATATAGGGGATGGAAATCCTTCTCCACCTAGAAAAACTAATAAATAAGGATTTTCATTAACAACTAATATAATGCTCTGTGAGTTGGATGATCAAATTGATGCAGAAGAATCTTTTGGGCAACTATCTGTTTGGCGAGATGTTTACTGGGTAATGCGTTGTCTAGGACCCCCCTGTCATTATGAAGGCCAATACTGCTGGTAGGATCTAGTGAGTAAAAAGCACTACTGGTTAAGAACGCATCATATGCGCAGTCTTGTCAAATATGTGGAAAGCAAAAAAGGAGTCATCAAGACCTATGACGACATTCCTGAGAATATTCGAGACCAGCTACGTGTGGAAGAGGAGCAGCAAATTGGCAGAAGACAGAAAGCTCCTGATCTTCTTGGGACAGGGTTTCCTCCAATCAACATAAATGTTCTCCCTACGCAGTCATCTCAGGCCCTGGTGTCTTCCTCGTCTGGTGATCCTCCTTCAAGAATTGAACAACTTCGTTCCATGAAGATCCCTGGGCCCTTCGAGGTGACGTTGATGGAATATACCCAGTGGCATCTGACACGGGTGAGCACGGCTAGCTCCAGGGACAATATCATGAAAGCGCACGACATTGCGTTAGAGAATGGTCTGGATTTGAAACAAATATTCAGTGATAATACAGTCCTTCCGGGAACTGGTGTCACCACTTACACTCTTTGATTGTTTCTGTATCATAACACGTTAACCCAATTTTAGATGTTCCTTCGGGACATTGTTAAGCCGGTGTGTCACGTAACAAAATCCAGATTAACGAAATGTGGCCTGCATAAAAGTCCACGTGTCATTCACCCTTCGAAAGCCGAATTTTCCGCCCAGGTCAATCACACCCCACAGAAAGCAGTGGCCATCAATCAGCAATATTGAAATGGTTCCTAATCTAGCTCAATCGGCGCTCGATCTCATTCACGATATGTTGGTCAGCGGAGAACTGACAAGTTCTCAAATGGCGGAGGCTGCGGGGTGCAGTAAACGAGTAATTATCAGAACTGATTCCGAGTGTTTGTCCAGTTTGCATACAACATTCCAGGATCGCCCGGCCCGGGCCGATATTATACCGTATATGGGGCTGACTAGTCGGAGCGCTAAAACGGAGTATCCTTAACAGTCTTTGTTGTAATATCATTGCCATTTGAGTTTAGCACCACAACTTGGTCAGCTATACTATGTATATATATGATCCACCCGGTAGACCCTAATTGGACCAAGTGTGCTTCACAATTCATACTACGAGTAGTATGGAGTATATAGTACAGTTCTATCCCGCCTACCCCGCTCACACGTCTCTCCCGATCCACTTCCCCAGACAGCAATCATCACGATATCATCGTCATGGTATGATGATGGCCATGGCGTCTTCTACATCATTTTATAACCCTAATTATGGAATGCAGATGGGGAACAATTATGGCACGATTGAGGCTTCCTTCAGTTCTCATGCAGGTAGATAAGATTATTGAGACCTTGTTCATTTGGGGAAATTATTGACGATTGCAGATTCCCTGGACAAGCTATCAATTGCATATGGCGCCGAGTTCGACTCGTACGCGGATCAGCATGAAGACTTTTGTCTTTCGGGCACTAGGACCGAGCTTCTATCCCAAATTTCAGAGTGGGCCGAGTCATCAGACGGGAAATATATATTCTGGTTGAATGGAATGGCCGGGACGGGGAAGTCTACCATTGCTCGAACAGTTGCGGCATCTTTTAAAGACAAAGGACAGCTTGGTGCCACTTTCTTTTTCAAGCGGGGCGAAGCTGATCGTAGTAATGCAAGATATTTGATATCTACTATTACAAAGCAGCTGGTCACCAAACATCAGCGACTAGTACCTGATGTCTTGAAAGCGATCGAGAATAATCCAAATATCTCGTCTAAATCTCTCGGCGAACAATTCGATAAACTTCTTCTCCAGCCTCTACTTGGATTAAAGCTAGATCAACCTACAACAGTTACCGTTATTATTGATGCACTTGACGAATGTGATCGGGAAAATGACATCCGGATCATACTTCAACTTTTGTTTAGACTGCAGGAGGTGAAGTCAGTACGTCTGCGAATATTTCTGACTAGCCGGCCGGAACTTCCAATCCGTCTTGGCTTTAGGCAGAGTAACAACCACCAGGCCATGGTCCTCCATGAGCTTCCCAAACCAGTGATTGAACGTGACATTCGCCTATACCTGGAACACAAACTTTCAGAAATACGGAATGAACACTCACTTCACACGGAATGGCCTGGAAATGAACGTATAGGAAAGCTAGTGGAGATGGCTGTTCCCTTGTTTATTTTTGCTGCCACTATCTGCCGTTTTGTTGGGGACATTGACTGGCTTCCTGAGGAACGTCTTGCGGCTGTCCTCCAAGATGAAGCAGCAACATCAACATCAGACATTGAAAGAACGTACCTACCGGTATTGAATCAACTCATTTTTTCAAAGAATGAGCGCGATTGCGAGCGACTCATGGATGAGTTTCGGAACATAGTTGGAATCATTATTCTCCTCGCAACTCCTCTTTCCGTCATTGCTCTTGCACGACTGACAGGAATACCCCAGCGTACTATCAGCAATCGATTGAATAGATTCCACTCAGTCCTAAATATACCGGACGAGCCTCACGAACCAATCCGCATTCTGCATTTGTCATTCCGAGACTTCCTCATTAACACGATAAGCACCTTCCATGTGGATGAAAAAGAGACGCATCGGAAGATAGTCTTGCATTGCTTTCGAGTAATGGACGCTGGCCTGAAGCGAAATATCTGTGGTCTATCAAGCTACGGGACACAGAGAACAAATATCGGTAATCAAGTTATTAACGAGCATCTCTCAGCAGGTCTGCAGTACTCCTGTCGGTATTGGGTATATCATTTTGAACATAGCCACAGTCATATCACTAGGCCCAGGGTTTTTGATTTTATGAAAAAGCATTTCCTTCACTGGTTGGAGGCGCTGAGCCTAATGGGTGTTGTATCAGAAGCGGTGGCAATGATAGATGCACTACAGTCAGGTGATGCGGTAAGTTTCTGTACCGTCTACAATCGAGTCCTAACTAAGATCAGGACTACAGAAGGACAAAGATGCTGAAGTTTCAGACTTCCTCCGTGATGCAAAACGATTCATTCTTAAAAACATCTCTATTGCTAGTGCTGCTCCACTCCAACTCTACTGTTCTGGGCTAGTATTTTCACCGATACAAAGTACTATTAGAAAGTTGTTTTCCAACAGCAGACCAAAAGAATTACACATACTGCCACAGATGGAGGATTATTGGAGCCCAGAACTGCAGACACTCGAGGGCCATTCACTTTTAGTTGATTCAGTGGCCTTCTCCCCCGATGGCCAAACCTTAGCCTCAGGCTCCCACGACAACACTATCAAGCTCTGGGATGCCAAGACCGGCTCGGAACTGAAGACGCTCAAGGGCCATTCATCTTCGGTTTATTCAGTAGCCTTCTCCCCTGACGGCCAAACCTTGGCCTCAGGCTCCCACGACGAGACTATCAAGCTCTGGGATGCCAAGACTGGCTTGGAACTGAAGACGCTCAAGGGCCATTCATCTTCGGTTTATTCAGTAGCCTTCTCCCCTGACGGCCAAACCCTGGCCTCAGGCTCCCACGACGAGACTATCAAGCTCTGGGATGCCAAGACTGGCTCGGAACTGAAGACGCTTAAGGGCCATTCATTTCCAATTCTTTCAGTAGCCTTCTCCCCTGACGGCCAAACCTTGGCCTCAGGCTCCCGCGATAAGACTATCAAGCTCTGGGATGCCAAGACCGGCTTGGAACTGAAGACTCTCAAGGGCCATTCAGATACAGTTGATTCAGTGACCTTCCCTCTACGTGCGGAGAGTGGTACTAAGTCCTCCAATATTCCACTGTTGAGTGACGATTCTAACCAGACTTCATACTCTAATCTTCGAGTATCCATGTCAAATAACTGGATTGCCTTGACAGGTGAGAATCTACTGTGGCTCCCTCCTGAGCATCGTCAATTTAGCTGCGTGGCTTTCAAAGGTGCCACCCTCGCTCTAGGGTATAGTGACGGATGGGTTTCTATTATAGGATTCCATTCCACATAGATTTGTAGAGACGTTAAGACGCTATTTATCCGGTCGGGATAGAGCTATCTTACATTTGACCTCTAGATAGTCAATAGGAACAAGAAAACAAACAGTCAGAGGGGCACATTCGTTATAATGTACAGAACCATCTAATAATTCACTAAAGGGAAGCGTGCAACTGATAATTTTACTACTGCCCACCGCGACACCACGATCTCTGCCCGACTTTCTCAACAAGTTAACTCTTCATACTCAAGTGCATAACATCTCTTATTTTCTAATCTCTTTTCAAAAGGAGGGCCTGGGATAGTTGAGAATAATATACATACGATTTCTATTCACAAGAATTTCCATCAATTTCTACGCGATTCTGTTATGCGGCAAGTTTGCCACCAGAGCGAGATTCTGACAAGATTACTTTGCCGCTATTCCGAATATGGTGAGCGCAGCGCATATATCCACTCGAGTGCTCTCATTGGATAGCGAGCTCTACTCGTTATAAGGATTTGCCAAGATTCCCCTTTACTAAATTAGCGTGCACAATGCTGCTGTTACGCACTAAAAAACCTGCATACGCTACGCGATATAAGAAACAGTCAGGAAGGAATGATTGGAGGACAATCACTGAGTTCGGTACACGCTGGAAAGACGCTAAGGGAATCACGTGACCAAAGATATACTGAAAAGATACGGATCACGATAAGATATTGAGTATATCTTACCGAACGATATGATTGGAGAACATATCATATACTTGCTATGGTATACGAGGAAACAAGTAGGAAGTATACGATATACAATATACAGAACTAGGAGGACTGGATATATAAGGACACTCATTTACCATCATGTATTTAGTTCTTCATAGCTCTTTACCATAAGTCACTTGATATTAGACTTTGACAGTGAGAGTCAGCAAGGCATTCTAACTCGTACGGGCACCAGGCTGTACGGGGGATCTCTTCTATCTTAGTTACGTTTAAGACTTACCAACCCTCGACCGATCTATTGTTACTTCGTTTACTCAAGCCTACTCTATCGATCAGACAACCCGAACCTTCGTGTGGTTCAACCAAGCCTAACGTATCCGCGACACGACACTGTTTAACTAAGGTGGATCCAGGTCCGTGACAGCTGCGCTACATTATGTATGGCACACCTATGCCAATTACTTTCATTCTATTAGACACACTTGAATACAATACAATACACGAATCCACTCAACTTCTCAACACTTGAATACAATACAATACGCGTTCCGACTCAATCTCTCAGATTCCTAGCGCTGTATTCTTACTCGTAAGTACAATACAGGATATATTCCGGAAAATTACTATTCCTCTCCATTCTAAATATGGTTTAGTCCGGCTTCGCATTAGGGTTACTTACAGAACGAAAGAGTGTGTACCAGTGACACCGGTTTCCGGAAACACTGTAACCCCGAGTTCTTTCACAAACAGGGAGTGAAGATTGGTTTCGCCCGCAGGTTCGGTGACGACATCCCATTGTGGCTTGAGGATCGTGAGAACAGGAACGATACCGAGGACACTTAGAACGTTACAGTATACCTAGTATTCTTGCTTAGATAGAAAACCGCCCCCCCACAGGCAAATATATTCATTTGTTTATTCCATACATATTCCGGACTGCCTTGTGTCTCAAATTTGGATCTTCGGTACCTCTTCAATTATTAGGCCTGCATTTCGAAAGTGTCCTTTCGCACTTGGGCCTCTTGCGCCTACTTTCTCAACACACCAATCGAGGAAGCTATGAAATCCTTGATCAGGGTTATCCTCATAGAATTGCCAATGACGCCGAATAAAGGCCTTTAACTCAGCAAAGAACTCCTTAATCGGATTCAGATTAGGAGAGTATGGGGGCAAATATACCAATTTGACACTAGCTTCTGAGCACATATCTTGTAGTTTGTTAGAATGGTGAAAGGAGGCATTATCTATAATAATACAGTGATTCTCGAAATCGGCTTGATCCATACTCTCAAGTCTTGATTGTTTGAAGCCCCACTGTTTACCCCCGTTGCTCATGAGAAAGGGACATGATTGATCGCCCTATGCTTATTGAGCCAATCAGTGAAATTCCACTGTTTCAGGTACCCTTTAGAGTGGGGCAAGGTAATCGATGAAATGTGTTTGTCAGTCAAGCCGATTTCGAGAATCACTGTAACCGACTTTGGCTCTGGCCATTTTCTATAGTGATGAAGTAGCTTCTTAATAAAATCCTTAAAGAATGAGGCATCAGTCGAGCCTTTAAAGATTCGACATATGATGATTCTATCTTGAGTATAGGCTGGGAGGATCTGATACCGCTGATTACGATGAAACTGAGTTACTTGGGACGGCGTTATACTAAGAGGAGACTAGCCTGTTCTTCTGAAACCTGCCCTCTTATCACATCCTGACTCGTCTACATACACTAGGTGATATGACCGAAAGTCGGATATTAAATGTAGATAACCATCACGTAGCTCGGGATTCCGCTGCCTTGCTCTTTGTTTGGAAGTCTTCTTAGACCAACCTTCACGTTTCAGAGCACGGCTTATGCTCTATTCATTCACCCTTTTGCCGAACTCGTCCCAAATGAATATGATCATCTCATCAAGATATAATTGAGGCTTTTCAAGGAGATGATCGCAAAGGGCTTTGATCATCACTGGTGGAAGGCTTCGTGGGCGTCCCTTTTTGTTTGGAGGAGCTGTCGTGGTACTAAATAAGCGCAAGTTGGTCCGGTGCCTGCTTACTGTACTTGGATCGCATTTAGCAGCATCCGCAATCTGGGATGTGGTGAGCTCATTGCTCATCAGCATGCCATGAATGAATTCTCGCGTCGAGGGTGGTAGGTTTGGGGCCATCTCAGTAGGAATTAGTGCCACTAAAGGTTGATCTACATGATCTTCCGGGAGGATCATTTTGCATAACCACGTGAAGAAGGTGCAGGTATTACCAATACACGTAATCAAATGCTATGAGTCACCACGTATTCCATACTAGCCGATACAGAGATGTGAGACAGGGGTTTCGGAATAAATACAAAAACAGTTTAGCGTCTCTTGGCTACAGGGATCTGTAAACAATTGAAGTGAGTAAAATCATGCACCGTTTTTGCAAGTAACTGTAACAGAGCAAGCCTCGTCTTCTTTCTCACTTTTAGCCCAGCTATCTGGGTCCTTTCCTATATAATATCTCCGCAATCTCCGGAATCCCTCTTCAGGCCTGAAGAGGGCTTCCAGGCCTGAAAGTGCCTGGCTCAAAAAGTTCCGTACGACATGTGTAACACGTGTTCGCACGAGCAAGCCATGCTATGGCACATAGCGAGTGAATCCAATGCCCGCAAGTTAACATTACTCCAGTCATACCCTCTGTGGCAAATTTCTCGCCACATACAGCGCAATCGTCATTCAAGTTCCAAAGTCGAGTTCTGTCTGTGTGCGAGATAGTGATGCCTTGGTCCAATCTCCATGTCGCTGTAATAAATGGACGCTCTCGTAGAATGTTCACACTATAGTTGTCTTGGATTAGGCGCAACTCTTCCAACTCAGGGCCATTGCCACCAGCCTCTTCACACTTTCGCAGGTACTGGTATGACGTTACAATATCTCCAGTCCTGCCCAGCAAGTATTTGCTGCAGCGATAATATGCTTTGTGAAGTTTATTGCCGGGAAAACGTTGAGGCGAGTTAGCGACTTCATTCTCAAGTTGACGGAATTCTATGTCGCAATCGATTTCTCCTTTAGATTTGATTCCGATCAAAACGATATTCATAAGGAGGATGTCCCTTTCTGCAATAGCCGTCCCTGGCTGATTCAATCCTTGCCGATATTCATTCACAGCCTCTGACAACTTATTAAGTCGAAAAAATTCATTGCCTCTTCGTTTGAAGTCCAAGTTTGTCGAATTTGACGAATCAGCTGGCATTTTGGAACAATGCGGCCAAAGTCCTTTCACGGGGTAGAGTCACTAGAGGGGATTAATGTGGGACGACAAAAATGAAAAATTGCTTGGTTACGATGAGGCGGACTCGTAAGGCAGAATTTGACGACAGATCATTACTCAAACCGAGCTGGAATACTACTAAGGTCTTGGCGAGTAAAGGAAGCCTAGCCTGTAGATGGGATAGGGTGGGAGTAGCCCCGATAGGGACCGCGGCGGGAGCTCGCCTAGCTAAAGTTGTGACGTGTCATATGGGGAAACTTCTCGGAGGGTTGGAGTAACCATGATCGCCTGTAAGCCACAGAAAACTATTGAATCTCATCAGATAGCATGTCTAACTTTTCTTAGATGGCCACCAGCCACCAGTTACATTACTACATACATAGATTGCTAGTTGGGTACTGTACAAATCTTCATAATTATGCAGCCTGCGGTCCCAAAAAACAAAATACACTAGACATAAGTTTAAATTCGTATTCATCAAATTAGTGACTACTCCCACAATACAGCGCCCTGCATGGGCGCCTTTACATGTTTTGCAACTCTTTGATTCTTTCTCGGCGCCACTCCCGCAATTTAAACCATACTAGGTTTAGCCCAGAATTTTGGTAATTTATACAAAGTATTGAACGTAACTATACCAAACCGTTGTTGCGTTCTGGATCATAGGCTTCTAGCCAAACGATAGTACCCGAACGTTCCATACGTGACGTAAAATACTGGAATACTACACTAACCCGAATAAAGATTAGGCGACGGATGTGGCGCCGAGAAAGAGTCAAAGGGTTGCAAACCATGTAAAGCCGCTCGTGCAAAGCGCTGTACTCCATAGATAGCAGGAAAATTGGTTCCGGCTCTCAATACAAAGGCTGCAGTCACTAACTCACAAAGAGCTTTAATCATCACTAGTATAAACTTCATGGGCGTCCCCTTTTTGTTTAGAGGAGCTGTCATAATACCAAGTAAGCGCAAGTTGGGCCTTTACCTGCTTACTATACTCCAATCAACATTTAGCAGCATCCACAATCTCGGATGTGTTAAGCTCATTACTCATCAGCATGCCATGAATGAATTCTCGCGTTACTGTAAGAGCGGTAGATCTGAGGCTATCTCACTAGTAATCAATACCACTAAAGGCTGATCTACATAATCTTCCAGGAGGATCTTACCTATAAGTACCACATAGAATAAGGTGTAGGTATTACCAATACATGTAAATTAGTGCTATGAGTCATCGCGTATTACATGCTAGTCGATACAGAGATGTAAGACAGGGGCTTCGGAATAATTACAAAAATAGTTTAGCTTCTCTTGACTACAGGGATCAGTAAACAATTGAACAGAGAGAAAGCGTGCACCGTTTTTGCAAACAACTATAAAAGCTTAGAAACCTACTTTTTACTATCCTAGTTTTTTAATACTTGGTTTTCCAACGCGTTTGCAGCCGCTGAGTCCCGGAATCGGATTATCAACAGTATTGACCAGTTCCTGTTGGAATAAAATCACGTGATACGGACCGTCACATAAGCCTATACAAACCTAATACCAAAAACCCCACTAAGGGGTCCCTTTTTGGTGTAGTGGTAAAAAACCGGTCCGACAGTTCCGGGCCTCGTAACGAACCCTAACCCTAACCCGTATATTGCTGGGTACGGGGGTGAGGCCTCGCAAACCAACTGCGTTGCGAGCCCCGTAGTATAAGGCCTCTAAGACCTCACAAGCCAGCTGCGTTGTGAGGCCCGGAGCTGGTCAATACTGTTGATAATCCGATTCTGGGACTCATATCAACTGCGTGCTAGGTTGTACGCATTCCTCAACCCAACGTGTGAGAGCGCGGTGATGTTTTTTGCACCTATGGTATAGCCCATAGTTTTCCGATCTTTTTATCCTCTCATTGCCCGGGATTATATTGCTTCGTACGCTGGTGCTTATAATGCCACTTATTACTCAACCATTGTACGTTATTCTATTAATCTATTGGTATCATTGAATAGAGCGCTCAATTCCATGTGAAAGTGCTCAGGCCGAAGTACTAATATTGACTAATATTGCACTAAGGGTAGCGGTCAACGAGAAAACTAAGCATGGAGAATAAATACAGGAGTAAGAGTAAGCCAGCGCTGGAGTCGATATTTATGTGCGAGCTCCATTCCCAATACAGTACCGCTGGCGGTCCCCAATACAGAGATATCTAGGGCCTCAGCCCTATCGGCAATATCCGTCCCCATGCCTCCATTCCCACGTGCCGACCACGTGCCAAGCCCTAAACCCTATGACGGCTGAGAGCTGTCACATTCCAAGTAATTGATGTAGATTTTAAAAGCAATTGATTATTAGTGTACAGCGCCTTGCAAGTGCGGCTTTACATGTTTTGCAACACTTCGACTCTTTCTCCGCGCCACTGCCGTTGTCTAATCCATAATAGGCTTACGCTGTTAATTTGGTAATTTACAATAGTATTGAACATGTATGTACCCATGTTCCAGAGTCAGCATAGCTTCCGGTATCATTGTACTGTTATGTCCTATACGTATCGTGAATTACCCCAAATCTCAGTCTAAACCTAGTATAGGTTAGGGTACGGAAGTGGCGTTTAGAAAGAGTCGAAGAGTTGCAAAAATGTAAAGCCGCACTTGCAAGGCGCTGTATACGTAATATTTCCTTAAAGAAAGTCACTTAATTTTCGCTAACAAACTTTGAAAAATTCATGCTCAACGAATATACACTTAATCTCTATATAAATTAGCCAAATTATTTGGGTTAATTAGACGTAGTGCATCATTAAAAAATTACAAAGGATTACGATTTGTGGGCGATAAAATACATATCAAAAAGCGTACGCCAACGTATGCCAACTAGGCCTTGATTCCCAGCCAATATTCGTACCAAAAAGCGTGCGCCAACTACTATAGGCCTTTCTTCCAATTAGGAATCGAGCCAATATTGAACCAAGGCCTAGTTGGCGCACGTTGACGAACGATTTTTGATACAAATATTGGCGTAAAACTAAAAGCCTCTGTAAGAGCCCCCATAAGAGCCTCCATAAGCCTTTAGTTATATAAGACCTCAAAGCCCCTCCTTATAAACCTCCCCATATATATCATACAGACCCTAAAGGGGGATTCAAGTCACGTGTTATACAGTTAGAAGATTAGATGAGCCAATCAGATTACGCCGTGTCAGACGTGCGGAAATGTAAATTTGGTAAAATTTCAATTTTCGCGCTAAGTTAGATATAGGCTGCGGGTCTTTTAGAATTAGCTAGCTACAGCCAGAATCAGGTCTAACTAACTACAGTAAAACCTGGCTATAAGGATATCCGATATAGCGATATTCTAGGTTAGTAGCATATGGATATGTGTCTGGTTTACCCCTGAATTTTTTCCCACATAAATATCGTTAATCCTTGTTTCAACAATAATCGCTAATTTGATAATATGCTTCCTATACAGTATCCTTATATCAAGGTAGATTTTACTAACAATTTTACGGTTTTACCACATACAAGTGATCTGGAGCGTTAAGATATAGTGTAATATGCCTTCCACGTATAATTATATATATATATATATATATATATCCCTCCGGAGCCCTAACACCAGGTTAATATCAACACTAAATTACTCTACAGCCTCAACAACACGCTCTAAAGGCTTATTTGGGGTAAAAACGAGTAAAAAAGGCCTATTATAAAAAATTTTTCGTACATTTGATTGTGTAGGGGGATTTGTATGGGTAACCGCAATATAAGGATATCCGCTATATAACAATATTGGACCCGGTTTTGTTCATATCTTTATAACCAGGTTTTACTGTAACTACTATGGGTATTCAAGGTTCTGGGCGCACTCGTTACGTATTCGAATTCTAAATTGGAAAATTCTCTCTATATTTAGGCATCCTACGTAGTACGTATGTAAATCACGTAAATCGCCCGCCTATCAAATGTAACTACGTAGTGAATTAGCAGACCTTAGATTGTCTATGACTGGAACAAGACCTCTAAAAAGGAAGCATGATGATAATAGCAATAACAATAACATTAATAATAATGATAATAATGATAACTGGGCTCAAAGACTCCGACCTAGGAGAAGCGTCAACTACTGCGGTGTGAATTGTCGTATTGCTGTGGCTCGGGATGTCAACCCACACCCCTCGGAACCCCCTCGGAACCCCACGGCATCGAGTCCGTATGAAGACGAACAATTTGAGCATATCATATCACTAGATGTGAGTGGACTGCTTATATCAGTCTAGAGCGACATACTGACATGACTCAAACCTTAGGCGCAGTTCTCTCACGATAAGGAAAGGCTCTCTGACACATACAAAGCCGAGAAAATGCGCCATGTACGCATCATTACTTTAGTCTGGATATTCCACTTCATCTGCCTGCTGCGAAACACGGGACAGTACGACAAACGCCCGCCATGCGCAACGGTTTTCTTCGTTTCTGTGGGTATTGCCGATCGGTACATCTCGTTCTCAGACTCTACGAGATTAAGTCCCCACCTCATCGCCGTTGGTGCGTTGTGGCTTGCACTTAAATTCAATACGAGCGACCAGCGAAGTGCCAGCCATTGGCGTTATGACATCAGTCGATTAACAGAGGGGGCTCTGTGTATCACAAAGGAAGAGATTTTGGAATCAGAGCGGCAGGTCTGGGTCGCTGTGGGACACAATGTCAGTTGGTCGGGCCCAATTCCGTATCTGATGCGCATCAATCAAGATTACTCACTTTCAGATGACTGCCAGAACAGACGAGTAATCAAAAAGACAATTACACGTTTGGCCATGACTGCGGTTGATCTCAGCTTCTTGCGAGAGGAAACAGAAACTCTGGTGAATGCAGCATACCTTTCAGCGCTCGGACGCAAATATCAAAAGAAAAGGGTAAGTGCATGGTAGAAAGTACCGATCAATTTGACGTGCTGAGGGACTTTAGTTTATGAGGCAGTTCGAAAATACGGCACACCACGAAAGAGTCTCTCAAGTTTCCCAGGCGATAGAGAAATGTTTCAATCAAGACGTGGAAACGACGACGGACAGGTTGGCACGATTGAAATGGTTGATACGTACCAACTTTGCGAAATTGTTAAAGAAAGAGGGTACTCGATATAATGGAGTTCCTGTGTTCTTTGGGGGTCTGGGTTACGGTTAATTGGCTTGGTGGAATATTCCTTGGACATTATGAAGGGACATTCTCGAGTCTATCAAGTATGAATGGACTATCATGGAATGACAGTTTGGATGTCATATATAGAGGGGCGAATGTTTAGATTTCATATATAAAATGGCATTCAATGGACAATGATGAGAAATTTTAGGTTGACGTTATTTGTGATCGATATATCTCGCACGAGGGGCATTCGCAACTTGGAAGAAGCCACCTGTTGTCATAATTCGGCGTTACATCGTATTTAAATCTAGTATAGTCACTTGGTCACAAGCTAATATCAATGCTTCAAGAGGATCCGATTGCAAACAAGCATATGAAACGTCAAGTCTTGCTATTTGCCTTGTTCCGGAAGTCATACCTCGTAGATTGAGGTATTCTGATCAACAGTATACACTGGGTCAAGTGGACGGCCTTGCTTCTGACGCAGCGGCGGCGGCTCTGAATATCCAGAAGTTGCCTCTGGTGGCTCTCAGGATACTGGAGCAGGGCCAAGTTTTGTTGGCCGCGTCTGCGGACGAGATGCGTATTGACATCAGATATCTATGAAACAGACTCCGTACTATCGGCCAGTTCATTAAATCGAGGTGAAAGTGATGGGAATGCCAAGATAAGCTAAATGGCACTAGAAATGTATATCATAATTAACTACAGCTTGAAATATATTGAAGCTCTCTCATTTGTCTATAAAGCTCCTATTTAACTGTTTTCAGTTTAGGGTTAGAAAAACAAACGATTAAATTACTACGGAGTATACCCCTAATCGCTTAAATACGTGGGTATCAAGTGGCTTTTTAAAGGCCCATTCTTACTTTTTAAGGACCCATTCTTATTACAGACACTAGCTAGAGAGAGCTAGATATGTAAAATATACATAATACATCCCATTTCATGTATTTAGTTAGCCCATTTATTGGTTACTAATAAGTCACTTGTAAAGCCTCTAAAATAGTAGCCTAGAGCACTAATACACTATTACTATTACACCCTAGCCGCTAGCGCCTGCCTGCCAAGTTGCCCAGCCTGACACCGTCAAAATTCCACTTTATGTGAGGACCCATAGGTGCGCGTGGTCTCTATTAAGCCCGAATTTTTCAAAGTTTGTTAGTGTAAGCGGTAAGCCTGTGAGGTGCCAACCGCTGTGCCGAGAGTAATTGGCGTATCCGCTCCGAGCGCCGAGTCTTGGCGCCAAAAACTTTTATTGGTCCGTGCACTTATAGCTCTATATACTTATATATAATTATATATATATAATATATTAAATTATTAATAAGTTATTACTAGTTTATAAGCTTAAAGCAGTTTTAAAAATGAAGTGCTGTAGAAGTGGTTTATAATATATATATGTACTAAAACATATAATATATATATTATTAAAAAATATAATATATATTAATAAATTATTAGTAATTTATAAGCAGTTTCCCAGTGCTGTAGAAGTAGCTTTTAACTTTATAAGTTTATAATATTATTAATATATATATATATATTAATCTAGTTAAATAGATTAATTAATTAGGGTTAGGGTTACCGGAAATAAGAAATAAAATCCGAACCCAGCATAGAAGGCCAAGAACCGCGGCTTGGCGCCGAGAACTTTTCTTGATCCGTGCGTAACACGCGCAAACTACATGGTCGTTAGACTCGTTACTCGTTAGGGTTAGCGTACGAGGCAATACAGCCGATCTTATCTCAGTTGCTCAGCCTCTAGCTGTCGGAATCACATGACCCTACGGGACGCTAGACCTAATCGGTATCGTTTTCGAATCTATAGTCTGAGCGAGAGGCGTGGTGTACGCTTCCAACTGGTCGGCAAAGATTCTATAACTTTATAACTAGCTATCGGTGTATAATTTTCTTTTTTTTATTAGATTCGTAATATCAATCCGATTATAATGATATAGATTTGTTACGGGCCAGTCCCGCCTTATGAAACAGCTATATGTTCATATTCGAATATACTAAATACATGAGGAAAGAAAGGAAAAAAAGGAAGAAAGTAGGAAGTTCCGCAATAGCAGGCATCTTATATGAAAAAAGGGGGAACGCTAGTGTTCATTCACTAATACCCGTCTAGGGCCTAGCGTTGCGCTATTGGGATCTGGGAATAGCTTCAAATCCTTGTTGAGTTCTGCCTCCCATAGGCGGTAAGTACTTCGGGCCTTGGCATAGACTTCGTGAGGGCTCAGTCCCGAACGACAATATGGGGTCAGCCCATAACAGATTTTATTACAAAATAACGTATTATTGTTGAGTCCGAGAAGATTGAAATATTAAGTCCGAGAACGGTAGTTATATATAAACTATTTCAACCTATCGTTCAATTTTTGGTATTTTTTTCATATATTTACAACGTATTATTATTAATCTATTTAAAATAGGTATCAAAATGTAGAGAATAAGCTAATATAGTGCACACAACAATGTCAGAGAATCGAAGCGTTACAGCCAATAGTTTAGACTAGTTCCTACGGAAACTAATGCACAAGGGAACAAAGGATTATCCGTAACCGATAGGGTTAGGGTATCATAGCCATCAGGGCCTGCGCCATGATGGGAATGATGGGGAGTAACATAGGCATCATAGCCACCGCTATGACGGCCATGATGAAGGAAAGTTATATAAGGACACTCATTCACCATGTATTTAGTTTTACTCTACCGTCTTTAATTAACTGTGATAACTTGAGTATACGTTCTTCTATCGAACAGGATATTCAGTTTGCCCTACTTCCTTAAGACTTTACGCTCATACAGCCTTTCGTACATCAGAATATATTAACTTCTTCCGTTAATATAACTATCCTAGTTATACTCTGACGGTAACCAACCGAAGTTTCCGACAATTAAAGACCCTCATTACGAAAGAGAAGTCTTAACCAGCGATCAAGATGGCGACCCCCCGAACCCCAGCCCAGCAGCAAAGGCCCGCTGCGACAAATACCCCTGAATCAACATCTGGTACAGGACGTACCCAGACAACTAACGATGTTGATATTGACCAAATGCGGCAAGCCTTTGAAGAGATGGGACGACGAATCATTGAGCTAGAGGCCCAGCGTGCCAACCACTCAGTCGTCAAGATAGGAAAGGTTGAACCATTCTCAGGAGAACGAGGAACCCTCAAAGTATTCTTGGCACAGCTGCGCATCTACTTCAGCAACAATGCCAACCGAATTGTGTCTGAGCAAGACAAGGTTCTCACAGCATCTAGCTTCCTCACCGGAGAAGCAATGAGATGGTTTGCACCCTATGTTACTGATCGAATCGAAGCCGCCAACGATGATCAACTTGAACCTGAAACCGCCCTTATGTTCAGCAGCTTTACTTACTTTGAAGAGAAGCTTCATCAGCTGTTTGGAACTGTCAACGAAGAACTCGACGCAACCCACCGGATCAAGAACATCAAACAATATGGATCCGTAGGAGACTACATCTCAAGATTTCTTCAGGTATCAGGATATCTCAAATGGAACGATCAGGGACTACGAGATCAGTTCTACGACAATTTGAAAGACAATGTGAAGGACCGTATTTCGCAAATTATACCGCGGCCCGATACATTCAAGAAAATGATGGAAGCAGCGTCACAGATTGATATGGCGCTATACACACGACGTATGGAACGAGGAAATTATCAACATCGACCGAGACAGCAAGCTAACACGTCCCAGAAGAGGACTAAGGACCGAGACGGTGATGTTATTATGCAAATGAATGCTACGCTAACTAAAGAAGAAAAGAAAAAGCTAATCGAAAAGAAAGCCTGCTTCAACTGTGGAATACCAGGACATTTTGCAAACAAATGTCGCAAGCCAAAAAAGAACTCTGGATCGGCCAACCAGGGATCACGACAACAAATTGCAGCAGCTATCCACGTATACACCCCAGAGGAAAGCAGTACCGACGAATACTCAGAAACCGATGAAGAATTACCAGAACGATACAAGCAAGGAATACAGCAGCAAGCTAAGAAACAGAAAGAATTACAGAAACAAATACGCGCTATACGAAATGTCAATGACATAGAAATCCAAGCACCTATGGCCACGCACGAGGACGCTCACCGCATGCTTTCGAGGAATAAGCAGACAGAGAGCCATGAGGTACGGAACCGATCACCTAAGAATAGTTATCCCGGAAGTTACGAACCAGACGAAGAAAAACCGGAAGATAGCAGTGAGAGCACTGACTATGAAGATTCCTCACTGATTGAGTCGTTTCATACTCAATTGGCGTTGCAAGGTGGTGACGAAGAGGCAATAAGTCAGCCAGCCAAGCATCGAGACCAAAAGAAACCCCACCTGGACCCTTACGAGAAGATTAAAGAACAACTCGCCGAGATAAGACAAGGACGAACCCGACAAGAATATACCGACAAATGCGATTGTGCTCAGAACGAGACGCACAATAAAGAAACTTGCAAGAGTAACCGCAGCTACAACACAACATGGGTTACTGAAGAAAAGATAAACAAATTACGGAACCAGGGAGATGACCTATGCAATTGCATGCCTGTGAAAGCAATCTGCTGGGAAGAATCTCAATACACTTGGAAAGGACACATAGAGATGTGCAAGAAATGTCATGAGTGGACATACCGAAACTGCCCAACACATGGACAAAATAACAAGATTCTAGCGACAATTTATGAGAAAATATCCAAATCGAATGGACATCGACTATGCAGTGGACAATTGGGACATGTACCGAATTGCATTTGTATGCATTACCCCAATCTAGGAGGATGTATGCACAATGAGGTACATTGGACAACGTACTACGATGATGGATGTGAGTTCCACCACCTCAGCAAGAAAATCAACCAGTGGTTTCCGAAAACACCAGGCATTGCTTTACATGCAAAGTTTACATGCCCTCAAGAAAACCCGGAATGCCAGTGTGTGTACGAAGAAAGCGGACATCCAGCACATTCAGACTTACCCAAGCAAGAATGTCACGCAGTGTTCTGTCAATTTCACCACGATGGACTTTTTGTGAACCCTTTAGAAGAACACGTCCGAGCGGTACAGAGCTACATGGATCGACATCAGACGAAGCACCTGATCGCAGCAACAGTTAACCCAAGGTATCGAACGATTATTATCTTGGCAGAAATCAAGGAAACAAAGCTACGAATACTTTTGGATTCAGGAGCTACCGGAAATCATATGAGTCCCGATATAGCAGACAAGTTACGACTCCGATACCATGAGACAAATCAATGGACCGAGATCGTTAGCATCAACGGAGAACCGATCATGGAAGGATATAAGAAGAAAACGGAACCAATTCTTATGTCATCAGGACCATATGTTACGACAATTTCATTCGACATTACAGCAATAACCGGATACGACGCAGTACTAGGAATGCCATGGTTACAAGAGCAAAACCCAGTTATTGATTGGACAACTGGAACAGTTTCTATCGACAGCCGAATCTTACGAACCAAGTTAGGAGAATATGAAGAACTCACGAGCTTACGAGAAGAATTGGGGAATACTCTTCCGCAAGCAGGGCTGAAGAGAAATGCCAGCTCAGGTGAACGAGAGGCGCAGAAGGTGATGCAGCCTACTAGGAAACAGACAAATGAAACACCGCAGGAGCGACCTGCAAAAAGAGAAAAAATGACACAGGAGCAGCCTGTACCACAGCCGAAGACACGACAAAAACCGAAGGAAATTTATGAACAAGAATTGAAAGAAGTACTTGTGAAGTTGCCTAAAAAGTACTACGACTTTATCGAATTATTTGTGAAGAAAGAATATCGATTGCCGAATCACGAGAAAGAATATGAAGCACGAATACCATTAAAACCAGGATTTACGCCACCTTCAGTCAAGCAGCAGCACAAATCACGAGACCAGCTAGAATTGGAAAACAAGTTCGTCAGGGAATTCCTAGCCGCAGGATATATACGCGAAGGACGAGGACCAGCCTCGAGCAGACCAATGTTTGTGCCAAAGAAGGATGGAACAGAACGACTAGTTATTGATTACCGAGCACTGAATAACGGAACGATTGATGATGCAAACAAAGCACCGCATCAGGAACAGAAAAGAGATCTGTTGCAAGGAGCAAAGATCATGACAGTCTTTGACATCCAATGGGGTTATTACAACCTCAGGACTGCCGAAGAAGATATCTGGAAAACAGCATTTCTTACGGATATGGGATTATTTGAATGGGTAGTCGCACCAATGGGTTTGAAACGACTTCCTGCAGAATTTGCAAGATTCATGACGCATGTGTTAATCAAGTTTCTTAACAAGTTTGTTGCAGTATACTTTGATGATATCATTGTTTACTCCAAAAATGTTGAAGAACATGATGGCCATGTACGAGCAGTAATGACTGAACTAATGAAAGCAGGATTAACCCTCAAGATCAAGAAGTGTGAGTTCGACACAACCACGGTCAACTATTTAGGAATGATTTATACGCCAGAAGGATTGAAAATTCAACCAGAAAAGATGGACGCAATATTGAATTGGCCAACACCGACATGTGTTAAAGACGTTCAAGGATTTTTAGGAGCAAGTGGATACGTCAGACGATATCTTCAGAATTACTCTGAGACCGCCCGACCTATGACTGAACTACTTAAGAAAGATCTTGAATTTGAATGGACCGAAGAAAGAGAAAAGTCATTCAATAACGTCAAGGAATTAGTCAAGGAAGCACCGATACTTATGCTACACAACCCGGACAGACAGAATTTGATACGACCAGATGCATCAGGATATGCATTAGGAATTGTTCTCGAGCAACCAGACGACGAAGGAAAATGGAGACCCGTCGCCTTCTTCTCAAGAAAATTCACTACAGCAGAAAGGAACTACGACGTTCACGACAGAGAACTACTTGCGATAGTCGAAGCATTCAAGCAATGGAGACACTATCTACAAGGAGTTAAGGAAGAAACAATTGTGAAAAGTGACCATCACAATCTCAAATACTTTACAACAACAAAAGAATTAGTTGGACGACAAATACGATGGGCCGAATATTTATCAAAGTTCAAGTTTCGGATTGAACACATCAAAGGAAAAGAAAACATTATTGCAGACGCCCTCAGCAGAAGACCAGATTACGCTATAGGTCTTGAACAGCCAAAAACCAACATTCTGAAAGAAGATAAGGATGGTATAAGATACAACACTAAAGCAGTACTCGCCGCTACAATCACTGTTACCGACTCAGGATTTTACCAGCGAATGGCAGATGCTACCAGCAAAGATAAGATGCTTATGATAGCATTGAAAAATAAAGAAGCGACATTACAGAAAGGATTAGCTGTATGGAATGGGTCCATACTTGTCCCAAGAACAATGATCACAGAGATTATTAGAACGCACCATGATCCACCACTACAAGGACACCAAGGAATCGACAAAACTATGGAAAAAATACAACGACAATACTATTTCCCAAACATGAGAAGACAAATCACAGAATACATCAGTCAATGCAACAGTTGCAACAGAAACAAGCCAATTAACCATCGACCTTATGGAAAAATGCAACTACCAGAAATACCAAACAAACCATGGGAATATATTACAGTCGACTTTATACAAGGATTACCAGAATCGAAGGATCCAATTACCGGAATCCGATACACCGACGCAATCGTTATTGTTGACAGATTAACGAAATATGTCATCATACGACCAACGCTGAAGGACCTAACAGCAGAACAATGTGCAATACTCATGCTACGAGAAGTATTTAGTTGGACTGGATTGCCAACCAAGATCATTTCGGATCGAGATAAGCTATTCAGATCAAAATACTGGCAGACAATTACCAAGGCATGTGGAATTGAACATAAGTTATCAACCGCAAATCACCAACAAACAGACGGACCAACCGAAAGAATGATACAGTTTATTGAACAACACTTACGACATTATTTGGATTGGAACCAAGACAATTGGGTAGAGATGCTACCATTGGCACAATTTGCATTGAATAACGCAAAAAGCACCTCGACAGGAGAAGTACCACACTTCGCCAATTTAGGGAGATACCCACGAATGTCATGGACTTCTATATCAACGGATGGAAGCTCCAACGAAGCAATATTACAGGCAGTACATATGCAACGGATGCATACAACAATGTCTAAAGACATTCAATGGGCAGAACAAAAAATGAAGCGATATTACGATATGAAACGCGAGGACGCGCCAACCTTACAAAAGGGAGAGAGAGTTTACCTTCTACGACGAACACCAGGATCAAAAAATTTCAACATTAAAACAAAACGACCAAGTAACAAATTTGACGCAGTCAAGTACGGACCATTCAGAATTGTGAAGAAACTCGAAAACGACAACTACCAACTCCAACTACCGACAAGAATGCGCATACACCCAATATTTCATATCTCATTACTTGAACCCACGAGAAACCCAGAAAACGGAAACGACGAAGCAGACGATGAAGAATACGAAGTAGAAAAGATCCTAGATCGAAAACAGGAAAACGGTCAAATCTACTACTTGATTAGATGGAAAGGATACTCACCGGAAGACGATTCATGGGAACCAATCACGAATTTGAATTGCCACGATAAGATTCAGGAGTACCGAACGACAATCGGTTTGGAAAAGAAGAAGCAGCAAGCCAGGAAGAATCATCCAAGGCCAGGCCGATGGAACCGCCGGAATTAAGCACTGAAGCGATGAGCTCTTGCTCCTCCGCTCGCCTTGCTTCCTCCGCGAGCCTCGCCTGTTCCTCAGCCACTTGTTTCGCACGCTCTTCAGCAGCTTTTCTTTCTTCCTCTTCTTCCAGTTTTTCCAGCTCTTCAACATCTTTTATATCAGTCTGGATGAATTGACCAGCACGTTTCCGCAACAATTTCTTTTGTTTTTGAAGACGAGACAATCGAGCCATCAACGCTGCAACCTCTTCACGGGTCTTATCCTCATCCGCCTCAATTTTATCCTGCGCATCGAGCAAACGCTTCCAGGACGACTCGGAAACAGGCATATCGACACAACGGCAGTTTGTCGCACGAACACAGTTACTGCAACGCTTTGAGAATTCGGCTTTCACACAAATCTTATTCAAACGATGACAACGGCCACAAGGAAGTGGTAGAATGATGCCGAGTTTCTCGATCTTGTTGGCAAGGTTATTCGCCTCTGCTACCTTATCTCGCTTTGACGACATGGTTAGCTCAGTACCACAACACGAGCATTTTGGGAAATAGAAACGCACCTACGGCCAGGTGGGAAACACAGACTATTTATTGCGCTGTCGGGACGTCAGCCTTCAGAGGAGGGGATTGTCAGAGAATCGAAGCGTTACAGCCAATAGTTTAGACTAGTTCCTACGGAAACTAATGCACAAGGGAACAAAGGATTATCCGTAACCGATAGGGTTAGGGTATCATAGCCATCAGGGCCTGCGCCATGATGGGAATGATGGGGAGTAACATAGGCATCATAGCCACCGCTATGACGGCCATGATGAAGGAAAGTTATATAAGGACACTCATTCACCATGTATTTAGTTTTACTCTACCGTCTTTAATTAACTGTGATAACTTGAGTATACGTTCTTCTATCGAACAGGATATTCAGTTTGCCCTACTTCCTTAAGACTTTACGCTCATACAGCCTTTCGTACATCAGAATATATTAACTTCTTCCGTTAATATAACTATCCTAGTTATACTCTGACGGTAACCAACCGAAGTTTCCGACAAACAATTAGAAATATAAATAATTATATAATGGTTGAGTAATAGCTAATAATATTCAAAATTTAGAGGCCAAATCCCCGATCTATCATCTGTTCTATGGCGCGCACTACGCCTACCGCTCAGACTAGATACATAAAAGTGTAAGTAAGCACGAGCTAAACCTTTTTGGGCTAGCTAGGCTGAGAAACTGAGATAACTTCTCCTGAACTGTCTATTATGCAGTCTACCCAGCTAACCTCACCCAACACTTGACTTGTAGAAAACTGCTTACGACCAGCTGGATTATAACTTTATAAGCAGCGGAAGATTTTATCAACAATCTAAATACAGTACTAAATACTGACTATGTTGAATAACGATGCAAATCATTCCCAGACCGAAGCTTTGCTTAATGAAATTATCAACGTAATGAAAGAGAACTATTAATAAAAGGCAGATACAGTAACGTATTTCACCGTAGAAGTTTCTAGGATGGACAAGCCTTACAAGGCACGTCCTCGCAACGGTTATTACTCGCTTGTCCAAAACTATGTGTACTGTATGTAACCGAAATAGCCTTTTTCGTGATTATTATGATATGATAGAGCTATAATTAGACATATCTTTTTTACCAAGTCTCTTGACAACGAGGACGACCTGACCGAGGATCATGATAGCACCATGGCCGCAGTCTTCCACTGTCACTTATCACATAACTATGCAGATCTTGACCGCTTTGATCAGCCTCGGCCTTATGGCTAGCGCCGTCGTCGCCGCTCCTTACAGACTCAATGCTCGTGCTCCTGGTGGTAAAGTTGTTGTTTATTGGGGGCAGAACGCCCTCGCAGCAAGTGAAAACAACGATCTTTCAACCTACTGTACTGCCAGCTCCGGTATTGACATTGTTGTCCTTGCCTTCCTGTTCAAGTATGGAAATGACATTACGATCCCCTCCGGTGTCATTGGACAAGGCTGCTCTATCAGCACCTCTGGTGAAGGCACCAACTGTGACTCTCTCGCCAGCCAAATCTCAACTTGCCAGTCCAACGGTGTAAAGGTTATTCTTTCCCTCGGTGGTGCCGTCGATGCCTACTCTCTCACTTCCCAGTCCGAAGCCGAGACAATCGGTCAGAACCTCTGGGAAGCCTACGGAAACACATCTGGGGGCAGCGTTCCTCGACCATTTGGATCCGTCTTCGTAAATGGTTGGGACTTTGATATCGAATTTGTCGGCGGTAACCAGTACTACCAGTACATGATCTCCAAGCTCCGCTCCAACTTCGCCTGTGACTCAACCCACACCTACTACGTTACCGGTGCCCCTCAATGCTCTATCCCCGAGCCTTACATGGATGAGATTATTACTGCTACTCAATTTGATTACCTCTGGATCCAGTTCTATAACAACCCCTACTGCTCGTACCCCAGCACTCTCAATTATGATGACTGGGTTTCACACATTGCGGGCACCCCTTCTGCCGATGCCAAACTCTTTGTTGGCGTCCCTGCAGCTGAGCTCGCATCTAGTGGAAACACAAAGGGTGCTGTCTACTATCAGTCTCCAAGCGTTCTCGCCAGCACCGTTGCTTCTTTCGACACCAGCTCCAGCTGGGGTGGTATCATGATGTGGGACGCTAGTTTCTCTGATGCCAACGTTGTTGATGGTTGCAACTACGCCCAACAGGCTGCTAGCATCTTGAGCACTGGCTCTCCTTGCTGCGGCACTGGTACTAGTACCACCAGCACTTCTACCACGACCACTTCCCCCTTCACTGCTACCACCACTGGTGCTCCAGTAGCTCAGTGGGGCCAGGTTAGTAATATCGAACATGCAGACTACATCTGACTAATTCTTCCAAAGTGCGGAGGTGAAGGTTTCACCGGACCGACCGTTTGTGCTTCCCTGTACACCTGTGTTGAAGAAAGCATCTACTGGTCTTCTTGTCAGTACATTGATTAGTACTGAGATTTCGATAACTGGGACGAAGCCTTGAATGGAATACAATTCCGTTGAGCCCTTCCGGACCACGCTTAGAATTTTCTAATTAAATTATTCTGAAGCTTCCATAACGATTTACAAAACAGATATATTTAGGGACCCAATCCGTACACGCCCCCATTTTCTGCATCCCCACCCTCATATTATCCATCCACGCCCTCTAACCGTATTCGGTAATAATTCAGTCACGTGCACGGATATTTAGGGGCCTCAGCCTAGCTAAGATTACCCCTATTTCTAGGCATAGCATTCCCCAGTAACTACGCCATTTAGAGGGGAGATTTGTAAGATAGTTTTATATAGCCCTCATATTGTACCTAACTATTGTATAGCCTTATTCAACCCCAAGAGTATGTTTTAGAGTGGGAGTGATTTTCCAAATTTCCATGGGACTGGGACTAAAATTTTTTTAGTCCCATGGGACTTGCAGAGGTCTAAGCAAATCTCTATGCACGTGACTGAATATTACCGATTACGGTTAGAGGGCGTGGATGCAGAAAATGGGGGCGTGGTCGTGTACGGATTGTTTTCCTATATTTATTGGGAACCAAAGATTGTGTTACAAACATCTGGTGGAAGGACTACTACAGTAGTTTGCACCTTCAGAGTAACAACTGACACTCTCTTCTCTGTTGCCTGGTCGAACACTCCGCAACGTCTACAACCACCGGAAGGATACCATACTATGGTCAATCATTGTAACAACTTCCAATCTCAACCGGATAACGCATCTGCTAATCCATCAAAAATTGCAGCGGAAATCCGACCATCATAAGTACGATCCTGCGGGTTGCCTGTTGCAAGATGAAATATGTGGCATAGAACAAGACAACGCTGAAATACCGGCTCGGATGTTCGCAGATTATTCAAAAATCGAATTCTCAGCCAGCCAGCAAAAAAATGATCATAAGCATCTCAGCAACATCCTTACATGGTGGCAGAAGACTAGCTGGCTTAGAAACATTTACTTCAGCAACTTCGACAGATACATATCGATGCTGTCTTTTATCGATCCGGATACCTTGACAAATGGACTGGAGGAAAAGTACGCCTTGGCGTTGTATGCCGAAAGTAGATTTCTCGGAATTACAGGTGAACTATGCTCTCTAGGTTCAAGTCGGGTTATGCCAGTGGTTTCAAAGCCGAGATTCTACCGAGCAGTCATGAGTCATTACCTTGACTCGAGAATGCTTCAATTTGGTAAATTTTGCGAAGCTCTGGAAAGTTCTGGTGCCCTATTCGAGAAAATTAGGCATTCATGGTCCGACAGTTCGAATTGTACCTTGAAGGAATCGTTTGAAGTTTTGGAAGTATTTGATTTCATACACAATTTTATGCTTCTCTCTACACTTGACAGTCCAGCGACTCTTTGGGGGTGGGCAGTGGCTATTCGCGATGATGGGAATCTGATCTTCAGTCGTGAAGATTCCTTGCTCTCAAACTGGATGTTTCTCCTATCGCGCTTGCAGCCATATTTGACGCCATTTGACATCCTTGCCAATTTCCTTGAGGATAAATTGAGTAACGAGACTTTGCTCTTTTTCTCTTCGTTACTTACCATTTCAGGGCATTACAAAGAACCTCCCAATATGAGCGATATAGAAGATAGGATTTCACGCGGCCTGAATGAGGGTTACGATGTTGCCAGCGAACTCTGGGGGGTTTATCGCCGTCATGATTATGGATGGAGACATAGCGTTCGAGGCAGGGTATTTTACGAAGATTTCAATCCAAAGAAGGTTGCAGACGAGATAAAAAATTTCGAAAATCACAGTCGCAACTGGTGGGAATTTTTAAGGGAAGCGGAAGATGACCAGTCACGAGATTTCCAAATCACTATTCCCCAATACTATTCTAAGGAGATATTTGACATGACGGACGACGGTATAATGTTACTCAGGGCCCACATCTCCTATTAGCATTGACGACTACAACGGCACTGGCGGCACAACTTTGGCGGCAGCCTGACAAGGATGCATGGATAAAGTCGATCAATAACGCCGGTTGTTGAAGACTGGTGGTAGAGGCTTTTAACGCGAAGAATCTGTGGGATGGGGTAGAAGTGGTAACAAAGAGTGACAAGATGATCAGGACAGGATGGAGCATTGTACATGTATGGTCGATGATATGGTCAGTTGAGCATAAGCAAGGGTACACTTTGAAACCATGTCCAGCAATCCTCTAGCTTTATAAATGAGTGTGGTTTTAATGAGTCATCTTCCAACTTTAGGTGCACGTAAAGATGGAATGTAAGGCACAGGAGTGGGGATTCCAGGATTGTTCTCGATATCCGTCCAATGCCCTGCTCGGCGACTAAAATTATACCACAAATCATAACCAGGCTCTTTGTTTGTGGCAATTTCCTCCTCGCTGTTTTAAGTTCTTTCCGCTATTCAAGCCCCCGGCATCTTGGAGGAGTTTGTCGTGGTGCTGGATTATTGCAGCGATGTTATAATCTAATAACGTCTGTGCATAGGATCGAACCTTCTCCGTGTAGTCTTCTCCCAGTATCGAGTGGATATGTAGTATTGTATGTCCTCTCATGCTGTTTCTGAAGATAGTGAAGTCATCGGGTTGTAGATTCCCTGTACCAACCAGCGCCCTTAACGCGCGGATGAACTCGACAACAACGGGAAACACCCAATGGCTGTCGGGGACATTTACCCATTGACGTAGGATCCTACTTGATATTAGCATATGAGGACACTAAAGCTGGACGACTGTCTTACTCCTCTAACACTGCAATTCTAGTGTTTGTCGCTTCTTTATTGCTTGTCGAATGGTTTGTTTCTTTTTTATCCCTCGTCTGACACTTTTTCCTCTGACTCTTTCTCTTGCGATTCTTTCTCTTCTGATGCTTTCTCCCCTGTTGCTCCATCCCCTGTGGCTCCATCTGCTGTTTCTTCATCTCCCGTTCCAAGCGTTTTCGTTCCCCTATCGCCCCCCCGAATAGCACTTTCATTTGTTCATAGTCTTCCTTGAAGAAATAATCCATGCTTTCTAAGAAGCCTCCCACCAACCAATGAGGGTTCAATACTTGTGCCGCAGAGATATGGCTATCGATTTGTGCATAGATACAATTGGTAACTATGAAGGTCAGTAAAGTCGTGAATAAAGAGGAAACACGAAGAATAAGAAAAGACCTACTTGCGCCCGCCGTTGCCACACTTGTCGATCCATCTTTGACCGCTTTCCATACATCGATCAAGTCGTAGATCAAAGTTTGTAGGACGATACAAAGGAGGTCAAAATCTTCTCTGGCAATTGATATTTCCTCCTCAGGATCGACACAGACATCCTCAATCGGAGTGATTTCCTCCTCAGGATCGACACAGGTGCCCTCGATCGGAGCGATTTCATCGTCAGGCTTGACACAGGTATCCTCAATCTGAGTGTCCGTAACCTCCTTTCCATCCAACGAGACCTCGTTTACAATAGGTACAGGGTGCTGCTGCTCTCCTTTGTATTTCATACGGTTATGCTTCTGTAGACCAAGACCCCTAGCAGTCCTTAGCAATCCATTGAAGAAGAACTGGTGTCTGTTCAATGACTTTTGTATCACCAAGGCATGCCCTGTTCGCCCGAGCTTCTCAGCATTATTGCGTTGCTGTACATAGAGTTGTTTCGTTCGTGATCTTTTTTCAAGGATTATCGGAAGTTTGGTTTTTATGCTTTCGAGCTTGTATATTGTTATTTCCACGCGTCTCTTGCACACATTGTCATAGAAGGTGGACAGCAAGACCCTGGCAGAAAGATCGTCGGAATTGAATATATGCGCGTTTCTGAAACAATGATGCTCCATGGGCTTGTATTTGCTATGAAGCTGATATATGTGATTATCCATGGCGTATGGCTCGATGGAAAGTTTGTGGGATGTGGACGCTAGGATTCGATGAAGATGCGATAAGGAGTCACGATGCCCAAAACTCGTACACGTCTGGGTCTAATCAATTCGTGGCAGTCTGTGTAAGGACACTCGTGTCAGTCAATGAATCATAATAAAAGCCCTGTTGAAAAAGATTTTTTGATACTTGCATGTTGATTAGAGAAAAGCACAGGTTCCTCAAACACATCATTTCAAAATGGCGTTGACTGGCAAGACAAAGTTGTTATTATCTTGTATCCAGGCTGGAGGGACAGCACAATCAAATAGTGTAGTCAACTTCAAACCTAGATAGTCCAATAACAGAGGATAGAAATAGACAGGTGCAAAAAAGAAGCCTGGAAGACGATACCTACGTAGTGATAGAGGGTGGGGGGACACGAGAAGAGAAAGTTTATGTAGAAGATTGACAAGGAATGGGAATTGAAAATGTTTGGACCCAATATCCACAAAGCGTGTACGCCGCGGCGCGCTTTGTGGAGTGGCTTTCTTACGCAGGGAATAGCCTCACGTTTTTCCAGATTGGGAAGTCTGTGTGCTTTGTTGACGGAGGCCACCTACCGTTTTTGTTTTATACAGGGTGACGTTGCTTAATACTTCCTAACTAAGGTAGCCTGTCGACTACAATCAAAAAGAAGGACTCCTCCCTCCGCTCGCCAAGGCCCTTTTTGTATGCTCGTCAAAGGCTTCATTGGTGCCTGATTAGGAAATCCGGGGAATACTACGTAAAGAGGACCTCCCCATTACGGCCACTCCCTTAGGGCTGAGGGCTCCGCGCTTCGCCGCCAAGTCTTCTGCGCGATCCGTCAGATCCGTCACATGTAGCAGCTTGTGTAATGCATACCATACTTCACAGACAGCACGCCTATCCTATTTCAACACTAAGACACTTAGAGGTAGTAGTCTATATAAAGGAACGAGATAGGTTACTCTGAAGCCCCTCGAAAGGATAGTTTTATGTAGTTAAGTAGATCATGCAATGCCGAGATTAACAGAACCAGGTATCAATTCAGAGCACCATCTTGTAGCATTTGTAATAATAGTTGTAGATTCAGCATGCGCGGCATATTTATCTCGGGCCATTGAAGTTTCATATAATCAATAGAGACTGTCCACCTTCTCATGAGCTACGTAATACTACTCCACTAGCTATGTCGATACTGTTTTACGTACATTCTACGCATATCCATGCATAACAGATAGAGCGGACACTCAGGTATCTGGGCCAGCTGGCCGTCTTCGTCCTATTACAGAAAACAAGGACATTGTGTACTTATAGCCTGGTTATGACTGCGGCGTATTTCCCAGACCACTCAGAAAGCTGGGTACGATTCCGGCTATCAAACCACCTCCCGAAGATTTACTGGATCTTTACACATCTACTGACGGCCGTGCTGCTGCCTTTCGACAAAATATTCGGTGGTACAACTGTGACTTGGCATTTACGTTCGTCAAGTATATGGCCGATAACCGCACAACGGGTGGAGTACAGTCGTTTCAAATCCAAGGCCAGATATGCCATCTTCAAGGCCCATTGGCATTTGGAGCCGAACGACAATGGGACTCCTGCTTATGCCCAGATTTGCTTTTACGCCCCGGAAATGGCTACCAACACCCGATTGGCCCGCTCCAACCAACAGCGTTCACCGATCGACGGTCGAACTTTTAGATTCCTTACTATGTTGACGGAAATGCTACATGACTGCAAGTTGCAACCCCTGGATCGGCTTTACCGGACAGCACGTGAACAGCTAGGAAAGGTCGATTCCCGTTGATGTGGTTTTGACGGCCGAATTACGCCTGATACAGGAAGTGGGTACAGACCGTCGTCGTGAGAACCTGCCTATGGCGACCGAGGTTGCAGCCATCATCCCCAATGTCGGACCGGGCTGGGAAAAGCGGACTTTATATTTACAGCTACGGTGTGCAGTCAATCAGCGGGGGCTGACAAAGGTTGATCCTAGTCATGCAGCCTACCTAGGTATCTCCCTCTTTCATACGTCCTTCTTTTTCCTCATGGCAATCCGGGATGACACTAGAGTCTCCACTTACAATATCCTACCACTGATGGAACTGATACTGACCAGACCTAGAATCCTTCCACACCCCCCTGAGCAGGCGAGCCACGTGTTGACGAGCTGTCACGTGGCCATGACCTTACGATCCTGACCCTAATGAACCCGATGATGACGGTTTTGACAATGACCCCTGGGATGATATTGCAGCCGATGGAGACGGCCAGAACGGCCGCAGGGATCGTCTTACGATGCGGGATTACCATGCCTACCGTCTCTTTCAGCGCCGTAACGAGGTCACCATACTACACCGCGCTGGCTGTCTTTTCCAACAATATGTTGTCGACGTCGGGGCTACAATCGATCAATTGAAGCTGAATTGGCTAATGCATCATCAACAGTCCGATATACAATGGCAATGCGGACAGTCTGGCTCTGACGGATGATGCGGTCGTCGACGGGGGACGTAGAACCGTGGAAGCGCTAGGCCCAAGATAGCAATTATTTTCTGTGCCGCCATCTTGCCGCTTCCGGCCAACTAGCCAATCATATTGCTCAGTTTATATCTACGTCAATTCTTAGTACAAAGACTTCGCAGATTTCTCTAAGTCTATATAAGAACTGTAAATTCTAATTGGTCCAGGAGCTCAAAGAAATGTGACATCCTGGACCAATTAGAATTTACCGTTCTACTCGACTTAGAATCTACGCAGTAAACTCTACAAAGAAGATTACATATGAAGTCTTTCATACCTACACTGCGCTGATAGAAGGAAAAGTCTTTGACAATATGAAGCCGAATCAAGCACATCTTCGTGTATATGGGTGCAAAGCTTACGTGCTAACCACCAAATATATGAAGAAAGAAAAACGACTTCAACGATACCACCCGAAGGCTTGGATTGGGTTCCTAGTAGGCTACGATTCGAATCATGTGTACAGAATATGGAATCCAAAAACGGGTCTGTAATCAGCGCTCGAGATGTTATCTTTGATCAAGATGAAGTCTTTGATGGCAACGCTGACAGGCTTCGGAATGACTTCGCTACCATGTCAATTGATGGGATTGCTGAACTACTCAATAGTGTACAGGTGCCTAGCCAAAATTTCCAAACCTCTGAGGTAGGGGGACCGTCCTGGACGCGGGATAACGAACCTTACCAAGGAGATGAGGACATTACAATGATTGACAACACCGATCGTGAGATCGAGGGCCAAGAGCCTCATGTTGATACCGACCTTGCGGTCGAGGGCTCAGTTGAGCCTCAAAATATTACCGACTCTCGGGTCGAGGGGCTTGTAGGAGGTGTCCCGTCTGCAGCGGTTAACGACAGCCAAGTCCTCATCAATGAACGTCATCTTCTTGATGAAATTGATGAGTTCCTAAAGTAGCAAATGGATACGCCACCGGAGTCACATCTAGCAGCGTTCTTGAGTGCAACTATCCAAAATCCGGTTAAAGAAGAGCTTGGTGAAAGCAGTTTTCTTGACATGGCATGTAAAGAGACAAGCATATGGGAGGCAGCGTTTCATGCAGGCGTTTCTTATAAGGTTTATGGTAAGCGCGATGGGCGCAGATTTGACCGGTCCTCATTGAGAAGAACGTTACGTTCCACAATCAGCTTACCGGCGTTTTATATGGATAGAAAGCCTGCAGCGAGTGGACGTATACGAGAAATATTGGACTCAGGAAAGCCGCTCAAAGCACTGCACCGGAATATGCTCCCCGCACCTCCAAAGAGGCATGAAGATCTGAAAACTCATGAACTTGGAGAGCTATTCAAGCAAGCCGAAAAGGATCACCTACGCAGCCATATTCCCACCAAATCATGGTGAAAGGTCCCTTGGAGAAATGCGGGGGGGGGGGGGGGGTCAGGTGCTTGACTGCATGTGGGTGTACGTTTATAAGTTCGATAAACATGGAAGGCTGGATAAGTCGTACGAGGGGATCAACAAGTTGGTCTTCACCAAGGCGATACGTACGCAGCCACCCTAGCCACCAGGTCATTCAGAACGTTTATGGCAATAGCCTCACGCTTTGACCTTGAGATGAAGCAATACGATGCTGTGAATGCGTTCGTACACGCTCCCATCAAGGAGACGGTGTATATGAGAATGCCGCCCGGTTATCGCATGCCAGGAATGATTTTGAAGCTCAATAAAGCGCTTTATGGACTTCGCACGTCGCCCTTACAATGGGAAAAGACTTGACGAGCTCACTCGTCAATCTAGGGTTCAAGATGGCGCCCCATGAGCCTTGTTGTATGCTGAGGAAAGGAATCCTTATTTTCTTTTATGCTGACGATATTGTCCTCGCTTACCAGAAGGATAAAGAGGCCAACGCGAAGGAGTTGATGAAAAAGCTTCAAGAAGAGTATACAATCACTGGAGGAGAAGAATTACAGTGATTTCTTGGAATCTGTGTCTTACGAGATCGTGCGAAGAAGCTCATATGGCTAAGTCAAGCTTCATATATCGACAAAATTGCAAAACTGGCTGACAAGGCCCCAACCCATGATACACCAATATCAAAGGATGAATTGATGCCATCTACAGAACGAGCAACGTTGCAGTCAATTCACAAATATCAACGCGAGGTTGGCTCTCTCATGTATGCTGCAGTTTGCACACGAATCGATATCGCCTTTGCCGTATCCCGATTATCTCGTTTCCTTACGAATCCCTCCGAAGTGCACCATCTCGCCGCTGATAGAGTCCGCCTTTATCTCGCAAAACATCGTCATCTTGCACTTCAACTCGGGGGTGGGGAAGGCTTCACCGTTGCTACCTCCTTCGCAGATAACTCCCTCGATCGCAAGAGCTCGCAAGTGTATGTTATGACGTTATATGGAGGAGTGACGGGTTGGCAAGCGAACAAGCAGAATACGGTGACGAAGTCAACTACCGAAGCAGAGCTATTAGCACTTTCTCAAGCAGCAAAGGAAGGGCCCAATTGACAGCCCGAAGTTGCATCTTGAATGCGATAACAAGGAAACAATTGGCCTCATCGAGAAAGACATTGTCACTCTCAAAACGAAGCTTCGTCACGTCGATATACACCATCTTTGGCTTCGTCAAGAGCATACAGCTGGACGCGTGAAAATCGACTATGTGCCCACCAGGAAAATGATCGCCAACGCGCTAACCAAAGCGCTCGGGAAGCAAGAATTCAACGAATTTTTGAAGCAAGTGGGAATGAACGATGTATCGCGCTTGCTAGAGGAGCAAAAGGATGAGGATCTTGAGGTTGATATTGGCCTGTTGCAAGCGCTCAAAATATGAAGCATTTCAGCCCTTTGTGAAAAAGGTCAGCTTGCCTACGGTGCAGCTGAGAGGGTGTGTTGGAAGCCTGAAAGATAAGGCAGGCTAACCATACCTATTGGGATGTATTAGAATGTAAGAGGTTCTTTCTGTACTAGAAAGTAAGTGTATCTTTTCAGACAGTGGAATCCAACAAATGGCTAGATGATGCTGGAGCAATTATATTTTAAGCTGCTGGGCATGTTCATCTTAAACGGTATCTTCAGCAAGTGTAGAAACTATAGAGGAGTTGCTACTGGAGCTTGCTCCAAAGTTTGGATGGTTAATGGAATGAAGGACTGACTAGTTGTTGGTCACCTCTGCAGCTGTTATAAGGTGATCTAATTCATCAAGAAGAGTCTAAACGATTTTCTTAATGCAGGAAGGATGCTGAGTTTGAAAAGACTAATAGGTGAGAATTTAGGTAGACGCAGCAAGTATATAAAGACTACCTATGTATGAGACTGGGTAATCTAGAGGGGAAATGCATCAAACATGATGTAGCCCTGCACTGCGTTTATTGTGTAGAAAAGTTGAAATTTATACTAGAGCACCAAGAAAGCTTCAACTAAGAACCTAGTAATTAACAAACAAGGTTACTGCATGACTTCACTTGGCTAGCATCAAGGGTTGGATATACAGTATCCTCAGTAATATGGTTCAAGTTATCACTTCAAACCCACATGCAGTTTTGGGACGCCTGATCGGTCGTTCAGCAGAGCCAGAAATGTTAAGAAACATGCAATAAATCACCTCGTGGCCCCAACCTCGCGCTATCATGGGTTTCCAAATACGTACTCTGGCTGCTCTGACTGCTCTTAGTATCAGTGTTTAATCTGATACAACTTTTTGTTTCACATCATCCCTCAAAGGAGATCGCACGGCCAATACGAAACTGCGCCCATTAAGCGGTCAGAGACCAAACAAAAAAAGTAGTCAAACGCAGCCAAACAGGTAAAGCAAGAAGCGGGATGGACATCCCGCACTTTCCACTTTTGGAGAACGGAGCAAAAACGCCTTGCAGGAAATGTATTAGACAGGCGAGGCCAAACGCTCCAACAAGGCAAGTCAGTGGAATCCGAGACGAATAAAAATGGACCGGGCAAATAAACCCTACTCGTTAATATGTCAGTGCCCTTTATTGGACTCCAGAAACAGATACGGTGGGGTGACCGGGCAAAGAGTATACTACGTAATAATAGGCTCAGCGCAAAAACACAGGACAAAGGACTCCAGGCAGCCACCGCAAAGATTGATTGGCGTGCTCCTGTTGGTAAGACTAGCTATAAATAATATCTTCCTCCCAGCGATGGATCCTCCACCTCATTCCCACTCTTGATTCTTCGTTGTGCCACATATATCAGAGACTGCGACGCGCTTCTTGTTATTCAAGCTATTTATATCACCTACACATGGTCGTGGGCCCGGCGTGCCTTTTGATATAGGCGAGTTCTCCAGATACAGACGTGGTGGCCGGCCGCCAGGACGTCTGCCCAGGACTTTTATGAATAGTTCATATTCTAATTTGCGAAAAGTTTCGTTATCTCTGGCTTCAAGCCATGAGTCCCATGTGTCGAGTATGGCTGAGTCTTGCCTAAATTTAGTCGTTCAATGACTAACAACATACACTGCTCGAAAACGGTGCATGAAACGACCGAGGTTAGATACAAGACGGCCGTGAATTTTATCTCGATCAACCGATTACGACCTTGGGAGTGTCTTTCCCAGACCTCATTCCATATTCAAGCCATCGTTCACGTTACAAAGCACATTAGCATCCAAGTAGGAACTTGATCCGGCATCGACGAGGACGGGCAGCGGAGTGTTCCAGCCGATAGTTGCACCCAAGAAACAAAATCAAAGTATGTATTGCCACACGCATTTGAACAACGCCTAGACGGACACTGACCTATTACGAATCTATCTAGATATTCCGAATATTAGAACGAAAAACCGCAGATCGGAGGTGGTAACTCCACGGGAAAAACGTGGGCTTATGAAAGGGAATCGACTTTTCCGTCTTATATTTCAGAAGACGAACTTATATCATATATAAGAAAACGACCTCAACTTCAAGATTGCCATAGCAAATGGCAAGAACGCGCCAAAACAACAGCTCCCCCTAGACTGGAAGGAACAGAAAGGAGGCTGCTCAAACTGTTGCTTCTCTCCAAGGCTGGCAACGATGACATGCAGAATCGGTGTAGTTGGTAGCTCATGCGTCCTCAGGTATAAGCTGGCTCCACCACCTTCCTGACCGATAACACACGGTTACTGACACAACTTTCTTGCAGATCTGGATGCTACTGGACTCTATTGTCAATTTGCCATGCAGGCAGCAGAGTCGGTAACGACTCCGCTTGTATCACGCCACTGGGGTCCAATTTACTCAGATACCACGAATGTTGGAAAATTCATCAGTCAATCGTATTGTTATTGATTTCTCACCATCTGTTTTTGGACTTGTAGAAGGATTTGCACAGGAGGGGTTTGAAGTAGCTGCCGGCGTGGGATTTGATACCGTACACGACATGACTTGGAAGGTGAGTTAAACCGCAAATTTCCTCCTTGTTGTTCGAACTAACTGTTATCCCATTACTCTTAGCAGAAGTCTACAATGGCATGCAAAGTGACGTACCTACACAAATCGCAAATGGGCAACTGGCATAACCACCTCCACGCTGGCAACAAGACATGAAAACCCTCGATCTGCGACAGATGATATCTTTATCGCCCAGTGGGGTGTTTGACCTCGGTTATCCGTGCCAAATATATGACAGGAGTAGCCCACACAGACCTCCAGCTCAATACGATACCGAGGCCAGATGCGACGTACATAGGTGCGTATATTTGCATTGGCCGCTTCAATAGGGTAAGTCCATTTTCTCCAGCCGTTTCTTTACTTCTGTCACTTGCTAACGTATGTTAAAGATGAAAGGAACAATAGCACAGCCGTGACCAATGGTCCCGAGGGTATCACTCCGACCGACTTTTGTCTTACGGCTAGTCATTGGTTAGCCAAACAACAAACAGACTTTCTCGCCATGTTTCGCCTGCTGAAGACTTGACCGCATTCCGTACCTCAAGATACAACGGAGCACCCATACAAATTTTACAAATATATATTCGACGTTCTGTCTCAGCATAACGATACTCTGCCATTTATACGAGCACCATGTCTATCATTGGAGTGTACGCATCTCATCAGTGGGAGATCCGAGGTCATCAGAGGCAATCAGTATTTCTACAACAACAAATACTATGCCACTTTTAAGGGTTAAGTCATTTTGACAGTCTGCTTGTTCGAATTCGCAAGAGAACTTTTCAACGACGATGAAAGGAGACCATGTTTCGATTAGTTGGGGAGCTTGTTAGGTGGATAGATGGATTCAATGACCTTTATCCTCTATTTATCCATATCTAGGTACAAGATTGGTTTCCTGGTCAGACTTCATACATAGTGGAGTATTCTTTTCAGCCCTGTTTGACTAAAGAACTGCCTGAGACCTCAACCTTGAAACATGGATGACTCTCGTCTATACTCCCCAAATCTACTGTCTCTAGGTGAGCAAGGACAATTCATTGCAACTGCAACTCACTGACACTTTAGTAGATGGAGGTGGGATCCGAGGATAATCATCATTAATGATCCTTAGGCATCTCATAAAACAATTACCCGGCTCCCCTAAACCATACAATTACTTCGATCTCATAGAAGGAACAAGCACAGGAGGGTAGGTTTGCGCTTTCTCTTCCAGGCTATTCTAATGTTACTCATACTGATAATGTTTACTTGCAGTCTCATTACCCTGATGCTAGGTCGCTTGGAGATGGATGTGGATACCTGCATCGACGCGTTCATCAAGCTTTCTGAAGTTTTGTTCACCCATAAGACACCGTACAAACCTCCCTGGACGGCTTAAAGACGCCTTTTCCTTGGAAGGAGCTTATGATATAGAAGCCCTCATCTCAGTGGTCAAAGAATTTGTTCGGCAGTCTGTACGTGATGAGGAGGCACCAATGCTCTCACCAGAGAAGCGTTATAAGGTGTAAGTATCGCACTGTTATATTTGAAGAATTAAGATGCTAATGATTTTCCATGCAGTTTTGTGTGCACCCATGCCAGTGGTTTGAATACTCCTGTACTCATCCGCACGTATGATCAACAAGATGCTCTGACAAATCCTTCACTTGAAAATTGTAAGGTTTGGCAGGCTGCGCATGCAACAGCTGCCGCGGCTGGATTCTTCAAAGCGGCCAAAATCGGACGGCAGTCCTTCATCGATAGGGCTACTGGCATGAATAATCCAGTGAAAGAGATTGAAAATCATAGGATTTTCTACTAGTTTTAGGCTAACTATCTAATTACCGGTTCTATCACCACCAACTTGGTAAGTCCAAAACTCAAAGCTTCGTACCAGACAATCAGCCATGAGATTTGTTATGGTCTTCCTAGATAGCAGAGGCTCCAAATCCCACAATCTGAGAAATGCAGAACTGCCACTCTCGTGCCAACATCCACGCTATCGATTCGGACATTTGACAGCTAACAATCTTTTTTAATGATATAGGAGCGAAGCAACAACGCCGTAAGAATCCCAAGCCTCCCTCCATCGATCACAGTTCTTCTCCCTCGTTTTCGATTCAACACACGCGTCTCTGTTTCCCCTGTCCAAGGCTGACTCCTCCTCTTTTCTCGTCGACTGAACAGGTACCATACGCAAAATTTGCCGAGAATACGGCAAAATCGAAAGGAGCGCAGGCGGCGCTCTACGAAGAGCTCGCGATTGCGCGGGCAAACAAGATCTTGTGGTGGGAAAAGGAGCAGAAATTGCTTCTCGACTGAACAGGTACCATACGCAAAATTTGCCGAGAATACGGCAAAATCGAAAGGAGCGCAGGCGGCGCTCTACGAAGAGCTCGCGATTGCGCGGGCAAATAAGATCTTGTGGTGGGAAAAGGAGCAGAAATTGCTTCTCGACTGAACAGGTACCATACGCAAAATTCGCTGAGAACACGGCGAAGTCGAAGGAGGCCTGGGCGGCTCACCTTGAAGAGCTGGCCATGGTGCAGGCGAATCTCATCTTGTTGGAGAAGAAGAAGCAGAAATTGCTTCAAAAGTTTGCAGATGATGCCGCTAAGCTGGATTAGTTGGGGGACTTGTTACATTAATTAACTTAGGCCTACCGCATGTTTATCAAAACAACTAGTTTTTCCGAAGGCGAAACCATACCACAAGATTCACAAATCCGCGTCTCCAGCCTGGTTCATGGTTTCCAGATAATGTTCTACATTCGTCTGGCCACGAAGTACGCCGCAAAGCAAACAGAGACGAGATTTCTGATCGGGATGAGAGGATGAAAGTCGGTATGGCTAGGTCGCCAGTCAGAGTTGTCACTTTATATACGATACAACCTGCGTGAGCAACCATGGGAATCCGACAATCAGGTCGCACCACAAACACCATCAACTGCATGTGGCTCAAGGCCTGCCTTATACGCCAGTGCAGGTTCAAATATATATATCCTACGTGCTTACATACTCCTCAATTCGCGCGCACCTGTGTACAACGTACCAATCTCACGTACAAGGCCTCGTTTTGGTGTCGAATTTGGTGAGCAAATCCCCCCGTTAACGCGGCAGCACGCGCTCACGTACGAATACAGGCTTGAAATCCCCTGTACGAGGGCTTCTTGGTAACAAATCTGGTGAGCCCTGAACCCCTAATCTAGTTGACACGCGCTCACGTACGAATTGAGCTCCTCGACAAGCAGGAAACGCAAATGATCGAGGTTATTAGTGAAAACTTCTAGGATAATTGGCGATATAAGGATGTCTAGAACCTAGTGGCGGCGACTGGGTGAATCTCATTTCAGCAAATTCAGCAATCGAATTCGTTGGCCTCTTTTCAAGCGGTGAGAACTTCCACTTTTACCGACGGTGCTGGCATCGGTTGCGGATTTTGAAGGCTAACGATCCTTTTTAATGGATATAGGAGCAGTTACGAGTTATTGTAAGAGCCCGAAACCACCGTCGAGAACGATTTCCGTTCCCATTCGAATCATCGCATCCTTCTCTGTTTCGCCGCTCCGAAGCTGACTCATTTTCTTTTCTTCCCGAATGAACAGACACGCACCAATGCCGACTTCGAACGAACTTAGCTCATTGCTCTTAGCACATCACAATCCCAACCCCGCCTACACCATGAACGACCTCTCGTTCGACATGCTGGTGGAGAAAGCATCGGAAAAGTTTGCCAATGAAGCTTCTGTTCAAGTCGACGACATCGTGGACAAAGCTGTTGGCAAAGCCATCAACAGAATCTCAGACCATGTCAAAGATCTCATCCAGTCATCACTCTCCGAGAAGTCAGCTCAAGAACAAGCTGTGACCAATGCTGCGACAGAAGTGAAGGACTAACACAACAGTGAGAACTCACTGCAAGATGTGATGGAAATCGAGGGCACGACTGCAGCTACTTCCACACCATCGACAGGACAAGAAAATGAATACGATGACAATCATTGGTCTGAGGAAGACCTTTTCTATCATGCACGCCGGCACCCATGGCCCGATTCCACATACTTGATATACATCGATTTTTACGGGCATACCTTACTTGCTGTGGACGAGAAGCCTACATTAGAATTCCATTCGCCTACTCACCGTAACGAGCAACGGGCATCAGAGTCTCCCGGAAGTGCTGTTTCTGTCAAGGGTTCGTAATCATGAAGTACTATTTTCAAAATCAAGAAAGAGAATCCGTGCTAACTTTATCCGTTATTCTAGGAAGCGAATATTCCTTCCGTCAAATACTCGAGAAACCTTCCAGTATAAATTAAGAGAGGGACACTTCAAGGGTTAGTCGTTTTCAAACCAACACATCCATCTCTGTATACACTGTCCAAGACTGACTCCTCTTCTTTTCTAGTCCACTAAACAGATACCCTACGCAAAATTCGCCGAGAACACGGCGAAGTCGAGGGAGGCCTGGGCGGCTCACCTTGAAGAGCTGGCCATGGTGGAGGCGAATCTCATCTTGTTGAAGGAGAAGAAGCAGAAATTACTTCAAACGTTTGCGAATGATTCTACAAAGATGGATTAGTTGGGGAACTGTTTAGGTGATGGATTCAAGGAGTTTGGGATCTGTTAGGTTGATATTAAGCAATACACGCTTGTACTACTCGACAGTCTTAGAGCTTGGCAACCTTTGAAGCAATTTCTCCTTCTTTGCCTCCAACAAGATGATACTTGCCGTCTCTTGAACTCCATGAATTAATATTACCTCAAAAGTTAGCAGATGATTGTAACATTAATTCATGGAGTTTAAGAGACGGCAAGTATCATCTTGTTGGAGAAAAGAAGCAGAAATTGCTTCAAAAGTTAGCAGATGATTGTAACATTAATTCATGGAGTTTAAGAGACCATGTGATTTTTCTTGATCATACTAGGCTACAATACAAATACCATTAGTCAACCAATATCAGACTGCTTAGTTCACCAACTTGTCCGTGTGTTTACCAGCGATAGTTGGGCGAGTGAAGCTTCTAAGGAGACCTGGATCCTATCTACTACAAGAGGAAACCAGGCCTTGTTTTCCTCCCTGTGATATTCCTTGAACAGTGGCAGGCTTCCCTTGGGTTTGTTTTACTTAGATAGGAGATGCTAGATCCTCGGCGCTAGTTATTTTTCAAGGGGTTTAGCTCAGGATTATATCCAAGTCAAGCCGCTGGTGCCATGCAAATGTTGCTCCAACCAAAATCCTACATTGGGTTCAGTTTTCTCAGCGATGACATGGGACTTGGAAAGGTGAGAGGGCGCGCCCGATCAGTTGCGCTGTTGGCTAAGCATAGGCCTCCTCTAGGCAAGAGAATATGTTGAAGGGATTGCCCGCCTTCCTCTTTTGGCAGCCGCGTCACGTGGGCGAGCGCTAGCGAGCGCACGCAAAGGCGCTCTCAGCCTCTGCTCCTTTTCTCTTCCTTAGTTATCACTTGCTAGATAGCATCAATATGAGCACTTGGCCCCAAGGCCTTCCAACAGAATACCTCTTCGCTGTCATTGTTTTCCAAGCCAACGCCCATCGATGGTCAGAAGTTGAACGTTCCCGAGAAGAAGAAGATGGCCAGCACAATGCACCCAATGATGAAGGGAGGTGCCCTAGCTCGGGTGACGATTATCCCTTTCAGTGCCCGGTGAGCATGGTGCGGTTGCATGGAGAATCAAATCAATCTATAGGTTCAACCTTTTTATTGTCCAACCTCAGCTTATTGGATTGATGTTGAAGAAATATGCCATACTGATGGGGAAAGAAACAATATTCATATCAGATAAGGTCCGGTTTGCACCCACTGTGGCAGTAGGACATAAAGAGAGAGTTATCAGCATTACGCGAAACGGACAGAAAATCACCACCCGATGCATAGCTGAAGAGGAAGTTCTTGAACACCAAGATTGGCTACCAATAAATCTGAATCACATTATGGATACGCGAAACCGATGGTGGCAGTCCAACGCGAACCGAGCAGATGCTTGCAACGAAGACCTCGCATTGCCGGCTACAGAACTCCCAAAGTGGGCCGCCGATATATTCATTGTGGCAACCCCAAAGAGCATGGAGACACAGGTTCAGCCATATCTTCAAGACTCCGATCCCGATTACTATCGCAAGACCTCTAGGAGAAAGGTGGATGGAAACTTGGTCAAATTCAATCAGCTGGATCAGCAGTTGATATCATGGGAGAAGTTCCACTTTGTTATGGTGGACGAATGGCAACAGATCAGTAAAACCAACGAGCCTGGGCAGCTTCTTACCAGATGTGCCAAGGCCCCTGATCCTCCATGTGTATGGGGAATATCCACGCCTTCGGTCAAGAGGCTGAAGATCTTGCTAGAGATCTTCAGGCGACCAGATTTAGATGAGGAAGATGTGCAGATCACGATGAATAGAAACCATATTTACGACCTGGCTATGCAAATCAATGAAATCGGGACCATCACCGCCGATGGCGGCACCAAAGAAATCGAGCGAACGGTCAGCCAGCTTACAAAGAAGCTTGGCGAGTGCCTGAAGATGATTACGATACGCCGCACTGACAAGAGTATGTGGCCAGATGAAGACACCACAGCCGCACTCAAGGTAGAACGGAAACCGCTCCTGCTGCCGACATTGATTATGGAAAGGATTCAGGTCGAGGACAACCGCAGCACAGCCACAAGGGCAGCTGTCGACAGTATCGAATTGAAGTTTATGTCGGAGCTCAAGGCGAAGTTAGACAGCAAGGGTGTTACATGTGTTAACAAAGATTATCTACTAAAAGGCCGGTCCCTTGCCAAGTCCACTATGAACTATCTAAAAGTTCTACTTTGCGTGACGTTATCGCGTCTTACGCTATCAAAACATGCGAACGTTGCCATCACGAAGGAGGAGCTAGACCTGTGTGGCCGAGGAAAGTCGGAATCAACCCACATCAGAGATGTTGTCGATGATCTAAAGGAAGAATGTCCGGTATATACATGGGGAAAGAACAGACTCGAAAACGTCGGCACCGACCCTGTGTACAAGGCATCCGACGGTTCACACCCCAATCGCAAAGTCGTGATATTCTGCAATCAACCCGCCACCTCACGACAATGGCACGGATGGCACTTATTCAACGACCCGGCAAACAGACAGCGCAGCTACGACTGAAAACCTTATGGCCTTCATGGGCCTGAATCAAGCTTTTCTTGACGACGCAGTAGCAGACCCCACCACAAAGCTTTTGTTCAAGGGCTTTGCTGGATCTGTGTTTCCATTAGAAGCTATGAGGGCCTTGGAGCTGTTGCTACAACAGAGGAGCAAATTCCGTGACCAAACTGATGTGATCTTCACAGGAAAGGTATGTAGACTTAAAATGCAACCGTGAACACTATCAGTTAACAATCGAACTCCTACGGACGGTAACATACTTCCTCGCTGCTATCATCTACCAGGCCAACAAGCGTCGCTGGGACGACGTGTGTAAATCTCGCAAAGATGGTGACAATCGACACAATGGCCCCATGGTAAGCGATGACTACCCATGGCAGTGTCCGTGCGAACACGGGGAGTGGCTTCGAGACTTCCGTATACACAGCCACAATTCGCGCTCTTTATCGATCGACCATGTATTCTTAGGGACGTATTCGACACATATTCCGAGCTGATAGGCACCGGCGGTTCAATATTCATATCCCCTTCAGACCACTTCCACCCTGAAATTACTGTGGAATATTCGGAATTCTTAAGCGTGGTCATGCTGAACGGCTGAATCAAACTCAGTAGATGATTCAGCAGGACGGCCGTGTCTTATCTAGGGAACGGCTCCAGAGAAAAGCAATACTTGGCGGACCAGCCGCGAAACGGACGATGATGAGAAGGATACGGAATTATACAGAGCAATGTGGGAGGCTGTTGGATGGGATTGCCCGCCTCGGAAGACTGTACACTAGGTTGAAAGCATACATACAGTTTGTCAAACCAAATGAATGAAACATGTCCAAGTTATTGCCATTGGTGTAGTGTAAAGACGGCCATTACAATTACAATGCGCAATAGATCAAAACTAGCTTTCAGCCTTCAAACTTGCGAACGAACCTCCGCGGCCCCCTTGGTTGTACTACATACATAGAGCATACAGGGCACGTACTGCACACAGGCATATGGTATACCTGGCAAACCAGATGCTTCACTTAGTCCACCAACATACTTGGGAACGTTTGTTCCGAGCATGAATGCCATATAGGTGAGGGGGGTTCATCAAGGCCATGCCACCCCAACCATTACAATCACAGATATGCACTCTTCTCAAGTCATGACATCCTGCAAGTAGTGACTGGGGATTCTCTCACTTTAATCCTCCTCGTGAAAACGAGGCCACCTGCCACCCAGCTTGCTGAGTCACGTCAAACAAACGAGCAAACAGAAAAGACTGTCAGGCGCATTTTCCTCGAGCGCGGCGCGCCACTTGACTTTCACACCACAACCTTTCTCACGAATCTTTTATCTTTGACTACACGAGAATTTTTTTCCTTTTCGCTCACCTTTTTCTTCGATCACCAACTCAAGCGGGAATATAGAGCTAAGTTCTCTTTCTATTCCCATTTCTTACTTTTATATTAAAAATCTTATTTTTTTACCCTCACCTCTTTTCCTAGTGCTGCCTTTCTGTCGTCATTGCTTACTTTTATGGCGTTGGCGCTGCTCTGATGGAGACGGATACGGTCGACTGTCGCAAGCGAGTACTCGATGAGACCGTCTTAGACCACGAGATGGATCGTAGGCCCAGCAAGAGGCTAGAGTGTGGCATACCAAGGAATCTTGAATTGATATGCTCATTCGAGCCTTTCCCTGGTTACTGGGAGGATGGAGCAACATTTTCTGTCGGTGTTATCAGCAAAGCGACTGATAACAGGGTGGGGACACACATGCGTCCAGTCGATGTCGACTAGAGTGAATTTTTAGATCATTTGGCCAACTATCCTACTTTTAAAGACGCTGATTTTGATGCCATGTTCCGTTTTCGATAGTGGTGGAGATGTGGTGAGGGTGTCGTGCGAAAAGAGCTTCCACAGGGCCTCAAAGACATGCACTCCCATGAACTGGACAAGTTCAAATTCTACGTCCCACGAAGAGGTAGTTATCATTTCCCTCGAATCATATAATCTAGCTGACGCTGATTGATAGTTAACAGCACAACTAGCCGACATTCCAATCTCGATAACCCAAATGGTACCGACGAGCGAGCATCTTCGAATGGAGCAGAGGCACCCCCCGCCTCAACGGATATCGATGTATCCACGTTGAGTCTCGCGAAGTTCAAGGAGTGGGTGTTGGCAGTGGACAGGATGACCAATGCGGACACCAATAGCATATACCACCAAGATCTTGGGGGAAATCTGGTCGCCATCCGGAACGCTACTATATTCCATATGGCATTGAAACAAGTGGCATGTGTGAACAGCCGTGGTCATAAGAAGTTCGAGTTCATTGTACTCTTGAAAGGTAAGGGGAAGCCTCTTATTATGAGAACATTGAGCTGACTCGGTGTGATAATTTCTGCAGGGAATCCTGACGGACGGAATTCTCGCGAGACACTTTCCTATCCCGATCGTACGAGGTCTGTGAGTGTGCGACCAACGCAGAGAGATGGCAAGCGCCGGTTCGAAGATCGAGAATCACCCAATCATAAACGTCGCCGGCTAAACCAAAATGAATACCATGGAGGGGTTACGAGTTCTGGGGAGTGAATCGGTCTTGAGGGTTGGGTTTTGCTTCGCATAGTATCCGCGCTAACAATTGATTGCACTGGGCTATAGGAGATGATTCCACAATGCATGATCCCAGTGATGAAAACGATGACGACAGCCAAACCAACGATAACCGTCAGCTCAGAGCTACTGCTGAAAGGTCCTCGGGGCCTGCCGAGCCAGACTCTGGTGGCTCAATGGAGGACGATGTAGATATAGTATCCATTGGCGGAACAAATAGGGGCACTTCAATAGACCATGGTACGGGCTTTGCGTGCTATCGATGCTAACAACACTTTTTACTGGACTGTAGAAGATGACTCCATAATGCATGATTCCAATGATGAACTCGAGCCTGGCTCCGATGATGGAATCGAACCTGATTCCGGTGATGAAGATGACGATGACACCCAATCCAACAGCGACCGTCGGCTCTCCACCATTGCTGAAGATTTATCAGAGTCTGCTGAGCCATAGTCAAGCACTGGTGGAAAATCTGTCGACGACCTTGTAAACACTGCGGTTATGGCAGACCCTGACACTGGAATGGATGGCGGTGGCGGAACAACTCGTGGTATCTCAATAGAAGGCCATACTGAGATTGACCCTCCTGCCAATCCTGAAGCCACAGCGGATCCTGGTACAGAGATGCAAACTGATGGTGGAAGTACTGGCGGACCCCGCGGGGGATAATGCAGAGGTCGACCACTCTTCAGACCCTTTGACCTCAAAAGACCACGACACAGACATGGCAATTGATGGCGGAACGACTGGCTGTCCCTCAACAGAAGAAGATACAGGGACCTATCCTGCAGACGTTGACCTCGACAGACCACAGCACAGGGATTGCGGCTGATGGCGGAGGTAATGGTGGAGTCGAAGGCGCCACCCAAGCTGATGATACAGGGATCATGAGAGTCCAATCCCGATGATATGAGCGACTTGGACTCCACTGATTCTGAATTCAACGGATCAGATGCAGGGACATATGAGATGAGTGAGAGTGATGATGGTGAATATGATATATTGATCCGGAATGAGGAGAAACTAACGAAGTTCATAGACCCAGATGATCAACCGCATGAAGATGAACCCTGTCATCATTTGACGGACGAACCGCCCGCCGAAGAACCACCCATCGATCAACTGCCTACCGACGAGTTGGGCCATGACGATGGAGACAAGAATGAGGACGAACTTGCGGATTTCATGATTCAACTGGGGGCCATGAATCAGGAAGCTGATCCCGAAACAATAGAGGAGACAACCGAACAAGTGTTAGTTTGCGGACAATCTGCTGTTGACGAAGTAATGCTGACCAAGTTCACTTGAAGATTCGCTCGGTGTCGCGCGTTGACTGGGTGGTGAGCTCACGGAGGCGAGGGATATAGCACCTGCCCTGGCGGCACTACCGTAAGCCCAAATAGGCACTGCCAGCCAGGCCGTCTACAGGCCGTAGGGGGATTCCCGCCCAGATGTCATTTTCCTTCTATACCTGTCGGTTTCAGCTATCACATTCATACGCGCCAACGTACGTCAACGTACATATCCACCTACGCCGCATATTCTGCAACGCATGTTTTGCAGCGCTCCGTAGCGCTTTGTCCGACGTGTCAGATGCCGGGATAGCTTCATATTCCTTTTTGTTTCTACACCTTTGTACGGATATGAGACCTTTGTATGGGGACTGCTTGCCAAGTTAGGACAGTACTAAGCCTCCGCGTAAGTTTATATACGGCGTACGAGCCCCCATTTACTAGTTTTAGAAGCTATTTATCAATTACAAGTTACCAATTTGATGCTATTCAGCCATATAGGTCACTTCATCCTTGTAGGCTTGTTGGATTAGCCTTACAGCAATCTTAGCTGTGTCTAAGGTCCCGTAGAACTAACAATACCTCTCAGAGAGAAAGTGTATGCTTTGTTCCTTTTATGGCTATATGTCTGTATGAAGCAGCAATGCCATTCGCTCATTGTAACCTACACACGTGATACGCATCAGAAAGATAATGGTATCTTAATGTCGGCTTTTCGGAAGCCCGATTCCACCATTCGGGTTGTTCTTTCACCTGAAGCGCTGAGAATGGGTGTTGACCTGAGCGACATTCGACGGACAGTGCTATATGCTCTACCAAAGAACCTTCTTCCTGCCACGTTATTGCAACGAGGAGGCCGGGCTTGTTGGGACGGAAAGAACGGGGAGATCATACTACTAGTGGACAGCTGGACAATTGGAGAACGGCCTAATTACCAGACATCCAGATTGCTATCGGATCGAATCTGTTGATAGCTAACCGGAAGCAGTAGAGCCTACTGAAGATACTGCTACCCCTTTGAATAACTCCAAACAATGAGCACGGGACAAGGATCGTCTACTCAAGCTACCTCGACTCTAGTATGAAATGTGTAACTAGATCCGATGTATTCGGGAGACCGTACTCGGCCACTTTAAGGAGCGAGCGGAATTTTGGTCTGTCGAACCAGAACAGTGTTGCAGTTATCGTAATCCTAATTTATGTCTAGACAAGATTGCGGATGGTATATACTACCTCTATGTCGAAGACGGATATTCTTTTGGCAAAGCGCAGAAAGCTATCTATGCTGATATTCAAACCTGGATCAAACAGCGGATTATACACCTCCCCAATCGCTACATCTTCACCCTAACGCCTGCTTGGTTTCTCCGCGATTCTGTATGCAAAACACTGACTCGAAATGCTAAAACAATCCTTATAATAGAGAATCTCCGTGCCATTATTGGACCATGGAAGCATTATAATACACATGGGGATTCGCTGCTCAAGGCCTATGTGGGAAAGTGTTGATAAGCACCGTGGTTAAACAAATCAGCGAAAGAATACTGGGTTACGGCCCATTGCATCACAGGCTTTCGAGACACAGGCCTTCAAGACACAGGTCCCCAGAATCACAGGCCCTATCAACACAGGTCCCAGCAGGCCCAGTTCCAGGCCTCACACTCTAACCACAAGCAACTCCACTAGATTATATCTTCGAACCGGCCACACCCACCACCACTGTACCACTGGTTGCTAATCGCAAACGGCCTTAGCCTCTTGGGTGACGATCGATTAATACAAGGAGCACACGACGGAAAGTAACCACTATAAAAGCCAACTTAGCAATTCACATTCATAGGGAAGGGATAGTATCATCAATGTATTTGATTGTTTATCAACAAATATCACATTTTACCAAGGGATTCGTCACCATGCGGCCGCTCACGCCGCCAGTCCAGTAATTCCTCCCAACGACGACGAAACTGGGCCAGATGATGCTGAGTAGCATCAGCTCCATCTTCTCGTAGAATAACTTAGAATGATAAAGTAAGAAAGTAGAGACCTATGTACTGATAAGAGGATAGAAGAAAAAAACTATCAAGCAATACTTAACTCAAGGGATATTTTATATAGAATAGGCTACCTATAAGTGATCATATTGTGTGAACAAGTTGAAATCCTCTGATACGGTGCTTCCGCCATTAGATTTCTATAGGTAAACAAAAAGTGAGACTTAACTGATAGGACGGGTGTAGGGAAGATAAAATTAGCCACGTCATGGGGTTATTTAGTAGTTTAGAAAACTCAAGTAGTTATGGACAGGGGATCATAGTAATATAGGTATTTAACCAGCACCTGGATCTAAGATACATTTTTGTGAGTTTCGGGCATAGTGTATATACCTCGTGCAGATAGAGGCACGTTATACTCCGCGCCAGTCTAGGAAGCAAGAAGTAACGAAATGATATTAAATTATAACTATGCATGCCAGTGATGGCCAATAATGGGAGGTAGTAATTCAGTCACTGACATACTACGGTTGCAAGGAAACTAGTTTCATACATAGTCGATGGAGGAGAAGATATTACACTATAAAGTCAGTTATTTAGATTCAACACTATACAATTACCTATTTTGTAGACTGGTAAAAAGGTTGGTTTATCTGGTCAGGACTCGTTCTCATTACACTGACATTAGATTCCTAGGCTGTTGATTGGTTGAAGTAGTTATTTAGCCTCCTACTGTACCTATACCTTGGCTACGCGCAGTGATCGATCCTGGAGCATGCCTAAGTGCTCACTGCGCAGGGCGGATCAATCACTAATCAATCACTGCTCGCTCACTGATCAATCACTGATTGCTCACTGATAACTCACTGATTGCTCACTGATCGCTCACTGATCATGCAGGGCTGCTCACAGAGTGCTCAGCATGCTCTAGGGGCTGATCAATGATCACTAAGGCTCACCGAAGCCTAATTTGATACTTCAATTTTCACACGATTTTACCAACCAGCCCCTTTAAGACGATTTTCGTAAGGGCAAACAAACATCTAAGCTTTCCACATTAGGCAAATTTTTCACTGATTATATTTACTGTAGTCTATTTTTAAGATGTCTCGTGATAAGGAGTGTTGTGATTATGCGGAAGAAAAGCACAGTCGACCTAAGGTCCTACAGTATATTCACAGGGGCCGGGGGGTGGTGTTGCGGCCCTTACCAAGCTTCAGGGCTAACCAGTTTTCCTCAACTTTGTTTTCATCGTTCTGCGGATAAGGATCCTTTTTGCTGGATTACTTGCATAGGATGGGTATATTATTAACACAAATAGCAGTCAGAGTGGTGGAAATCATAAATAAATGGACATACAGTATCAATCGTAGCGGTGTTCAAGAGACTACTCCATAATTGCATATATGGCTCCTTCCAGCAACGAGGAACGAGCTGTAAAGCGTATCCAATGCCGAGAAGTGCTCTCAAAGTATATTTGTAAGTTACCTACTGCTCACATTCTTTATGGCACTAATACACACAGAGACCGCAAGTTGGGAATACAAATACCGCCTGACCAAATCCGATTGCCATCGCGACCGGCAGACCCTTACGTTTGGTCATATCATCCTTCAAAAGAGCATCTCTTCAGTGCGCCTCTGAGTCGTGGAACCATAAGCGTCTACGATGAAATTTGCAATGAGCTGGATCACTCTATCGAAGTTGTTCAGAGAGCTTCACCATGCAAAGATCATGAAGCTCATCAAGCAGCCCGGAAAGTGGTACGTTGCTCAATGCGTGGGCCAAGGTCGCAGACAATTTAAACCCAACATCCATTATAGGCGGACCTGACATCTTCAGATGACAGTTTTGTAGCCCAAATACATAGACTGGAAGACGAGAAACAGCAATTGGAGAAGAATTTGCAAGCCGCTCGCGATACCGTCGAAGACATTAAAGAAGAAAAGGAAAATCTCCAGTCACTGCTCGAAAAGTCAACTCAACAGGCCGCCCAATGGAAGTCCGTTGCTGAGCGTCATAAAGATATTGCCGTGGCCATTGACAAGCTGCTACGAAGTTTGAACACTGACATCTGCTGTCCCAATGACTCAGTATGCGTGGAGGACATGCCTGAGGGATAGTAAAGTCTGTACTATTAGCCTCGAACCTTGTGTATTTGAGCAAATAAGTACTCATCCAAGTCCGGAATGAAGGTATCACTTGCTTGTCTGAACATTAATCTTTTCTACCTCAATTATATATATTTAGACCCTGTGTCTAACAGATATTGATAGAGCGAACGGGGCGGTTCTTTTAGTTTTGTGGTTTGGGGGAAGAAAGAGGAGCAAGCGGTGCCGTAGAAATGTTACATGCCAGTAATTTGGACGCTCTACTGTCACTCCGTCCAGTTCTCAAGTTGCGGCATCTATCGGCGTTTGTCTGAGCCCATTCCTCCATAGCAGCCCTCCTTGCCTCGGTGCAAGCACGCCTAACGTAGGCAAAGGAAGGACAAGCCGGAAAGCGGCTCTGTGAGCCGTAAAAAGGACTGTCTGGCACCTGGTTCTCCCGATTGCAAGGGCTTGTCTTTCCAATGCCCATCCAGGCACCGAAGCCACTCCCCCGAGCTCCGCTTCAAACCTTCAAACAAGTGTCCACAGGCAGTTCTAGGCACTTCTACGGAGCCTCCGGTTTTATCTGCAGCGCCACCCCAGCGCCAGGACGCCCATTGTCCTACAGCCATCGAACCTAAGGGTAGTCTCCAGGCGCCATTCCGCTGCCTTCTGGTAGTGCTCGTTCACTGCCCAGCACCCGAACAGTGCTTGGGAATGTTTTCTGTCGCACACGGCACCATGCTCCTAAATCTCACCCACGGCCCTTGTTTGGGCGTTGATCCAGGTGCTTGGCGAAGCTCTGGCCCCCTGGTGCCATATCATTGCTTTGGGCCTATTCTTGGCCGTCTATGGGTTGCTTTTCGCGCTGGAGATGGGCAGCCACATGCCTAAGTGTTACCGGGAATAGCTGCGGTTGGGAGCCGGCAGTCCTGACTTAAACCGCCAAGTATTTGGACTTTCTAGCGTCTAATGATGCATTCGCTGGCTCCAGAGCTGCCAGCCCCTTATGCCTCCGTCGGTGCCTTGGAAAACATGCTCGTATCGCCTGTCTGTTGATTAGTGTTGAAAGCTTGACGCCCACGTCTTTTGGCCTTGGCTATACAGAGCAAACGGAGCCTTATTACGGTGCCTCGAGCTGGAGGCATGTGCAATAGTGGCCATACCGAGATAACTGCTGTCAAGGAGCACACCTAACCACTACACCAGGCTTGATTGTGGCTTCTATGTGACAGCTCTCAGCCGTCATAGGGTTTAGGGTTTGGCACGTGGCCGGCACGTGGGAATGTAGGCATGGGGACGGATATTGCCGATAGGGCTGAGGCCCTAGATATCTCTATATTGGGGACCGTCAGCGGTACTATATTGGGAATGGAGCTCGCACATAAATATCGACTCCAGCGCTGGCTTACTCTTACTCCTGTATTTATTCTCCATGCTTAGTTTTCTCGTTGACCGCTACCCTTAGTGCAATGTTAGTCAATATTAGTACTTCGGCCTGAGCACTTTCACATTCTATAACCCCAACCGTTATTCTTGCCTGCTCTAATCTTGCGCCTAAACCGATCCTTACGCTGTCCTTATAAAGAAGGCCGCGTCCGTCTTGCCTACGGCAAATTAATGCTGATAGATTGCCACCTTGGGGGAAGTTCGTAAGGTCCGACCAGGCCTCTTTAACAGGTTGGCTGCTGTCATCGTAGACATTTGTGTACTCTGGCATTCCTAGTAGGATTTCCCCGGCAGTTATACAAAGCCTAGGGAACTAGCTATCGAGGGATATAATATTTGCTCGACCCCATCCCTAAAAAGCCATGGAGTTCCTAAAGTTAGACGTGTCTGGGAGTTTTCATAAGGCTGTTGCAACCACCGTCGATCACCTATTCGTTAGCATTTCCGGGTGGGAGATCCGATGACACGTTAGACTCTGATATATAAAAGCGTTAAGCGTAAACAAAAGTTGAGTCTATTCTACTAAAAGTAGTCGCTATCACTTTCTTTAGTTTGGGGCCGGTTAGAGTTGGCATGTTGACGCTTGAGAGCTAGGCCCTCCAGCTCTCTTGATCCTTTATAGTACGCTGGACGGCCCTCTTGATGGTCACCCTAAACGCTCCGGCGTGATATACGAGCCCCGGAGATGGGCTTTTCGTGCTTCCAATAATTTGGAACGATACTGGCATTCAAACTGGCCATAAAGCCCTAACCGGTCTCTTAAAAAACGGATATGCCCCTAACAGAACGTACTTGCACCGGATCAAGGCCCGAGACTTCCCATAGCAGAGTTATAGATCTGAAGCAGATAGCTGTTTTATCTTAGTTTTAGTATTCCAGGTTGGTTTTCATCCAAAGGGCCGCACCAGCGGCCCCACGGTTTTCCCCTCATACAAATAGTCATATAGCTCGCCTAGACGTCCCCAGATGGACATATTAGGATTAGGATTAATAATGATAATAATAGTATTCCAGGTTGTTTTATATTTCTATGGCATTTATATGGCTGTTGTCTTTGAATGAACTTTGTTATAGGACTTCAGGCCTTGTGGATTTTTAATATTGATAGGGTCTTTATCTTCAGTATAAGCATCTTATAAGAAGCGGCAAGCCCTAGGAGAATACGCGCTGGAGGACAGCGCTTTGCAACGATAGTGGTGACAGTAGAAGCCCCCGAGGACGCCCGGAAGTTTCTGAAATCAGGCATCCGGTTTGGTGGCCAATATTACAAAACGACCCCAACTAACGGGCAGACACCTTTACGTGGTGTTGGGGATCAGTACTTGCAGTTGGCCGTCGCAACTGTTTGAGGAAGCTAAGATCTGCCTAAAATCGAGCACACAACCTATTTCCGCAAATATATGGAATCCGCAGGAGGAAGAGGAAGGAACGAATGGTTCGTTATTTTGCCAGTCACTCAATCTTATATTTTCAAGAGATATACGTGCCCTCTCTCTTGAATACAGATTCATACTCGCACGATCGCATTCCAGAGCTCCCTACAGCCTCAATCCTAGCCTACGCCGACCGCCGCATACTACGAATTGCCAGCAACTCCAAACGGGAGATGCAATCCTGCGCACGCGCTCACGGCCAGCGAAGCCTACGAACTACGGATTGGCACTATCAATATTCAACGGAATATATACTCAATCTCAACGTGGCTCACGATGGGGATTCATTGACGGGGGAATATGGCGAGAAGATTCTGGACATACGCTCCCGGGCAATGAGAGGATAAAAAGATCAGAAAACTATGGGCTAGTTATACCATACAAAAAACATCACCGCGCTCTCACACGTTGGATTGAGGAATACGTACAACCTCACACGCAGTTGATATGAGTCCCAGAATCGGATTATCAACAGTATTGACCAGCTCCGGGCCTCGTAACGCAGCTGGCTTACGAGGCCTTGTCTTATACGTACGGGGCTCACAGAGCAGCCGGCTTGTGAGGCCTTACACTCCCACCTCTGTAAGGCCTTGTAGGCCTCGTTCCCAGCTCACGAGGCCTACAACTAGGACCCCGTACGAATAAGGCTTACACATATACGCTCGGAAAGCATTACACAAGGATTAACGGCCTGAGGCATCATTCGCGCTGCGTGGACTGGGAGTCGGATTCGGATTCACAATATTGAGATTTTTGATTTGTGTATTTACTTAGACCTTAGCTGCTTTAGCCAGAATCAATGCTACTACTACTACTACATACTACTACTACTACTACTACTACTACTACTACTACTACTACTACTACTACTACTACTACTACTACTACTACTACTACTACTACTACTACTACTACTACTACTACTACTACTACTACTACTACTACTACTACTACTACTACTACTACTACTACTACTACTACTACTACTACTACTACTACTACTACTACTACTACTACTACTACTACTACTACTACTACTACTACTACTCAAATGCCAATTTGAGCCCGGGCCGACTCCCAACCGCAGGGTGGGAGGAGGCGACGCGGCGGGTACCGCTGCCCTCGCGCCATTGTCTATGCTCAGCATGTGTTACGGGCCAGTCCCGCCTTATGAAACAACTTTATGTTCATATTCGAATATACTAAATACATGAGGAAAGAAAGAAAAAAAAGGAAGAAAGTAGGAAGTTCCGCAATAGCAGGCATCTTATATGAAAAAAGGGGGAACGCTAGTGTTCATTCACTAATACCCGTCTAGGGCCTAGCGTTGCGCTATTGGGATCTGGGAATAGCTTCAAATCCTTGTTGAGTTCTGCCTCCCATAGGCGGTAAGTACTTCGGGCCTTGGCATAGACTTCGTGAGGGCTCAGTCCCGAACGACAATATGGGGTCAGCCCATAACAATTTTTTTATATATCCTGGATAATATTTCTATATGGCGCGCCCTCATTTTTTAAAATATTTTTATATAAATAATATATTATATAGATTTATATTATTTCTATATTTTAGCTGTAACCCGAATAAAAAATATTAAAATCTAGAGATTTTTTAATTAATAAAAATAAATTACATATATTGTAAATTACATGTAATTATTATTTTGGGTTATATGGGTAATACCCCAACCCAATAACCCAAAAATAACCCAACCCATGGGGTTAACCCAAAACCCACGGGTTATTATTTTTCCAACCCGACCCGCTTCGTAATCAACTTGTTACGGGCTAGTCCCGCCTGATGCTCACTATAAGGGCATACTCGAATAGAAATCACAACATGAGGAAAGAAAGAGAAAGAGAAGTAATAGGTATCGGGGGCGTATAGGGGTTTATATGGGCAAGGGGAAGTAGAAGCTTCTAGTAGGTGTTGCCTGGCAACGGGGGTGGATCTGCCCCCTAGAGGCAGAGGTAAACGCGTAGACGTAGGCATGGAGTATAGGCGTAGGCACCGAGCCGGTGCCGGTAATGAAGCGATCAATGAGGCAATCATGAGGGCTTCGCCCGAATATGCTTCATGAGGTCAGCTCATAACATTACCCCCCCCCTCTCTCTGTGCGCGTTCCCAAATATCGAGCGCGACGGTATCTTCCAGGTTCTGTGCCGGTTGCCAGTCTCGTTGCTCGTACCCTAACCATTTCACCAGATATTGGCGTTGCTTGCCACGTCCTCGTTTCACAGTACGCTCCCCTTCAATCCTTTCGACCACGTATTCCAATTCCCCATCGATTAGCTGGCCCGGGGGCTGATAGTCTGAAACTTCTTGTGATGGGAAAGGATTCTCAGATGCGGGCCGTAGCAGTGCCGTATGGAAAACATTGTGTATATTCCCAGGGACATCTAGCCGATAGGCATGCGTACCAATCTTTTCCAATATCGTAAATTTTGCATGTTTATAGTCCAGCTTCTTAGACGGCCGGTCCGTACGAATATTGCGTAAATCAAGCCACACCTTATCTCCTACTCGGTAGGTGTAGGCTGCGTCACGGTGCCGGTTCGCGGACTCCTCCATGCGTTGTTGTGCTGCTGCCATTTCGGTCTGTGCCAGGTCTGCTGCTTGTGCCAACTTCTCAACGATATCTTTTGCAATTTCCCGTTCCTTACGGCGTGTTGTTGGTTCGTGGGAGGCATCCCGTAGATCTATAACCTCCAAGTCATATCCGTGTGTAAGGAAGAAGGGACTCATTCCGGTGGTCGATGATATCCGGTTGTTGATTGCTATCTCAGCCATCGGGAGCAAACTGCTCCAATCGTTCTGGAAATAGTTACAGTGCTTCCGTAGATAGTCTTCAACAACGGCATTCATTCGCTCGGTCTGGCCATCGGTCTGTGGGTGCCATGCAGTCGATAGATGCCGTTCAGTCTTCGCACTCCGGCATACGTAGCTCCATATCTCGCTTACAAACTGCGTGCCTCGGTCCGAGATGATGCCTCTAGGAAATCCATGGCGAGCAACAAAGAACCGTAAGAACTCGCGCGCAACCGTTTCGGCACTGAGATCCTTCAGTGGAACTAGGATAACGCCTTTACTCAATCTATCCGCTATGACCATGAGGTGGCAGTAGTCGTCACTAACTGGCAGCTTGTCGATAAAGTCGATGCTGATCTCTCGCCAAATCCTTTCCGGGACTGGAAGCGGCTTCAACAATCCCTGCCTCCGTTCTCTCCATATCGTATTCGCGCCACACTTACTACAGTTACTTGTAAACCGTCGTACGTCCTGGCTCATGTGCGGCCAAAAGAACATTCTCCCAACAATAGCACTCGTCCCATTATGACCAGGGTGTCCTGAAAGCAAAGAATCATGACAACACTGTATTATCCTCGTCCGAAGCGGCTCATAATCTGGGACCCATCGCCGGTTACGGTATAGAAGATGTCCTTGTTCGTTAACTGCGCAGTCCGCAATAGTTACTTTTAGATTCAGATCTCGTGGGAATGTCCGGAGATTGTCGACAACAGCTTGCTTAATACGGGGATAACTATCGTCTTGGGCTTCAGCTTCCATCCAGAGGTTCCGGAGTTCTTCATCGTTGTTCAATGTTGGTGAGGCGATCATTGAGGCGATCTGAATATTGCCGGGGGTGAAGGATCTTTAAGGCGATCATAAGGGCTTGCGGTAAAAGGACTCGGTCTCGGTATGTAAGTCGGTCATCATATCTATCCTTTGGCATATCTTGCGGTCGCCGTGAGAGGGCATCAGGTCGGAAGGCCTGTGATCCGGGTCGATAAATGAGTTCAAAGTTAAACCGGGAGAGAAGAATCTGCCAACGCATCTGCCGTTCGTTCAGCCGTTGAATCTTAGTGAAATAGCGCAGGTTGTTGTGGTCTGTCACGATAGTAAAGGGGGCCCCTAGCGACATAAGTTCGGCTTCCCATTGCTTCAGGCAGTCGATGATAGCAAGCAATTCTTTATCATGGATCTCGTAGTTACATTCTGCTGGGTTGAGCTTCCGGGAGTAGTAGGCGCAGGTCCGGAGCCGTCCTTCGTCGTCGTACTGGGAGAGAGTGCCTCCATTCGCATATCCTGAGGAATCGGTTTCTACAATGGTCCTTCGTTCTGGGTCAAAAGGAACAAGGGCTGGCTCGGTGATGAAGAGGTCCTTTAACTTCCGGAAGGCTTGATCTGCCGCATCATTCCACTTAAAGACCACATCCTTCCGCATGAGGTTGGTCAATGGTCGTACTACTGCAGAGTAGTCGCGGATGAACTGCCGGTAAAAGTTGGCAAAGCCTAAGAACTGTCGTACTTCTTTAGCTGTGGTCGGCGCCTGCCATTCCTGGATTGCCTTTATCTTTGCCGGGTCCATTCGTATTCCCTTGCCAGCCTCTACAATAAAGCCGAGGTATTTCGTGCTTTTCACTTCGAACTCCGACTTGTCGATGTCAATCTGCAAACCTGCTTCACGGAGCCGTTGGAGTACCGAGCGTACATGTTGGCGGTGCTCCTTCAAGGATCCATCAGTGAAAATGAGGATGTCGTCTATGTAGGCAGTCACAAAGTCGTCTAGGAAGTCTCGTAAGGTCCAGTTGATAAAACGCTGGAATGTACTCGGTGCGTTAGCCAATCCAAAGGGAGTCACTAGCCACTCGAAGAGGCCGAAACGGGTCCGGAACGCTGTCAGCCATTCATCTCCTTCTGTAATACGGATCTTATGGAAGGCTGCAGGTACGTCAAACTTCGTAAACCACTTTGCCTTAGATATTCGTTGCAAGGTCTCATGTATGAGTGGCAGAGGATATCTATCCTTCTTAGTAATGGCGTTTAGGGCTCGGTAATCAACACAGAAACGTAATCCTCCTCCTGGCTTCTTCACAAACAGCACCGGCGCTGCCGCGGGTGACTTGCTAACTCGTATGAACCCTTTAGATAGTAATTCGTGTAATGTCTTCCTCAGCACAAGGAGTTCTTCTCGGGACATGTTGTATAAAGGTCCCCAAGGTGCTTCTGGTTTGTTCCCATTCTTGTCTCGTTCAATCAGCTCGATAGCATGGTCGGCGCCAGGTCGGTGTTCCGGTAGTTTATCCGCTTCAACGGGATCAAATACGTCGGCATAATCTTGCAAATAGTCAGGTAAGGCAGTCCGGGGGTCAGTCTTCTTCTTTGGGGCGAGTGCCTTATCAATGTCTGCCATGCTAGCGGCAAAAATCTCAATCCTAGTTCTAGGTCGTTTTCTCTGTCGTCTTCTTATGGCCGCTAGGCTCGCTGCTGATATCTCGTAGGCGCCATCACGGCGGCGTTTCAAATCACTTATACTCTTGTTGTTAATCTCAATTCCATCCGGGAAGGTCAAAATCTCGTTCGCAGGGTCGAAAAGCACTCCTTCCTTTCTCATCCATTGTATTCCCAATATCAAATCATATTTCATGTTCCGTACCACATAGAAACATGCTTTCTTCGTCTTATGTCCTCCGATATCCATATTCGTTATCACAATCTCACTAGTAGTCTGTTCTTTTGTTCCATCATATCCCCGAATAGGGACCGGGGTTATGGCGTATCGAGCAAGGCGGTGTTTCAAAGCAAAAGATTCCTTGATTACTCCGTAAGAGATACATCCGCTGTCAGCTAATGTTCTAGCATACGCGTTATTGTCGAGTAATACATCAATCTCGAAGGCTGTCGCTTCTTTCACGTTGCTTAACACCTTCCTGGCTATTTCTCGCTCCCAGCTACGACTTCCGCTGGGAGCTACTCGTTTTCCGACTCGGGCTCCTCATCAGGATGAATAGCAGGTCTCGGTTCCGGGACGGAAGGGGTTAGGGGCTCGGCGTCATTCACGGCCAGAGGGCGTCGGGAAGACTGAGGTTGGCGAGGACCAGTGCAGAACCTCGCAATGTGGCCTATCCTGCCACAACTATAACAGGTTGGGGAAGGCCGGTTCCGCCTAGTAGGAACAGGTGTTGCGGCAGTCAGGTCCATGGCGACGGGGAGTGCCGGTGCCGTCTCGGTATCAGGTTGAGGTGGTTGTCGGATCGCATCCATTATCGGACGTCTAGGGGAAATGTATGGGGGACGGTTGGCACTTCGTACTCGGAGGTTGCGGATACGGTTGTATTCGTTAAGGTCGTTGGCTACACGGTGGAGGTGTTCAACAAAGGCTTCATACTCAGTAGGGAGGACTTGTCCGATAATAGCCAGTCGCATCTCTTGGTTAATAGCACTACGGAGGCGGGCGATTCGCACCTCATCAGGCCACGTTTGGCCTCCAGCTAGGAGAAGGAGTCGTTCGAATTCACTTGCAAACTCCGGAAATGGGGTTCGGCCTTGCCGGAGCCGGTTCAGTTCCTGGTTCGACTGCTCCACTAACTGACGGTTCTCGAATTGAAGACTGAGGTGTCGATAGAACTCAGTTAACGTGGCATCGTGGACAACACGGGGGTCGGTAGCGTGAATACGCATCCAAGGAAAGACCTTCGATCTTGCATCTCCCTTGAGCCGGCTAAAAGCATACCATACTTGGGCGTAAGCGCTCCCGATTGCTGCTCCGTCAATATTGATCTTAGCTTGGAGCTCCGCAAGGAAAGGAAGGAAGAGGGATTTGTCGGTATTGTCATATTCGGCGGCGTGTCCTAGTTGGTGCCGAAGCTGTCGCGTAGGAGGTGCTTCGCTTACGTCTCGGGACCGGGTCATTGGCGAAGATGGAGTATCTATCGAGTTCGCACTGGGGTTCTCCAGAGTCTGAGTCCGCTGGTTTAGGTTATTCACATTGGTCTCCATTTGAGCCATACGGTTGTTGACAGTCGTATTCATAGCTTCGATCCGAGTATTGAAGTCCGTACTCAGGGCTTCCATCCGGAGCATTAGCTGGGAAAACATTTCTTCCACGGGCAGCAATTGCTGCTCTCTCATAGCTGGGTTATTCGCGTTCATCATTATGCACACAAGAAACAGCCGTTCTAGTCGACCAATCGAAGGGTCTTTGAATGAAAAGAGATGTTGTGATTTCTAATGTTACGGGCTAGTCCCGCCTGATGCTCACTATAAGGGCATACTCGAATAGAAATCACAACATGAGGAAAGAAAGAGAAAGAGAAGTAATAGGTATCGGGGGCGTATAGGGGTTTATATGGGCAAGGGGAAGTAGAAGCTTCTAGTAGGTGTTGCCTGGCAACGGGGGTGGATCTGCCCCCTAGAGGCAGAGGTAAACGCGTAGACGTAGGCATGGAGTATAGGCGTAGGCACCGAGCCGGTGCCGGTAATGAAGCGATCAATGAGGCAATCATGAGGGCTTCGCCCGAATATGCTTCATGAGGTCAGCTCATAACACAACTTTTTATAACCCACCCCAACCCAATAGGTGCGGGTTCGGGTTGGGTTCGGGTTGGCGGGTTGGGTTCTGCCATGTCTAATATAAAATAATCTAATTAAACTGATTTTTAACTGATTCCTAACTAGTTTCATAATATTAATGTATCTATTTTTTGAGTAATATATAATTAATAAGATATATATATTGAAAATATATATATCGATATATATTTATATTTTTTAATTTAAATTACTTAGAAATCAATTAAAAATCAGTTATCAACTGGTTAAAAAATTAGATATTTTTTTTTTATTTTAATGTAATATAGATTTTGTAAGGCTCTGTATGACTTTTACTAAGAAATAATTTTAGCATGGTCGGATGAGCTCTGCCAAGAAAGCTAGGCCTAATTGGGTAAAGCGTTGCATTCGTGGTGGTGTGGCTTCTTTTTAGTATGGTCACCTAACAGGACATAGGCAGGGGGACAGCCATTTCGACAGCCATTTTAACAGATCGAAGACATTAAACCCAGAGGCCTTAGTGCTGGGGGCGAGATGGAGGAAGATCCGGCTGTAACGACGCGTGTGGGACGCGTCGTAATGCCCTCAACTAGAGCCCGAGAAGCTCTGGATGGCGCTGACAGCACAGACACCATTACCGCGACTAAGAAGACAACGTCCAAGGTAAAGCCAACTGCAGTGAGGAAGGCTGCTAGCCTGATTGAGGAAAGACAGTGTACCCATGATGAAAACCAGGAGATGCTTAGAAAGATGTGCCAGTATCTAGAGGGCACCTATCGGGAGGTCAAAGGCTTAAAAGAAACGCTCAGTATGCAGGGGAAAATCATCCAGGAACAAAACGACATGATTAAGGGGCTGCAGGCCCAAATAGAAGCAATCCAAAGCCAATCTGCGGAAGAATGCAAGCAACTCCGGGAGCAGCTAGACACTATCGCGAATACGCCTATCAACGCAGCTCTTATGCAGACCAAATCACAGCCGTCATTCGCAGATATAATTAGCAGCCAATCTAGTCACCAGCAGGATACACCATTAGTCCACCTAGCCCGTCCTACTTTGGCTAGTACACTATTTTGCACCATCGACACGTCTCGCGTTGGAGAAGAAGACAAAGCTAAAGTCCAGATAGCCAATATCAGACAACAAATTGAGAAAGAGATGCGAGGGAGTGAGCAAACCAAAAATTGGCGCTGTGCGGCAATGATTAAGGACCCCAAAAACGCAGACCGAGTCAAAGTGATTTGCAGAAACGAAGATGAGATCCAGCAGGTTAAAGAAGCGGCCCAAAAGTCCGATATACCGGGATTGAGAGTCCTACGAGACCAGCTGTACCCAGTTAAAATCGACAATGCCAACCGGACAGCAGTCCTAGATGCAGACGGGAATATCCTATTAGGAGCAGCCGAAGCCCTAGGAAAAGAGAACAATGTCAGCATAGCTAAGATCTCTTGGCTCAGCAAAAAAAGACTCCAATAAAGCGTATGGATCTATGGTGGTATACATCACCAAAGCAACGGAAGCTAGACGCCTAATAGAGGGCAATTACTTTGATATAGCAGGAGAATCCGCATACACCAGAATTTTTGAACCACAAACAGGACCAGCTCAATGTTTCAACTGTCAAGAGATAGGCCACAAGGCCTTTGCGTGCAAGAAGAGCCAGACCTGCGCTAAATGTGCAGAGAAAGGACATCACCACAGCACTTGCCAAGCGGTAGTCTTAAAGTGCGTTCCTTGTGGAGGTCCCCATGAGTCATTTAGCAAAAACTGTCGAATACGCCTCATGCAATCTCATGCATAAATCACTCCGCGTACTACAACTCAATGTGGGCAAAAGGGACATGATACAACAGAGCTTAATGAATGATGACAAGATCAGAGATTACGGAGCAATAGCAATATCCGAACCATACGCGCGGATGATTGAGAATACGATTGTGACAAGCCCGATGGGACATAGCTATTGGACAAAGATGATACCTACAGAGAGGCATGATGGAAGATGGCCAATTCGAAGCATGCTATGGGTCCGGAGCGACATCGAAGCTGAACAGATCCCAGTGGAATCATCAGATCTGACAGCTGCGATACTGCGTTTCCCAGACCGGGTGGTGCTAGTGGTCTCGGTCTATGTGGAGGGAAATAATGAGGAGGCACTGATATCTACAATTAGGCTGCTACGCAGCTTAGTAGTAGATACACGGGGAAGAGATGGGATACGGACAGACGTTTTAATTATGGGAGACTTCAACCGGCATGATCAACTCTGGGGCGGAGATCAAATATCTCCTGTGAGACAGGGGGAGGCTGATGCTTTAATTGACTACATGACCGAGCACTCTCTCCACAGTCTTCTACCGAGAGGCACAAAGACATGGCAATCAGGGGATATAGAAACAACAATTGACTTGGTATTAACATCAACAGAACTAGCAGAAGAGAGGGTTAGATGTGGCATACACTATACAAACCATGGATCAGATCATCAAGCGATTGAAACTGAGTTCGATATCTCAGTCCCAGATCGACCTACCAATGAGAGATTGCTCTGGAAGAACGCACCGTGGGCAGAAATCAGAGCTAGAGTCACTACCAGCTTGCAAGCAGTTCCTTTAGGGGGCTCGGTCCAGCTGCAGACGGATTGTCTCATGACAGCGGTCTCGGAAGCAGTCTTAAAACTTACACCGAAGGCAAAGCCCTCACCATATGCTAAACGATGGTGGACGACAGATCTAACGCAGCTTCGCCGTACATACACTTACTGGAGAAATCAGGCCAGATCGCGGCGTAGAGCAGGATGTGCAGTCCCTGTGCTCGAACAACAAGCACGAGAAGCGGCAAAAGAGTATCATGACACAATCCGAAAACAGAAGAAAGCTCACTGGGAGGACTTCCTTGCCGATGATGCTAATATATGGCAAGCTACCAAATATCTGAAACTAGGGGGCAGCTCATTCAGCGACAAGATACCACCATTGATCAAGCCAGATGGCTCTCCCACCAAAGACAAAATGGAACAGGCTGAGGAGCTGCTTGCTACATTCTTTCCACCGTTGCCAACAAGAATAGAAGGGGAGGGAACCCAGCCACAAAGGGAACCAGTACACATGCCTGAGCTAACTATGGAGGAGATCGAACGGAAAGTCTTTGAAGCCAAACCATGGAAAGCACCCGGAGAAGATGGGCTTCCAGCAATGGTGTGGAGGCAGCTCTGGCCAGTGGTCAAAGAAAGAGTGTTTCTTATCTTTCAGACATCAATTCGAGATAGTGACCTCCCTTCCCAATGGAGGAATGCTAAGATTATACCGCTTAAGAAGCCGGCAAAAGACAACTACTCGCTAGCCAAAGCATGGAGACCTATATCATTGCTCTCCACGCTAGGTAAAATACTGGAAGCGGTCATCGTAGAAAGAATATCATACGCTGTCGAAGAGTTCGGCCTGCTCCCTACAAACCACTTCGGAGCAAGGAAGAGACGGTCTGCAGAACAGGCACTTCTATTACTTCAAGAAGAAATCTACAAAGCTTGGAGAAATAGGAAGGTTCTTAGCCTAGTCAGCTTTGATGTCCAAGGAGCATACAACGGAGTCTTTAAAGAGAGATTGCTACAGAGGCTTAAGGCTAGAGGAATACCTGACAAAATAGTTCAATGGATTGATGCTTTCTGCTCAAGACGCACAGCAACTATCTTGGTCAATGGATTTCCAAGCGAACAACGGGAACTACCACAGGCAGGCTTACCACAAGGATCACCACTGTCCCCAATACTATTCCTTTTCTTCAACGCGGATCTAGTACAACACAGGATAAGTGCCTCCGGAGGATCAATTGCATTTGTGGATGATTACACGGCCTGGGTAATAGGTCCGACTGCCGAATCAAACCGACCCGGCATCCAGGCTATAATTGATAGAGCCCTAGACTGGGAGAGACGGAGTGGAGCTACATTTGAAAGTGAAAAGGCAGCCATTGTGCACTTCACCCGGAATATAGATCGATCGAGCAATACGCCATTCACAATTAGGGGGAAAATGGTCAAACCAAAGGATAGTGCAAAGATCCTAGGGGTAGTGATGGACTCCCAACTACGCTTCAAGAAACACATTGCCAATGCTGCCACCAAAGGACTCACAGCAGCGATGGCGCTGAGAAGACTGAAAATGATATCCCCACAAACAGCAAGACAATTGTTCATGGCAACAGTTGCACCAGTGGCAGATTATGCCTCTAATGTCTGGAGACATGCCTGTGGAGCAAAAGGAACACAGTATTTGAATAGAATGCAGAAACATGGAGCCATCGCAGTCACGGGAGCTTTTCGGACAGTTGCAACTGCAGTGGCGGAAGCAGAAGCAGGAATCCTTCCCTTCCATAACCGACATACCGAGAAGGCTACAAAGCTGTGGATCGATATCCAGACCTTGCCTAGATCTAATCCACTAGTGAAGTTGAAAACAGATACAACCCGGAGGTTCACTTCCCCTTTACAGAAGATAGCTCGGACACTGAAAGCAACAACAACGAAGCAGATAGAGACCATTCAGGCATTCACTGTCTCACCATGGACATACCGGATACAGACAATATGCGAAAGGGAAAGTGAGAAGGCTATTGAGCTTGCAAATAAGGCAGTAGGCATCCTAATAGCGACTAGTGCATCTGCCAGAGCAGGGCTCGTGGGCATGGGAGGATGCGTGATAGATACCCAAGCAAACGGCGATAACAATACTATGCCCAGCTACTCTATAACACTAGGCAAAAGGACAGAACAAAACCCTTATACAGCAGAGTTAGGAGCAATAGCAGCAGCACTGGAACGCATCCCAGTCAGGACATGCCGCAGATGGATCACTATTCTTAGCAGCAACAGATCTGCCCTTGCAGCAATCAGCCAACCTCGTCAACAGTCCGGCCAAAAGATCATCCAACGGATATACAAACTGGTTCAGACCCTGCAGCGCCAAGGAAACGCGATCAACGCAATCTGGGTCCCAGCTCACACGGACATGAACGTGAAGCTTAGGGCAAAAACAGAAGCACAGAAATCAACGAAAACGGAATGCCAACCAGAGATACAGCCATATCAAGCCAAATCAACTGCGATCAGACTTGCCATTGCTGAACAACGACAAGAATGGACTCTCCCAGAGAGCGTCGGAAAGTACTCAAAGGCTATTGACACTGCACTTCCAGGAAAGCACACCAGAAGTCTATATGATGGACTGAATCGGAAAGAGGCAAAGACATTAGCTCAACTTCGGACAGGCATGACAAGGCTCAACAGCTATTTGAACAGGATAGGCGCAGCAGACTCTGATCTCTGTGCCTGCGGCCAAGCAAGCGAGACGGTTGAACACTTTCTATTCCGCTGCACGCAATGGACAGCGATGAGAGAAGGCATGAATCAATGCACACAGACGAAACGAGGAAATCTGTCCTTCTTCTTAGGCGGAAAATCACGCTCAGACTCTGATCGATGGCAACCGGATATGAAGGCCGTCCATGCAGTAATTGACTACGCTATTACAACAGGAAGATTGGAACAGGAACCCGAATATGAGCCTCCATCGACTCAATGAAAAGTGAAGCAATATATCCTTAACTAACCCCTTCCCTTCCCTCCTCTGAGGTAGATCTTGCTGCGGCCGCCGAAGATAGGACACCGCACACTTGGAGAAGATAGCCTTTAAGATCATCTACTAGCCAACACGCAGGGAACCCAAAAACACTATCGAAAGACTCAAACACCAAGCAGACACGTTGCAAGAACAAAAATATGGGCTATTGCGAGTTCATGGCGGATCGGAGAGAAATGGATCATGTAATTAACGCACTAGTGCCCTATAGGGTTAGTCCCTCCGGGCGTAATAAACATCATTCATTCATTGGTCACCTAACCTGTACACACGGCCTCAGCGGGCTAGCGCGTCCAGTTTCTCGCTGCGCTCGAAAATTGGAATCTGATTGGCCTACAGGCCTGATACGGACACTAGTGTATTAGCTTGTCTTGGCACCCTCTGCGCGCTAAGAAGCCTCGCCAGAGGGGCTGAGTCCTGAGATAACTTTCAATATACATATCTCAATATATATCGGGTGGGATTTCTTGGGCAGCCAGGAATCCCAGGATTGCCCCGCTGATCCCATCTAGTTATATTATTGATTGTGCTACACTTCTCATCCAGTCATCCAGGCAGACATCTTATTGAACTAGTTAATCTACGGGAGCAAGTTCTGGGCTAATAATTATGGTCTTCTGGCTCTTGGTTGAGCACTGGCATATGGTTTCATCTCTCTCGGTATGATTGAATATACCTAGGTACGGCGGATAACTCGAATATTGGCGTGGTATGGCAGATATCGTCAACAGCCCTATTATGACTCATTGACAAAGGTCTCCGGAGGATTCTTTGGTGTTGTCAAACCTCACTTCCTAGCCCGTTCCGGTGGAGCCTGCACCTCGGGCAGGTCCCTGGGTTGGAACTGTGACACTTCGGTATTGCGCATTCATGAAGCTACTGTTGAGTGAAGAGAATATCCTCGAAACGTATTTTCTCCATATACATACCTATTATAGGTTCCTCTTGGCAGTGACAACCGAAAGAGTTTCCGTTGTTACTCTGAATGTGCAAACGACTGTATAGTCGCACCAGAAATCTCCTATATGAGGATTTTCTGGTGCGGGACATCCAAGTTTCGAAGTAAGTTGACAACAGCAGTATGGCCATGTGCTTCGGCCCACAATAATGGTGTATAGCCATAATTGTCCGTACATCCTAAGTCAACTCCTGCAGTTTGAAGGAGAATCTTGACAACCAATACATACCCTTGTGCTGCTGCCCACCACAATGGTGTCTGGCCTAAGTAATCTTTGGAGTTTAGTTCAGTCTCTTTGTGTTCAATTAGAAGTCTTGTCACCATGTCATATCCACTTCCAGCAGCTCGAGATAAAGGTGTTCGTCCTTGGTAGTCTTTGCAGTTGACATCGACACTATCACTATTAAGTAGCATCTTGAGAGTCATCTCACATTTGTATGCTGCAGCCAAGCATAAGGGTGTTTGGCCCCAATAATCCTTGGCGTTTAGGTCGAATTGTTTGGTCTCTATCAGAAGTGTGGCAACTGCTTCGTGCCGTTGTACGATGGCCCAAGATAATAATGTGCGGCCGAAACGATCTTTAGTGTGTAGATCAACCCTTGCAGTTTTAAGCAACAATTTGACCACTGCATCATGACCATAGATCACAGCCTGCTGAAACGGTGTACTTTTGTAAGAGTCTTCACAGCTCGGATCAACCTTCCCGGTCTGGAGCAATAGCTTTACTACCTGTACACTACCAATTGTTGCTGCGCGCCACAGCGGTGTTCTGCCATTTTCATCTTTGCAATCGACCTCAACATCGGCAAGACTTAGCAGTAAAGCGACTACTTTATAATGCCCTCCTGCTGCTGCCAATGATAATGGAGTCTGCTTCAAATGATCTTTACAATTCAAATTAAACCCTTCTGACCTTATTGCAGTTGGAGGCATGTAAGCTAATTGCTGTACGGCATTGCAATAGTATTCCTGATTCGAGGGTATGTTTCTTTTCATGTTGACTGGCCTTTGGCCATATGCGTCTTCAAGATAAATACCCACACCGGCGCTTTTTAACAATAATTCCACTATCGCTTCATGGCCTCCGGCCGCAGCCAAAGACAATGGCGTCATGTTATATTTATCAATCGACGTGATGTCTGCTCTTTCTCGTATACTCATTTCGGCAGTTGATGTTTTACCATATTTAGTCGCCCACCGAAGGGCAGAACTATTCCCATGAAGGCAATTACACCTGTAAAGGTACCAATTTAAATCATTATACATTTTTTTGTTGAGTTGTGCAAAACTATTAATGTCGCTTTCTTTCCGCAGGAATGTTGCTACCAGGATCGTCAACTCAGTTGGCAAGCTGTTTATAGGCATTGCCGCATTGTGCTATTTTCTTGGACAGTTTGATGTACTTTCATTTTATCTGGTACTTTACTTTCTAAAAAAGGGAACAATTACATACCTACCCACACGGACTGACTAATCCCACTCATAGGTATTATTATTATTCCTGGCCAGCTTCCTCGCCCCCTCCTTCGAGTGCAGCCACTCCGTATCGATTGTGCCATTCCTCATCAGTTCCACCCTTGTCGTCCTGCCCTCAGCTGCACATGGGTGTCTCTTACAGCTCAGGAAGCCCAGGAATTGATAGCTAGTCGAAATGAGGCTTAGGGTTGAAGGTTGAAGATCTCTGGTTGGTGTATAGAACTATTTACAAGATTGGATTCATTGGAAGGGAACTGGCCCGCTCGGTGACCAATTACGTTAACCACTAGCTTCTTACAAAGCAACAAAGGCTAAAAATAATCAATAATAACCACTGAGTTGGATAAAGAGTGTTAAAGTCACTGCCGTTTTTTCCATCAATACCGTACGTAACATACTAACTTATATGCAGTCGAAACGCATGATTTCCAATAGGAGAAAAAAATTACATAGATTGAAGCGAAATAAAACCCCCGTCATTTTATTGATTCCTGTATCACGCCAAAAGAGGACTGCCAGTCTAAAGAAAGAAGAAAACTTTCTATACCTAGTTAAGAAGATAGCACAGTCCGCTTTTTCTCATTTTGCAAATGAGATAATGTCACGATATTTTGTCGGGGGGCATTACTTGGCCAACCCGATCAGTCAAATTACATAACCACTGCTTGCGGCTACGGTGCTTTGGGTGAAGTCGTTTGTAACAAAGGTCTTACAGACTCTTACTCCATGTCCATGTACGTCCAATGAAATTTGTCTGGAAATATGCACAGTACTTAGACGCATCTGGTACTTCAATTGTAACTGTCAATGGTTGGACTCTTTCTCAGCGCCACTTCCGCAACCTAATCTATACTAGGTTTAGCTGTTATTAGTAATATAGCTATTGTCAGATAATCCGTTATCTCAGTTGCTCAGCCTAGCTAGCCTAAAAAGGTTTAGCTCGTGCTTACTCACACTTTTATGTATCTAGTCTGAGCGCTGAGCGTGGTGCGTGCCATAGAACAGATCGGCTGTATTGCCTCATACGCTAACAAATTGAGATTTTTTAGTGTTTAGAATGCCATTTATTACTCAACTATTATACGTTATTTTATTAATCTATTAGTATCATTGAATAGAGCGCTTAATTTCGAGTATTAAGTAAATTTTAATTGATATAGATTTTAAAAAGCAATTAATTATTAGTATATATGTAATATTTCCTCAAAGAAAGTCACTTTTTTTGCTAACAAACTTTGAAAAATTCGTGCTTAATGAATATACGCTCAATCTCTATATAAATTGGCTAAATTATTGACCTTAATGAGATCTAGTGTAGACATGGCAATGGGGCGGGTTGGGTCGGGTTTTAGGGGGTCCTTATTCCAACCCGCCGGGTTCGGGTGCACGTTTTTCCACAACCCGGCCCAACCCGAAAACCCTAGGTGCGGGTTGTGGTTTAACCTATAAACCCGGGTCTAACCTAGATTAGTTTAGATTAATTTCTAAATAGGTTAGACCGGGTTAAAATGGGTTCGGGTTTATATAACCCAACCCTAACCCATCTAATAATTTATAAAATTGTTAATAAATCTTAATTTAATAAATATTTCTTATAACTAATTAAATAACTAGATAAATATATACTATTTTATTATATTTTTAAAATTTATTTTTAATTTTACTTTATAGTTTCATATATTTCAGAATACAATATATTTCAATATATTACTAATATGTAATTTATATTATTTAAATAGATTTTTAGATTTATTTTATATATATATATTAGAATATATATAATTCTAATTATATTATTATATAAATTATATAATTATATTAAAATATAATATAATTATCTAATAATATTTATTTAATACAAAAAATAGAATACTGTATTAGAATGTAAACTATAATTTTATAACATAATTCTACTTTAGGAATAGCTTTTTTTCTTATCGATAAGTAACCGGCTTGGCAAAGCTTTTAATTGGCTAGATTTTTAAATTTTTAAAAAAAATAATATTATAAGGATTAGAACACATTATCAAAAATATTAATCTTTACCAACTAGACTATCTAGTCATATAATATATTTCCTACTTACTAGTTTATATTCAATTATAGAATGAGAATTCATATTATATAGAATAACAAGCCTAAATATTAATATTTTTTAATTCTGATAAAAAATATAGAATCTAGATATCTAGTTACTATTATATATCTAATTTTATTAACTAATATTGTGTTTTGGGGTGAGAATTTAGATTAATATTTTTTATATGAAAATTGGATTTAGATATATATATTTGTTCTCGGCAATCTAAATAAATCAATTTACTAATATAACTATTACCATAAAATCCCTAAATCTTAATAAAACTAAACCGGAATATAATCAATCGATAGCTAGCTTTAATCCGGTTATAATGAATCTATTCCGGTTTTATTATATTAAGGATTGAGGATTTGGTGGTTAATATAAGATTTTGATATTAATATTTAATATTATTTATATGCCCCTGTGTTACGGGCCAGTCCCGCCTTATGAAACAGCTTTATGTTCATATTCGAATATACTAAATACATGAGGAAAGAAAGAAAAAAAAGGAAGAAAGTAGGAAGTTCCGCAATAGCAGGCATCTTATATGAAAAAAGGGGGAACGCTAGTGTTCATTCACTAATACCCGTCTAGGGCCTAGCGTTGCGCTATTGGGATCTGGGAATAGCTTCAAATCCTTGTTGAGTTCTGCCTCCCATAGGCGGTAAGTACTTCGGGCCTTGGCATAGACTTCGTGAGGGCTCAGTCCCGAACGACAATATGGGGTCAGCCCATAACATATGGTGTAGTGTGATATGCCTTCCGCATAATCTTTATATATATATATTATATATGTTGACCCCTCCGGAGCCCTAACGCTAGGTTAATATCAACACTAAATTGCTTTACAGCCTCAACAACACGCTCTAGAGGCTTATTCAGGGTAAAAATAAGTAAAGAAGGTCTATTAGAGTTATTTATTTAAAGAGTTTTTCGTGCCTCGAGCGTGAATTTGGTTTTGTATAGGGTTTTGTATGGGGAACCGCAATATAAGGATATCCGCTATATAACAATATTGGAATCGGTTTTGTTCATATCTTTATAACCAGGTTTTACTGTATATACATGTCGTTATTTGCAGGCGCTGATTCTATACTTTTTCGACGTTGATATGTTTACGCGAGGTCTCCCGTCCCACTAGCCAATAAGAAGCTACATATTTTCAAGGTGGGGCTTTGCCGCTGCAGTGGCCAATCAAATACCTAGTCCCTGTAACTATGGTGGTGCAGGATTATGTAACAGGGGAGTAAAAATAGTGAGCTATTGTCGTCTAATAATGATCTAAATAGCTCAAGTCATTTTAGAAATTCAAACTCGAATATGTCAGAGAAAGGGGTTGTCATACGCAATAAACGAGTACAACAGATAATTGAAGCAGAGAACGCCGCACTCTTCATGTCGGAACGTGAGCAATATCCCACTCCGGATAGTACGTTGATCCGGAGGATATGGCTGCAACGTACAAACGCTCTCGTACGCACGTACGCTTTGGCACGTACGTTTGTATAGTGCTTTATGCCCAATCCGTTCAATGCTCTGCAGGGGCCCCACCTTGCTTTATGATCCGGGAATAACTTCATATTTATTCTCCGCTTATATGACCCATCATGTTGTTAGATACACTGCCTATTTGGGACCCAACTCTTGGTTATATATATGCCTTACGGCGCCCACTACTTAGCTCTAGAAACTAGTTATCAATTCGAAGTTATTTACACATACCGGTCAGCTCGTCCTTGTAGGCTTGTTGGATTAGACTTACACCAATCCCAATCAAGTGCCCCAGGACCGTGTAGAACCAATCACACAGAATTGAGCATGCTTACGTATTATTTGATAAGTCAGAGTCAGAAGCTACGCATTCTCAATAAGCATGATCGCGTTCATGCACCATTGGTTCACTTGTACTTATGGTTTAGCATACGCATGCATGACATGGGTTGGGTTAAGGTTATATTTCGGTTGAGTTTTGATTTGTATTATTTAGGTATTATTAATTATTAAATATGTAATATTATGTAATATTAATGTCATAAGAAACTAGGCCAAATTTGGTTAAGACTAATATAAGTTTGATTACGTAATAACTATTCTAATGCTATAAATTACCTAATATAGAAGTTGGGTTGGGCTGGGTTGGGTTATCCAAATTTTTTTCAACCCATTTTTATAAATCTTACTCTACTAACCTAATTAGGAAATATTATATAATATAAAATATATTAGTCTATACCAAATTCTTTAAATTTTATTATAAATTCTATAGTACATAATATTTCTTTATTATGGTTTTATAATACCTAATATTACAGGATTTAAAAGTATGGTAAGAAAAACCCACGTCAAGCTTTACCATGCACCTTACTTTGGTCTTCCATGTTGTTCTAATCATAAGGAGGTTGATAGATCGACGCCCCCAATTACTAGATCGACGCCCCCAAATTGAAATTTATTACACAGTCTTACAAACTTACCCACATATAATTTCTTAGTGTACTCCGGTTGACCCCGGTGGTTTTGTTAGTACGGTGGGCCTTACAGGGGTTAGATACCAATCATTCTGCCACTCATATATTTGATTACTAAGCTAATATTTTGTATGGCCATCGGCAGCAATTACAGCCTCACACCTAGCCTGCATGGACCCTATCAAATCCTGCAAAAATTGCTCCGGTAAAGCATCCCAAGAAGCGCGTACAACCTCACGTAATCGATCGTAAGAAAGTTGCTCATCATTTGGATATTGCTCCTGTATCCAATCCTTCATCCAATTCCATACGGCTTCAATTGGATTCAAATCCGGAGAGAACGCTGGCCAATAGATAGGATATATATCTCGGTTATGAAGCTCTTCTCGGGTCTCCTTACTAGCATGCCCTGGTGCGCCATCCTGCATTAATTGAAGATATACAGATTGTTGTCGATTCAAGCGAATATATCCATCAATAATTGGCACTATTTTCTCACAATAACTCTCGGAGCCAATCGTACCCCATTCCTTCTCCCAGAATAGGCAAGGGCCTTTGATATTCGCATGGAATGAAGCCCAAAACATCCATCCACGTTTGCGAGGCGGAGATGTACGTACGCATGTGTCATCTAGCTCTTCACCAGGTTTCCGAGTTACCCATATTCTTGTATGATAGCCTGAAGTAACCCAAGTCTCGTCAGTCCAAAGGATTCGATTCCATTGCTCAATTGACCAATTAACGTGCTCAAGAGCCCATGCTAGACGTACACGTTTATGCTCATCCGATAATGGAGGCTTACGGAGAGCTTTACAACGTGTATAACCTCGTTTTTTAAGCGCTCGAGCAAGTGTCGTAGCTCCAACAGGAAGCTCAAGCTCACGTACAACCTTATAAAAAGGCATACGGCGCGTACGCTTTGAAGAGCTTATCCACTCAATAATCCGGTCAATATCTTCTTCGGAAAGCTTTGGAGCTTGGCCACGGGCCTTTTTTGGCGTTGCTTGCTGATTTTGACACGTATATTGAACTTGGCGATAGGTAATTTGAAGCTGTGAAGCTATTTGCGAATATGTAAACCCGGCATCTCGTAGGGTTAAAACTCGTATACGGTCATCCCTTGTAAGGCGCGTTGAATATTGGGCTTCGTAAGGCTCCGGCGTGGCCATATTGGTGAGGGCAGCGCGTATCGTACGTTGTTGATTTTTGTGAGGATAGCGCGCGTACGGTGGATATGGGAGCTTTTCTATGTTCTATATTAGGCAGGCGGTAAATATTTCTTGGCGGTCCACTAGGCCCACCGTACTAACAAAACCACCAGGGTGAACTATCTCCTAGGATGGAGAGTTGTGAATTTTAGTATGCATTAGTGTGCATTAGTCGATATTTCAGAATCTATGGTCTCTGGTTGGTCAGATCTATAAAAATAGCTCCATAAAACTGGTAAGAAAAACCAATACTAGCTCAGCTCGATCTAGGATTTGTGGAGCTTCCATAGTGAATCAGACAAATGATAAATCAATAGCTACAGATTTAAAAATACACACTAATGCACGCTAATGCATACTAAAATTCACAACTCTCCAAATCTAAGCTTAATTCTACTAGTATGTATATCATTTCTAGGCTGCGTATAAAGGCTCCCTAACACTAGAATTGACACCTAAGCCGGCCCTGGCAAGGCGTTAAAAAAGGATTGCGATAATAGAGACGTGTTGCTATTAATCTGTGACGGCCTAGAGCCGGTGGTGCGAGCTAACAAGAGCTATACGTACAGAAAGAATTCGATGAAGAAAGAAAGGAAAACATGCAACTATTCGCAGCGCGCTGAGCAGAGATTTCATATGCGCGCTCAGGCCCGCACCTTCGCACCCTCGGCTAATCAGAGCGCACCTCCGTTCCACCGAGCCAATCATAGCTTGAGAATCAACCTTGGGGGCTTCCGAGGTGTCATGGAAGCTTTTCTCAAGGTCAAGCCTAAGCCGATAGCGAAGCTCGAGAACAAAGCGGTGAGCGCAGTTCGAGAACTTCATATCGGGGTCAACCCGTAACATAATCTAAGTTAGTTAGTTAGTTAGTTAGTTAGACTTGATTCTGGCTAAAGCGAAGCTAATTCTAGAAGCCGCTATCCCAGATGTGCCTGAGCCGGCAGGCAGACAAAAGGTGGCGCAGCCACGGGAGGCGCACCGCGAGGTGAGCCACAGAGAATGTAATATACAAATGGAAAAGTAAACAACGAATGCAAAACAATCAAACATGTGAAACAGAGCAAAACAATCAAAGAGTGCAAACATGTACGCCAGCTCCCGTCCTCAACTCCCACCAATCCAACTATCCCACGAATCCCTCATTCTCACGTTCGCCAACTGCACTAATGTGAGCACCAACACGTCTCCGAATATGCGCCAACATGCGCTCAATCCCACAAATCGATCGCGCGAATACGCGTTCTATTCGCTTGTACGTCCCCAACGTACGAATCCTCACCAATCTGTACGCTCACATCTCCGTCCACATCCTGCGGCACGTCCCCGTCGACTAGCTCCTCCAAAAATCTATCCTCAAGGCCCGTATCTGTGCTGTTGTCGCTGGTCATTACTGGCGAATGAGCGGACCTGGAGCTCACGTCGCCTGCTTGCGCATCTGTACGTTTCCCCAAGTCAGTGTCCCGTTCGTTTGATTCTTGTGTTTCTTCGTATGTGCCCATTGCTTGCAGATCCACGCCAAGAAACTGAGCTAACATCCCCGTGTCGTGAACAAATTGAGCGATCGCGACGGCAGCCTTCTTTTCTCCCAGCAATATCCGCAAATCAGTCGTACGTCGGAACCCCTTGATTCGCGTCCACATGAGATCTCGCTCATCCGCGTACAACGGACACTCGATTATAACATGCTTCACCGTTTGGCCTGACAACCCGCATCCGCAGTATGGATTTGGGCGCTTATTGATTCGCCAAAGGTAATGCCCCAGCGCGACCCTCTCCGTACGGATCTGGATCAGGATCGACGACGTGGCTTTGCGCAGATACGACCAATATTGAAGACTGCCTTTGGAAGGTCGCGGAATCAGCTTTTTCGTAGGTTTCCCACTCTTTTGCTTCTCCCAGGTCTTCTCCCAAGCTATCTTCGCCTCGTGTCGTATCCGGCGCTTGGCCGCGGCACTGAGCATGATCCAATTCTTGATGTCGCCAGGCACGATTTGTCGACGTGCACCCAACATAGCAGCGCGTTTGGCAGCTCGATCCGCTGCCTCATTTCCGGGAATTCCTTCGTGGCCCGGAATCCATCGGAGAACGACGTCGATGTTGTTGTCCACGCATTGCCAATACAAGTCGATACAGTCCCGGATATAGGTTTGCCCCGAGGCCATTCTTGGATTGATTGAAGCGCTGATTGACTGTCGGAAAAGATAGCCACTTTTCGAAGCCGTTTGTCGTCCTCTGCGAATCGTAACAACGTGTTGAGCCCAAATTTGATACCGCATCCTTCCGCCGCGTACACTGTTGACGTGTCCTCTGTACCAATACACTCCGTCATCTGTCGCCGTAACTGAGGGATGACCATTGACGTGCCAATATAGCGTTGATAGCCACTGCCGTCGGTGTACACCATCACACGCGAATTCTCTTTGGCCATGCGATTGTGTACCGTGACCGCGATCTCGCGCTCGTCGATTACCACATTTGGAGGCTCTTGCCATGGTGGTTGGACGTACGCCTCACGACTCTCCCGTTCTCCTGCCAGGGTGCCAGGGGGAGCACGGAGGCATCCGTCCTTGGTCCAAGCATGAGCCTCCATGGGGGTATAACCGCCGAGCGTGAGTTGTTGGTCTGTACGGCGCGAAAGCATGCCTTTAGGGATCCCGTGAGTTGGTCCCGTACGAATCCGAATGGCGGTGGCCTTGACGAGCTGGTCCAGTTGATAGCGGATCGGAAGCAGGTGTAGTTCCACGTTGAGCGCTTCCGCAGCTGTGGTACGGAACGCGCCACTGATCAGGCACGCTGCCCGTTTTTGGATATTTGCGAATTCCCGTGTGATCTTGGTGAGTTGCGCCTTTGTCATAATCCCTGGTTGATACCATGCCGCGGCACCGTACAACATCTGTGGAATCACAACAGCTTGATAGATTCGCCGCATAGAGCCGAGAGCGACTCCCCACGTAGATCCTGCTAGTCCCCGTAGTGCTTCGAGACTGGTGCCCGCCTTGGCAATAACCTCATCCCGGTGAGTATTGAACGTAAGCTCCGAATCGAGCCAGATTCCGAGATATTTGACTGCCGCGCTTGCTTCTCTTCGTGTGCCGTCCTGTAGGGTAATTGATTGTGACCTGGGAGTGAGATCGCTTCGCGGGTTCACAAAGTGAATGAGCTGATATTTTTGCTTGTCAAAAACCGACGCGTGGCGCAGAGCCCATTGATCCGCGGTGGCGCTGGCACGTTGAAGCTTTCTAATTGTCTCATCCTCACTATGACCTACTGCCATCATTCCCACATCGTCCACCCATCCGCTGGTTGATACGTGATTGGCCTCGTCGGCGCAATCCTCGATCAAGTCCGAATTGTAGATAAGATATAAGATCGGCGAGATTGGTGAGCCTTGTGGAATGCCCGTTGGCGTAGAAATCGTACCCAAAATGCCTTCTGGAATCTTGATTCGTGTGCTTCGTCCTGTGAGAAAGGCAGCAACCCATGGCACAAAGTGGCCGAGGCGCCGTTTTCGCATATTATGAAGCAATCGCGAATGGTGCGCATTGTCATACGCACCTGAGACGTCCAGTAAGAGCATGGAGACGACCTCAAATCCTTCACCCCACGCACGCTGGATCCGGTCAAGGATGATCTGAATGGCGTGGTCCGTTGATATTCCCTTGCGTCCGCCTAAGTGGCCTTTTGGAAGTAGCCCTTCCGCTTCCATGGCGTAGCTGATTCTGCGTGCGATAATAGCTTCAAGAAATTTACCGAGCGTGTTGAGCAAGGCAACCGGTCGATATGCTTTGGGTGTACGGTAATCGCGATCTTTGCCACCTTTCCGGAGTACGACTGTAATCGATTTCTGGAAGTGAGACGGATTGTAGCCAGTTCGGATACATGCATTGTAGATTTGATAGAGCGTATCGAGCACCGCAGGGATGCCCACAATTTTGTGCCAAAAGCTGTTTGGAATCGTATCCTCACCAGGGGCTTTGTCGGGTGGTGTCGAGCGGATCACGCGCTCGATCTCATGGTGTGGGATTTCTGGAAAAGGCAGCTGCTCTGGGTATACAGTGTCGTCAATATCAGATAAATCAGCGTCTGGGATCTTCGGGAAGAAGGATTCACTCAGAAGCGCCGTTTTATCTTCCACCGACTCCGCCGTACGGTCTCCAACCTCGAGCGTTGGAGTGATCCCCGATTCGTAGAGGCCTCGTCGCGTACGTGCCCATTTCGCCAATCGCCAGAGGCCTTGCGGGCCTTTCTCGGTGGCTTCCTGGACCCGGCGACGGTGGCCGAGCTTCAAGGATTTGCTCACTAGTCGTTTCTTCTTGTTCCGGGCACGTAGATACGCACGCCAGACCCAAGGATTGTGGGTGTTAGAGTGTAAGCGGCGTAAGCGGCGGCACAATTTGACCGCTTCTTTGCATTCAGGTGTGAAATCAGGGTTGCTCCATGCGCTGGGTCGGGCCCAGGGGACAGCTTTCTCAATCGCGTGACGGATCGTAGAGGTGAAGGCAACAGTGGAGAGTTCAATCAGGGATTTGGAAGCGTTCGTGAGATCGGGAACGGTGAGGTCTCGTTCCAGGATCTCAGTCAGTAATTTGATGTCGGTAGCCTTCCAATCCCTACGTTGCGGGGGGTTATTGACTGGTGTTTGGATGTCGATCTGAGTACGGATCGGCCAGTGGTCGGAGTCGTGTTGGACGGTGTCAGCACGTTAAATCAGGATCAGGCGGTGGAAGAGGCTCGCAGATAGGAACGTGAGGTCAATCGTGGATTTTGACTGACCGCGTTCCCACGTTACGATGCCCTCTTCGGTGGCGAGCTCTAGTTCGTGGCGGTCCGCGATTTCCAGGAGTTCGGTGCCTTCGTTGTCGATATTGGTGCCGGGGCCACCCCAGGCGGGATGGTGGACGTTCATGTCACCTAGAACTAGGTGCTCAATTGTCGGGGAATGTCCCAATCTGGCGAGTTCGCGGTCAAGCAGGTTGAAAGTTGGCGATTTTGGCTCGTTATAGATGTTGTGAATGTACAAATCGTGGGATTGCTCGCCACGGAGATGTTGTAAGTGAAGGATTTGATAATCCGGGGAAATCACCGTGTGTGTCCATTTGGCGGGATCAATCAATTTGTTGACATACAGCGCGACACGCGCCCGTTCGCCGTCAACAGCCTTTGGATGAAGCAGTTGGTGAGTAAGTCGTGCTGGTTGATGTGTCGTATCGTCATATTCATTCCTCCAGGGTTCTTGAATTGCAATGACGGAGGCTTGAAGGACTGTCGGGTCACGTAGAAACGTGGCCATGACCTCGTCTTTTGATTTGTGCGTGTTGTACTGCAGTGCAGTATTTCAAATGGCGTCGTATCTACCATTTGGAGACCGGGTCAGGGGAAGAGCTCGCTGATATGCTTCCGATAAAACCTGTAAATCGTTCCTCAAAGGGCCTTGTATCGGTATTTTCCTCGCGGATCGGGTCATTGTCAGGACGCCACCTGCGGTTACGGCCATGATTCGTGAATTGGGATAGTAAACGCGGGACCTGTGAATTCCCGCTTCCCGTTAGTTTTGCCGTTGGCGGCCTAGCGCCCCCGTACGCCGTATTGTCACCGCCGCTGTCCCGAATCCGCGACTATATAAATCCCATCCCTCGCCATTTTAACCTCGCGCCCTTTTACTTCTGCATTTTCCTCTCAGTTGCTGGGGTTATCGTTCTCACCGGTCCAGCTGATCTCCAGCTGATCTCCACTATCGTCGCATTCACCGTCGCAATGCACGGCCAAGCCATCGCGCCATCTCTCCACTCTTGGTATCACTTTCCAAGTTTTTATGAGCTCGTGTAGTCGAATTTCATTTTCCTACGGTGGATCATTCATTTGATTTAGGTGTGACTTCTATTGTGCTCTTGAGAATCCTTGTTGTCTACTTTTGATCTTGCGGTTTCTGGCTGTGCTTTCGAGGTTTCCGTCTCTTCAATTCTACGGTCTGAAGAGATGGATACCCTCTTCCAGCAGCCCTTTACAGCACGGCCTTGTCAAGGCTGATCAAGGCTGATTCCAGTCAATGCAGATTCTGAACGCTAAGCGTCCCAGCTGCGTTACATCTCCTACTAGTCATGTCAATCTCATATCCCGTGTCCCACGGTCTGAGGGTCCAGCTGACGACGATATTCCTTCAGGGAGAGACAAGGCCAATAGTAGAAATGCCTCATCCATTATTGATCACATTTCTGGCTCCACAATATGAACTGCTCTTTCTTTTTCCGGCATTCGGGAGTCGACGCTCTGCGCTCCTCGTCAGCTGAGTGTTGGTTGACACCAGTTCTACTGCAAGTTGTGGCGCTAGCGCTCTCCACTTCTTGTTTCGACGCTGAGCGAACGATCCTGTTATCTAACTCCATATCTTCATTACAAAGATGAGACCAATGGCAAAAATACCGCACTGGCGGTGTGGATTGCGTGATGGCCAGGGCGGGAAGAACTACGGCGACGTTCATCATCGTAGGTGCCAATGGGACGGCTTGATTCATGTACGATGACAGCTGATGTTGGATCAAGAAGCAGCACGTCACAAAGTCGGTCAGCATCGCCTCAATAGTGGACCGAGAGGGGAGTCCAAGGAAGCTGGAAGCGAGGATGAAGGACACCGGGCGCGTCACTAGACCATGTCTCATCTTTGGGACGAGAGCCGGCGTTCCTTGATTCGTTATTTTCTCGCCTGTTGGTGACGAATACTGCATTGGAGATATCAGTCTCACTTCAATGAAGGCGCAGGTTGAAAGTGAGTTTTGGCGAGAGTCGTAGTCAATAGAATTTCAGCCAGCATTGCCTCAGAAGCGGAGAGCGAGGATCAACAACGTCAGGCTTGTCATCGGCCGTGTCTCATTATTGGGGCTGGAGTTGACGGCCGCGTTGGTAATGTTACTGTATGATTTTCATTGATTGCCACAAGTGGAGATTGAGAGTCAGGGCAAGAACAATAATCACAAGACAAAGCAAGCGCTCATTACAGATGCATCTCAGGACGGGCATACCGATTCTCATTCCGTGTGCAAAAATGATTTCGACCCAATGTTGGATCAATTAGACTAGAATCATCGAAGCAATACTTTTATCTGTATCACTATCTGCTGGCGGGTAAGCTAAATATCACACCGGTTTATGATGGAATCAATGCTAGCCAATCTTCGTCATCACTGTTTGTCTTGAATTTCAATGGCATGCTTCTTCCAGTATTGGTTGTCATATCTGATCGTCCCTTGCCCAGCTGGTAGAAAGTCAGCCACCTATTCCTTCTGTCCTTAATAGATAGTCCTTCTCTTCAGCTGCAGGAAGCAATCGAGTTTCTGGAAAGGAGTGAACCCACATCTTATGTGTGGACACGTTCTCAGCCGATAATGAATAATGAAACCTATATTACTCGGTAACATCTAACCCAGTAGACAGGGATAGAAAGGGGAGGAGTTGATCTCTTCACCAACGATTGGCTCTCTGATATTCGTCGAAGTGACCCACCATACCCTAAAGCAAGTGTTATCCGGTCTCGAGTGCGCCTTGGATTTTTGCACGACGCGTCCATGCCTGCATCGTACCGGTATGACTAACGGCGAGTCACTATTAGTGCTCTTCTAGCGACCTGGCTTCTGTGCCACCAGCTGAAACCCTGATTCGTTATGGCTGCGCATCGGATTTGGATTTCGGCATCCTGGGATGCTGAAATCCTGGATCGTACGGCTATAAAGAGGCGTCTGTCCGCACATCTGCCTTCTCTTCCTTTCGTTTCTTTCCCAACTTCGACGGAAGCCACCTCATGAAAGAAAATCATTGATCATGGACCTCGCTATCCCTAGCTCACGAACAACACCCTCGTCTAACCAAACGCTCCTTGAGCTTGCCGAGATACTCCGGGAGCTGGCCGACATGCAGGTCAAGGGAGAAATGAAGGACGTAGAGAGCGTGCCCGAGGTATGATTTAGACCAACATGATATGAGAAGCTAGCTGATAGAATAGTTTCACGACTTTATCCAACAGCTTTGCCGAAAGGCACCGGCCTTTGCGCAAGCCATCGCTGCCGCAATTCGCGAAAACACTGCAGATCCGTCTCCTCGCCTATCCTCGAAACGAAAACGGAGACACGATCCGTCTTATCGGCCGAGTTACCCAGTGCAGCCCGTCCTAAAGAAGAGGCATTGTATGAACGCAGTTGATGAGCCTATGACTCCTGAGAGTCCGATTTTGGAAGGCGAAACCGAGGATGCACTGGATTCTATAGTCTGTGTTAACACGACTGAACTCAGATCCTCGTCTAAGCACGAGAATAAGTCAGACCTCACGACGCTTGCCGTGCATCAAAATGCCCCCAAAAGCGAGAACATGCATAGCAGCACAATGCCGACATTCCTCAATGGGGAGCAGACAGAGCCGCCACCTACGCCCGAAGATCTCACTAAGGATATGTCCTTCAAGGATAAAATCCATCAGATGATCGACATCGTCAACCTGCTCAAAAAATACCCGAACGATCTGCCGCACACTGTTCATCAGAAAATTCTGCAAAGTCTTCACACCAACCAGGACCCAATCATCGGATCAAAAGCCAATCAATGGTCAGACGGGAGAACGTGGTTGAAGGTATTAGAGGGAGGATCCGCCACAAATCATCGGTGTACTGTATTCAATATGCTGGAATACATAGGCGCCTCGAAATGGTATGACGGCCAGATTGAGGTGGCAAAGCAAATGGTATTTACCAAGCAGAACAAGCCTGTGGGTGAGAAGGGAGCAGCAATGCATGTGCTAGACCGTATCACCCATGAGCATAGCTTGCTCAATAGAAAAGTCATTACCAACCAGTTCTCCAGAGGGAAGAAATTGCGCGTGCTTGTCAAGGAACTCGGGCTAGGTATCCTATTTAGCCCCAAGATCTGGTGAGTATCAGGGAAACCATATTGTTTTTATATACTTATCTTGCATTTAGGAGTTACACCAAGAGAAAAGAGCCTCAATTCGATCAGCTACTCCAAGAACTCAAAGCAGACACTCAATGGATGGCTCTATTTCGACTTCTTACTCCGCAGGTGGAACAGCTGGTTCAAAGTGGCTCCACTGATCCAGAAGCGTTGTATAACTCTTTAAGGCAGCACGATCTAGTCTCTGAGGAAGAGCTCCAGGAATTGAAAGTAAAATATGCTTTGGAACACGTGAGAATCCTACCATCTCAACTCCTGGATAGAGCTGACAGTAGCCAGGATCCGCTCCTAAACGGAGCTCTGAATACGGCATATGATCAACTGGTCAGTCGGATCAGCACTCAGGTATTCAATAAGCGGAGTTTAAGTGACCATGATACATTCATTATCGACCACAGCCTGAAATTACCAGCCGATATCTTTTATGCCTTGCGCCCCGGGCAATGGCTCGACTGTTGGGTCATCAAGGTAGCTATGCATATAGCAGACCGGCCAGCTTTCGTGCATTTTCGCGAGAGCATTCCGGTGAATGAGATCGATAACAAAGCCCTTTAAAGCCTGGGCAAAGGAGATGGCTGAGCTTCGTAGGAAAACAGAAGTTGGACTAGAAGGCATTGCCCCTCTAATTTTCTACTCTCCTGTCCATCACACAGATTCGCATTTCACGTTACTTGAGGTTGATGATGGTGAAAATGTGATCTGCCATTATGACTCATTGGCAGAGCCGAAGACTATCAACGGCACGAAAAAGACGAGAGTTGCCACTCTGGTTGAGGCAAGTTCAGCATTGAAGACGGCAGAAGCATTTTCTAACAATGTAGTAGGATGAGTTTGGTCATTTGGGATACCGATATATTGAAATGGTAGGCTTGTCACTTCGGTTTGTTTTATTGACCAGCGGCTAACTTTGATAGCCTACACCACAACAGAGCGACGACTGGAGTTGTGGAGCTCGGGTGATATGGGCTTTCGGGAAACGATGCAATGGATTTGATATCGGGTCGTGGGATACCGTGCTGGATTCAGAACGCATACAGTTAGATATCGTCGACAGTCTTACGGCATGTATTGATTCGAACGCTATGCAAAAGTATAGCCGAAGCCGCGAACGTGCAGTCAGGGACGATGCATCATTGCCAGATGTGCTCAGTGAGGAAAGGTCAAAGCCGGGTTGCGTTGAAATGATATGTATAGATTAGTTCGATAGAACAAAGCGATCAAATTGTTTTCAGATCCTAGCACGTATCATTGGCCCGTCCAGAGGTGATGGAATCTATGTGAGCTAATCCAAATTGGAAATTAACTGAGGAATCCACACATCAAATTATCACAGATTGTTTCAGACTCTTCATATCATGAGATTCCAGGCAGCAACCTGTAGTTTTGTGGCGAGATGTTATGAAAGATGATTATTTATTTCCATGCAAGAAACAAAAACAGCAACAGCGATGACCTGGGTGGGGTCACCTCTCCGTAGCAATGACTAAGCAACTAATGAGGGAGAGGAGAAGGGCCCACTTCAAGTTTTGGGTGGGCGCTAACTGAGCCCAATTTCGACCTGTCTGCTACCACTCAAAGGTCAACTTCGTTTCCTTTCTGATACAATGCTGTATATTCACTTGCCCTGGATTGTTTTCAATGAATCACCCTAGTCCTTTGCATCAGTACGGCCTGGAATATGAAACGCTCGATAGCCTCTTATTCGCATGATGACGTGGCCCAACGGCCAGCGAAACTGCGACGTCGAGACAGTTCGAGTACGGTTCCCATACCATTGAGCAAAAAGCAGATTACACTGCAACCACCTTCGCCTTTATCAAACAATGTTAGCAGCAGGCCCCGTTACAAGCACTTACTGTCATACTGATATACTAAGTGAGTTTTAGAAAATTAACGAACAGGAATGTGGACATTCTGCGACTGTACCTCCGTCGAAAGCGATCAACAAACGTCAAGAGATACTTGAGTGGATACCGTGCCCGTCAGAAGAGTTTGACGAAGTTGATATCATGAGTCAGCCTGCATCTAAAAGATCGCGCTCACAATCAACGTCGACCGACCGTGGACGGACTCGTTCCGTTTCGCCCAGTGCGAGTGCCTCGTCCCGAGATGCCAAATCATACGCATATAAGGCCGTAAACTATGTGACAATTCTAGAGACCAAAGGGTGCTTTATGCGCCAGTCGCCCGCCGGTCCGACTTCTGATGACCTTGCGCTTTGCGAGCGACTCCTCCATCAACCAGTGGAAACCCCACTCGGAACCCTTTTTGACGACGAGTTCATCGAGGACTTTCACGACGCATTACGAAATCGATCAGAAGCGCGGCTGTTGGTAGATTTACATCGACTCCTCATGCCATCTGCCGAGAACCTCTTCATCCAAGGGAAAGAGGAACTAAAAGATGTGATCGACGGCTACAATGATCCGTGGCTCAAGACAGAGCCAATCTATGGTCCTAAGCCACAGCCGGACCATGCTCGAGGCTTGAGGTGGTCGACCTTTTCAGACAGCCAGCGGCGAAAGCTTGGAATTAAGCCGGATGAAAAGTCTCTCTATGCAGTGCGAGAAGATATGTATTTCCCTTACTTAACGGCAGAAATCAAGTGCGGGAACCAGGCTTTGGAATTTGCGGATCGGCAGAATATGCACAGTATGTGTATTGCCCTTCGCGCTGTAGTCAGCTTAGCTGAGGCTGCCGGTTGTCTGGGAGAGGTGAACCGGAGGCTCCTTGGCTTCTCGATTTCGCATGAATTAGAGGGTGTGCGGATCTACGGGTACTATCCCGAGATTGGCGAAGACGGAATCAAATATTATCGCTGGTTAGTGAAGCAGTTCAATATTTGGGCGGAGGATAAATGGGCATGTTATCGTTTTGTGGAAAATCTCGATCGTGAATTCCTTTCTATCCATACCGACCGATTAATGCATTTGCTGGGAGAAATCCCCGATCCACAAGATGTCCCTTTCGAGCTGGATATCGATGACGACGATATTGGCTCCCAATCACGAATCTGGTCCCAGGAACGGTCTGCATATAGCCGGGCCCCATCTTCACAGAATCGGGGCTTACAGCCGGAGCTACGTAGCATGATTCAAACCTTACAGCAGCAATTAGAGGAACAAAAATTACAGCAAGAGCAACTAGCAGCAGAGCAAAAGGCACGAGAAGAGAAGCTTCTCGCTCAGTTGGAACAGCAGAGAGCAGAGCAGAAGGCACGAGAAGAGAAGCTTCTTGCTCAGTTGGAACAGCAGAGAGCAGAGCAGAAGGCACAGGAAGCAGAGCAGAAGGCACGAGAAGAGAAGCTTCTCACTCAGATGGGACAGCAACAAGAAAGACTTTTTAAACTCCTAGAGCAGAAAGAGAAAATGAGTTGAGGCTCTAAATATTGATACTTCTTAAATTGAAAGCTCATGATGTGACATTACGATCGTTGTGCCGTGGAGTTGCGCCAGTTAGGATTTACAAAATATATGCTTCGATGGCGAGCTAGTTAAGCCCGTGTACAGATTATCGATTTTCACAAAGCTATCCGATCAGTAGCAAAAGACGAGATTCTAGAACTTTGTAACATCTTAGAAAAAGGATTCCTACATATTATGAAGGTAACGGCCAGCCCATTCCGACCTGAACTGCAGACTTGGGTGAGAGAGATCTTGTATTGCCCAGTCGCCATAATGGAAGAGACCATCCCATGGTCTTACTTGGACATCATTCCCTAGATTTTTCAACTTGTCGCCGAATGCGTGCGCTTCAGTAGATAGACAGTCTACCTCCGCTATCTCAATCAAAGTTGGGGGAGAGTTGGAGAGATCTTGAATATGGGCAATGCCAGGCACAGTATATACTATGGCTCTTTCTTTCACATCTCCAAGGTATTGTAGCCACGCAAATATATTGTTGCAGAGTGGCCATATTGCTGCCTAAAAATCCGGGCTTCCGCCACCGTAACTTATCTGAGCTTATCTAATGACATGCTGTAACTACTAGTATGGGGTATCCTATCAAAATGCGCCATTGATATGGGGGTAGTGGGGTACGTATCATAACAGAGCCGCGCTAGTAGTCAAAGGGACAAGTGGAAATCAAGCCCATGACACTGGACCCACACCTTCTCCTCAGTTTGCCCTAAATTTCCTGACTAGGAAAGTTGATCATATATCATACTGGTATCGCGCGTGCGGGCGCTAGCTCGCGAGGCCTGAATGGAAGGGGTCCCTAGCATGTGGTTAGGGCTAGTACATACTTTCACAAACTGGTAATAATATCAACCACCTAGTCTACAGAGGCCGCGGCGCTGGGGCGTGATTGATCGAATGCAAAGTTGCCTATTTTGGCAATCGCGACAGACCAATCAGGGGCCAAGATTTGATCGATTCCCATCCTGCCGCAGAAAGCATGTGACGTTCGTGTCATGCAGCAAAGTATTTTACCCTTCATTTCACTATGTTCTATTGAGGCAATATGCTGTAAAGTTAAAAAGTACCAGTTTTTAACTGGTAGAATACTAGTATAAATATTAGAATATATAATTATATATTATATAAAAATTATATATAATAATATAATTATATACTGGTTTTTAACCAGTAAAATACTAGTATATAATATTATAATTAATAATATTTTTATATAAATAATTATTGTTACGGGCCAGTCTGTTACGGGCCAGTCCCGCCTTATGAAACAGCTATATGTTCATATTCGAATATACTAAATACATGAGGAAAGAAAGAAAAAAAAGGAAGAAAGTAGGAAGTTCCGCAATAGCAGGCATCTTATATGAAAAAAGGGGGAACGCTAGTGTTCATTCACTAATACCCGTCTAGGGCCTAGCGTTGCGCTATTGGGATCTGAGAATAGCTTCAAATCCTTGTTGAGTTCTGCCTCCCATAGGCGGTAAGTACTTCGGGCCTTGGCATAGACTTCGTGAGGGCTCAGTCCCGAACGACAATATGGGGTCAGCCCATAACATCTAGGGCCTCAGCCCTATCGGCAATATCCGTCCCCATGCCTCCATTCCCACGTGCCGACCACGTGCCAAGCCCTAAACCCTATGACGGCTGAGAGCTGTCACACTGACCCCATATTGTCGTTCGGGACTGAGCCCTCACGAAGTCTATGCCAAGGCCCGAAGTACTTACCGCCTATGGGAGGCAGAACTCAACAAGGATTTGAAGCTATTCCCAGATCCCATTAGCGCAACTAGACCTCTGCAAGTCCCATGGGACTAAATAAAATCTAGTCCCATGCCCATGGGACTAAACAAAATCTAGTCCCAGTCCCATGGGACTACTTTCCATGGGACTCCCATGGGAATTCCATGGGACTCCCATTAAAAATTGTAATTTATTTTTTTATATAGATTTTAATATGTTTTAATAAAATATTATAGTATAATATAAATATATATTATACTTTCTAACTAATACTAAAAATACATATTATTTTTTATAGATTACGGGCTTAATATAAAGCGTATTTTTTGTAATCTATTTTAAGTACTATTTTTAGATTTTTATTACTATTTTTAGTATATTTTTTTAGGGTTAGGGTTATTTATGGGAGTCCCATGGGACTATATGTCCATGGGACTAAAAAAAATCTAGTCCCAGTCCCATGGAATTCAGGGAAATTTAGTCCCATGGAACTCCCATGGACAGTCCCATGGGCATACTCCCATGGGACTTGCAGAGGTCTAAGCGCAACGCTAGGCCCTAGACGGGTATTAGTGAATGAACACTAGCGTTCCCCCTTTTTTCATATAAGATACCTGCTATTGCGGAACTTCCTACTTTCTCCCTTTTTTTTTCTTTCTTTCCTCATGTATTTAGTATATTCGAATATGAACATATAGCTGTTTCATAAGGCGGGACTGGCCCGTAACATATATATAAGTAAAAATATACTAGTTATTAACTAATAAAATACTAGATTACTAGTTAACTACTAGTAAGAAGCTAGTAAATAACTAGTTATATACCAGTATTCTACTAGTTTTTAACCAGTATATAATTATATTATTATTATTAATCTGTCAGAGAATCTAAGAAACCTCAGCCAATGAATCAAGAGCCCATGCACGGAAACTAATGCAAGATGGAACAAAAGATTATCCGCAACCTTAGGGTTAGGGTATCATACCAGTCAGGGCACGGGTATGATGGGAATACCACCAGTCAGACCAGACGGTATGACAGGAAGGATACCGAACATACTATCCGGTATGATGGGAAGGATAATGAAGGAATATATAAGGACACTCATGTATTTAGTTTTCTCTATCGTCTTTGATTAACTGTGATAACTTGAGTATACGTTCTTCTATCGAACAGGATATTCAGTTTGCCTTACTTTCTTAAGACTTTACGCTCATCTAGCCTTTCGTACATCAGAATATATTAACTTCTTCCGTTAATATAACTATCCTAGTTATACTCTGACGGTGTTCAACCGAAGTTTCCGATATAATCAAGCTTAAAGTCCATATGCAACACAACAGGTTATGACGGACTCAGGTGTAGCCATGGCTAGGCCTCTGGGGCCCCTAAGGGCCCCGGGGGCTCAGCCCCTAACGGTCTCGGGCGTAATATGATTCCTGGCTCTCATCTCGCCCCCATCTGGCGCATTCACCGGAGGCCTTTGGGCCTGCTTATAGGCTACCGCGCCTATAAGAATCCCTCATGGTTTCAAACGTTAGGGCACCCTCCACGGCTCCTAGTCGTACGTACTAGGCGTCACCGTGCAAGTGCCCATCCCCCTATCCATCCCCTAACGCCTCCCGATCTCTCAGGGCCTCCCACCCCCAGTGGTCTCCCAGCTCAGCCTCCCTGGCGGCTTGCTCTTTGTCCTTAAACAGGTTTGCACCGCCCACGAATTGGAGCAGTGCCTTGGTGGCCCTAGGCTCGCTGAAAAGGCGTGCTTCTGGGCTATCTTCAGCCGCCGTAGGCAGAGGGACCCCTGCTTCTTGCAGGCTCTTATACAGCTCCTTCCGGGCTCCATGACGGCCCCGGCACTCAAAAAGAACGTGGGAAACTGTCTCCCGTAGTCCTCCGCAGGCCCTACACTCCGGGGAGTCCCGGGCCTTGATCCGGTGGAGGTAGGTGCCTATCGGCGCTGTCCGGTCTTCAACTGGTAATAGCGGCTTGCTAGGCGCTTTGGCGCCTTTGCAGCCACCTTATCCAGTTCCCAACCCCTAGGCATCCTATAGGCTCTTCCTCGCCGATGGGCTCCTTGTACGGTATTCTCACGGGCCCAATCCTCTACTGCTTTCCTCCTTGCCTCTGTCTAGTGGGCTATTTCCTCCATACAAGCGTTTAATACCAGACTCAGCCAGTCAAGCCTTCCACGTCGTTCGTCAGTACGTGGAAGGCTTGCAAGATTCCACCAATATGCACGATAGCACACGACCGCGATGGAACACTAGTATCAGGTGTCAGTCTCCCTCTTCCCGAGTCCAAAATGGTATCGATCTTGCTAATAATTGAACCACGTCTCGCAGCATTTCGTTTTGGTCCAGATATATAAGAATACTATCCCACTCCATACACACTCTATTCTTCGACACCACGCCGGATTGTCCAGAGTCTGCACAGCTTGTTATCAATGCAGTAAGTACTCAACACTAGCTTTGATAAGACAGGCCATCTTATGTATATCTAGAGCGACCACAGCTAATAAATTTCGCAACAGACACGGAATGCATTGCTCCTTTCCATGTTCACCAACTCTTACTCTGGACACTCCAATGATCGAACATCCATCTCCCCTCGCCCTATCGCCTCGACATGGTTCTGGCTGAAGCCACATCACACCAAATCTCCCGGGAAATACTTACACTTTACATTTACCACACAGCCCAATAGAGCACACAGCTAGCAGAGCATATATACCTTATTATGAAGTGATGAATGACATTACATATGAAACGGAGTGACCCAACAGACCACCGGCATGCTAAGTCATCTTCACTACACGCCATCCGACTTCACAGAACTACATCGATATACCAGCATTTCGATGCATAGCTGAATTGGCTATTACTTCAGCAGCGGTATACACGTTTCTTAGTCCAGGAACGAATAGTATCCAATAGGGATGCCAAACCTTTATATATTTTATGAGTATGTATCACGTCTACCACTGCTAAGCAACATCTGGCTGATATATCTTCCCTTCAGAGGAGACAGGGTGCCTTGTCCGACCGCACCTTCCAATTCAAACATCAGCCATTTCATGTCACTCAACGACTGCAACCATCCATCAGTTTACTACTAGTCCTTCTATCTTCCACACCTAGACTCAATTCCACCACCCTGCTGGCCGAGCCCTTACAAAAGCCCGCGCAGACGGAGTCAGCGACTCCTCGCGAGCTCGCCTACAGAGACCAAGGCACGCAGGAACTCCTTGAAAACGGACTTGTCAAACATCGGGGAACCAAAAGACAGCGATGCAAATGAGCTTGCATCACCTGGTACTCATCGCAAGCGCAGAGGTCTATGGCTGTGAATTATGCAAAAAGCCAACTCTGGTACCGCCCGGGTGTGACTAGTATGGGTTACAATTGGGTCGCACAATCATCGATACTCTTGATCAGCCTTGATCAATCTTGCATCAGACTGTTAGGATAGGAGCCTAGGAGCACTGGGGACAATCGCTCAACAACCCGACCATCTCTGTCATTGGCTCAGGATTTAAACATCCTGCCAATGCCAGTCGTGAACTATTCGCATCAGAAGTCGCTAGTAGTCCCTCTCACAATGGAGACTCCTGTAGACCCATGTTACGCACCGCTGGGTATTACCTAGCCCAGACTCACTCGAGGGTTGGGTAAGCAAGGCCCTTGTTACTATGCCAAGCATGCTAACAGTTTTACCAGCCTGGCAGTAATCCAACGCGAGCAAACCGCCAACACAACACATCAACTCCCTGACTACATATATATAACTATCGATATTTTGCTGAGTGGGAGTTCCCTACTCAACGATATCCACTCCACAATGCATATCTGGCCAGACCAACTTGGATTTCATCTCAGCTGGGTAAGATTCTTTCGCCCTACCACTCATATGCAGCGCCAAGTACCCATGATATCGATCAACAGCAAACCGATCCTAAAAGGACGTCGAAAGTGTTCAGCAACCAGCATATGCAGCCTAAATGCTCACAAGATCTCAACCAGTCGAAGCATCTACATCAAAAGCTGGTCAGCTGGCTCTGAACGCGACAACCCTTCCAATACCCGTTATGCCGAAGACTCCCGCTGCCGCACATGACAATCCCAACATCCAACTGGACGTTGCGTGCTCCATTTTCCAATTCAAGGAGTGCGTGCTGGAGCAAACCAAAATACCGAAGTGTGAGGTTGCTGGAAGTGTTTTATTTCCAGAAGAAGCCCCACAGTAGGGTATTGGCTCAACAAAACATACATGGAATGACAGAATTTGGCCAGATGGAGCTCGACTTTACGTTCTACTTATATTCAATGAATATAAATCAACCGCAAACCAGAAAGATGATACTGGATTGGATCTCTGCTGCACCATACGGCAAACATGCACCACACACCTTGGAGACCAGATCTCTTTCAAAAAGGAAGATCAACAGGCTACCCTCCGCGTCGCCTGAGAGCGAAGAGGAGCCAGAATTCGACGAACCAAAACGTATCAAACAGAGGTACTTTCCTATGACATGTACGAACTTCAAGCGAAGATGGGCCGTAGTTTTGTCCCCAGAGAGACATCCGACACCTATACACCAGCCGTGAATTTCATGTTGACAAATCCGTCGCTGAGCTCATCAATAGCCACCGTAAGTACCTATTGTCCTTCTGACGCCAAACCAGAACTAACGATGTGAAAGGCTGCAGGATGGCTTAAGACACTGGCATAAAGTCAGGCACAAACTGTCATACAGGTGTGGTCAGGGGGTATTATTGCATTTGAGGTGGAAAGTGCAGAGGTCGCTGAATTCTTTCTCGATCCTAATTCCTTCTCCTCAACTTACTCTTCATCCTGCACGTCGACACGGGCATTGATCACACGTTCCAAATCATCTTTGCCAGCTCTTATTCAAAGGCTAAGTCTCATCTCAACAGACCGTACAATCATGGCCTCTGGTCAGGATTCTCCTTCCAAGAAGCGTGTCGCATGGACACCGGAGTTGATCGGGAAGGTGGGTAGCCTCAAGAATCAACACTAGAAAAAGCCCATTTAGGATTCCCACTAATGACTGAATCATCCAGCTGTTCATATGATATCATTCAATGTTAGTCCGACTCGACAGCCCGGAAGCTTCCCATCGGAGGTGCTTGACGAACAGCACTTGTCGCCTAAGATATATAATATATCAACTTTACATCACCCATATGACTAGTCCCGCCACTCTTATACTCACCTGATATATCTGTGGCTGTCCAGCATTGTGACATGCCTGGCGCATGATATCGATATAACATAACGCACGTGAAAGTGGGACCCACCAATAGTTTCTGTTATTATATCTGTCCATCCGAATGAGACAGCAAACCGACATCAGTTTTTGCGTGGCCTTGAGGACTGCCGGATGAACCCATCACAGGCAGATCTGATGGTGTTCCCGGGTCATGGGACATCCTCCAGGCACCTGAGGATGTATTTGTGCGGGGCATTGCTGTGAGGGGGGATGAAGTCATGTCAGGGGCATACTCGCCAGAAACGTCAACACTACTCATTGGGGATGCCATAGAGGGTATCCATATTCCTTGCAATAGCACTCACACAAAAGAAGTCCCATTCACCATGGTGACCCAATCTCAGAGATCTCAAAATAGCGCAAAACACGCTTCTAATGAGACAACAACCCAGACACCGAGTTCTCGAGGTTCTTCAGCTACTGCTCTGACGAGGCCTAGAAATACTAGAGTAGCTGCGATGGTCGGATTAAATGCTGGTGAATGCATCACTCGGTACTCTGGAAGTTTGACGAGTGATGATTTCTAGTCTAGCACGCGCTGACGGTTCATCCCCTGGCCCTGTGCCTTTCCAAGGATAAAACTGAGGAGAACATGCTCTTTTTCGAGGGCCACCGTTTCTGCTTTCGATTCGGACGATGTTCCGCCATGAGATCCGGTCTGTGATCTATATCTACCAGAAGTCCTGTCCACTATAATAATAGTCTCAAAGTACAAAAAAAATACTAAAAGGATATCTTGTAGATCTATCAACCATTCTGTGTTCACCTTGGGATATTTTTTCCTGTGGTATATTTTCCTTTCACTTTGAGCTATCACCTGGTTTTGTAGTATTTCCAATTTCCAACAAAGGAAGGCCAGTGAGTTAGCATTTACACCTGACTGATTTCTATTTTATTACCATTGTTGATATCTCTATACATCACAGTCCTGTTGTTATATCCCATTCTTCCCTACAGACACTACTGTTTACTATTGAAATGAGTGTCATCTAATTTATTTGCCTACTATTGTAAGGATCTGACTCAGGAACGATATCGTATTTGCAATATAGCTAACCAAAACAAGAAGCAAGAAGAACAAGAGTACTACTGATTTCCAGAGCAAACTGATGGGCAAGATGGGCGCCTTATACAGGCACCATCTTGTCATCATAGACTTTCCCGAATGGTACAGTGGCGACCTCTGTACAAAGCCAAATAATGAGCGCTGTCTGGTACACCAGATGTAACAACTAAATGAAGGAAATGAGACAGTGAACAATATAAGGAAACCGAACTCCAAAGAATCCGATACAAAGTTGGCGCACTAAGAAACGTGCGAACGCTCTGATTGGCTGGGCTTGAGCCTCCTGCAGGAGCTAACTCCGGCAACCAATCAGAAGCGCAGAAACCCAATGTCAGGTTATCGCGAGAGCGAACCCTGACAATTATCTACACTGTCTATCCCAGCTCACAACAATATTCTTGCTTGACTGTGAGTCTCCTCTAATGTGGTAGTAACTCAGACACTAGGTGCTTCTCAATTTTCTCCTACCAATACTGCCTCTAGGCCCAGAAGCACCAGTCTGGCCTCGATATTGGCCTGGTTAAAAATCAAGGAATGGATTGCCAAGCGGCCCAGAAGTTTATTGGGTGAAGCGACAACAGCCCTCAGCGCCAAAGTCCACCCTACAAAACTTGTGAAGCTGGTGACCGATAAGATTGGAGTCAACATGAAGGTGCCGGGGCCCTGTCATAAAAGACACGGTTAGGAATATCCACTATGCACAGTCCGGGGAGGAGAGGATATGCAATCCCGCCAATGGTATATCTGAGATTGGAAAATACACATTAGTAAATGTCCACTAATTATGATCTGTACAGTCTACGAGGAAGAGTGATTATTGCATTAAACCCACCTGACGCCTTTGCTAGACCAAGCTCGAGCAGGTCCGGTGACACCAATTGCAGGCGTTGACCTGTCCCGCTGTGGTGGAAATCTGACGAACTGTCTGCGATCTGGAATGCCTTGCTCCTTGCGCCTGAAAACTCAACACCAGTTGCCGACGCAAGGCCGCCAAGATCTACACCCACGGCGCCTCAAGTATATGTGCAAGTAAGAATCCCCTATGTCAGGTGTAGAAGGATGTAAAATTCGAAGGGGTGGTTGGTAGCCATTGCGCTGAAGTAGATGGCCCACATAATCTAGGGCAACCATTGATCAAACATGGCAGGTTACATCCGTTATTTTCCCCTCCATATGCGTGATGATGCCAGGAAAGGCATTGGCCATCGGTCAAGAGACTCTATGTTGCAACGGAACCATGTGGGGTAGCGTGCTGTTAGACAGCCACGTAGCGGTCTAAAGAGCTTGACCTTGATCGTGCTATATACCAACAACAACGACAGTTCATCTATAACATACGTAGAAGATTTCCTAGGGTACCCTACTAGAAGGCTATACGCAGACAAGAGAAGCTCAGTTGAATAGTTGAATGCGATGCGATACATATTGAGAGAACATGCAGATAAGAATGGAACGACCTCATGCGGAGGACGTGTCCATATCATGGATAGATATTGCCGTAGAATGTTAAGACGTACACAGATAATGATGGAGCGAATTTCGAGACCACCACGTACCGACTGAATTGGGTGGGAGAGTCAGGGACGGGATTGGAAGGCCACGGGAATGGTTGGTACAGCAGCTATCGGCCAGTTGGAGGGAGATGCAACTCCTTTTCAACTGGAATGGCGTGGTGGGTAGTACCTGCCTTGGTGGATAGCTGCTGGGCAAAAGGAGACCTCTTGCGAAGAGTAGGACCCTTCCAGTAGATTCCATACACCGCCAATGTCAGAACAATGGAAATACCGACTGAACGGATTAGGATGCGATTAACCAGAACATTGTAGGAGACGGGGGAGCTTACACAAGATTAACGATGCATGACGGATAGGGTGGTCCCCGATATTGGTGAAGAAAGGAGTTGCTGGGATAGTGAGTACACCGGCCAGGAAATCCCGCGACCACCCATTGCCACCAGTGGCTGATGTGGAGTATGGACCATAGGCGCAGATCATGTAATCAATCGTAGCCATATAGATGGAGTAGTTGGCAATACCAACAAGAGTGGCAAAGATCATGCTGGAGATCCACGGGAGTGGCGGCCCCTGAGTTGTAAAAGCGAAACCGATTAAGCCAAGGGGTAGGCAGGGCACTGTGTAGAGCAACCACCAGAGACGGGACTCATACTGGGCGATTTCATCATTTGGCCTTGCAGCGCGTTCGCGAGTGTTGCGCTTGATGGCGGGGAAATAGGAGATCCAGGCAATGAGATATCCAACCAGGATGGGAATAAACGCAAGACCCTGTGCAATTGCGTCAAAGCCCCACTGCTTGTATATTGGAGAAAAGGACTGGATAAACATGAATATCAAGGCGTCGCTGAAGCCACTAAGGAGGGACAGTGTCAAGACAATAGGCTCGCCTAGGAACATGCGAAAGGGGCGACTCCATGTAGAAATGACCATCTTGAAGGATAGACGCCTGCGGAATGGCTCTGTTTCATTTGGTCCGTAAATATCAGGGTTTTCGCCGCTTTTGCGCATCCTCTCCGCGATCTTGTCCATCATCAGTGTCGATCTAGTTTCGGGAACCAGCAGTAGATGCAGAACTTGAACGAATCCGCCGAAGATGAGTTAAATCCAGATACACCAGCGCCAATGAAGATACTCCTGGCAGAAGCCACCAACCACAGGACCTAGAACCGAGCCACCGACCGATGAGAAGACCACGAATGCGACAGCATACTGTTGTTCCCCAGCGTCCCACATATCAGCAATCATTCCAAGTGTGATGGAGCCCCCCGCTGAAGACAGACCCCCCATAGCGCGGCCAATCATGATTGTTGCAAAGTTCCGACCGAGTGCGACTGGCAGTTGCCAAAGGTTAACCAGCAACAGGCTTGCCTGGAGGACTGGCTTGCGTCCCAGTTCCTCGCTCCAGGGAGCCCAGAGTTCGCAGCCAAAGGCGTAAAGGATCAGAAAGATCATGGCACCACAGCGAGCAGCCTGCTCGGAGACCCCAAACTCATCGGAAATACCACCAAGAGCGTTCGAGTAGAGACTGGTATTGAAGTTCATCGAGATCTGGACCAGAGAGATGATCGAGAGAATTGTCCACTTCTTGGTGGGGGAGAAACCATATCCCAGCTCCTGGTAGCAATCCTTTTCCTGCAGCATAGTCTGGCCAATGCATTGACGTACAGTCTGATAAACTAGCCCGTGGGGCACATCTGCAGTAGTGCGTTGGGGACAACCAGAAATACCTGCAACCTTGTCAGAGCCATCAAGGTCCGCCATTGGGGTACCTGTAGCTTCGATGTCAAGGATCTTTCCCTTGGCTTCCAGCGGAGCTGGTGTAGACGTGCAATCAGGATCGGTGTTGTAGCCCATTTTCGATGGCAGTCGCGCGGGCCGAACCTGGCTAAGGGACAAAAGGATGTTTGGGATTTGGATCAGTAGATGTAAGGCCGATGGCTTGTAAGAAAGATGAGAATTGTGTCCCAAGCTGGGTTGATGATGAAGAGGGTTGGGAGAAAGAAGGGTGGGAGAGGATGAAGGTGTTGAAGTGAGAGCTAGATAAGTGGCAGGTCAAGGCGCGTGACGTGATTAGCGCGTTGGGTTGTTTGGCTCTCTTGCATATCATCAGGTTGCCCAGCTTTCCTACTTCCAAGAAATATCACATGCTCATTCAATTATAGTCATATCAGCTTCTTATGAAACATAGGGATATATTGTTAAGCATTCATTACATCAACTAGGAGGCCGTAGGGTTAGAGATTAGATATGAGGCTGATATATTCAGATGACATGGGATGGACCTTCCCTTGTAAAAGGTCATGTGAGCGAAGGAGGCACTGAATACCTTCATATCATAACACGTGTGTTTGTCTAGCTATTTGGTAGAGCTTATGTAAGGCGAGAGATACAATCCTGGCCTAGTAGCACCATGTCTAAACAGGGACCGTCAGGTACAGACAGAATGGGGATAACCATCGAAATGTCTATATAAACAAACAGCTGCTTGGCTTTGTTTGTGATACTGCCTTCCTAATAAAGTTAGCGCTGTTGGAGAGGACGCGCAACTGATGACATCCTACACCCTCTCACCCATCATCATCCTCACACACAAACCGCTTCCTGAGAGACTCTACTGCTTTAATATAAGGCCAGTCCTAGGTCAAGGTTACTATTGCTTAGCGAGTACTGAACAGCATGGCTCCTACGTTTCCCCCTCCCCTACCAGAAACGCGCAAGACTGCAATCCCATCAAAACGCAAAGCGGACAGCCCGCCCTTGCTATCATCTGGTATCCAACATGCATCGAAACACAAGGGTGTCGTAGGAACTAATACCTACCACTACCATCTTGACATGCACAAACGCCACGCCGACAGGGGTCGATACCCCAAAGCCAGAACCGTCGACAGTGATACTACCATGTTACAAACCCGTCCTGCACTGGCAGACAGCATCGTTCCCCTGAGTCGTCCAATGTCCCCTGGCAGTGCGAAGCGATACTTGCGTGGGTTGATTGTGTCACGACTCGAAAAGATACCAGGACCACCTGTGACATTAGCTGAAGACTGCGATGGGACGGGCTGGGATCATAACGTGGACTTCGCAACCAAGCCCATACTCCGCCAAGGGGTCTATCGACTATCCAAAGGTTACAATGATGGCTGTGGTTGTCTGACCGAATGCGATCCCGCTCTCTGCACGTGCCAAGCTGTGGACATAGGCTCAGGGGAGCAAATGACGGCCTATGAATTTCGCGATGGAAAGGTTCTTCTTAAAGAGAGCATCATAGATTGCCAAGCCATGATCTATGAATGTTGGTCTCTTTGCCCTTGTCTATCGAGCTGCATAAATCGACTCACGCAGCTCGGGCGGCAAGTACGACTTGAAGTATTCCGCACATACAATCGGGGGTATGGCCTCCGAACCCTTGACCCCATTCTTCAGGGCCAATTTGTTGATTTCTACTGCGGAGAAGTGATTACATGCAAGGAAGCTGACCTTCGCGAATATGTCATGAGTGGTGAAAGTTCCTATTTGATGACCATGGATTCCGCACCATTAGCCGAAGAAACCGAGTACTATATCATTGACGCGAAAAAGTTCGGCAGCATAGTACGCCTTTTGAATCACTCCTGTGCAGCCAATTGCAAGGTCTATCCTGTCCTCAAACATCATGCTGATACCCGACTGTATGATGTCGCGATTTTTGCCTGCCGGGATATTACAATGGGTACGGAGCTGACACTCGACTACAACCCTGGTTGGGTTGCAGAGATGAGAAGCGAGGACCCGAACGCGGCTAAGTGTTTGTGTGGTGAGCAGCAGTGTCGAGGGCAGCTGTGGCCATACATAATCTGGGATGGGGATACATGATCTTTCATTTGAAAGCTGGGCTGGGGAGAGTCATTCTGTGTCATCCTTGTTCTCTTCCTTGTTGCTAGCCTGAATAAATCCAAATACCACAAGCAATGTTCACAACGGAAAGCTAAACTGTATAAGAATTGTACCTATATAACCATAATCGCGTCCACAAGGAAAACGGCCTGGATCTTCGGGTATGGATGGTAGAGGCATGACTACCTAGGTAGCGAGTGTAAGATTAGACCTGGTGCCATAAAACACAGAGAATGGAATGCTGTATTAGTCGCGGAATGGAACAATCCAATCAAGCTAATGATCAATACCGGATGACTATGCGAAAAACAGGGAATCGGAAAAAGACGAAGATCAGGGCATAGAACACATGCAGTATAACATCAGTGGGTATATCAATACCTAGTGTTGAGTATCAAATTCTATTCCAGGCCGCATATGTACAGGTCTAGAGGGGCCCCCCATTTTGATTGTTACATACTCTTGAACATGCGGTTAGCTTAAATCTAGCATAGCCAAGTCATTAACATTTTACCGGCAGTTGTGGGCAGCACATTGCTCCCGACAGGAAAGAAGTACCGAGATCTCGATCATTCTAGAGTTCCTGCTGTCTCAAATCAAAAAACACGTCCGTGCTGCTGATCTGTCTTAGAGACCAACCCCAAGCAGACATGGCGCAAGCTCAACAGTGGAACTCGTGACGTATCTCGTGTAGGCCGGGCTCCAACTTGCATAGAGGCATGTCGAGGGATATATCTGCGGAATAAAGCGGAAAACTCCTAGTGGGATTAATAACTGGATGGGTTGGAGCAGAGTTCCAAGGTTGCATTGCAGTTTCCCGCGATGTAGAATAGTACATACATGTAATGAAATCAAAGCCCAGGTGGCCATTGTCTAGATATATTCCTATTTTACTAAGCTAATATTTTGTATCCGGCAGCAATTACAGCCTCACACCTAGCCTGCATGGACTCGATCAAATCCTTCAAAAATTGCTCTGGTAAAGCATCCCAAGAAGCGCGTACAACCTCACGTAATCGATCGTAAGAAAGCTGCTCATCATTTGGATATTGCTCCTGTATCCAGTCCTTTATCCAATTCCATACCGCTTCAATTGGATTCAAATCCGGAGAGAACGCTGGCCAATAGATAGGATATATATCTCGGTTATAAAGCTCTTCTCGGGTCTCCTTACTCGCATGCCCCGGTGCGCCATCCTGCATTAATTGAAGATATACAGATTGTTGTCGATTCAAGCGAATATATCCATCAATAATTGGCACTATTTTCTCACAATAGCTCTCGGAGCCAATCGTACCCCATTCCTTCTCCCAGAATAGGCAAGGGCCTTTGATATTAGCATGGAATGAAGCCCAAAACATCCATCCACGTTTGCGAGGCGGAGACGTACGTACGCACGTGTCATCTAGCTCTTCACCAGGTTTCCGAGTTACCCATATTCTTGTATGATAGCCTGAAGTAACCCAAGTCTCATCAGTCCAAAGGATTTGATTCCATTGCTCAATTGACCAATTAACGTGCTCAAGAGCCCATGCTAGACGTACACGTTTATGCTCATCTGATAATGGAGGCTTGCGGAGAGCTTTACAACGCGTATAACCTCGTTTTTTAAGCGCTCGAGCGAGTGCCGTAGCTCCAACAGGAAGCTCAAGCTCACGTACAACCTTATGAAAAGGCATACGGCGCGTACGCTTTGAAGAGCTTATCCACTCAATAATCCGGTCAATATCTTCTTCGTAAAGCTTTGGAGCTTGGCCACGGGCCTTTTTTGGTGTTGCTTGCTGATTTTGACATGTATATTGAACTTGGCGATGGGTAATTTGAAGCTGTGAAGCTATTTGCGAATATGTAAACCCAGCATCTCGTAAGGTTAAAACTCGTATACGGTCATCCCTTGTAAGGCGCGTTGAATATTGGGCTTCGTAAGGCTCCGGCGTGGCCATATTGGTGAGGACGGCGGCGCATCTCGTACGTTGTTGATTTTTGTGAGGATAGCATGTATTACGCCCGGAGGGACTAACCCTATATGGCACTAGTACAATAATTACATAATCCTTCTCAAATTTCCGGCATGAACTCGCGATAGCCCATATGATGAGAGGCTTGATAGCACTCAATGTCCCCCTTATTGTGTGTTTTCTAGAGAATGGCGAGCACGAGGGTTGGGATATCCCAACCCTCGGCTAGATGCCGCTAACCTAATCTGGCAATGGCGTCTACGTACAACGGGGATTCCCGTGACCCCCCCCGTAGACGGCGCACAGAAAAATGAGGCTAGAGTACACGTAGTAAAGTACATCTAGAAGTGAAAATTTGGTGTTGAGTAAACTTCTTCCCACCATCACAAAATCACACTTTCTCGACCCCGATTTGCTTCCGGAATTTGTCAAATAGTTCGATCGAAAGCGCTTTTGTGAAGCCGTCTGCTGGATTTTCTTTCGTGTCAATCCGCTTTAACACTACTTCACCTTTCTCAATCAAATCTTTCACAAAGTGCTGATGAATCCGTAACCACCGTGTTGCCTGGGCAGTTCCGGGTTTGTGAGACGCAATCATTGCATTGTTGCTGTCGGTGTAAACTACTAGAGGTTCCCCTTTTCTCACCAATCCTAGGCTTATCAGCATATTTTGTATCCATAACCCTTGCCTTATCCCGCTTCCTACTCCCAAGTATTCGGATACGGTTGATGATGGGGCGACGAGGGTTTGCTTCGAAGAGTTCCACGAAATTGGCGAACCAGCATAAAAAATGATGAATCCTTCAGTGGATTTCCCATCTGGGTGATCAGCGTGCGATGAATCGACGTAAACCTCGAGTCCTTTGCTAGGGTCTTTGCTTCAAAGTTGCCACAAACCACCCATCTTGCACGGAATTCAGTGACATTTGATTCATCATCAGCTTTGACGTCGTAAACCCATTTTCCAGGTAAAATCTTTGCACCATTCTTTGGTTTAGGTACGAGCTTCCATGTCTTGTTGGCGCGCAGCTTCTTCACCTGATCCTCCATTGCCTTCTTCCATAAATCTCGTAGTGGTGATTTAAGCATCTGGCGGTCGTTACTAGGAATCTCCACCTCCCACTTTTTGAGTTTGGGAATAGCATCAGGAATCGCTGAAGCTTGCAAATTTGTGCTAGCATTGAGTTGAACTGTGGTCTCTGGTGTAGAGCGTGTTGAACTAGCTTTTTGTTCCTTCTCTGCACGTCGCTGTTCTTGCTCTCTCTCTTGTTCCTCTATGAGAGTCGACATCGATCTCATCCCTTTGTTCTTTCGTGAGGAAACTCGTGTTCCAATGTTTTTGTGAATCGCTTGCTGTACGGGTCCTTCGTTTGCGGGCTTAGGGGATTCTTCGTGCGTAGGATCGCGATTATCTTCGTGTTCGATCGATTCGTGTATGGTCTGTAAGTTCGTGATTTCGTCGATTAGACCTTGTTCGTCATTCGTGATCTGGACTTCCTCTCGAATAAGAGCTTCTTGTTGTGACATCCCCTTTTGAATGATCTCAATAGCTTCATTTGTTGTAGCATCGGTTGCCCCTTCTGCTTCTGCATCGAAAAATTCCTCTTGATCACTCTCATCCGCGCAGTCTTGCTTGTGAGTTCGCTCCGGAGTTGTGCTCAGAGTTTCTGCTCTGCCCGTCACGTACGCGTTCTGTCCGAAGTCATACAAATCGCTGTTCAAAATATCTTCAATTGTAGGATTTTCATCAGCGATGGTGATGCGTTTTTGATTCTTCGCAACAGGATCTTTGTGGAAGACGATTGTGAGCGGTTTTGACATCTCCAACTTTGTTGTAGGTGGTGTTGGATCCTCGATCTCATCAATCATGCCTTCTTCAACACCTTCCCAAAATGTAACGTCTCGTGAGAATTTGACATCACCCGTTGCTGGAAACCAGATCTTGTAAATATGACCATAATCTCCAATGTAGCCCATAAGACGTCCAATTTCCGCTTTTGGCAACATCTTTCGTGCCTTTACACGGTCTTCCTCCGGGATGTGCATGTAAGCCTTGCAGCCCCATACACGCAAGTGTTCGAGATTAGGAACAGGATTTGGAATTCCCAGCTCTTCACGCCATTGTTGTATAGGCGCTTTTTCTTGACCTGGCTTGACAAGACGTGCAACTGTATAACACGCTGTGTCAACTGCAAATGGCCACAAATATTCGGGCAAGCCTGCGTCGATCATCATTACCCTTGCGATTTGAACAAGGTAAAACTGAAGCCATTCGATTGGTCCATTTGGTTCGGGGGTTCGTGCTGGAGATTCTCTGAATTGGATGCCAGTTTGATTCTCTTTAGACCATTTGATGAATCTGAAGAATTCTCGCCCTTGATCTTTCGCGATGATCACTGGCCAATTCCCTGTCTGATTTTTGAACTCTGTGCAGTAGTCGATACACTTATCCGAAGCTTCACCTTTTGTGACATGGAAACGAACGTGTGGCATACGCGTTTTGTCGTCGAGGAACGCTGTGAAGTAGTTGTACCCGTTAAACCCTGTGGGCTTTATGTGCTGAACGTCGACGTAGACAATCTGTCCGGCTTTCAATGCTTTCGGCAGCGGATCGTGGGACACAATGCGTTTCGATTTTCCAAGTCTGCAGGATTCACAGTGCTTAATCTTTTCTTTGATGTCATCAAGATCGTAAGCCTGAGCGGTTCCTTTACGGATCACGTCGCTCGCATGGCCAAGTCGTCTATGTTGCAGCTCTGCAGATACTGCTGACAAACTGAGCGCTCCAAGTTGCATTTCTTTCCCGGTTGTCATGGTTCTGAGAATTGGGACGCCTCCTACAGTTGTAGTATGGCCAATAACTGAGTCATCATCCATTCTTCGTACGGTGCAGTCTTTGCTGCAATACCATACTTTGTTCTCATCCTTTGCTCGCTCGCATGCCCAGAGGTTATACTTCAATCCGGGAACGTAGTAAGTACGAGTGAGGAGGTCGGTGGGTTTGTCAAGACCGTTGTCGAATCGAATAAGAGTCGTACCATACCCCATTGCTTTGGCTTCTCTGCCGTTGCTGCACTCGTAGGTGTAGGCCTCGTCCTTATTCTTGTATTTGTAGATTTCAATCCAAGTCGCAAAGTCTCCAGCTATGCTGTGACCAGCGCCAGAATCCGCAATGAACTTTCCGATGAGGTTTGTTGGTGTAGATGCTGATAATACCACTGCTAATGCTTGTGATTTGGGCATAATATCGTTCATTTGCCGTTCCTCAGATGGTGCTTCGGCCTTTTTCTCAAACCATTCAATATCGATAGCTGCCCCTGCCATGTTCGGCATGAAGAATTCTGAAGAAAGAGAGAAAGACGACACATTTGTTGTTGCAGGTATATTTGCCTTAGTGTCACTGTCATTCTTCGTCCCTTGAGGCTTCAGTGGAGCTCGATCTTTGTAACACCATAAATCTAGCTTTGGATACCATGCAGAAGGTGGTGAGTCGGAGAGATAGTAGCATTTTGCACAACCGTGACCTTTGATACCGCAGTAACCACAGATGTCCCCTTTGTCATTCCATTTTCTTAGCTTTCTGGCGTGTTCGTCTGATGAGACTCCGGGCTTGGGGGCATGTCGCTTCTTGTCGTTAGGTGTATTAGGATCTCTCTCCTTCCTCTTTTTGTCGTCTTTCTTGTTGTCGTTCTTTTGTGGAGTTGTAGTTGAAGGATTCCACGCCGTAGCTGCGTTCTGCATCGAATATTTCAGGGTAAGACATTGTGCCATTGCTTCAGCACATAGTTTGTTGAAGTCATCAGTAGTCCTCGTCATGACGTCTCCCATGTTCTCCATCTTGTATGTCGTCCAAGCGGGAAGCTCATTCTGCACTGAGAGGAGGAGGAAGATAATTGCTTGAGCAGGAGAAAATCCTAACTTGCTTCTCTCTGATTCAGCATTTTTAGTGCGTAGGTCCTTAATAAAGGCCTCCAAAGTTGGATACTGGTGGCGTTGTAAAGATTTCAGTGCCATCCATGCATGCCAGCCCCTTTGGGACTCGACTTCTCCTTTGCATATCGCTCTAATAGCAGCAAACATGTCATCAGCATAATCTGTGATTGTTGATGCGTCGTCAATTTGCTTGCAAATGTCTCGAGAAATGATTGTGGATAACCATGCTCCCACATCTAATGAGGCTTGTTTCCATATCTTGTAGTCAGGATCGGTTTCATCTGGCCTTGGTATGGCTTTGTCGATAAGATCCAAAGTGTCAGTACGATTCAGCTCTCGTCTGACGACTGAGTACCAGCGATTATAGTCACTAGCATCTTGTAAGACCTCCATAGGCCGCAAAGTGATCTCCTTTGTTGCCTTGGGGATGTTGGTAAGTTGGGTTTTCTGTTGAGTGTCAGACATCTTGATGTGACGTCTTTTCGCACGCGTGTCTTATGAGAATTTCCTCACAGACCGCAGGTCAGGGTCAGATCGCAAGTCTGCCCTTGTTGTTATCGATAATATCGAATATGTTGATGTAATTTGATGATTCAAGGCTTGACTTCGTGTCAAAACGAAAAATCAAGAACGAACCAGGCGCATAACCTGATGAGAGACTTGATAGCCCTCAATGTCCCCCTTATTGTGTGTTTTCTAGAGAATGGCGAGCACGAGGGTTGGGATATCCCAACCCTCGGCTAGATGCCGCTAACCTAATCTGGCAATGGCGTCTACGTACAACGGGGATTCCCGTGACCATATTTTCCTTCCTATAACATGTCTGCTTGGTGTTTGGGTCCTTCGGATGGTGTTTTTAGGGGTTCCCTGGGTGTTGGCTGGTAGATGTTCTCAAAGGTTATTTTCTCCAAGTGTGCAGCGTCCTATTTTCGGCGGCTGCAGCCAGGTCTACCTGGGAAGGGAAGGGGAGGTGAGAGCATAAGATTGTCTCACCGTTCACTGTGTTGGTTGAAGTCCAGATTCTGGTTCCGGTTCCAGTCTTCCTGTTGTAATTGCGTAGTTGATTGTTGCACGGACTGCTTTTATATCAGGTTGCCATCGTTCCGAGTCTGAACGTGATTTTCCGCCCAGGAAGAAGGATAGATTTCCTCGTTTTGACTCTGTGCACTGATTCATGATGTCTCTCATCGCTGTCCATTGTGTGCAGCGGAATAAGAAGTGTTCCACTGTCTCGCTCGCTTGGCCGCAGGCACAAAGATCGGAGTCTGCTGCTCCTATCTTATTCAGGTAGCTGTTGAGCCTTGACATTCCTGTCCGAAGTTGAACTAGGGTTTTTGCTTCCTTCCGATTCAATCCATCATACAAACCTTTTATGTGCTTCCCTGGCAGTGCTTTATCGATAGCTTTTGAGTGTTTTCCTATGCCTTCTGGGAGAGTCCAGTTCTGATATGCTGTCTCCATAGCCAGTCTGATAGCTGTTGCTTTGGCTTGGAACGGCCGCTTTTCTGGTTGGCATCCAATTCTTGTTGATCTCTGTGCTTCCATTTTTGCTCTTTGTTTCCAGTCCGTGTCCGTTTGTGCTGGGATCCAGATTGCGTTGACCGCATTTTCTCGTTGCTGTAAGCGCTGAACTAATGAGTATATCCGCTGGATGGTCACTTGGCCAGATTGTTGACGTGGTTGGCTAATTGCTGCCAGTGCGGATCTGTTACTACTAAGGATAGATATCCACCTGTGGTTTGTCTCAGGAGGGATATGTTCCAGGGCAGTTGCCATCGATTCTAACTCCGCTGTGTACGGATTCTGCTCAGTTCCTTTTCCCAATGTAAAGGAGTAGCTGATCCCGATATTATTATCAGCTTGGGTGTCTTTTATGTGACCTCCTATACCCACAATCCCTGATCTAGCAGATGTGCATGTAGCAATTAGGATGCCTATTGCCTTGCTAGCTATCTCAGCGGCTCTCTCCTTGTCTTCTTCGCATATCGTCTGTATCCGGTTTGTCCATGGTGGAATAGTGAATGCCTGAACAGTTTCTATCCGCTCTATTACTGTTGCATCTAGAGCTCGGGCTATCCTCTGCAGTGGAGAGCTGAACCTCCGGGTTGTGATAGTTCTTAGTTTGACCAGGGGATTTGACTTAGGTAGTGTCTGGATGTCGATCCACAGCTTTGTAGCCTTCTCGGTGTGTCGGTTATAGAAGGGAAGGATTCCTGCTTCTGCTTCCGCCACTGCGGTTGCAACTGTCCGAAAAGCTCCTGTGACTGCGATGGCTCCATGTTTCTGCATTCTGTTCAGATACTGTGTTCCTTTTGCTCCACAGGCATGTCTCCAGACATTAGAGGCATAATCTGCCACTGGTGCAACTGTTGCCATGAACAATTGTCTTGCTGTTCGTGGGGATATCATTTTCAGTCTTCTCAGCGCCATCGCTGCTGTGAGTCCTTTGGTGGCAGCATTGGCAATGTGTTTCTTGAAGCGTAGTTGGGAGTCCATCACTACCCCTAGGATCTTTGCACTATCCTTTGGTTTGACCATTTTCCCCTTAATTGTGAATGGCGTATTGCTCGATCGATCTATATTCCGGGTGAAGTGCACAATGGCTGTCTTTTCACTTTCAAATGTAGCTCCACTCCCTCTCTCCCAGTCTAGGGCTCTATCAATTATAGCTTGGATGCCGGGTCGGTTTGATTCGGCAGTTGGACCTATTACCCAGGCTGTGTAATCATCCACAAATGCAATTGATCCTCCGGAGGCACTTATCCTGTGTTGTACTAGATCCGCGTTGAAGAAAAGGAATAGTATTGGGGACAGTGGTGATCCTTGTGGTAAGCCTGCCTGTGGTAGTTCCTGTTGTTCGCTTGGGAATCCATTGACCAAGATAGTTGCTGTGCGTCTTGAGCAGAAAGCATCAATCCATTGAACTATTTTGTCAGGTATTCCTCTAGCCTTAAGCCTCTGTAGCAATCTCTCTTTAAAGACACCGTTGTATGCTCCTTGGACATCAAAGCTAACTAGGCTAAGAACCTTCCTATTTCTCCAAGCTTTGTAGATTTCTTCTTGAAGTAATAGGAGTGCCTGTTCTGCGGAACGTCTCTTCCTTGCTCCAAAGTGGTTTGTAGGGAGCAGGCCGAACTCTTCGACAGCGTATGATATTCTTTCTGCGATGACCGCTTCCAGTATTTTGCCTAGCGTGGAGAGCAATGATATAGGTCTCCATGCTTTAGCTAGTGAGTAGTTGTCTTTTGCCGGCTTCTTAAGCGGTATAATCTTAGCATTCCTCCATTGGGAAGGGAGGTCACTATCTCGAATTGATGTCTGAAAGATAAGAAACACTCTTTCTTTGATTACTGGCCAGAGCTGCCTCCACACCATTGCTGGAAGCCTATCTTCTCCGGGTGCTTTCCATGGCTTGGCTCCAAAGACTTTCCGTTCGATCTCCTCCATAGTTAGCTCAGGCATGTGTACTGGTTCCCTTTGTGGCTGGGTTCCCTCCCCTTCTATTCTTGTTGGCAACGGTGGAAAGAATGTAGCAAGCAGCTCCTCAGCCTGTTCCATTTTGTCTTTGGTGGGAGAGCCATCTGGCTTGATCAATGGTGGTATCTTGTCGCTGAATGAGCCGCCCCCTGGTTTTAGATATTTAGTAGCTTGCCATATATTAGTATCATCAGCAAGGAAGTCCTCCCAGTGAGCTTTCTTCTGTTTTCGGATTGTGTCATGATACTCTTTTGCCGCTTCTCGTGCCTGTTGCTCGAGCTCAGGGATTGCACGTCCTGCTCTACGCCGCGATCTGGCCTGATTTCTCCAGTAGGTGTATGTGCGGCGGAGCTGTGTTAGATCTGTTGTCCACCATCGTTTAGCATATGGTGAGGGCTTTGCCTTCGGTACAAGTTTTGAGACTGCTTCCAAGACTGCTGTCATAAGGCGATCTGTCTGTAGCTGGACTGAGCCACTTAAAGGAACTGTTTGCAAGCTGGTAGTAACTCTAGCTCTAATTTCAGCCCATGGCGCGTTCTTCCAGAGCAATCTCTCGGTGGCAGGTCGATCCGGAACTGATATATCAAACTCGGTTTCTATAGCTTGGTGGTCTGATCCATGGTTTGTGTAATGTATGCCACATTTAATCATCTCTTCTGCCAGCTCAGTTGATGCCAAGACTAAGTCGATTGTTGTTTCTATATCTCCCGAGTGCCATGTCTTTATGCCTCTCGGTAGAAGACTGCGGAGAGAGTGCTCAGTCATATAGTCAACTAACACATCAGCCTCCCCCTGTCTCACAGGAGATATTTGATCTCCGCCCCAGAGTTGATCATGCCGGTTGAAGTCTCCCATAATTAAAACGTCTGTCCGTATCCCATCTCTTCCCCGTGTATCTACTACTAAGCTGCTCAGCAGCCTAATTGTAGATATCAGTGCCTCCTCATTATTTCCCTCCACATAAACCGAGACCACTAGCACCACCCGGTCTGGGAAACGCAGTATCGCAGCTGTCAGATCTGATGATTCCACCGGGATCTGTTCAGCTTCGATGTCGCTCCGGACCCATAGCATGCTTCGAATTGGCCATCGTCCATCATGTTTCTCTGTGGGTATCATCTTCGTCCAATAACTGTGTCCCATTGGACTCGTCACCACCGTATTCCCAATCATCCGCGCATATGGCTCGGATACCGCTACCACCCCATAGTCTCTGATCTTGTCATCGTTCATTAAGCTCTGTTGTATCATATCCCTTTTGCCCACATTGAGTTGTAGTACGCGGAGTGATTTATACATGAGATTGCATGAGGCGTACTCGGCAGTTTCTGCTAAATGACTCATGAGGACCTCCACAAGGAACACACTTTAAGACTGCCGCTTGGCAAGTGCTATGATGATGTCCTTTCTCTGCGCATTTAGCGCAGGTCTGACTCTTCTTGCATGCGAAGGCTTTGTGGCCTATCTCTTGACAGTTGAAACATTGAGCTGGTCCTGTGTATGGTTCAAAGATTCGAGTGTATGCAGATTCTCCTGCTATATCAAAGTAGTTGCCGTCTATCAAACGTTTAGCCTCGGTCCCTTTTGTGATATACACCACCATTGATCCGTACGCTTTGTTGGAGTCTTTCTTGCTGAGCCAAGAGATCTTAGCAATACTGACATTGTTCTCTTTTCCTAGTACCTCAGCTGCTCCTGGTAGGATATTTCCATCCGTATCCAGGACTGCTGTCCGGTTGGCATTGTCGATTTTAACCGGGTATAGCTGGTCTCGTAGGACTCTTATTCCTGGTATATCAATCTTTTGAACGGCTTCTTTAACCTGTTGGATCTCCTCTTCATGTCTGCAGATTACTTTGATCCGGTCTGCATTCTTAGGGTCCTTAACCATTGCTGCACAACGCCAGTTTTGTGTTTCCTCATTCCCACGCATCTCTTTCTCGATCTGTTGTCTGATATTGGCTATCTGGGTTTTCGCTTTGTCTTCTTCTCCGACCCGAGACGTGTCGATTGTGCAGAATAGCGTTTTAGCTAATGTATGCCGGGCTAGGGGCACTAATTGTGTATCCTGTTGATGACCAGCTTGTCTGTCAACTACAGCCGCGTATGTTGCCTTAGCTGGAGTACTTGCGATAGTGTCCAGCTGCTCCCGGAGTTGCTTGCATTCTTCCATGGATTGGCTTTGGATTGCTTGCACTTGGGTCTGTAGCGCTTGAATTGTACCACTCTGTTCTCGGATTATTTCAGACTGCTCCTTGATCATTTTCTCTTGTCTAATAAGGACTTCTTTCAGCCCTTTAACCTCTTGATAGGTGCTTTCCAGGTATTGGCCTATCTTTTTAAGCATGTCCCTGCTTCCGTCTTTGCCGCTCTGTTTCTCCTCAATAAGGTCAGCGGCTTTCTTTACCGCTGTTAATTCCACTTGGGTCATTGACTTCTTGGACGTTCTAACAGCGCTGATACTATCGATGCCAGAGGCCTCTCGGACCCTTGTCGAGGGTGTTATTACGCGTCCCGAACGCGTTGTTGTCGGCTCCTCCACCATCGCGTTAGCCATCACCAGCTCGGCTCCTAGAGCTGGGTCGAGTGCTGACTATCGCGTATTCTCTCCTGTCGAATCGTCGGAACTGGTTATTGTTCTCTTTTCCTAGTACCTCAGCTCTCGCGTCGGTTCCCCCCCTAAAGTTTGTCCATAAGAGAGTTGTCTTGTTCGTTGATGGTGTCCGTCCTAACCCCTTCTGGTTAGACTTGTATAACTTACGAATGATAGGCTCCCGCCATTAGGGTCCGTGATCGAGCGAATCATAAGTAAATTTATTAAACGTAACGTGTGTACAGTGTACACTCTTAAGTTAATCTAACCAGCTACTTACGTTATGATTAATTCCGTCCTGTGCTTTATTCGTTTCAGGGCCACCGCGTGCGCAGCGTGCGCCTAGTTTAGTAAGGGTGAATCTTGGCAAATCCTTATATCGATATATGCGCTGCGTTCACCATATTCGGGATAGCGGTACAGTAATCCTGTCAATAAAAACCGTAGTAGGGATATCACCGGCGTCAACCAGAGTAGGAATTTTATTTTTAGTTATGCTTATCCATGCCAAGGTATGCGGTATTTATATTTAGAACCATTAGTTTTGGCATGGAAAGTCTTAAACCCTGGCTGTTCCGTAAGATTGTAAATCCCTGAGTGCATTACCATCATGACAGATTTTCAGATGGCGACTCCTTATCGCATTTGCGATTTTCACAGTTGCTAATGCCCAGCTCCCAATATCTATATTCAATAATCTTGCTGAAAGTTACAGTCTCAATATCTACGTTACTGGCTTCGACCCACATAATGATTTAGTGTTTCTCTTGCCGAACGGTTCCTGGTTCTACCCAGATCCTGTAGTTCAGTCTGCAACCCCAGCCAACGTCACCGCCGGTATCGCGATTCCTGTCGGTGGGCGAGGACATGCTATTAACATCACCCTACCGGGAGAACTCTCGTCGGGTCGCGTGTGGTTTGCCTTGGGTAGTTTGACTTTGTCTACCGCTTTGAATACTAATGGAGATATCACTTTAATAGAACCTTCTGTTATTGACCCGTCAGATTCCAATGCCGCTGTGAGCTGGGATTTTATCGAATTCACTTATTCCGCCGATGATGGTTTATTCGCTAATATTAGTTATGTGGATTTTGTAGGTCTTGCACTAGGCATGTCAATCAATTCAGCCGACGGCGATACTCAGATAGCCTTAGGACTTTCGGCCAATGCTACGACTCAAATCTGTGATAGCTTAAAGACACAAGCCAGTTCCAGTAGTTTCCAACCTTGGGCTAAGCTTTGCGTTACCAATGACAATATACAGCGAATCCTCTCTCCGAGTACGTATATCAGCATCAACCCGCCTTCAAATATTATTATGCGAATTATGTGGGTCAAGTCTGGAACCTATACGGGAATGAGTCCTTGATTGTCAACACGCAGGGACCGAACGGTAATGTGACTTGCACAACGTCAGGTGATAACCTTCATTGCACCGGCGATAATCGTAGTTACAGCAAGCCTACTGAAGAGGACATCTTCAGTTGTAGTAGTGGACCGTTTAGCATCCAAGCGAATGATAACGATATCCATAAGGCTGTTGCGCCTCGCCTCTGCGCCGCGTTTGAGAGATCTACTCTTCTGCTTAATGGTGGTAATTATCAACCAGGACTAACTTCAGCATCTTACTATACCGTAGCACCCATCAATTACTACAGCAAGTTTGTACATGATAATGAATTGGACGGGGGTTACGCTTTCGCATATGATGATGTTAACCCTACAGGAGAGGACCAATCTAGTATTATCACGTCAAAAAATCCGGCTTTATTAAAACTTACCGTTGGCGGGCCTACGTCTATTTAGATAATTTTGATTTCATTTCATGATTTCGACCCGATTTGCTGTCTTTTCAGATTGATCCCTACCTGGGAACTTCGCTAGCTTGTATGAAAGATTCTGTTGAAGGGAAGTTCCTTCCTCACCTCCAGTTTAGCGCCGTTGTGAGACGATACATCCCTTTGCTATGCAGCGAGGGGATTCTCCCTCACACACACAACAGTTAGATATTAGGAATACAGACAGATTCGAAACCTCCTTCACTTGTCACGGACCTGGATCCACCTTAGTTAAACAGTGTTGTGTCGAGGTACGCTAGGCTTGGTTGAACCACACAAAGGTTCGGTAGGTCGATAAGTAGGCTTGATTAAACGAAGTGGCAGCAGTCGAACTAGTAATAGAAGTCCTAAACGTAACTAAGATAGAAGAGATCCCCCGTACAGCCTGGTGCCCATACGAGTTAGAATGCCTTGTTGACTCTCACTGTAGTATTCGAGTGACTTATGTCAAAGAGCTATGAAGAACTAAATACATGATGGTAAATGAGCGTCCTTATATATCTAGTCCTCCACATTCTGTAGTGTTCATATCGTAGTATCGTAGCATACTACGATATACCTTTCTACGATACTACGAAACTTCCTCCAGTCATATCCTGTTGTTTCGTAGTATACCTTATCTTTTCCGAGATGTGGTATACTATTCGTATCTTCACGTGACCTGGTGCGTGTCTCAGTCTGACATCCTTCCACTGGTCTTGTCATCGTATGGTTCATACACTCGCAAATCCAAAGTGACCTTTCCCCTTTGGTCATAGTATATTTTAGCGTCATGCAGGTTGATTCGTAACATCACTGTTTCACACGCACTCTCTTTTAATTTTGCCCCACTGGGGATACACTAGCTATAAGCCTAGTGTGCAAATGTATTTTACCTACAATTAGCGGATGTCTCATACGTACTGTTACAATTCAACAAGTGGCCGGTCCGACATTGATCCGATATATCTTGGCAGTGGGCCCATATTTAGGCAGCGGTGCAGGAAGATAAACAAATTTCCCAAAATTATCTCCCAAGACCTATCTCACAAATATCAAAGATGAACTCTCAGTGAGTTAAGATCAGATTCAGATTTATTTCTTTACCTGACTGCTAAGAGCTGACTTTCTAGATACAAAAAATCATTGACGGATGTGTATTGCTCCTCGCGTGGCGGCAACGGACCTTGCAGATGGCAATTCAATAACGAAATCTTCCCGCATTTACGTTCTTTTACTGTCGATCAAGTTGAGCAGAAACTTGAAGAAGCAAACAAAAGATGTCGGGACTATATCTTGATAGCACTCCCTCCCCTATTCAGCAAGGACTGCTTCCACTTGATTCATGTTATCAAGTACCAAGGCGGTCTTTACATTAAATATATTGGCTGCTACTCCGGATCATACGAAGACGAATACAACATAATCGAAGGGAAAAAAGAGGCTATCGACTATTCCAATGAACTGAAAAATGACTTTTCAAGCTACAGCAACTCTAGACTTACACGCGTACTTTTCACTGATGCCAGTGGCAGAACGACTCGTCGTGCCTCTATTGTCTGGAACACCAATATTGAAGTGAAGACTGTTCAGGAGTGGGAAAATATCATATCCTATACGACGATAGACCCATTGGAAAGTGAGGAACTTCATGCACATATCACGACGTCTTGATTATATCCGTATGTGCGGAAAGTGCTACGGGCTATACATGGGGAAGTCCTGTAGGGACTGCAAAGCGCCGAGTAGTTTTCGCTACTGGACCCATCCATGTCTGGAAGCGCCGCCGAAGATACGGGTGGCTATATCAACCGTTGATATGATGGATGTGTAAACATGCGTGTCGTTTAAATTCGACTCGTTACTTAATTGCACATCAATGCGATCGAGCTTATTTGTTGTATGGACTCGATGGCGCTCGATTATTTTGGGTTTTTTCCCGTCCGCTCGATATCGTTTTTCTTAGCTAGATTTGAATTTATCACATACTTCCATGCTTGGCTCGTGTTCCTCTTAGAGATTGTAGACGGCCTATAAAGGCATTCCCGCGACTTGTTGAGACAGTCCCGCAATGCAATGCAGTTTATAACAGAAGTTACATCTCATATGGATTGTATGGTAACGGTCACGATGCAGAGATTTTGAGTTGAATATCTGGCTGGCCAGAAATGCTATAGCCGTGAGTCTTTTGTGGTTAGGCGAGTTCAAAGCGATGAGGTGAAATCAGCGAGAGCCAGACATCATTAATGTACGCATAAAAGTGAACGTTCTACATCTAGCCCTAGGCAGGTCGTAAGGTAATGTAATGAAATTATAATTTCATGACCAATTCAAACACAAACATGACTACTCAATTGCGGAACCGTAGACGCCGACTGCGAATCACGAGACGGTGACCCATCCGCCGGAGACGCCGCTCGCGACGGAGCCAAGTCGACAATCAACGCGTTTGCGTCGACCGTCAACTCTATATCGGCCATGAGGTGTACCCATCGGGCTGTGTATCCAGACTGATGATCCGGAGAGGAATGTGATAGAGAACGGCTCGTCTGTCTCCCCAAATTGCAGTGTCTCGCGCATTGGCTATGTTGTTCATAGTTCGCTAAAGCGACGATCAATATCGTGACCAATTGGCTGTCGTAGCGTCGCAAGCACAAAGAGATGATTGGCCTATGGAAGTAAGGAAGAAAGAAGACTCCGGAATGGAAGGCGCTCTCTAACTTTTTCGCTAGCTGGCCTCAACACTGCGCGGGTTTGCAATCATGAATGATGGTGATCCAGTCGGGTAGGCCGGTCCATCACTCAGAGTGGATCTGGTGAGATATCCCACCGTTTTTCACCTTTCCAGCCGGGGTAAAAAATTGGCGTTGGAGACAAACCCCATACCGGCAAAAGATTCAACAGGTTGCAAAGATAACCCACCGGCCGTGCATTATCGGCGTCGTGAGCGGGGGAATCGATATATATTCACCGTGTCTCGCCGGGGAGACTTAATCTGATCCCCATTCGTGCGAGCAGTCAAACATTTGATCATAGGATACGATTGACTTTCGAGGTCGGGGTCCAATCGACTACGTGCCGATTTCCCAATGTCGCATACGTAGGCCTCGAGACCAGGCGCTGGTCTATCACGATGGCTCCACCGCTCTGACGTCAAGGAGCCTCGGACTTTTTCTGTATGGTTCTCGTCCCGGAGACAGTGTATTTGCTCTACGATGTGGATGACACAGACAGTAGCTTTCCTACATCTACACAGGTCTTCCCAATATGCCGTATTACGATCCACACGTCAGCCATGGAATGCGAATCTAGAAGTTGTAGAGCACCAAGAGGAGTAACCTCGAATGATTTCCGTAACCGTACGTACGCTGGTATCTATCATGGACTAGTACTGTAGCCTCAATGTTTGACTTCCCAGCTCGCTTGGCACGTCACTATGTGCAAAAGGTGATTGACACATACACGAAGCTGACCAAAGACGGAGTAACCATTGACCCACGATGTCCATCACGACAGAGAACAGTCCAAAAGCACCAGCCATTCTCACCTAGAGATACAATTGGCGACATCAGGCAGCGCCCACTGTGGGGCGCCCAGCTGTAGCGTAGAACATGAGACGACTATCGATGGAGTGTCCTTGCTGTTCCATCTTCTGCAAAAATGAGTACAGGTTCCGCTCGGCGCAGTAGAGGGTCTGGATATTCTCATTCTCGGTCTGGTCGGTCACTCCCTGAGCCCTTCCGTCCAGCAGCCGGGTTCCGGGTTTGGTCCTCGCGTAGACCTCCAGCATTTGATTCGTCTCTCGCAAGCAGCCGTCTGACGAATAACTTTTCCCGCTTTTGAAGGATACATTTTCTCGATCAGCGGTAAACGGAGTCTCTTCGGTGAGCTCACGGAGGCCGGCAGCCACCACATCGAAGTTGGTTGGCTCAAACTTGCCGGCGGGAAGCGCAATCGAGTATGCGCCGGTGGCCTCGCGCCACTGTCGAGTCAAAACGATGTAGAAGCCATCCTGCTTGAGGATTTGGAAGCGCGCCAGAATGAGAACCACGTCGACCGGGAGTCTCTCCATAACTAACTCCGTGCAGATTTTATCCTCATTGGTCGAGGTCACATTCGAGGGTTTTCGTAAACCACCTCGGGGTTGGGGTGGTTGTGGGCGCTGGATGGAAGCTCCGCCAGATTGAGAGGGGAAGACATCCTGCAAGATAAGGTCTAAGTGTAAAAAATAGAGTAATGTGTTGAGCGTTCTCGCAGGACTGGTGGTAGCGACGCCAGCTTTTATATTTCAACCCACGGGCCGAACAGCGCTGCCGGCTTTAATTAAAACCAGGCTATGCTAGACATTTGTATTTTGGCCGAGAGTAAGTTCGCGTCGATGTGATCCATCGCCCGATCTAGATCTCAGGATACGATAACCCCTTTTCCACCACCTTCCTCTCCGTCATACTGTGATATCGGTGAAATCATCGGATTGACGCCACCGCAACAAGCACTGCCAGGACAAACCACGGATTAGGAGGAACAGTCTCCATGACCGTCCACGAGGCATAGTCTCTGCATGCGAAGCGCCAGTCTAGAAGCTACTAACACAACTCAAGACTGCTCCTACTGCCTCTCACCCAAAGCACTTACCGAGGGTTCACGATGGCTGAGGCTCTGTGTTCTTGCTCCTCTATCCAATAAGACAACGCTTGGGTCGAGGTAAGTTTTCAGCGGTCATAATCAGCACAAAATCCAATCGCCATGGAATGGAGCATGAAAACGAGCAGTGGAGCGGTGAGGCGGAATTCCTCCTCTGCGGCATCTTGGTCGGTGATTCCTTCCCGAAGCTCCGTTTGCCCCAAATTGTTGTCAAGATCCCTAACGTCCTCTTGCCACTGGGGATGTACTTCTAGCCATGCCAAATTTCTGGTGTTGCTATATCAACATTAGCCGGCACAACCGTATGCATATTTTCATATACTCAAGTACCATCTCCCGGGCCATATTCTTATCCCCGTAAGACGTCGACAGTGAAGAACAGGATTGAGACTCGACTCGCTTAGTTCTGACTCAGTACAGGTTACAGTGATGCTGATAGGAGATACCTAACATTCGTTATTATAGCTAGCTGTTGATCTTTCTGGAACGCTATAGACGCAGCCTGTAACGAAGATGTAGAGTTTGACGATCATGAATCAATTAGGAAGCTGTCATGTCCTCGGAAAGAGTTAGAGCGCCTTTCAACAATCATGAAGTAAAAAACCGACCGGTTTTGCCTCCGAGTGTACAGCTTGAAAGCTAGGAAAACAAAATCATCACACGCAATAGCAACGTGACTATAAAACAACGACATGTTCATCTCTTTAGATAGGGATCACTGAATTGCATCGACATGATCAATTCACAGTTGTCTCGCATATCCACTCCCGGCCCTCTTTTGTCCACAACGAGTTCTTTAGTGGCACATATCCACCGCATGATACCCCCCGATACGGAAAATGGAGCGAGCACCCATATCGAACGTCATGTCTCTCCTTGGCAGGACCGTTAATGCTGAGGATGTTGGATGGTGTAAGTGTCCGAATCATGGAAGAGGCCTCATTGATATTCCAATCGAAAATCTTTCCCGTCGGGGAACAACTCCTGCATTGGAAGCTGTGGCTCGTCTGTCCCAGACATGACTTCGGAGACGTTGACTGGAAGACCCGACTTGAACTTGATTTCTTGCCTTTTCCCGTCGTATTCGTGATCATCACGGAGAGAGAAAAAGAATGCCGCCCAATAAGACGACATAGAGACCCTTATTAGGTCCGTCCGTCCAGCCGCTAAGGTTGTTTCCTATGAGAAGTGGATTGCAAGACGGGCGATAGCAAGACGTGCGGTCGCCATTTATTCCGTTCATTGTACTTCATAAAACGCGTTTTGAGCGCCCGCTTCTGCTCTCGATATTGGGATACATCACCAGAGATGATTTGGAGAATCTATCCATATTCCCAGCGACGATCAGTTATCGCCTGAGGGTCCACACCGGTACCATCAATTCAGGCCACCGGGCCGAGTCATGGCATCAGAGGAGAAAGCGATGAAGATGCGAGTACGGTATGCCGTCTGCGTGGACGACTTTTGATGGCGACGAACCAAAAGCCACCGGTCGGAATCTCGAGGACAGGGCCATCCGTCTGGGAGGGGTGGAGGTAAATGATGTGTACGGTGGTTGGCCCTGGGGAAATATGGCTGGGAGGGCAAATCGTTCACCGGGTGCCGGGCCCATCTCGCACCTAGCTCGCCTGTTAAAAAGGTGCTTCGTGCTCAATGATCCCATGTTGTCTAGCGCTCGAATTTTGCAATGGAGTCGACCTATTCTGAGGAATGCAAGTCTTGCACCGAACATAGAATTCAATTCGGCAAGACAGGAAGGACTGTGATGCGCTCTTTGGTGTTATAGACGAGCTAAGATCTAAATTGAGCCAGGAGGGCGACCAGGGTCAGCATACCGATGTCTCACTCCCAAAGATACGGAGCGTAGGGATCTCCACAGACGTCTGTCGTTGGTGCGAGAACTCGCGGATCTGCAGCGACTTTTACAGGCTTACCATCCATCCTTTCCTTCATACAGTGGTTGACTGGCTCACCAAAGATGTGAAGTGCGATACAGGAAAAGCTCGACAAAATCTGATTTGCGAAGAACCGCACCTCAACATGGACAATCATGATGGCGAGCTTTGCCAAATGCTCTGCGACGTTACAGTTCTCCGGGCCAATGTGGAAACCGAACATGTGCTGGACGACCTACACCGTGCGAACCAAGCTACCCAGGCAGGAGTGAGGCGAATCCAGCACGAAATTCCCCTCAGATAGATGACGGTACTGCGCAAATATCCCCTTCCAACCGAGGACGCTTCTCAAGGATAGATCTCTATCATTATGGAAATGCATGTTTAAGGATAAGAGCCGGCCCCGGCTTGCTCAAAAAATCGATACCGATGGCACTGTGATATACACGGTGTCGTTCACCGCTATTTTCTGTTACAATGCTTCGTGGATCTCGGCCAGTTCCTCTCATGCCACACCAACGACAAATTACGGTTCTACAGCGATTCTCGAGATCAGTAGGAATGAATGAATGAATGAATGAATGATGTTTATTACGCCCGGAGGCACTAAGCCTAAAGGGCTCCAATACACTCAATACACTATTTGTCTCCGCGTAAAACGAAAGGCGTTTCGCGACAACTGCTTCCAGGACCTTGCCGAGTGTATTCAAAAGCGAGGTCGGTCGGTATGCTCCGGGTATGGCATAGTGCGGTTTGTTCGGTTTTCGGAGGACTATAATCCTCGCTGTCTTCCATTGCCGTGGGTAGTGTCCGAGGTTGATGGACGCTGTGAAGATCTGAAAGATCTCCTCGTTGAGGTATGGCCATATATGTTTCCACACAAGCGTTGGAATTTCATCTTCTCCTGGAGCTTTCGTGACTTTCATGCGTTGCAGCGCTCTATGGACCTCCTCCTTCATGATAGGCTCCCATCAAATTTCTTCTTTGGGCGGCGGGTTTTCTGTGGCTTCTGGGGCTGCCACCTTGGGAAAGAATGTGTCCATGAATACCTTGTCTTTGCACTTGTTGTCTACTACCTCGTCTGTTCCATCTTTCAAAGGTGATACATGACGCTGCCTTCCAGAGGTGTCCTTCTCCCGCTTTGTCCAGGAATTCTTTCCAGTGGTGCGATTTGGCTTTCTCGATGGCTCGCGTCCATGCTCGGCGTTTCGTTTGCATGTCCTGGAAAAGGGGCATCAGATACCTTGTGTTGGCGCCCTCTTATGGCGCAGCTCTCTTGCCATCGCCGACGAGCTCTGTTGACCTCTCCCTGTTGTGTCTTTAGCTCCTGGGAGAACCAGCGTTTGGCGTACGGTGACGGTTTCGCCACTGGCGTGAGTTGGTCTATGGTCCTGGTTGTACAGGAGATGAGTCTTTCGACCGTCCTGTCGAGTTCCGCGGTTGACTGGATCGTGGAGAGAGGGGCTATCTGAGTGTGCACCAATTTCCCGATCTTTTCCCAGTCTGATCGTTCGCATGCTTTCCTCGGTTTTGGCTCTGCGTTCCGTATTGTTTGAAGGGCCCATTCGAGGCAGTTTCGTCAGCCGTGATTTCCTGTGCAGTGTCCGCATCGTGCCTGTTCTTTGCATGCCCATGCCAAGTGACCAAACCCTTGACACCGGTAGCGTCTTATCTCCTTTACCCGGTAGGGTACCACGCTACCGATATTTGTGTGTCCCACCAGGAGGCCGCGGTCCATTAGCCATTCCGCAGCCTCGCGGGTATCGAACCAGATCCCGAGCGATCCGTGTTTGCCAATTGCTTTCTCTTTGTCTTTTCTGAGCGAGGAAATTTGGCTGATCCGAAATCCCTTCAATCCCATCTCATTCTCTTCCATGATTTTGTTGATGCGTGCATCGTCGTCTTGCAATGAGGTGAGTTCTTCTGTGGGCGTTCGGTGTACCACCACCCCGAATCGTGGCCGGACCAGCTTGGTGTTGTTCCCAAGTTCTCCCAGCCCTTCGGTGTTGGATCGTGCGGTGTCAGCCTGGTCTTCGCTCCGAAACCGGATCAAGTATCCTGGTCTGGTGATTTCGACCCCATGAACCTGTGTGTCTTGTGTTGCGGGTGCACTAGCGAGCGCTTTCTGGATTTGAGCCGTTGTCACTTCCGCAGGTAGATTTTTCCTGAATGTGGTTGTGTTGTCGCTGTTATCGTCGGCCTCTCCTCTTTGAGTGCTCACTCTGACACAGTTGGCTTCTTTGGCCTGTTTTTTCCTGCCCCCGGGCAGTGCGCTCCAGGGGGTTGGCTGTGCCTGGCCTCCATTCGCTACCACTGCCGCCCATGATGGATAGTTACTTGCGGTAGTTGGGGTGGTGCTTGCACTGCGTAGAGACTGGAGTTCCTGGATGATTTCGTCGTGTCCGCTGAGTCCGGATTCCTCCGCCTCGCGCACCGCAGTGATATCAAATCATTCGCTCTAACTGCGCCTCTTGATGTTGTTTGTGAATAAGTGCTACACTTGCAGCACGGCCAATGAAGAAAGACTTCGATAATTGGCTAGTGACTTAGTTCCAGAGCAAGGAAAGCGAGGTCTCGAATCGCGGGATCAAGAACGCGGAGTTTCCTACCGAAAAATATGAGAAATTCGTAAATCGGGAAACACCGTGGCCCGCAGAACAATGAATGAGCATGTCGACAAGTGATCCATCCACGCAAACTCCGCTCCAACGTGGGCACGTGCCAATCAGCATGAGAATAAGAGCACTTAAACTAAACCAGAATAGTGCTCAGATCTGTAGCAAGACTAGTTATCTGTCCCGGCGCCAACATAATAGTTAACGGCGTGGATCAGCACAACTTAGTCACCCACCTGATCTCGATTGTACATTTATCGGTTCTCAGCGCACCCATTACTATGGCCCACTTTAAATGATACCCAGAACACCAAATTCTCATCAATCCGCATAGGGCGATCAATCACGTGGGGTACATAGTGGGGCTCGAACAATCAAGACTTGTCCTGATCGATGGCAGATGAAACAATCCAGCAAGGCTGTCTGCGGCAACGGATACTCCGTTCGACCGACAGGGGCAATTTCTCGTATCGTGGCTCCGGCTGCCCCGGAATAGAATGACGTCGCCATGGTTGTCGTGCTGGGCCGAAACTATGCATCGACTTGCGAAGGGAAATTTTGAAGAAGGGGGATACTAAGATGGATACGATGAAGGCAGGCTTCCAAGAATCTCTCAATAACCAGACTAACGCAATTTCTAACCTCACTCGATTGGTACGGACTTGACACCGCGAGTAGGAGTATCACCAATACCGACATGATTTATCAACAATCAGTAGGATTAGATCAGGACCTTAGATAGCTTAGATAGCAACAATTCAGAGACTTTTCCCCAAAGCCATCCACGATAAGTCACCCATAGCTAGTAATCAACGCTCATTGGTCAAAGTATAAGATTGCACTACTGCAAAGGCTAATTCAGAGCCGTACTCTATTTTAATCTCCTCGATGGACTCCGTTTGCAAGAAGCATATGTGAGAATTATGAGGATCAATTCCGTAGCTTTAGCCATATTCTGAGTCGGTCGATCAATTTATGCATAGTAGATGACCACTTCAGATCCAGGGATGCCACTGTTTATTACTTAATTACTCTGCCCTCTGTTTCATCCAGCGCCGTCAATATCAGTCATTGTTTAGCGAAAGCTAGCTAGATACAATGACTCGCAATATTACAAAAGAGCAAAGGCTTAGAAAAAGACATGTGCGACAGCGAAATGAACGGAGACTCAGTTCGACGCATAAGGCTTACAAATATGGTACCATTTGCCACGCTGACATCTTTTTGGGTATCAGACTTAAAGAGAACGGCCATGTATTCATATTCCAGTCGGACAAATTGGGCTTTTGGTCACCGATGACCACACATCTTGTAAGCAACTGCTAATAACGTGAGGAATCTAACATTATTAACATTTGCAGAAATCCTACTTTCCTGTACCGTTTTGCGTGACATCCGACGATTTTGAAAAGCCAACAGCTCGTACAGTCCAAGCCCAATCATCTTGAGATGGAACTCTCAAGGCATTCGCTTTTATCACCAGTCAAATAGTAGGTCGCTTAATAATATGGAAGGCGATAACGACGACTCGTACATGTGCATAAATAGGACTCAGTAGGACCTTTACTACCGTTGCTAACATTGGTAGTCATATTATACCTATAAGCAAAAATGAAGAGCGTGAAAATCTCATTCGAAAGATCAGGAAAGAGTCCGACCAAGTCTACCCCTGGGGACAAGATAAGAATCCTTCCATGCAGGGATGAAAAGAGAGAGGCAAAGTAGTGAGATCTAGAAGATAGATGCATAGTCTTTTACTCTCTGAATCTTGATCTAGTCGATATATGCACCTTTTGGGTATGCTGACGCATGGGAGTGGCTGGAAATATTGGCAGATCAAGGAGCAAATCTGTTGCATACACTTCGATAGGGAAGGGCAACCTTGTGATTACTGCACGATAAATTTGGATAGTCACAGAAGTCGGGCTAGGCAAGATATTCAATCTTCTCGACAGCGTTAACTTCCACTGAATAATGCATTCTGTTCGAGGGTTTTTGTGCATAATGAATTGGTGGTAACATCTGTGACGATATGAAGCTTTTTTCGCGGTTGGTTTGCTAGTTCCGCTAATTTCCCTCGTTTCCAAATGTTTTTGTTGAGACCGTGTGTATCGCTCCAATGGAATGCCTTGTCATGATTCTGGAATGCGTAGCCGCAGAGAGGATGAGAGCATACCAGATCATGCATGTGGACTTGTTCCAAATGAATTACCAAGTCACTATCCCGTAAGAACTGCCGTAAGCGTTCACTAGGCTTACGCTGTTCATTACCTAGACATTGTGGACAATAGGCTGGACGGATCAAGGTATTGCAATACTTGACAATCCCGCAATACGTAGTCAGAAGTTCATCCAGATGTTGCTGACAGTGTGATTCCCACTCGTCTCCGTCAACGAATTAGGAGAAACAATCTAAATAGCAGTAACGTGCTGAGTTCAGCGTGCACAACTGGCTCCTCGTGAATTCAATCTTGCGGCAGTTGTGTATATGCCAGCTTCGTTGGGTTTTCCTGAATCTGGCATGACTTAAGTCTAAATGAACAGGTGGGAGAAGGTTTTGGTACGTGCTTGGAAATGTCTTGATGACAGCTCGCTACGGGGCACCGGTCATGGACTGGTTCCTCGTTAGGCAGATAAATGACGCTGTGATCTCGTGTGATAAAAGTAACGAGGTCTTTCAGAATTGACAGCTTGGCAGAGTGTGATACCGACCCGAGATGAGTCATAGTCTGGGCAAGTCGAGCCCTCTCCGGCATGATGGTTCCAAAGGTACGTGACACCACCGGGATTTGAGAGACAACCGCTTTTGATTTTCCCCGTGTCATGATGGTAGATTTTCTGTACTCCAAAACCCAGTTCGTTTGGAATTCATTCAAGGCCTTTTTCAGCATAGACGCCTCTCGATTCTTCAAATTATTCTTTAAAGACCGCCTCTCCAGCGGGTCAGACGCGAATCGACTCCGTTCTCGTAGAGCACGCAAATCTGGGTGGTTGAGAATCTTCTGCTCCTCAAGGGACGGCAACTGGTGCGGTAAGCCATGGATGAGGAATTGATCAAAGCTTTGGAAATAGGTCAGAAGATCCGTCCGATCTTCCTCACCGAGCATCGTATCCTTGACGCTGGCCGAAGACGTGTGAGCCACATAATCCCGGCCATATACCTCCGGGTCTTGGTTCAAAACTTGTGATCGTTCTTCGGGCTTATAACGCTCTATAAACGGTTAATGTTGAGCAGCGCCGATTAACGGGATGTGAATAACTCACTATTAAGCTCCTTCCCGACCTGCCGACGGATTGAATGGTATGTTGGAGTCTCGTAAAATCCCGCGTTGCGCACAAAAGCAATGTGGAATCGGCTGAAACTGACTTTATCAAAGGCACGGCGCGGATCCACGCCGCTACTAGTGATGGACCGACAAACAGGTTGACTCAACACTTCGTCATTCCATCTCAGCGGCACCGGCTCCGGATGACCGGTTGGGTCTAATGGGAGCTGTTGCTGCCAGAGGTCATCTGAACCATTGAAACCCCAAAGTGCCCTATCGGCAAAGGCAAAGGCAAGCAGTAGCAGAGTCGCTTTGTCTTTTGAATCGTCTGCTTGCTTGAGCAGATTTCTCTTCAGTTTTGTCTCCATCTTCTAGTTCCTCTGTGTCTTTTCCCACTTTCTTGCCTCTGCTCTTCTCGTCTGTTAAGAACTTCTTCGTAGTCTCTTTTACAAGTTTCAATACTCGTAGATCAACCCCTTTCTCTTTCAAACTATCCTCTTCAGAGTGTTCTTCTTGTTCTCCATGATTCAGGTTGTCCTCATCGCTCGGCAGTTCAGAGAGCTCGTCGTAATGCCTTTGTTTTTCCGCTTCAGCATGTAGAGCGGCCTGTACAGTTTCTCTAAAAAGCTTCAACAGTTTTTTCCTTTCCTTATTAGTCACGTCAGCCTGGGCGAGAGAATCTAAAGTTTTTAACTTCTTGATCTGCTTCTATACTCTCAACCGATTTCCAGTTTTTATCATAGTGTTCCACTAGGCTGATTTCATTCGTGTCTGTCAGTATTTTGCCATCGTCCTCCATTTTTCCTCGATCATTGTCCATTTCAGTTCTCGCCTTATTCTCACCTTTGATCGCCGCAACCGTCTCGGAATATGTTGTCGAGCTCGCGCTGTTCCATGCTAAGTCGGTCATTTTTTTCGTAGAGCAGACTACTATCCAGTGCAACAAGAGGTTGTATAGTAAGTTTCTGTATATAAGTTTCTCAAATGTCGAAATAAGTACGCCTTGACGCTGATCAGACTGCTGAAGATCGCGCTTTTAAATTAAACATACCATCCCAAACGGGCCTAATAAATGCTCAAAACGAATTACACTTTTCAATCTCAATAATTGCAGCATCTTAGAAAAAGGACCTTGCAATCAGAAAAAATGTTTCCTCAAAAAGTGGTCCCGATGGACATGAGACGGGCGTCAGGCAGCTGTATTTCTTGTGATCAAAAATGCATCATGAAAAGATTGTAAGAAAACAGGACATTGAAAGTCTTTTTCAAGCCCGCTTGATTTTGGTATATAAAGAGAAACGTTTCACGAGTTTGTGCTGTTTCACACAGTAATCTGGGTCTTCATCCTTGACTTCCCACTATTCAAGAATTTGTTTCATTTGACCGTAGTAACTGCCAGGAATATTATTCGCAGTTTTGTCGACGTGTCTTGTAATGTACTGTGATTCTACAGTTGGATGGCTTCCCTTATGACAAGACGACTGGTCAGGGCCTGATCTTTGATGCGAAGACGGGCCTCGTCCTTGTTTCCCGAGCTACTGTTTCTCATGGCCTATGTGATATCCGAATCTCTGTCGCAAAATCGGTTGTTCTCCCTGGACAAGTCATCTTTATGCACCCTACGGACAATTACGCTGTGGTACAGTTTGACCGAAGTCTTGTAAAAGCACCCATTCGAAGAGCGCGTTTCAGTAAGGAACGCATAGAACGAGGCCAAAACGCAACCTTTGTTGGATTCGATGGACATTCACAGATTGTCGTTTCCCAGACAACTGTAACTACTATCTCCACTGTCTCAGTCCCAGAAAATACCTACGCTCCACAGTATCGAGCTGTGAATGTCGATGGTGTCTCGGTGGCAGAGACCGGGCTTAGCAGTGAATCTACAAGTGGCGTTTTACTACAAAAAAACGGTACCGTGCAAGCCCTTTGGATGAATTACATCGGTCCAGAGAAACTTTGTTACGGGTGGGACATGGCGACAACTTCTCTGCTCCCGATCCTGCATAGCATTAAGAAGGATAAAATATCGAATCTCCGATTCCTGAATGCGGAATTCGTAACGGTTGAAATGAGCGCAGCTCGAACTAGGGGTGTGGGAGAAAATTGGGTGACCGAAGTCGCACGGGTCAACCCTACTAAACATCAGTTATTGATGGTTTGGAAGTTGAACGCTCCTTCTCTCTCTTCCACACAAGAAGCCCTTACTTTGAAATCAGGCGATATCATTCTTACTTTGAATGGAAAACTTGTTACACAAGCCATGGATCTCGATATGGTGTGTAGTCAGGAAGTTCTGGATGTGTTGATTGTCCGGGACGGCAAAGAAACACGTCTCAAGGTTCATACCTCTCCGATGGAGGATTTAGAAACGAATAGAGCTCTGAAGTTTTGCGGGGCGCTATTCCAGAAACCCCATCTTGCCATTCACCAACGGGTCTTGAAAATTCCAAGTGAGATATATGTCAGCCATAGAGTACGCTCCATCCCCTTTCACACCCCAATCCCAACTTGATAAGCGATGATTAACCTGCACAGAATGATGGTTCACCCGCGCAGATGTACGGTTTATGGCCTGCACATTTTATCACCGCTGTCAACGGCGCTCCAACAAAGAACCTCGAAAGCTTTGTGGAACAGGTCCGAAAAATTCCAGATAATACCGATTTTCGTCTAGAGGTCGTCAATCTTGATAGTGTACTGAAAAAGAAAGGGAGACGGAACAAAACATGCAGGCGTCATAGCCGGAAACATTCTCTGGAGCTTCACGACTGGGAAAATTCTGTTCAGACGCTTCACAATTGCAAATGCAGGTAAATGGTTCCATGAACAAGGATACAGTATAGAAGTCTAAAAGGACCGATCTGCGATTGAAGCTATGTGAGAAACTGAGTGGGAACGTGTAATGTATTGTATTCAAGTGTGTCTAAAAGAACTGGCACAGCGGTGCCATACATAACACAGTGTAGGACTGTGCGCACTACTTTAGTAAGAGTAAACGCTCTCTAGCCAATGGGAGCCGCCGAGTGGATATGCGCTGCGCTCACCATATTCGGAATAGCCGTAAAGTAATCTTGTCAGTGACTAACGCACTAGTGCCCTATTGCCTCCGGGACTAAACAACTAAACAACTAAACAACTAAACAAAGAAACTACTAAACAAAGAAACTACTAAACAAAGAAACAAAGAAACAAAGAAACAAAGAAATAAAGAAACAAAGAAACAAAGAAACAAAGAAACAAAGAAAATCTTTGGGTAGATTCTTCATTCTGAAGATGCTACGTACTACGTAGTAGTATCCGCTGTACTTGTCTGTGTTTGGCCACCTCTTCCCCTTGACATATTTGAGCCTGAGTTTCTGAGTTGACATTTTCTGTGTCAAATAGTAAATGTGGCTTGAATGCGTGTGTACTCAGATCATTCAAGAACTTCCGTTGCGGTTGTTAATACCACCATCTAATCTTTGTAGAAGGAAATGACACATTTCTTTAGAAAGGTGATTCTGTTGCATGATGTATATACACAAGAGAAAGAGTCATAATCGTCGGCCTTTTCTTGGGGTACGAGATGTCTCCTGGTATCGCTGACAGCTTCTTCGAGTACATCTGCTGTTATTCCCATAGGATGAAGGTTGTGGACAAGATGAACGAGAAGCTTCACACGATCTGTGTTGTCTTTGGTCAGTCAACTAATCAATTGACACTAGGTAACTGATGATCCTTACATTCTTTCCTAATGTGATCGGGCTCCTTGTGTATAACATCTTGAGGCCACCAATCAGGCTTTGTATCTTCGGGGTCCCCCTTCTCACCAGGTGCTCCGCCCGGTCTTCTTCCTCCATTATATGGGTGTCTGACCTGCTTACGAGGCTCGATGATTTTGATCATGTTCTTAGCCAGTAAACGGCAGTAGATTTGTTGCAATCGCTTGAAGGCCATCGTATAAAATGCTGTGACCTTCTTCGTGTCACCAATTTCTAGAGGGACATGATCTTCTGAGTCTTCAAAAGCTTCAACAACCCCAACATTCGCTGGCTCCTCGCGAAATCCAGCTAGTCGCCGCTTTGATCGTCCTGAACGCGAAGCATGTCTCCCGTGGCGGGGACTGTAGGCCGTATGCGGAGAAGGCAAGGAAATTGGATTCGGCAAAAGACCTTGTGCGAATGCGAATGCGAATGCGTCTCGCGCAGGGGAATCGAAAACGGGCGTACGTAGATTTGACATTTCTCTGACATTTCCGAATCTGTCAACGTACATCATAGCCCAGTGAGTGGGATGAGGGCCGGTGAAAACAACCCTAAATGCCGTCAGTATGGTGCAGGTGGAGACAGAAGAAAGAACGCGAACCCATTCGAGTGTAGTACCCATATCTGACCTCTGGCCAGATGGAGAATCTGTGGTCATCATTTTGCTTAGGTCCCTGAAATACTTCAAAGTAATGAAGAGCTTGAAGTACGTGTAAAAGAATAAAAAGTTCAACAGGTGAAATGACAAGACTGTGATAAGTGGTCTTTCCTCGATTTTCCAGAACTATGCAAGATTGCCGCACGCCGGGCTGATTGAATATGATGATTGATTGAAGGCGATTGTGTTGCAGAAGAACGATTCTGTATGGCTTGCTAAGATGAGTCAAACACGCTCTCTAGAGGCTGGATGATAATACAGCATACGAGCTGACGGATAGGTTTGGTACGAGGCGATAAGTAGAATGGCCACTCACGAATTTCACAAGGCTTGGGAGCTCGACGAAGCGCGTGACAAAGATCAAGACGGGGAACGACTAAGGTTCCTTCTGTGGTAATATAGTTGAAAGCTCTAAAGAACTGTAAAGTGGATAGGAAGACTTGGAGATTGTGGGCGCTGGTTGGGTGAGCAAAGAACGAAGCAGTCGGGAATATGAGGTGGTATGGCACTTGTCTGGACTGCTCAGAATATGTTAGACTGATCTCAAGCATTTCTGTGGACGACACAGACCTTTGATCCGCCTAGAGACACAAATTACATTGAGCGACCTACATGCTATCTCAGGATGCATGTGTATCCCATGGGTGGAACGATCGACAAAAACCCACTCAGATACAGGCCAAAATAGAAGCAATGAGGATAGGCCAAAGTCAGGTCTAGATAAAATGGCGCGGTGCCATGGCGTCCGAGGGTCTGTCTCTAGCTCTTCGGAACAGATTGAAATTCTTCCCGCGACAAGTCACGGGCCTCCTTTGAAGTCGCTACTAAAGCTAAGGTATCTCGGGTACAGGTATTATTGACAAGCGAGGACTTGTAAGAATGCATGGACTCCGCTTGAAGGCTATCGATGCATCAGGCAACCGAGTCTCACGCGGAGTATAGAGAAAACTCATCCTGACAGGCCAGCCGCTCGCGCCGGTGCAGTCGATAGACTTAATACGCAAACGGCAACAGTTGCGGCATTGGAGGGGAAGTGAAAAATGGAGTTTTTGCAATACTGCACAAGCACAAACATAATGCGGTCCATCTAACCCCAATCTTACGGTCAGTTGTCCCGGTTTGTATCCAATTAGAGATTCGTACATGCAACAACCAAAGCGAAGGACATTAGCTGAATGTATGTCTAGTGGAATGAATATGCACTCTTTTCTCTTGTCGGAACATGCGTTTTCTGTCCTCTGGACCATTAGTAGCTTGTTCTGTAGCGCAAAATCATGTAACTATCTTCCTCATATTTTAGATATAATAAAAGCCCAGTCATCTAACTAGTGATTACTACCACATGGAGGAGAGGATCCACCCACACAGCTACTTGAACCAACCTCTTTTCAGAACGGAGTGTGAAATTCGAGTGGTTGGGACATGTGCTCGGACGGATTTGACATGTAGCCATTCATAGTAGGTGGTGGAAAGCAAGATACCCGTGGATCCACCAACATAAATGAATGGCAGCGAGGACAGATTGGCTGTAGGCCACAATCAATTGATGGCCATACGCCCCATGGATAAACTGGATGTAACAACCGGGCAACTTGATCCGGTATAACAAATGGTGCGGGTAAGGACTGAGCCTTCAGCGCCGGTTCCACATTGTTGTCGTCTTGCATGGTACGTGATTCGTGCCTCGGTGGTCGTTTCTTCATTCCTGCTGGATCGAAATCTTGTAGATTGAGGACCTCCCACAATCTCTGGAAATTCGTCCGAGTTGCTTTCGTTGGTTCGAGCTCCTCAAAGGCATTCTGTAGCTCTTGAGTCGTGACGTTGCATGGCTTTTCCAGTACAATACGAGTAAGTAGCTTCTGTATCTCTGAAAGACGTTAATCTACATTACCATCTGGAGGAGTATCACTCTACCTGGATCCGAAAGACCTTTGACCTCCTGGGACCACCACTTGTCACTGTCTGACGGGTGTTTTTCTCTCAGGAGTGCGACGAAGCTTTTGGCCAAGCGGACACAGAACGCCGGAGTTGAGTCCGTGAAGTAGTCCTGATAGTATTCACTCGTTGGACCTGCTGGACGCAGCGGCCGAAATTGCCGATTAGCCATCATCTATGGATGGATATTATATACGATGATAATACGATCCTGCAGGTAGTTCTGCAGGGGTTTATATCCTTCAATGTTATGTGCATACGTATACCAACTAGAATCTAGGCTATACTAAGGTTACATGGTGGTGCGCCACCTAGGAGCACTAATCTAGACGATGAACGATTCACAGCCAGTCATCAAGATCTTATTATCTGAAAAGAGGGGTCCTAAGGAGACGTATTGGGAGATAATTATATGACATTGATAGCGGTATTCTCGGTCCTCCTGCTCGACAGGCCCTTTGAATTCGAGGTCCCGTCTTGCCTTCCGATATTTGTGTCGCAAAACCTTATTTCCTAGTATAAGCTGTTGTATAGCCACAAACTGGCTCTCAGCCAAACGCTCTAATATATCTGTTGGAGCACTATGGTTGTTAGCACTTATAAAGCCGGGTGTTTTGAACAACATACCTCTCTTCCAGTGGCATATTTTCTTCCTGATTAGATATGATCGGAGATTTCAGCCGCTTATGAGTTCCCTCACCTGCCGACTCTGCGCGTCGCTTGTTGGTTTGATCTTCTATCGACGCCAGCCAGCTTCCGCGCAGAAGGTAAGCTCATGGTACCATATTTTGCTTTGTTAGGTTGATCGTCCATGATCACAAAGTTGTCGGGTTGATTCATCGCAATCACCATGAAATTGGGAGTCGCGGTTTTGCCTGGATTAGCAATGGCTCGATAGTGGAGCAAAAACGGTGCTGGGAAGCACTGCGTCATACGAAGCCTAATAATAGCGGCACCACCCCAGCCCTTATTGACCCTGATACCAAGAATGTGATAGTGGCTACGTTTGAGGAGAAGGAGACCCTCTTTAGGGAGCAAGCCTTCCCACTGGCCCCGGGGTCTGGCGCTGAGCTGGACCTCCCGGAGCCTGGCAGCGCTCACAAGCTAGCCACGGAGACAGCGGTTTACAACGCGCTATTCAGTCAGGCGGTTGAGAAGGCTCCCAGCACAGATTTGCTCAATTTTCGTGCTATCCGGCTTCTCTGGCGGCTAGACCAGGCCCGTATTATAGCATTGGTTAGACAGTGCCTTAAGCTTGGGATACACCCCGAAGTCTGGAAAACTGCCAAAGGGATACTCCTAAGGAAGCCTGGGAAAGGTGTTTATACAGTGGCCAAGGCCTATCGCGTTATAAGCCTGCTAAAGTGCCTAGGCAAGGTGGTGGAGAAGCTGGTAGCGGATCTTATTACGGATTTCGCTGAGTCTCAGGGGCTGCTCCATGAGGGCCAGTTTGGGGGGCGTCGACAGCGCAGCGCGGTGGACGCTGTAGCGTGCCTTATAGGTGAGATTGAGCGCGCTTGGGGTGAGGGTAAGCTTGGAGCGTGCCTATTCATGGATATCAAGGGAGCCTGTGATTATGTGGTTGGGCGCAAGCTTATAGGCGGCCTCCGGGACACGGGAATGGACGGGGATCTGATACGCTTGGTGGCTTCCTTTTTAACAGGCCGTTATGCCTTGCTCGTTATTGGTTATTGACGGCCACCCTGGCGAGAGAACCCCTATAAGCTCGGGCTTGCCTCAGGGCTCACCGGTGTCACCAATCCTCTTTGTACTGTACGTACGGTTACTGGCAGCCGCTATCGAGGCTGCTGTTCCGGGGGTGAGAGGACTATCCTTTGTGGACGACCAGGGGCTGGTTACAGCGGCTGATTCGGTAAAGGAAGCCTGTAAGACTCTCCAACAGGCCGCTAAGGTGGCAATTGAATGGGGGGTGGAGAACGGCGTTCAATTTGACCCTAGTAAGACGGAGGCAGCCTTCTTTACTAGGATGCGTAAGGACCGCTATAGGCGTGAGATTAGGGGTGTCAAGATCATGGTTAGCGGCAAGAAGGCCGAAATCATGCCTGAGACGGTGCGTTGGGTAGGCGTGGTGCTGGATAGGCAGCTAACCCTACGGAGCTACTACACTACGTGCCTCCAAAAGGCTCGTGGCACTGAGATGAGGCTCCGTACGTTCTGTAGGGCCAACGGCTTGACCCCAGAGCTAGTACGACGACTACAGCGGGCCACCATACAAGCGCAGGCTCTCTGGGGATCGGAGCTGTGGTGGCAAGGCCAAAGCACATGGGCTATAGGCTTGCAACGCCTTATCAACCGCCAAGCAAGAGCCATTACAGGCATGCTTCCGAAGACGCCGATAGGGGCCTTGATCCGGGAAGCAGCCCTACAGCCAGCAAGTGTGCTGTTAGAGGCTAGAAAAGCTAGCTATGTGGCAAGATTGTTAGCAGTGCCGGAGACGCACCCTACAGCGCAGCTACTTCCGGTGACGCTTAGGCAGGGTGACACCCATGCACAACCTGGAGAGCAGCCCCTAGACGACCGGGAATGGGCTCAAAGAGATAATAAGATGCCTAAACGGATAGGCCAAAGGCTGGCCAAGCACCTAGCCCAACGCCTAACCAGGGACCCGTCAGGTGGGATTGAGAGGACAGCACAACATGCGCCAACAGAGTTCCCGGGGACTATCCGGGTGCTTGATATGGAAAAGGCCCTTGTGGAAGCAGCTGACTCGCGCCCGGGGATCACCCTTTGGTCAGATGGGTGGGCGTTAGAGAGGCATCTTCCGGGGCCAATATGCGTCATTCTGGATGCCCAAAACGCCATTAACCTCCTCCAATCGACAAGGCCAGGCGCCGGACAGGCCCTAGCACTTAGGGCTCATGAGGCTGCTTCCCGGCTTGCTGCTAGCGGTCGTCCGGTGACGATACAGTGGGTACCAGGCCACAACGGAAATGAAAGGAAATGAGCAGGCAGACCAGGCCGCTAAGCGTTCCTCCATCAACCCCGTTGGGCCGGGACATGAAGGCCTATCCCTAGCCTATATTAGGCGTTCCTGCACTGAGGCAAGGAGGAAAGCGGTAGAGGATTGGGCCAGCAAGCACGCTGCACAAGGAGCCCACAGGCTGGAAAGAGCCTACAGGCTGGAAAGAGCCTACAGGTCACCAAAGGGTTGGGGGCTTGATAGGGTAGCTGGGAAGGCGCTGAAACGACTGGCGAGCCGTTACTATCGGCTGAAAATTGGGCATGCCCCTATAGGCGCGTATCAAAGCCCGGGACTCCCCGGAGTGTAACGCCTGCGGAGCACTACGGGAGACGGTTTCTCATATTCTGTTTGAGTGCCGGGGGCGACGTGGGGCCCGGAGGGTGCTGTATAAGGGGCTAGTTGACGCTGGAGTGCCCCTACCTACAGCGGCCAAGGATAGCCCAGAGGCTCGTCTGTTTAGTGAGCCCAAGGCCACTGCGGCGCTGCTCCAATTTGTGGGCAGTGCCAACCTATTCCGTGATAGGGGGAACAAGCCGCCAAGGAGGCGGAATTGGGGGATAGTTAGGGCTGGGAAGCCCTACGAGATTGGGAAGATATGGGGACTGGATAGGGGGATGGGCACCCCAACGGTCAAGCCTAGTACGTACGACTAGGGTCTGGTGGGAGTGCCCCTATGCTTGAGACTATGAGGGATCCTTATAGGCACGGTGGCCTATAAGCACGCCCGAAGGTCCCTGGCAGGTGTGCCGTATAGGGGCGAGATGTAAATAGTCATCTGTTAACTCCCTTCAGATTACCTCGACGTTGAAGGGTGACGGCGACTACGTCCCTATCTCGCCAATACCAAAGAACGGCTATCCAATCCAACTTCGACTTCGAAACTACATTGAATGGCATCGTCGAGATGCCGCGCGATACATTCCAATATTGCCAAAGTATTCATACTTAAAGATCGATTCATCCACCGAGGTACCAATACAAATGTTAGTGGAGTGTAGAGATTGTTTAGGCAATCCTTTAATGATTTGGTCTAGACATCAAGGAGGTCTGGGAGAGCTTCGAGACTACGTTCGACGTCGTGATTCGATTCGCGAAGCAGGGAACTTATACTAGTTGACGGAGAAGCAGTCTTTGAGAAGGGGATGGTCTGACAAGTCCTGTGCATGACTCCGGGCGGGCATGGCAAAGGAGTCTTAGTGATATCAAGAGGAGCGATTATCGGGATTAGATTATGGTATTTATGATCTCATTTTCGGCGTTGTGTGATTACTATGTAAATAATATTTACTAACTTAGCTAACATACCTTTGGTAGATTACCCCACTAGGCTACATCTTCGACTGAACTCCGCTTATTGCAGGGATTCCCTTTCGGAGCAGTGCCACATCTACATTCGTATACATTTTCATCGGGAGTCGTTGCTTGGATGTTTCGATTTTCGTCTTCGGCAAGATGGTCAAGCTATCACCACCTCCTCGTATCAAACCGATACCCCTTACCAATCGACAAATGCATCGCCGCCTCCATCGGCACACTTGATTTGCTATTGGCGGCAGCGGCAACACTAATTTTCTTCGGATCCTCTGGACCAAGTTGAATAATACCTACAGGTGCAAATGCTTATTGTGTGCTGTCATTATTTCTAGTCTCCATGCAAGGAAGATGGAATTGGGGATCAAAGCTGATTAGGAGTATGGCTTTATCGTGGGGTTCGTCGGTGTCGACGGAGTAGATTAGTGAGAGTTCATCGGCGATGGCGTGGATGTTGGTTGCTTGTCGAAATGGGAAGAGAAGTTTGATGAGGTCTCCATCTGCGTTGTCGGAAGGCCAGAGACGGAAGTTATCAGATTTGTCGTCTTTTTCAACTGTAGCAGCAGCAGTTGAAGAAGGAGAGGCTGGGTCAAGTTTGCTGCGTTTAGCAACATGTTTGCAAGAATTAATCCGTAAACGTAACCGATCTGTAGCAGCTCCCACTAGATTGTTTGGCTCCGGATCATTCACTAAATCCACGAATGAACGCGCCGAGAAATTGTAAGTGCGGTATTTGGTTGTTGCCAGGCGGAATTCCTTTCTTGCGCAACAACTGTCCGTGTACTCCGAATGTACATGTTTGCCTATAGCAGTACGGCTTGCCAGGAACAGCATGGCAAACCGCTGGAGCAGCTGGGGTGACGTTACCTAGAGATACTCAACTACAATGCGTTATTATGAATTCGGACGAGAAATCGGCTCCAGTGAACCCCATCGCATTGATGCATGATGAAAAAGCGCGCACCAACCCTACCAATGTCAACATCAACGTGTATGACTTGAGTCTTCTCAAATTCAGACACTGGGTGTCAGCTGTCGACCGGATGAGCAATGCTGATGTAGACATCATGTTCTACGAAGATGCGGAAAAGAATTTAGTCGCTACTCAGAGTGAAGATATCTTCCATATGGCACTGATCCAGATGATGTACGAGAAAAGTCGTGAGAATGATGTGAACAAGGTCTTCAAGTTTATTGTCATGCGCAAAGGTAAGGCGATGTCTTTTATCATGGTAACATCAGGCTGATTCGACATTGTGATTGTTGCAGGAAACCCAGATGGTTGCCGCTTCCCGATCCGATCGAAGTCCACCAGTATTCAACCGACCCACCAGCCACAGCGAGGTGTAAAGCGTCGACTTGAAGATGGAGACTCTCCCAACCATAGGCGCCAGAAGCGTCAAAGCAAGGGCCACGCTAGAACTAATAAGCGTTATTCAATTGTTCATGAAGGGGCTGTTGGATCTGGTAAGCACACCGCCATTGATAATTGGATGTTGCCTTTACGTGCTATCGATGCTAACAATTCACTGCACTGGGCTATAGATGGTGGTATCATAATGTTCGATGATCACAACCAAACCGAAAGCGACACCGATACAACTTTCCAGGCTGTTCCGCATTGGGCAAGAGGCAGATAAAGTTCTTTGGTTAAAATTCGTTACCTTGACGGAGTGGATTGAAAAAAGCATTATGAAGCGTCAGAATGGCCGCAAAGTTACAAGCAAGAGAATATTTGGGCTTATGATCAGTGAGCTAAAAGAAACAATAGCAGAGGAGCCAGAGGAGGATTCCCAGGTTGCAATGGAACTGTAGGTCATTATCCACACTTAACGTACCTAGATAGTGATAGATATTGAGAATGGCAACAGACAAGTTCCAGTATAAGTAGTCATAGTTAGGTATGCAACAGTAGTGTGAGAGATCATACATTATATTATATATAAACTATACAACAAGCTGAAACATATATACCAAGGCTCAGTAACTGTTCCAATGGAAACACTTGAAGGTCGCATGGGCATGTATTGGAAGCAAGGCCTAGTTGGCGCAGGTTGGCGAGAGATTTTCGATGCGAATATTGGCTGTGAATCAAAGCCTAGTTGGCGTACGATTTCTGAGGTGTGCACATGCAGCTTATTAATGCTGACATAAGAATCATCCAGCGCTTTGCCGACGTACAGTGCTACACGCGCGCGTACACCGTCAACGGCTCTCGGCTGAAGCAATTGGTGCGTGAGCCTTGCGGGCTAGTGTGTTGTGTCGTCATACTCGTTTTCCCACGGTTCTTGAATTGCAATGACGGAGGCTTGGAGGACTTCGGGATCACGGAGAAATGTCGCCATGACCTCATCTTTTGATTTGTGCGTGTTGTATTGTAATATTTTGAATGGTGTCGTATCTACCATTTGATTGGATCGGGAGAAGAGAGTCCTGCTTGCTGTTTCCGTTGTTGCTCTAGATGATATCCTGGTTCGTAATCTATATCATTATGCTTAGCTGAAGCTTAATCTCAAGCTTGAGATTGAAATACTTTGCAAAGACCTCGACCTAGACCACAAGTCTATTGAACCTGCCTCCCACATCCGGGATCGCTCACAGCAAGGCGAAGAAGCTCTGCAGCTAACATACCAGAAGGTTTGGATGTATTCGAAGATATGACTTTAGGTGGCATCAACCCAGCCATTAGAACCGAGCAGTTGTCTCTTGCTGCTATCTTGTCAAGCCTCCCTAGCTTGGACAAAATCTTGGTATTTCCGTTTTCTGCAAGTAGCATGGTCGACCCAAGCATTCTACGCTAGATTGTTCATACTGTCGTCAAGCGTGCTATCACTGGAATCATTACACCAGTTGTTGAACGATCAATCGCTATTGCCTCTGTCTCAACGGTCCAGCTCACTTCAAAGGATTATGCAATGGAACCTGATGAAGAGAAAGTACGACATGCCGCGAGAACAATGGTACGACAGCTCGCGGGTAGCTTCGCTCCTGTAACATGCAAAGAGCCCCTAGAATGAGCATGACAAACTACATCCGGATGATCAGGAATATTCTGTACAACCCATGCCCGAGCGTCTCATTTTGATGCCTCAACGATAATCTTGACTCTGCTTGCGGCATTGTCGAGAAGGCTGCCGAAGAAAAGTCTGTACCTGAAATTCAAAAGATCACTGAACCACAGCGAGAGGCACGCCGTTGTCGTAGAGCCGCTTACCTAATTACCCTTTCACTGACCCTTCTTCAATGAACCTGATGGGGAATGCTCGTCCTTGAGCCCTACCGAAGGATGCCTGGTGGATTGAACAAAGGGCAACTGGTGATTTACGAAAACCTCGCTCGTCAGACCAGAGGGCCCGCTTCGGACAGACGGACATGGGTGGTCTACCACCCGAAACTTTTCGCATCCAGCTCAAGGGCAAATGTTAAGCGCATCAGCCCGAGCCAGTTGGTTCACACTTGGTTGGTCTCCCAATACTGCTATGAAGACAGTCGAGATGTTTCTCACATACTTGCGCCAAAGACCTCGAGAATTTGACGCTGACCGAATAAATTGGTCCTCAAGCGTATCACTGGATGCCAATGGCGAGACAAGCAACGCTATTCTCAGGGACATTGGTGACGCGGCAGCTGCTCGTCATGCTAAGAAAAGTGAATGCATTTTGATCATGATTATATGCACTGCGTATTGTCATCTTGATTCATGCCTGAAGTTGCTACTAATTTATGGCTTCAGTTCACCTGCCTGACATCAGCCCTGCTTTTACTCCTAGGAATGGAGATCGAGCTATGATAGATTGGACAAATAAATCTGCTATTATCAACGGCTTATCTTTTCGCCGCTGCCTTCGCAATCTTTGCCAGGCAGCTGAGCTTTGGGATCATATCAACGGGCATGGTGGTCCATGTGCGTGTTGCTGTTATCAAAGAGAATCTGCCTTCAGTTATCCCATTGGAAGTCGGGGTACCGTTATGGAGGGGGGAGGCCACTCTATAGCTCCTCGGACTCCCTCGGAGGGAGCCAGTATCCGTCACCGTCAGTTAAAGAGAGATACCAACCTACCTACCGAGGCTGACCGGAGACGGTCCGATTCGGCAATACGCCGCTACTTACCGTCATTGGAAACCCCGGCTGCAACTGGTATTCAGGCACCGGCTTTACCATCTACCTGGCGCCGGTCCCCATCCGACTTCAACACCTCGACTCATGTCCCTGGAAGCGTCGCGCCCCTTCCAAGACTTCGAGTCCTGTGCCACCAAGCCCGCGACCTCATTCATGCTGCTGCGCATAAGGGTGCGCATCAGATAAGTGTAGAAGTCATATAAACGTAAGGTCCTAACCACTGAATAGGATTTTATTCTGTGATGTCACAGATTGAGCTTGGGGGCGCATTCCCAAGCGCGCACCGCTTGACTCGTTACCACTGAGCCAAAAAGACCAAGACGTCTAGCCGAAAGCTAGACGTATAAATCATGAGGCAATCGGAAACACAGAGATTCAGAGCAGAACCAGTTGACACAGGGCTCTAAGGGTTTACCATACAAGTTGATACAACAATTGATCAAACCCTTACGTTCGTCCCATGAAAATATGGCTTATCTGTAGGCAGTTAACTAACTAACCGACCCTGCCACCCTACCTAGGTAACGCAAAACCGCGTTTCAACGCAAAGGCATTATTGTGACACACACGAGATAGCTCGAAGGAACGGGTAACTAGATAGGGCTTGTACCCTAGCCGGTACGGCCATACTTGGGTCGTAGGGTTCTAACGCTACGCTCGGTACCAAAGAATGAGTTCACGATCATGTATAAAAGCTCAATAGCCTCCTTTACAAAGTCCTAAGCTGGCTCGACGATACGACAAGAAAGAACTCCGGAGGAATACGGCAGACCGCATGTGGACGCGGACAACCGGGACGGCGCTCAGAGCCAGCCCCTTTGCGACACCACCGCTTGCCTTGCAAATGATATTGCGAAAAGGGTTCTAGAAGACCTGGAGCATTTAATCTGGGTGAGGAGATCATGAACGAGTTCACGAACCAGAACACGTCAGAGTCCTCGTACCCGACCCTGAGCAGCAATTTGACCACGGGCATGAACCAGTCCAACCCTGAGTCACAGATCATGAGTCCGATCCAGAGCGCTAATCGCGGTTCAACCACTTCGAGTCGCTCTTGGGATCAGGGGCGCAGCCTGAGCTGGTGGACCTGAGCACGACCGGGGACTCGAGCAAGTTCGTCGACACGAAGATGTTCGTGTATGAGAGCGCAGACAACCTCGTGGACGAGATGAAGGATAACGACGGGCCTGGGGACCTGCCGAGGCCTTTGACTACGGCGTGGGAGTAGTACAAGATTGAGACTGCGAAGGGCTACATGTGCGTGCTCGACTACATCTCTTTGATCGTGGCCGAGTACATGTTCATGAACAACGGCGCGCGCAGCCGGACGACACTGTGGTGCAGAACATCTTCGAGGTGTTGAACACAGGCGACGATAAGTGCGCCGCATTCATCCGCACGTTGCTGAACCTGATCAAGAGCACGACCTCGGCCTTGGAGTTCATCTCCATGATGGGCACGGAAGTCGACTCCGACGAGAGCGAAGACGGGGGCTAGAAGATGTATCCGATCGACGTTTTTTAACAAGGAGATGAACGTGAAAATGTATAAGAGAAGTAGAAGTACGCCTGCTAAAACTGCTACATACTAATATATATACTCTATATTCCTTAGTCTGGTGGATTCCGACCGGTCTCTTGACCTGGCCAGTGATTGACCGAGTGATGTCATTGTATAGTCCATCTAGCAAGGCCATGATCCAGAGCCGTCGACGTCCTCCGCGCCATCCACTGCAGGGCAGGTGCTCCCAGTAGCGATGAAGAAAACCCAGGCCTTTCCAGCCTTCCATATGCCACGAAAGAGATAGAAAAGATCCTCGAGCTCTGTCAAACCATGTCATTGATTCTAGTGGAACCAAGACGATATAAAGCTGATGTGGACTCACTTCTACCGCAATGCAAGATATTTCACTTTGCCGGCCATGGGTATACGCATCAATCAGACCCATGAGTTCTCTGGTCCTCGAAGATGGAGAGACCCGCTGACAGTCGGCAGCCTCTTTTAAATCAAATCTGCAAAAACCCTCTCCGTTCCTGGCATACCTCTCGGCATGCGAGACAGACCGGATTGAGAAGTTTATCGATGAAAATATACATCTCATCAGCGGATGGCAAAATCGGCGCCGTGCCTCCATCGCCTCTCAGAGCGCGTGTCTCGGGTGGTGAAAAATTGCACCCGAGATGCCTGGATTTGCCGGCTATCCATGTAGATTGCCCTGTCATAAAATTCACCATGCGACTGGAGCGTCGTGAAGAATTTTACGCTTTGTACAAATGACTCCCGTCTGGTATCAGGACGGTGATCGCGCGTCGTACTACGCCACGCCTCATCCACCACGGTGTTTTCGTCCATGTCGAGAGCATTGCTGAACGAACATGCCCATGGTCAGGTTCTAGAAATGATTACGGAACTGTGCTAAAGTCAACTACCCACCGTGAATGATTGCCCTATATGTGAGGAATTTGACCTCATGGCGAGGCTGTCCCCGCAGGGTGCACATTATGATTGAGGTGAGTCATTCGAATAGCATAATTGCCCCAGTGTGTCCGATGGGGGATTCCCCACCACGCATCATTTACCGACACTGGGTTTTACTATGAGAACATCACACAATCTGTGAATATCGACGTGTTCTTTCCAAGGCACCATCCTGTAGCTATAAGCATAGCATGCACTCTATGTCGTGCAAATTCAGACATGTATCAATGGAGATATGGATCTGGGGAAAGAGCACGACGCCGCCACTATTTACGCCTCCTTCCCGTGCGTACGTCTTCCCACAGGTAAGGCCCTCCCTGGATCAGATCGCGGCCGCATTCCTTACTCAATGGACCCGATTCGCTTGCAGATATACCTGCTCTTTTCATTTCAGTACTCAATTCGCCACTCTGTCATTTCACATGTCTTATCACGTGTCTTATCACGATGCCATCACAGTTTCATGCACTCAATTGATATGAGATCTTAAATTGGCTGCCTCGATACAATGATACATGTAGTTTACGAAGACACTCGGTCACAACAGTGTTTCGTTCTAGAACAGGGAATATTTAAATGTTTGAACCGTATACGAACTAATTCGCTTCAAGTATAGGATGACGAGTTCAACAGGGGAACTGATTGATAGTCACTGTGGAGTATCATAAGAGCCCTAGTGCGATGTGTTGTAGCTTGCCTCGTTGTTATGGTAGGGAGTAGGTAGGGCAGACAGTCACGTGTCATGTGATAATTAGATCCACACGCGATTTTGCCTCCTTGACCCTGATCGGGAAAGCGGTGGCTCGAGCTCGGCAGATATTTTTACCCTGGATAGACGATCTATTCAGGCACTAGCGCGGGAGCCCATCCTGCACTCGTTATCAATCCACGTGGCTGAGCTGAGCCTGATATCTGTCCTGAGACGGAGTAGAGTCCTTCGATCGCAGTGCAGAATAGTTACTACACTGTCGCAAATGAAGCCAATCACGGCGTACCGCCTTCACAGCAAGCTGCTGATTGACCGATTCCATTCACGAAGCGAATTCGGGCATGTTGAGTGTTCGCGAAAGAATGGAGAAAATTCCTTGTTCAAATTAGGCATAGTTGTCTTATTATAGTAATCCTCGGGCGTGCAGTTTTCACATCATCTGATATTTTACATTTCCAAGAGCTCATTCTAATCTCTTGGAAGCTGTATCCGCTCCATGCCTTACGATACTCGACGCTAAAATCCTGAGCCAAATGAGGAAGTCCTCATGAAACGTACGTAGTGTGCTACTCTCTTACTTAATTTGAAGGGCAGTATCGTAAATCCTATTGATCATGTCAATAGCTCCACTCGGGGCGTTATGTGTTTCGAGTCTTTTAACCCACTTCTATATCTTCCCCTCCTATTTATCCTGGATCTTACTATTGAATCCGTCATTGTTGACTCCACCCCTTATTCATGATTTCTTTTCTCTTCAAGTACAATAAAACACTTTATAATCGGATGCGCCCGTCATCATGGTCATCGATGAATGAAGAGCTCGCTAGGGACCCGAAACCGTTTGTTACCCTTTGAGGTTAGGCTATCTTACTCTCTTTGTCTCTCTTTGTCCGCGCAATACCAAATCCCTTTAGGCTTGATGCCTCCGGGCGTAATGAAATTACTACTACAATACCAAATCTGTATGGCGGTCATTGCTTGTCCGTGATATATAAGAATGATTCTTTTCTTCAAATGTTCTCTTGCTCGCTTCTGCTGCAATTAACTTTTATCAACTCCTCGCAAAATCTGTACCACATTTTCCAAGAAACTTCTACTGTTCTGCGTCAACTTTTGCTCCTTATCTCCTTCGCGATTTGTTATCGTTTAGAATCACCATGTCTACGCAGGCGGAAATCCCTGAGATCAAAGGCTCTATTGGGTCACGAAAAGCTGACAATATCTTTCGACAGTACCTGGAAAGCAGCACCAGCGTTGCACGACCAGGATTTAACACCACTGGTCGCGAGGTTAGCCTCGTCCTCAATGCTTATCTTATTACCGGTTTTCCCACTCAGAACGTTCACCAATACGATGTAAGTCACCATACCTCTCCTTTGGCAATTCCTTTAGGAAAACGAAGGCCTGACAGCTTTTCTTAGGTGACCATCCTGAAAATCGGCAAGGAACATGAGCAGCCACCACCACGTTCGCGAAAGTTTGCTTGGGATACCACTGCCAGGAAGACCACCTGGAAGCAAATGATCTATGATGGCAATAAGCTTGCCTGGTGCGTCCACTTCTCAAACTACTTCAGCCCTTGCCTCTAACAAACCGAAACAGGTCCTCCAACAACTACGACGAAATGAAGTCGGTTGAAGTTAATCTTAACAACAAAACTGACAACGACAAGCCTCCTGCTTATCGCATTATCGTTCGGAAATCAAAGACCATCAATCTCCAAGTGCTGCAAAACTGGCTGAAGAAGAAGGGCTCTTTTGACGAGCGAGTTCTTGAAGCGCTTAACTTCATGGACCACCTTCTGCGTGAATATCCGTCCACCAAGTACACCCCTGTCAAGAGGGCATTCTACGATCCCAAGGGAGAGTCTCGCAACTCCGACAGCACTCTTGACCTCCGCAAGGGGTTCTATCAAGCCATTAAACCTGCTTTGGTAAGTGACCCATCGATTCTCGGCCTCCATGCACAATTCTCTAACAGACATCTAGGGTGGAAATCTCGTCGTGAACGTCGATAGCGTCCTTTGCGCATTTTGGCAGCAGGTGTCGCTTGCCAGCCTCGCTGATGGCTTGCTCAAGAATTTCAGTTGGGGCAAAACTGCGCAGGATATGAAACGTAAGAACGTTAACCCACAAAATCCTTTTGCTGGGTACGTTTACAGCCAAGCTCATGTTCATGTTTGGAACAAAATGCGTCATCTGGAGGTCAAACCAGTGTTCAAAGGCTGCATCACCGATCGCAATTTTCATATTTACAACATCCTGCCACGAAATGCGCACGAAATGACCTTCACATGGAAGGACCCCGCTACCGGCAAAGAGCAAGAAATTTCGATTTTCAATTACTTCAAGCGCAGATACAACTTGATGCTTTCCTTCCCTGAATTGCCTGTGGTGGAGATGACAACTCGGGGGACTTATTACCCCATGGAGTGTCTTCATGTGGCTGGGCTACAGCGTTACAACCACAAGTTGGATGAAAAGCAAACCGCAGAAATGATCAAGCACGCAGTTCGTAGTCCCGGCATTCGATTCAGCGATATCGACACCGCTAAGGCGAAGCTCGGTCACTCGTCAGATCCTATCCTTAAACATTTCGGTATGAAGATCTCAGACCAGTCAATTATAACCAAGGGTCGTCTTCTTCCAGCGCCAGAGATCCAGTTTGCGAATGCCAAACACAATCCTGGAACTCAAGGTCGTTGGGACTTGCGTGGCAAGAAATTCCTTGAGCCCAACAAAATTCCTTTGAAATCTTGGGGTGTTGGTATCTTCACCACGCGAAGCGGGAATAATTTGACTTTGCAACAAGTCGATGAGTTTCTTCAGTTGTTCGCCAAGCAGTACGTTGGTCACGGTGGCGCGATCGCAGGTAAACCAGCAATCATGAATCTCACTGGTGATACCGCTGAGGCCGTTGAGCGCCTTTATAAGGGTACCGGCGACAACTTCCAGCAGCGTCCACAGCTGCTTCTTTTCATCGTTCCCAACAAAGATACTTTAGTCTATCACCGAATCAAAAAGTCCATGGACTGCCGGTGGGGTGTTGCCTCTCAGATCTTGCAGCGAGCCCATGTTGAGCGTAAACAGCCTCAGTACATGTCCAATGTGGCCATGAAAGTCAACGCCAAGTTGGGTGGTGCCACTTGCAAGGCCGCTCCTCGTCAAGACTCAATGAACCGTGCCGGCTGCATGATCATTGGTGCCGACGTTTCCCATGCAGCACCCGGCAGTACTGCTTCGTCGTTGACTGCCATCTCTGTGTCTGCGGATCAGAACTGCGTCAAATACATGGGTAGTTGCCAAACCGGTTATAGCCGAGTCGAGATGATTGATGAGGACAACATGAAGAATATGCTCACCCCCTTAGTCAATGAGTGGACCAAGACAGTCGGAAATGGGCGTCGTCCTCAGTGCGTCTATTACTTCCGTGACGGCGTGTCTACTGGTCAATTTGCGCAGGTACTCGAGCAGGAAGTCCCTATCATCAAAGACATCATCTGCCGTGGCAGTGGGGAAAAGACGGCTCCTAAAATCACTGTGGTGATTGCTAACAAGCGTCATCATATTCGGGCAGCTCCACGAGCTACTGACAAAGCTGCGGCTGACAAGCACGGAAATGCCCTGCCTGGTACGCTTATCGAACGCGATGTCACCAGCCCACACGACTGGGACTTTCTCATGATTTCGCATGTGGCTATTAAGGGAACGGCCAAGCCCGTCCATTATCACGTTATTCGAGATGAAATGAACCACCAACCTGCACAGCTTCAAAACATGATCAACAATCATTGTTATCAGTATGTTCGGTCTACGACTTCGGTCTCTCTCTGTAAGTAAAGTCTTGATCTCTACCTTCTTCCCACTTACTAACTAGCAATAGTCCCAGCAGTGTACTACGCGCATTTGATCTCAAATCGCGGCAAATGTCAGAGCCAGGATGAGTTTGTTGACAGCTCGGAAGACTCTAGCGACTCTCCCGGCCAACCCAGTAGTCCGAAACCACTACTCCCCATGCTGAAGAATGATGGCCGTAACCATCTGCAGATGTGGTTTGTTTAGACTGGGATCTTTTGAAATTCGGGGGGCGACAAGGTGAAATTTTTTCATATTGCGGCTTTGGTATCACGATGGACTGTTTTCGTGCGTTTCAAGGTTACTTGCTGTTCGATTGCAACCAGTTCTCGAAGCTGGTTTCTCTAACGAACGTAGGTGTAGCCATTACCAGAAGTGGGCCATCTCTTGTCATCAGTAGGATGTTCACTAGAACAGCAGAGTTGGAAGGTCCGTTCATGGTAAAAGGTAGGCGAGTGAGAGAAAAAGTGGTGTCGGTGGTGTCAACGTCGGTGGTGTGCAAGGCACACCCAACCCCTGTCAACGAATCATCTTCTGTTGCAAATGTCAGCCCCTTTCCACTTAGGCCTGTGGCTTAGGGAGCCTATTTTCAAAATTGGATTGCTTATTTCTGCACATTACTTAACTTGGTGCTACCTCGGGTCTTGTACATATCTCACAACAAGTATTACTCTGAAATTGAAACCCATACATGCTTATTCTGTACCGATAGTATTGGCCAATTGGTGGCCGTTCGTAACATAATATCGAATGATCACTAAGACCGCCATCAACAGCATAGTCGCCTTACCTGAGTGTTGGTTTGAGAAGTATTATCAAGGCTAAGAAATCGAAAATCAGGCTAACTACTGGAACTTCTAAAGTCTTTCACGTATTTTTACTGACACTTCTCCTATCAATAAGCTTAGCAAAAGTAACGCTGCTTGCAAGATGAACCAGTCATATCTATTGCAGCCTTTCTTACGGACCTGGAAAACATTGGGAAGATAGAACCTTTGATAATCTGCCTACGGAAGCTTCTGGTTTTACCATCAATAGCCCACCTTCAAATTTATATCGACCTATTTGGGAAAGGAGTCTCCTGAGCACAAACCGCGGCTTGTGTCCTCTTACCCAATGTTGCATTCTCCCGTTTTCAAGACTCCTGCTCAGCTTGCTATTTCTTGTTCAGCTGAGCGATCTCAACTTCCTTTGCAGTTTTCATCTCATTGATTTCTTTCTTTAGCGAATTATTATCCTGTTGCATCATGTCACGTTCCTTTTCGAGGATGGAAATTTTAGCCCGAAGTTGTTTAACCAGGGATTGCAACTGTTCCGCTCTCTGGGTCAGCGAGTGAACCTTCGCCGACATGTAAGCCGAATCCTTCGCCAACTCCTGTTTGAGCTTGTATTCTGGGAATGCTTCTTCTTCTTTCAGAGCCTGAGACTGGGTTTGGTGCTGTAGTTCGTCTTGGACAATGGCCACTTGCATCTCGGCACCTTGGCAATTTGTAGGTTGCTCTGAGGGAAGATCAAGGACAATTCGACTCATGCCTGTAGAACTTGAGCTTGATTTAAGACAACCAGTGTCTTGAGACGCAGTGATGTTTTCTTGGTGAGTCGTCTGAGGAGTAGATGAAGATGCAGCATTTTCATTCGGTATCTGCGGAGTTTCATGTGTCTGAGAACGGACTCTGGGATCTCGTTGCTTTTCATAGCGATTTGGTGGCGATCGAGGGTCTGCGGAGTGCGACAATTTGATGAACTGCCCTACATGTCAGCCAAATGTCGGGGATTCTTTTTGTTGTTCATACCTTGTTTGGGGAACGAAGTCCAGAAGAATTGATATCCTCAATCCTTTCGTCTGAACTAGAGTCCTCGCCTTCGCTATCGCTGTACTCGAAGGGACCACTCTTTCGAGGACGTTTCAACGTGGTCGATCGGGGGGTGCTCGGCTGCATCTTTGTCAGAATCTGGTCTCGTGCAGTAGTCCTCTCAAAGGAGACCAAGTCTAAAACTCACGCGACGACGATCCTCGCTCCCCTTCTCAGTCTCTTCCTCTTTGCCAGATTCTTTTTCCCTCAGACTCTATTGATCGACAATAGTCAGTCAGAATCAGAGTCATACAACAAGCCTCGAAAGACACATACCTTGAATATCACCCCCAAATGTTTAGCAGACCGGTGTGGATAATATTGCTATAAAGCGTTAGTAAAGTCTTTTGTAGCGTAAACAGTATAAGAACGAAAAGAAAAGAAAAGAGAAGAGAGAAGATACCTGCTGGAATTCTTTCAAAGAAATTTCTGAATATTGCTCGCGAAGCGCGAACAATGCCTCCTTCTCGCCTGGTTTGACGTTGTCTCTCTGCTTGCGTTTCTTCTTCACGCTGCTGTCCATGGACTGTTGCAGAAGGAGTCTCTCTGACGGTCCACGGGTATTTTGAGGCTCACAGATCGCCATTCTGGCATTGCCTTGGAAGGATGCGATCACGCGTGATGACAAGAGAAAAGGTGGGGGGGGGTTTCAGAAAATAAATCAGAAAGAGTAAGTGTTGAATGGAATTCCCTTCCTCTCTCCAGCGCCGCCTTCCGTAGTTAGCGCCGTTTGGAGTAGGATAGAATTTCTGAAGTTGCGCGCCCAGTTCCAGTCAAAAACAACCGTAACTTCAGCAGATTATTCCTCGAGTCAAGTGCTATCGATCAATCCTAGTTTTACTAGGTAAGACCATAGCAATAGCCGAGAACGCTGTTGCGAGTCCCTCGACGGGTGTTGGCGACGCGACCACACTTATCTCAGTTAACTCACCGCCTGATGACTAATCCCATCTGATGACTGATTTTCAGGGTTTGGATGTCAAGTTTCAGGACTTATTGTGAACGGGGGCAATGCATGTTTGGACTGAAGACGGCCGGATGAAAGATGTTCTCTGGATTCCACAAATCTGGCGTGATGCGATTGGTCAGTATTCAGGGGGAATCATTGACATTCAGATACGAGAGAAATCCGTCAAGATACTAGAACAAGACTTGAGCCTTGAGGCATCCATTGGAGCAACGTTGAACAGATGTCACCATGCCTTGATGAATCCTCAGCACTGGATTCTCATCACCAACTTGCTGGCCGCTTTCAGGAAACGCACTTAATTGCGCAAATTACCTATTCTGGACATGACCACGGACCACTTTCTAAATGTCGTCGCCACACAGACTGCTAATTCTGATTTGAATCTCAACTTTGTCAAAAGATCCGAATGTTCTTGTAAGGCTGACCGACGTTCTTTTATACCAACATCTTATCCGCTGACAAATAAACTCTTAGGTCCATCCCAGCGTCCAATCCGAGCTCCCGGGAGCAACCAATGTACAATTCCGATTGATTACCTCACCGTCTACGACGCACCAACTCAATGCTGGCCTCCTTGCATTGATTGATCTCTGTGATTTGTTTATACATATGTTTTCAAACCAGGTCATGCCCCAACCCTATGCGAGATATGTATATGTCAAAGAAGTAGTCCGACAATCCGCTTCAAGCCTGGATTAGTTAGCAATCTGTGGAATGAAATGGGGCGCAAACCGACATAAGAGACCATAAAGTGGCAGAGAAAACCTGCCATGACTGATGTGGAACTCACAACCTTTAGGGCATTCGTGCGAGAAAATATTCGATAGTCCAATCTGCAAGAAATTTCCCAGCATGGAAACCACAACACAAGTCAGAGTTGGCGCGATGGCAACTTGTTTCCAGCTCTCCAGACCAAATTCCCAAATCATTTCCCTAAACTGCGATATAGAAAACCGAGCAAACGAAGACCGAAAGGAAGCGCAAAGCAAGGGGGACAAAGGGAAAAACCAAGTTCCAGACAGGAGGGACTCGCTAGGGAACACGCAAAGGACCAACCTATAAAAAAGGAGCCTAAGGAGACAGAGAAAAAATTCTCCGCAGCGAGAGAAGCGTTTGGAACCGCCGAGGTCTTCGAGGCAATTCGTTACAGGGATCAGTTGAAAGGACAGACGGTGAAGAAGGTCTCGTCGAAGACGAGCGAAATGCGGTGATCGATCATACCACTGAGCCTTACGACGATTGATGGTGAGAAATTGTCTTCGAAGATCGATACCCCCAAGTCCGGTGATAAAAAGCTGTGCATCATTGAGACACGTCGAGCTCGTACCGCGGACAGTGATGGCTTTGCGGATTATGGAATCTACAAGGTCCGGCTTAGTGACATCCTGCACGACGCCAATGCCGATGACACACCAATCCTATGGGCTTCTTACGAAGAATGGCAGCGGTCTCTCGAACAGGGCGGGCAGCTTGAATTCACAGACCTGGCCGAACCGTCGACCTTGCGCTTTCTCCAGAAGAATGGCGATTGGATTAAATTTTTTGGGGTTCACACGGCGTGCTGCGGTGGTCCTCTCTTGACAGAGAATCATAATGGGATCATCCAGATCGAGATTCGCGACAAGGATACAGGTGAGCTGTGGCTATTCCTTTCCGTCCGATAATAGATGCAAGTCCAACATACTGACTAAGAATGACCTTATAGGTCCAATTCCCTGTCCAATTCAACATTTTGATCCTGATCTCCATGACCAGCCGTCCTTACAAATGTGACCTAGAAAAAATAAAAAGAAGTACAGCAAATAGCGCACTTCAAACAATTTGTGCAATCATTCAGAAAAGACAAAACCTTCACCACGTTTTATTTGAGTAGTGCTACGTAGCGCCAGAATTGCCAACCGGATTAGGGCTTGCCATCATACCACCGCTACACTCCTAACATGATGCTATGATCCATGCATCGATCCACTCACTTACCTCTTGTCAAAAATTACCGGTATCCGCTACCACAACACTAGCACCAACAGAAAGCATGCCGACTCAGCCGGCACACCAAAAGTCGTCTCAGGAGATGCCCCCTCCTTGTGTGCCTGCCGACTTTTCTTCATTAACTTCTGCCCGATGTGGAAGGCGAAAGGCGACCTTCCCTTGCTGACTCTTTCATTTCTCAACTTCTTGAATCGCCGACAAGATATATCCATTTATCATCTCTTTCTCGTCTTATTCCACCTTCAAACATCTTTGCCTTTGTTCCAAGCAACCGCGCATGGTAATTTGGAATATGAGGTGTCGACAATGCCATGAAATTGGAACAGAGACAAAACTTTCACAATGAACCATTTTTAGTTGAAACCACCCCGATTCGACATATAAAACAATCCATCATATTGCCTGTGCATTGACTATGCCAAGTTGCTTCTCCGCAGGTGAGGTCACCTGGGAAGTCTCATTCCTCTAATGTAAATTGAAAGACAGAGGCTTGATGGATGCTTCCACACTATTGTCGGGTTGCTATTGGAGTGTGCTAGTATTTTCTCGAGTCTGATCGTGGCATTCAGCCACCTTCGATACCTTGCAACGACATGTGTCGCTCTACAGTGCGCCTATAGCAGGTATACGCTCACATAGCTGTATATTGACTGCTTGGGTATAGACTAACCAGCTCTGTGGAATCAAAACCGGCAAAATACAAAGTCCCCGCTATCGAAACCCAGGATGGCTTTATTGTTTGATGTCCCGCATGTTAACGCGGGCAAAGTTGACTGGTCGTACCCAACGCCCAGCTGATGCTGCCCTCTTTCGACGTCCACACCTCATATGTTACAGAGCATCCCTTCTGATAACGCGTGGAATCCAACAATCATGAGTACGATAATAGAAGCAGAAAGAGACGGCATGATCGAAGGGGAAATACAAGGTGATTGGAGCGATGATATGTCGGACGACTCTAGTGACATGATGATAATCGTCCTCACCGAACGCGAGCGTATAGGCGTTCCAAAACCATCATCTGATCCAACGATAGAAGATAGAGAATCCATACTGCAACAAGTCAAAGCCCACGTCAAGACAATGATTACACAGGGAATCCCTTTCTTTACGATGGAGCGAATTCGACATGTCCATGAACAAGTACAGAAATGTATGGCGCAAGGCGGCAAAGGAGATATTTTAGTGAAAGGTTTGGATAAAATCATGGTTCGATTTCAGCTTCATATTGGAAAGACTTATCTTTGGGCGGATTATATCAGGTACGTTGTCCTCAAGAGTTTTATGGAAAACAGCATGTTGATGGGTGTATAGTGTCAAGCCTGTCATTGAATATGTTTCCATGCAACATCTTACATCAGAGAGATGGGTTGAGCATCTCGATCCAGAGCTGGCATTTTGTAATCTCAGTATTTATTACAGAGTGAAGCCTCTAAACAAGGAAACACGTGAAGTTGCTACAGCTCAAGACGCAGGCGGACCTAAATAAGAGGTTGGTCGAGATTTCAAGAAAAATTTACATGAGTGACGAATGAAGTGTCATACTTCAACCAAGAGTATCCAAGATGTATCTACCTAGGTTAGAATGCGAATAGCGGTTCGTCTCTACGCACTACATGATCGCCGTTGCTAGCTTTGTCTTATGTCGGTGCAACCAACAAGGGCCTGGCCGAGCAGGGAGATCATCTCGGGGAGTTTGAGGAGGCATGCCGAGTTCATTACCATGGCGTTTCACATTTCCGACGATAGCGAGGTCGCCTACCACCTTGATGGAGAGCCCTCTAATGAGGAGGAGGAATATCTCGATAAAGGGGATAGGGACAATGTTGACCACCACTACCACCTTCACGACAACGATATAGATGAAGGCGACGACGTCTCTGAAGGTATCAATGACGATAATCTTCGCGGCAAAAGGCGCAAGGGACACGAAGATGACGATGCTTACAAGCCATCAAAGGCAAAAAAGGTGCGCGGTTTAATTCCCATCAACTATCGCCGTGCCTAACCGACATCTGGAAAAAAACGACCAGTCAACTATATAATATATCATTATTATACATCTTGATACAACTCTGTGATGAAAACAGAGATGGTAAATGATTGGAATTAGCATCGAGTCGGGGTCAGCATAGAGATATCATCCCTCCCATACCAGTCGAACGGCTTCTACTATTCTACATCTTGATATGTACATCATATCCTATGCGGTTCGTGTGGGATAATGACTTGATTCCATCAGCTAAACCTGCTACCTCTACACACACATAAAATCGAAAAGCTGTCACCTTTTTTTTTGCTGTTTCGCTTTCTCTGGACGCCAATAACGCAGAAGATAGGTACAAACAACCCTATGATAGAGATAGTAAATCTCCTCCACGCGATCCAACAATCAACAATATTCCAACGAAATGTATTCTACGACACCAGGCCTCTCCAAAGAACTTTTCCAATAATTTCAAACTCTAGTGAGCCAATCCGTGGGTAGAGATGACTCGGCTGGAAAAAAGTAGTCCAGACTAATCATCGCTTCTTGTCTTCAGATGACAGTAAGGTCCATGCCTATAGAGCAAAGTTGTCACTCATTGTCCAGCGTGAAGTCAATTCATTCATGAGGTCTTTCGCTTTCTTCATGGACTGCTTAACATCCTCCCACTGGTCCGAAGCTTCTTTGAAGGTTTGTTGGAACCGCTCCAAGTCCTTTTGTGCAACTTCAACGTGCTTGACATATTGGCTCAGCATGGCTTTGTTCCATGCCAAATGGATAGAATGGTTGATAGCTCCACCATCTCGTTCCCGGGCTGGAGCAAGATTGCTAGACGGCTCTGTTGCAGGAGAATAATCTGAAAGCGGCTCTGCTTCAGTATCTAGAATCGTGGTTGCAATCGAAGTGATCTGACGTGACTTGTGTTCTTGTCTATTCCGTTTGAGTGGTTGCTTTCTGGAATCATGCGGTGCAGCATTCTCGATAGAGAGGTCGTCGAGCATTCTTTTGTTGGCATTGGTCCAACGAGGGCGCTGTGAGGTCGTTGGCGTTTCTAAAGTCTTCTCGCTTTCTTTCTCTGTGGTTTTGGATCGGTTTGCAGTGTTTTTTCTGGGCTTTGCAATTTTCTGGACGGACTTTGGCTTTGATTCGTCGAGCTTTGGGGGGGCTTCGGCTGGCTCTACCAAATTACCGATCTCATCGTATATTGCCCGGTGGCAACAGGCAATCTTCTTTGCCCTACAATAATCACAAACACGGTCGTGATAGAATAGGTTTCTCCCGTCCGTCGTTATCTGGGGGAGAAAGTTAGCACAGACTCAACGTACATAACATATCAACTTGCTTACTACGCGTTTGAAGTTCAAATTATTGACAGTGGGAGGGATCTGAGAAGCGCTGTCTTCGGAGCTCAACATGTTGGCTTCTGTATGAAATATGTTGCTCTGGAGTGAAATTCAGGAGGGTATGAAGTCTGCTTTGTGAGGACGGAAGAGGAAACGCGTCAATGTGAGATGAGAAATTGGTGACCACAAATCCTGCTGGGTAGGTATAGAGCTAGCGAGTGTCTGTTTTCACTGAGACCTCAGAGTGACGAAAGACCAGATTGATTGTTTTTGCTCGAATTGGACATATTTGTTGGAAGGAAGCAGTCAGATATCTTTGATGCACCCTTAATTAGACGAAGTCCGTTGAACGACGTTAGGCAAAGATGAAGGTAGAGACAAGAGATGATTTTGTTCAACAGTGGGAAAGTGGAGCTAGACTTTCAAGTCTACGTCCGCTGAAGAGAACTCGACGCCCGCCGGAGGTAAAGTTACAAACCAGCGCTCGGAGGATGACAGACAGTGTAGGAAAATAGTCCAATCGGGTGAGAGATATGCCAGAAGAATCTCATGAAAAAGTTGAAGTGTATTTTCTAGGAAGAGTAAAAGAATTGTTAACTATCAAGGGAAATGCCTACATCCTATCAGACTAACCGCACAAATTCCAGACACACCCCTACGCCGGCAACGAAAACGTTAACCATAAAGACGTCATAGTCTCTTCCTTGACGAGCACGTTATCTTGATGGATATTTCCTTCTCTCCTTGTCCTCAGCACCGCCGCCCGCATGTAGTTAGCGCGTGTGGGAAGCGAGATATCCTCGCTGGCTAGCGAGGATATCTCGCTTCCCACAATCATCTTTCCACTCATCTCTAGCAAACAATATTATCAGTTTCCCCTTGCTATCTATATAGAGCTCCAAAAGGTTATGAGCCTCTTATACCATCCTCATTCTTCATTTCCTCATCATTTCTCATCAAGTTTTAGTCATATTCATTTTTCTGTGACAGGACACCAAAGGGGAAGGCCAAGATGACCCAACCAGAGAACCTGAAGCAGTGGACGAAGCTTGACTCGGTCGACAAAACCGATATCAACCTTCTCCCTGAACGACTCACCAGAAAGATCGACTTTGATCACTGGCATTATGTCGTACGTGGAGAGCTGTTTCACCACAATGTGGCAGAGCTCATCAACGAAGAACTTGAACGTCCGGCTGGAAACAACAATTTGTTCACCAAATGGAATCAGTTGTCGGCCGATATCGCTATCTGGTTGAAGAATTAGATTTCACGGAAAATTCTTGAAGATATCCGTGATATCGAGCCAGATCTTGACTACGTCGATGACACGTATTCGCACATACAAAAATACTGCAAAGGCGACGCGTCCAGCAAGATGGGATGGAGCCAAATGATAGATTTTTGGGATGTGTGTCGTGCCAACTTCAACAACCCAGAAGATTACAATTATTGCTTTTTATTGCTTTCCGCGTGGCATAGGTATCGGAATCTGCTCAACGCGAAGGTGTCTTTTGCTCCTGGTTTAGCAACCGTTTTACTCATGAGCGAGTTGAAGCCGGATCTTGGGCCTTGGGTTACTATCACAACAAAAGACGTCCAATCCATCGACAAGATCACAATTGAAGATTTTCAGAAGTATTGCATTGATGCGCTTGGATGAAGCGCGTCAATGGGCAAAGAACAACAATGGTGCGGCTTTCGATCTGAATCGTGGCAACAGCTCGAACGACAAGAAAGGAGGAAACAAGAATAAAGACTCCAACGCGTCGGGATCGAGAAGGAACAACGCCAACAATAATCCTGATGCGAAGAAGAAGCATACGCCAGGTCCGAATGTCGATATCCATATCCATGCCGCTGCGCTTCGCAAGTTGCCATCAAAAGGCGGAAATTGTGGCTATCTCTCATATACCGACCCCGACATTGACCACCATGTTCAATGTGCTGGACATTACCGCAAATGACTGTATCGAGAAACAAACGGATACAATCACGGCTGACTGCTGATACGGCAGGCTTACATGCCTGAGTGCGTTCAGTTTCGATTTGCTTCCGCGCTGGAGTGAGCGCAAATCTTCACGAAATTGTTTTTATTTTGTACATGAAAACGCACTGTGGAGCAACTTACGAGGATGGTGGTTCAGAGGCACAACATGCCGTGCATCTCGCTTACCTGGTGTAGAAAACAAGGAATCATTGACCAAGTCGATCTTTGGTGTTCCTACCACAGCCTCGGTTTTATTTGGGATATTGACCAACCAGGCGATCAAGCATCTAAGCTCCACGAGACCTCCGCACTCCGAACGACGATTCTATGAGATCAACCGACTGATTGGCCAGACCAGGAAACTTTCCGATGATCCAAGTCTTACACTGAATGAAATGATGAACACCAATGGTAGAGAGTGTGGATGATGGAACATAAGGTTTATCGCTCACAACAAAAGCGGCCCCTGTCATGCCAAGTTCGAACCAGACAGTGCCTTTACCTCGTCCTAACATCGTGTAATTTCCTGTTTGCGGAGATTGCAAGTCCGCCTATCCTGGCCATAACCGGCTCATTGGCATGCTCTACATACATTGTCGGGCACTCATCATATCGATTCATTGCCCCACGCGTTACATCGGGCGTTTGTTGAGGGACTACGGCTTTTCAAACTGCTTTCCTAGGATATTTCATGTCGATGCGCAGTCAATTCGCTTCCATCAGATGAAACCTGGAGCGCTAGTCTCAAACAAACTCTTGAAATGCGCACGACGTACCTGGAAGTCGGTATATGATCACATGTGTTCTCATAGGATGGATGTTACTTACCAGCCAAGGTGTGGTTCTCGCTCGCATACGCACGCGTCTGTTACATCTATTGCTAACTTATGAAATAATCATAGCTTCCACTGAGAAAATGATACGCCCTACGTCAACTATATACCTATCTCGCTGGCCAAAAGAAATACACACTCCCGTGGTTCGACATACTTGGGATGGAGAAAGATGGTTTATGATGTGAGCTGCAGAGATAACTTCTTCGCCTTGCTGTGAGCGATCCCGGATGTGGGAGGCAGGTTCAATAGACTTGTGGTCTAGGTCGAGGTCTTTGCAAAGTACTTCAATCTCAAACGTGAGATTAAGCTTCAGCTCAGCATAATGACATAGCTCTAGCAAGAGGCCGATGATGTCCATCAGCCATAGATTTGGTGGCTTGAAGACTGTTGACTTGACGGCTTGAAGCAGCACCTTGCAAGTGAAGGGGATAACGACCATCAGACGCCGGTTATCGTAGCCTCCCATAAGCAGTTCTTTGAAGTAGATGTTCTTGTGTTTGATAGGCTTGTCTTTGGCGATTGTCAATAAGCCCAACCAAGCACCAAGATTTTTCACATGGCTACGTTCGGTTGACGAGCCCACATTGGTTTCTGCATTCAACAAACGTATAAAGCTGACATAGGTTTCACGAAGGACTCCTGCCCAGAGTGCTCGGTTGCCGATGAGTTCCAGAAGGTCAAGGTACAGCTGCTGAAAGTTCGGTTGTAACTTTGCACGCTGTTCAACAAGATACGCAGCGAACCATTGATAATGTTCATCTCTTAGCACATCTCTCAAGTCTCGCAATTCTCGCAATTTGTCTTCAATGTTTTGTTCTGGGACGTTATTCAGAACAAACAAGATCTTATCTTGAACTTCCCCATCAGGGTCTTCGTAAATTTCAGGGCGCAATGGTGGGCCGACATGCAACGAGCGGAATACGCGAGAAGAGTCTACATCTTCCAGAGTGCCATTTGTGACACCCTCACCGTTCACTCGAGCCGGGCCAGTCTCATTTGCTGGTTGATGGCATTGCTCCATCAAGACTTTCTCGGCTTTTTGAGAGATAGGGGTGCCATGAAGACTTGGGATTTGTAGAAGAATGTGATAGAATCCGACCAATTCCGGCAATCGACTCACTAGTTGTTCAATCGCCTCCACACCAAACTTATACATAGGATCATGTGGCTGATGATCACAAAATGCCTCCAGAACCATACCCAGGCCAACCTTAAGAGGAATGCCATCAATCAGCCAGAAATTAATGGTTCCTCCAAACATGGCTGCAGTCTTCGTCAAAGCCTCCAATGGATATTCATGGTAACAATGGTACTCGTCGATCAGGCCATGAACCATGCAAGTGAAAAGATCTTGCTCTGCTGGATCTCTTGATGTCTTGTATCGTCGCATGAGTTCAAGCATCTCGCGAAGCGAAAGCTCCTCGTGGTACATCCGGCCAAACAATTCCTGCATTTTTTCGTCGATGGCTTTGGGAATGGCGTTGCTTTTCTCGCCATTGGCGTCAATGATATCATCGAAACCTTCTCCGTAATTGATAAGCCGGGGATACGTCTGAACTCAAATACGTTGAACAGGCGTCAAGTTCTCGCGGTCTCCGACATACTCCTCCAATATTGTGAGTAAGGTATAGACGGTCTTCACAGCAAGGCTGACCATCTGTGGAGCAACTTGCTCGGGCCGATGCGCTTGAAATTCATCCTCGGCCTTGATGCGAAGAAATTTGGATAGTAGACTGCCCATATCCATTTGTCCTTTATGAGCTGCGTTTCTCACCCATGCTTCCAGATCGAAATCACCCTTACGATGGGCTAGGGAGGCAAGGTCGAGGGCAAGGCTATTTGCAAAACTCAAAATATATTACAACCATCCGTATTCGACGGCATTTTCGTAAATAGCTGCGGTTGATGTTGGATCTTGTGTGAACATGTTGAAAAGTGGCTCTGCAAGCCATTGCCGATCCTGCTTTCCATACACCGTACAAAGCAAGTTGGTAGCCTTCCTCCTGCCTGAGGATGGAAAGGGCTAATGTACGCAACACAAGGCTTTGCTGGATAGCCGTTCACGGTTAAGGAACTGCCAGGGCGGACAGTAAGAATACCAGCAAGTCCTGGGATAGAACGATTTTTATCAATGGTGCGCTCTCTGGGGGATTCCGGGATGCCTGAGAAGACGAGGCTGGGTCAAGGATAGCCTTGATGGCATCGACGGACCGGATCGGTGACTTTTCGGCGAGCTCTGCCTGCATACGCACAGCATCGGGAGCATCCTCAAACAAATACTGTGGAAACGATGCACGTTAGGAATTTGAGACGGATCGATACGCGAATTGAGGTAAGCCGTAAGAAAAGAGATCTGGGTTTGCCTGTTCTTCCAGTCGCCACCCCATAATCTCTGGACATCGACACTAGCATCATCATTTGTGATGCTTAGCAATGCGGAATAAAGCTTGTTAAACTGTCCTGGCGTGATTCTCAAGGACTCGCGGTCAAAGACCCGGAAGACGAGTGACCAGTTGATGGGTTTATCGGAGTAATGCGATTTGACAGCTTGCAAAAAATTCTCCAAGGAATAGGATTGACCATATTGCGATAGAAGCATAAAGACCAAAGCATTTCCAACATGTTCTTCGCCCCAGCTCTCAGATCCACAAGACACCATGACTTCGTTGATGGCGTCCAAAGATGCTGTTTCTTTGGGCCATCTAGAATGTAGCTGCCGAATAACAGCCATTTGGGAACTGCTAAGGTCAAATATTTGTAATGCGTTGAACACGTCTAAGGGGAGCCCAAGGCCTTGGTTCCGATAGCGCATGGTTGCTGCTTGGACGAGTCTGCTTTCCACTTCGTCATCGAAATTTCGTGGAGGAAACCAGATGAACTGTTCGATGGTAAGGCTGATATATGCAGCGCTGAAATCCTTGTTGGGTTCAACAAGCTGTGTAGAAAATGAGGTACGGTGTTGGTCAGAATCGCATCCACTGTGAAGTTGTTAGCAAACGAATGTGATTGGATAAGTATTATTATTTACCTTTTGGTCACAAATCCGATGTGCTTGCAAACTTGAAAGCTACAGCAAGGGACACTTTCACGATTGCATCAAGCTTAAAATGATCAGGGAAGGTTTGAGGCGCGTTGCCTGTGAGAAGGCGGCGGAAGTATTTTGAAAACACCTCCATACCGTTGATTCGACAAGCTAGAAGTACAAGCAATGAGATGTTAGTCACTTTCCAGTGAGAGCAAAATGAGATTTATGACTCACTTTATAGATTCGCACCGCTTCGACTTCCCACCTTCCGTTCCCTTCTTTTTCTATAATCGAGTCCAGAAGCATAAAGACTTGAGCGATGGATATTTTCGTGAGAGATAAGTGAACCAAGCTCATGGCAGGGCCTGCCTTGTCCGATACAAACCCAGTAGGCGAGTTGACTGTCGGATCTGAATGCAGCGGAGAGAAATTGACACCTCTTGAAGATCCCAATCCACCACCTCTCCCACTTCCTCCTCCTCCTAAGGCGTTACTAGCAGAGTTAGCCAGATGAGCGCCCGCAGAGGGAGTGATAGCTCTGGACTTTGGGGGAGAAGACATAGAATATGCGGCATGTGACAGCGGCTGCGAGCCAGGAAGTTGGGGGTTGAAAGCTGACGGGGTTATAGCTGGGGATGGGGGTTTCAGAGTAGAGCAAATGCTTGAGTTAAGGATGCCTGAAAAGGGAGATGATAGAGATGGGGGCGTCGAAGACGACATAGTCAAGCTGCGACGCTGACTTGAATGTTAGCTCGAAGCACCCCAGGCTGAGTGTTAGGATCTCGAGGACCTCACAGAGGAAGACTTCTCAGTCCCAAAAGCAATCGAGAATGTGACGCAAAGAAATGAAACACAACCAAGAGGAAACAGATTGACCCAAACTCAACCGCCGGAATCTTGTGACTTGCCTCTCTAACCTTTTCATCCAATTTTGTCTATTAAATGGGAGCATTGTCTTGGGAAGAAGCATGACAGGCAATGGCGAGGAATGTTCCGCAAGAGATGAGCAGGAGCCCTGGCGTCTGGCCTGTTTCTGCTTCAATCCAGACATAAAAGGCAAACTTCGAATACACTTCGTTGATGGTAGAGGTCGACTCCAATGTTGTGTAAAAGATTGGCAATGAATGTATGTTATGGTATCGGTCGTGTATCCTAGCTCGGAAGAAAAAGAAACAATTTGAACATTCTTTCGTATGAGATTTATAAATAGTGCCATGGAAAACCTGTTCGTTTGAGGGCGGTCTTCGGATGAGCGGGTCAAGAGTGCCGGCAGTCGGTATTGTGTCCATTCATTACCACCAAACAACAAGGGCAAGCAAAATCGATCCAGCCGAAATTGACTCATTTGACATTCAGATGTCTCTATGTAAAGGATGTTAGCAGATCCAGCCAAAGCGAAGGATAGGGGAGCCAACCTGCCATGATTCTCAGATGACTAGATAAGCACGACAGAAATTGGACTCCTTTGCATTCGCGGTTCATTGACAACCTACATTGGGAACCTCGTTGTGGCCACCAACTGCCACGTACGGTGTAAATCCAGGAGCAGCTGAAGATAGCGCAGTCTGTTCATGTCCGCCATTCGGAAACCCATTCGATGTAGCCCGGTAACCGTTGTGATCAACGCCGTTGGTCATGGGAAGAGCGAAGTTGTTTTTCCCCAATCAGATGTTGAAAAGCTGCTGCGGCGTGGCCATCGTTCTGAGCAGAAGCATCATGCTGGTCAACAGGGAGCACCCATTGCTTCCACTTGTCACATGGGTGCAAGCGATCCTCATGGGAGTGGAATGGCACGTCAACTCTCTATTGTGTGATATGGAGTGCTGTCTTGCTAACTAGGCAGTGACCTCATGTAGGCGAGGGATACCTCGCTCTACATACCATGTGGTCCTCGTCGCTAGCTATATCATACCCTACTAGATCATCTAGTATGCGCGCTGCTTTTTGGTCTAGTTGGTTCCCAACAGATTCTGTTCATTCTCGCCAATGATCTACTCGGCGTTGCGACCGCAGTGGCGAAGCATCTCATAGTCTTCGGTAAGATGTCCAATCCTCTTGGAGCCAGCTATGAATGCCATGCGAACGAAACCCTGCGAATCCATATGCTTGCGAAGATACAAGTCCTTGCAGTGATTGTCAACGGAGAAGTAATATTCGCCGTCTTGAACCAGTAAATCTCATCATCAGATGCACGGCTTCGATACTTACTGTCGGAATAGCAATCCCACGATTCGACGCTACCGCGTACAACGCGTAGCGAACGTTGCGCACCGGCGCGGGATTACTATAGGTATCCCTAGCGTCCACGGGGCAACCTCGTATATAGCCACGTAGCCACCCCCGAGACCCCTACGGTTTTGGGAGTTAGTCATTATACTACGAATATTTGTGCTTATAAGCAGGCTCACCCGTAGGGCAGTTGGACCGCCCTTGCTCCCTATTCTATGCTTCGTGATACGGAATATAGCTAAACCAACACTTACAGTTGCATTTGAATCAAGGTGAAGAGGCTGAATCGCTCCATGTAAGGATGGTATGGGGCCGCACTCATTAGGCCCGGCGCAATAGGTTGATAGCCCTGATACACGGCGTTGGTCTCCGGTACAGGGTAGGCAGAGTACAACCAGCAGAGTTGGTCATGGAGGACGATTGCAGTGATAGCCAGTGGTTGACATGCTGGGGCTGTGTACCGTTCTGGAAGTTCTGCTGCTGCGAGCGCTGACAATCAACCAGCGTTGAGTTGCTTCGGCACAAACGGATGTTGAGACGCCTGTGAGTTCTGGAAATGCTGGTTATAAGCGCCGTTGTAGGAATGACCACCTCGTTCACGGTCCGCCACGGCCTCGCTAGGGCCGTGATGCACCCCGCTCCTTTTGGGGCTCGCGGTCACGCTGGGATGCCTTATGAGCGGGAACAACCTCTGGAGCTTTAGCGGAACATGGCTCACGGTAAGTCTTCAAAGTAGTGTCCACAGGAGGATAGGAGGTTCCATTTGGCGTGGCATTGTTCTCCTCCGTAGCCTTCGGAAGAGTGTCGGCATGTGGGCGTTCAGAGTTTGGCTGGAATGTTGCTGGTACTTATGTGTATTGCTATCGCCAGTGACAGGGTTAAGGGCCTGAGCAGGCAGGAAGTTTGTGCGAGCAAGACACTGTTTGTTGTTGTGTCCTCGCTCTGTCAAGTTTGCATGTTGCTTAGGCTGTGCCTAGCTGAGCTGAGTAGCGGATGCGGATTTGGCATCGACTAGAGTTGTCGTGCTATTCTGTTGGTATTGGAGCTGTGAGCGCTATGGCCTCCCTCGCGACCACCACGGACCGGTCGGCCTCCTCGACGAGCACCTGTTGGAAGCGGTGTGTTGAAGATAGCAGTGGGGACATAATGAACTGGAGTCCACTTCTCCTTGCCCTGAGTTGATGGGCTCTTTTCGACCTTCTCAGGCTTGTTGCTCTTCTCCTGTGCTTTGCGTTTTTCTTCACCAAGTGGAATCTGCGGGGTGGGCCTTGCAGTTGGATCTGCGACTGGTGGGGGTGCTACGTCTGCTGACTCTTCACGAGGAATGCGGTTTGTAGACTTCTTCAGGCCTAACGAAATAGTATTGTTAGTATGTGAATGATACTAGGGTGATGCAGTCCATCTTACCTTCTTCACGAGGCCTGCCGTTCTCAATTCACTTTCGGTCTTTGTTGAGTGAGCTCGAGGCATCGGCTTGGGTATCGTTGGCCGTCTTCTTCTTGCTGGCGGCTTTAGTCGAGTCTGGGGCATTTGCATTGACTGTTGAAGCAGGCTTGGAAGCAGAGCGTTTGGCTCTGCCATTCACTGGCTTCAGAACCGCAGCACTGGCCCGCTTCCTGGGCTTCCTTCCTCTGTTGCCATATATTGACGGCTGGAGGAGGGGCTGCCTTGAGTTCCTTGATGGGAGGAATCTTGTCTACTGGTTTGCCCCACTCATCCTTCTTCCCGTCCTTCTCCTTGTTATTCGACTTTTCAGCAGGGGCTGATGCTTGTGGCTTGTTGCCCCAATGCGAGTCGCTATTCGCAATGGGAGGAATTTTGTATTCTTTCGCTAATGTCGACGTCGAAGCGGTCCCGAAACTGGGAGATGATGCACCAGACACTGCGTTCTTAGTTGAGCCAGTGGTAGCGGACTTGGGCTCATGATCGGCGATAGATTCCGCCTTTTCAGACTCTGTGGATACAGAAGTCGAGGTCTGTTCCGGAGCCGAACTGTTAATTACCTCCTCTTGAGCAGCTTTCTAGACTGTTCTGTAGGCTTGGATTTGTTGTGAGGTAGTTGATCCAGCCAACACTTTGGCGGCCTGTGCATAAGAAAATGTAGGCACCTCTGCCTTCGTGGCTGTAGTTGCCGTTGTGATGTGGATTTCCTCCAAGAGCAACAAGGTCGCACACTGGCAGGTAGTGGTGATGAAGTGCTCAGTGGTAGTTTATGGCCCTAGAGACCCCACCAAGCTACCAGCAGCACATAGAGTTGGTCGAACTGGGCTCCTCGCCTTTATGATGTCCTGTCTGATCGTTTGTCGATGCTTTTTGTAGACGTAATGGGTATCGATTTAACGAAGGCATCCGAACGTTAAAAACATATCCAATCAAGGAAACTTCCTACTGACAGTTGGTCAAACTATTGTACTGAGTCAGTTGGGAGTACTGATGCTCGGGTTGCATGGGCGTTCAGCGGTGGAATGCTAGACAGACCTGGAATCCCATGCAGGAAAGGCGCTTAGTGATATTCGAGCAGGAGGTGAGTTGCTCATTCCTGGTTGGAGAAAAGGAATGAAGATGGTGGGAAACAGGAGGTCGGATAGCCGTGTAGGAAGTAGAGTCGACATCGGTCCAGATGGCCCAGTAGGCCCGAAAGTATGGGTTAACATATAATGTTGAAGGCACAGAATACCATTGTACCGGTGGTAAGAAAATCCTAGACGGCGGACAGATAGTGGTCGAATATGGGGTTTATATAGGAAGATCAGATAAAAGATAGATCGACAAGTAACAAGGGAAGAGGTAGGACGTACGGCCAAAGGCTATACATCGAAGACTTGCCCTTCTCTCACCTCCCTCTCTGCTGCATAGGCTCTGACAAATGGTCCACCACATATTGGATCTACCCTACCTCCCACTCACATCAGATCCTATCTTTCCTGTCACCCTACATAAAAACTCTAAACGCCCATTGGACTATCTTCACGTTTGCGAGATGCCCATCTCTGAGTTCACTTCGGCCTTGCTTCGGATTCCTGGGATCTCTCAACTTTCTGTCACTGGACTGGCTTTCTGCGTTTGCCCAACCGTCTTGCATGTGATCCTTACCCCAGACGACCTCGACCCCTGCTTAGTCATACTTGGGCCACTCCCACTGCGCGCCCTGTTCTGACTTTTCACTCTTTCCACCTCACTATCCTCTCATCTCACTTGCTTTGACCACCCTACACCCAGTCATACTACCGTCTAGAGCGAGGCGTACCTAGCAGTGAATAGCCACCAACCTTGCCTTCTATACTTATGAAACAGGCGTTGCAATTCCACCATAACCGACTTTTGAACCGACCACGCTATCACGATTTCCCCATTCACCACCGTTCTCTGCTGTCTGCCAGGTCCTGTAACCGTGTACCTTACTTCCTGTCCATCAGTCTCCTCATGCCCTACCACATACCAAAAATTGTCTTTGCCGTTTGATATGAGTCTTGAACGGACAGAGTGTTCCTCAACCTGCGAAATGCCCGACTCTGATGCGATGCAGGGCGTCATTCAAGTGCCAGGAACGAACTACAGCTTGAGCAGCAGCACTTGGGTGCTGACATACTCCTGCACTTTGGAAGGAATGAAGCTATCCGCACGTAGGGCTGTAGCCCTACGTGGTGCCAGATTGAGCCTCCGCTGGGAGCGGTGCCAGGATGAGTAAGGCGCTGCACACAGAGAAGATAAATATCTTCGCGGCAAGGCGGGGAGCCCCTTTTTTCCTTTCTCCTTTCCTTCTTCATGCTTGATATTGCTTGTAGACACTGCGCACCTAGATAGCTATCATAGTTCGAATCAAGGTTACTGGCAACCGTCACATGTTCTGTGACTCGCTCGCTTCGGGCTAATTTAGATAAAGGCTGCTAAAAATACGAATCTAATATATACTTTGGTAGCAATCTTATAAGGCTGCGATCCTTTAAAAGGGGGAATATCTGTAGAGCTCGGTGATGAATGGGCTTTTTGAATAGCTTCAGACTACAGGAACATCATGTGGGAAATTAGGCAAGCGAGGTCTAATTGGGGGTAGGATCCACGAGATCGGCGAAGGATGAGCATCAGGAAATTTCGGGAATTGGCTTCAAGAACGGAACATTATCAAGAATTCTCCGCTCTTTGAGATCAAAATTTATTAGCAACCCTTCTTTATAGGCCGCCTTACCGAGTCGGCACTAGTATCAGTTAGGCTCCAATAGTTATGGGTTCCCTGTAAGTGGCCGAAGAGTGAAGCTATTAGCAGATCAGTTCCTCACCCCGGATTTGTACAACGCAGCAGCACATCGAGTCCTTTCCAGCGAGGCATTGGCGAATTCGTAGCGATTCTGATTTGGTCTAAACGCAAGATAGGTTAGCGCAGTGGACGGCGGAGAGAATGTTGTTATCCTGAAGATGACAGAGAACTGGAGAAGATGGATCGAACGGCTCCGAACAGAGGCAATAAATCTTGGTCGTCTGGCTCGTCATTAGACGGTTAATAGAACGAACCTTAGGCCGAGAGGTTAGCGGAGGTAGAACGTAGCCGTCACGGTGGTGCGTAGAGCGGCAGTCAGGACTCTTGTGTCCGGGTTTGTCACAATGGTAGAAAACCACGGCTGACTTGTCGTCCTTTTTGTCGTCCTTATTGTTATTCCCTGTTAGGCCTTGGCGTCCTCGATTACCGCCTCTTCGGAAACGCCCCCTTTTTGAACCACGACATCTGCCGGTGCCGTTGTTTCGTCCGCCAGAGTCGTCACAGCTCTGTTTCGGTGGCTTGTCATTGGGGAGATTGTCGTCCTCGAACAATAAATAGCCAGGCTCGAGTGGCTTCTTCCAGGAAACCCGACATATCGCTATAAGTGGGATTGTGGTGTAACATCTTTTTACTCGGCCAAGGTTGCAACTTGGCGATAAAGCCATAAATCTTGTCTTCATGGTCAAGAAGGATCTTGCTCTTTGTCAAATTCAAATTCCAGGTTGTAAACGTGCGAGAATATTGGTGCAATTTCCAAGGTTTGACATCCTCTAGCCTTACGACGGAATTGATTTTTCGCGCGGCCTTCCCTTCGATCTGGGCTCCGATCTATTAGACAAAATCGTTAAAGGTAAAGGTCTCTAGATCGTAGCTTTTTATTTCCCTCGATCCAGCGAGATTAATGTTCGCCCCCGAGCCATGCAGCGGCAGTTTTGGCCTTCTCCTTCTCGGTGTATCGAATCGCGGGATTGGGGACATCGTTCTTGGCATCCTCTATCCAACGATAGTATCCCTGCTAGTTCGTGCGTTCGAATTGGTCAGGTTTTGGCATCGACGGCAGGCTTTCCTAGACAACGTGAGTCGCAGCCTGAGCCTGCACGGGCACGGGCACGGGAGCGCAGGCGCAGATGGAGGCGGTGCCGGAGTGGTTGCGGATGGCGGATGGCGGCCGGCACCTACCTATATGTCTAGTTGCATGGAGTCTTGGTTGCATCACAGAGTTTGGTCCTCAAGTTCCAGTCGACGGTAAGCTTGCCCTTGCGGTCGCTTGCCTGCGGAACGGTTCCGAGACGCAAGGGAGGAGGGTTTAGGAGACCCAGATTGAGTTTCCTGGGCTTCTCCATCCCTATGAAGAGTGTCTAGAGGCTTAGGACGGATCTTTTCTTCTTCACCTAGTGTCTTGAGTCGTACCGGCAACGACGGTGTCAGCTAGAGGAGGCTCGGTCCGTTGGTTAGCACCACCTGCCTTGCCGGTTGCCCGACGGTTGCGGGAAGAAGAAGAAGGCGCCTGAGGGGGGCATGGTAATCGCATATATAAAGGGTTCTGTAGAGAAGTGATTATAATATACCTAGGTAAACCCCGGGTTGAACGATAGTTTGGATATTGCGGTAGCTACAGAACACCCAGAGTAGCAGTTACTAGAGACTGAGCACACAAAGTCTGCTAGGCTCGATGAACAAGAACATAATATTATATGAGAATAATCGCTCAGTCTTCGAGGATACCCTGCAATGCCCTGTGCTCTATATACACATGCGCTACAGTACTAAAAATCCAGCTCGCGCACTTAGCGCCATAAAAATAAGGCATGCCCCGGATCCTGATTCCTAGGCATCTCCGTTGACACCTTAGATCGCTGGCATTAATCCTTCGCCCAATCAGATTGGCTCCTTGAATCTCGTGATGGGATCAGTCTTTACACTATCTAGAATGTCATAGGCCTTGAGGAGAGACTGTAGATACTAGTTGCTTGTCAGCCTGCCGTCTCATCCAGGCTATTACTATTTTATATACATATAAAAAAGGACAGTACCTATCACCAGGTCATCCTCTTCTTTTGGCATCGACACCTTAGATCAATAGCAACAACGTCAACTGGTACATAGGTGTTCATGGGCTACAAGAATCTAATGATAGATAGCCCAGGCAAAGAATTGGTATAACTTACCCCATCTCGCCATAGCCTCAGGAAATCGTGTCAGCAAGAATATATTGATGAATAGAGACCAAGGAACAGGAATCATTGCGTGAGGCTTATCTAAGCAGACACTAGAGAATGGTTGCTGGGCAGAGGCCTGTAGCAAACCTAGTTTGTGAAGCTCTTCTCTATTTAATACATGGCATACGAGCAGTAGGAATTTTCGATTTTAACAGCAGCCTCGAATCCTGCAGCGCATTCTCTTGTATCATTTCCTTCTTGTTACCCGATTAAATCAATATACTTTTGAGACAGTTATATCTGTGCTGCTATATGAGACAATAAACCTAAAAAAGAAAATGAGAAATCATATTTCTGAATACGTAGATCGACAACGGAAAGCTGGCATTGAATGAAAATATAGTTGTTTTCGTATACATCGGGACGATAACTACTCACTAAAAGAAGCCTGCCGGCGTACCAATTAGAACCGTTGATTCCCGGCATAGTGGAGCTGAAAGTGGGGTTCGACGGGTTACGCTACCAAGCGATTGGTCAATGGCAATAACTAGCCCTAAGACTTGTATATAACTTCAATATAGACATGATGTCGCTGACTACAAACTGCAATAACTCTCATGATAGTATCAACCATTCGTTATTTTTGACTCAGAATAGAGCAAAATATGCCGCACTAGGCTGCCAAGATGCTCCGACTACCATATGTACAGTTTTCACTTACAAGGGTTGATAATCGCTAGACCTCGCCCAAAGCACGCCCATGGGCCCAAACCCATGAGCCCATGGGCGGCCACTCCTTGCCCATGCCCGCCCATGGGAATGCCTATCCGCCCAAGGGCGCCCAAACTCTAGTTTTATACAGCCTATTTAGGTAAAGTAGGCTGATTAATCATTCGTAAGGCAGCATAACTAACTATCAGTTTTTGTTAAATTATGCTGGATTAGGCGGCCCATGGGTCTGGCGAGGTCTAATAATCGCATCATCCACCACCATGGCACCACTTTATATAGGTTGGTCGTTCGTACAGAACTGAGTACTTTTGCTTCAAGACACCATTATTGTTCTCTTTCATCATAGAGGTTCTCACTGGATTCCAATTGCGACCCACGTGGCAAAATCCTCAAGATAATGCTCAGAAGGTATCTAATAAGAAATAAAACGGAACGAGAAAATCAAAAATTTATCTTCTGCCTATTTTCAAAGCAGACTTGGGTCGTTTTGTTTCCATCTTGAAAATTGACAGCTCAGCCGTACTTGATGTCTTTTGAGTAGTATGGAGGCGCTCCTATACTGATTATATGATTCAACGCATCGAATCATCTCCTTATTTATACTTACAAGCAACTGGTAATTGATCACTATTACTGGACGATATTAATCCTCTGAGTCTATACGATCCATTCACCGTTTTCTTTACAACTGTAACCCTGAGATGTCTATCCAACTCATGCCGGCACCAATTTGTACTGATAGTGCAATTCCCGTTTGGTACATACATGTATCTAGCGCTGAAAAGTATCTTTCATAGATACTGTACAACATCCCTACGTATACCCTAAGTCCCCCTGCCAAATAGTCTGACTATGACAGTAAATGCAAATCACCCAAATTCGTGCTCCAATAAACCTGAATAGTTCCTTGCGACCTCCTATTTCTCCGAAATGGGATTCTTCATCTCACGACAGGGTATTTCTCACCAATTGGTATAGTGAATGTACACGATACCGTTGCGATTTCTTCTGCCAGACGCCTGAAGACGATCTGTCGAGAAGGGCTGCACTAGAAAGACTTCAATCCGCATCAAACGGGCAGGTATCCTGAATACAAAACCGCCTGCAATTGCATCCAAACAAAATAACTCCCAGTGTTTGAGCTTCCTATTCCTGGCAACAACATTTCCGTTGAAACTTTGGACACCCAATAGTTTATCGCTCGATTGATTTCTAAAACCGAAGCGAGAATACCCAGACTTGATTTTAGACTCGATTTTCCATTTTTGCGATAAGGAATTTCCTTCCCAGGGCCTAATCCGGATCTTTCCTTCTACTAAAGTGATAAAACCTTCTTCCACAGAGAGGATGCACTCCTTGCCAACCTGGACCTGTAGGTACGCAGATGGATAAGAGTATGGAGGTGGCGAGCATGGATGTGGCGAGTATGGAGGTGGATCAAGCTCTTCATCAAATTCTTCATCATGTGCAAAGTCGACGGCGGTCGAAAAGTTCTCGTTGATGGCTCCTTCCATAACAATCGCATTAATACCACCTAATTCAGATCGACCACCACAAATTTATGAATGGATATACTGTTCGAGTCACGTTTCATATCGGGAATGGCCACAGAGTACATGATACCATCAATGGCAGGTTGCCGGGTTTTCTGAGATTATGAAGGCATATCAATGTGAAAGATGGGGACTAGTCTAGTTGAGCTGGAACCAGTACGCGCTTCTCGATACGTGGCACCACCAGCTGAATCCGCCCGCCGTGACACCAACCAACGTTTGGCTTTGACCGTCCGCATATCACCACACTGCCATATCGGGGCATTGCATCAGCTGGCTCATGTTTCTTTCGCGGTTTACCTGAACAAAAATTTCGCTGGACCTACAAGTAAGGCGTGACAGCACTCTCCGTGAGGCCAGAAATGTAGATGTAAATACAACCTTCTCGCCTATATCACTTGTCAACTATACCTGCACATCATGCGTTCTAAATATAGTAGTGTGTACATCAAACTGTTATGATGTCACAATGCACGCAACCTAAACGCCCATCTGTCAGTCATAGAGGGAGAAAAGCTGAAGAGCAGCATCTCTATATTCAAGGATCTACTTTTAACATGACCTTACTTTATATAATCCACAGGGGCCGTCTCCTTTAATACCCAAGTATGAAAGGTCGATGATCGGTCCTTGGACCAGACATTATCCACAGCCCTTCACCCATCACAGCGTTCATCTCCAGGGATCTACATAGGCATTCCTCATTCAACACACCATGGGACATACATTATGGGGACCCAAACGCTTCCAGGATATCTGATAACTACTTTTGGTAATCAAGCCCGGCCCCAAGTGATAACTGAGCCCACTTTTCGACTCTTAGAATTGGGGTGTCTGGGTCCCACATATTTTTTGCGCTAATGCATGCTTATGAGAATGTAGAGGGATACAATCAAGCCCTCTAAATTCGCTCCCAGACTGGCATCTACGACCTCGTTACCGCTCACGATTGTAAAGCGAAGCAGGCAAGCTATGCTACCAATGTCTAACTACAGCTAAAATTAGCTTTGGCAGTAGTCGATAAGAAACTTTGTACAACTGTCCTATGCCTAGCTCCGATGTCGTAAGCGTAACAATGACTGCAGCTCGATTCTCAGCGCTGTCTGTGTACGACAAGCGATGCAAGCTTAACCGAAAACGTCCGAGACATACTTGAAAACTTCACATATGAACTCAACGAAGGTAATCCGCATCCCTTCAATCCCTCCCAGTCCTGGTCAAGCCGGTGGCGAGAATCTCCGTCTCAGCACCTGTCTCCCATAAACCCTTTGCGGACTGAATCCACAGCCTCGCATCCAGCGGCCCACTCCAGCTTTGCCTGATCAACGCTGTCAGTAACGCATATGACTCAAGCGAATAACCTCGCCAGTCATCTCAGCACTACAACTGTCTCGTAGAGACAAGAATGCTCAGTAGTCTGCAAAACTCCCCATCAATCGTCACGGTAGCTCCTTTCATAGTCTTTTCTGCTGTATACCGTTCCTTTAGAGAGTTCCACGCGCAGTCTAATACGATTATGTTGAACTGGCGGTAGTTGACTACTTCGTTGTTGCGTGACATGTACCTCTTTTTGAATCATGTCACAATCCCCTACCCAGAGTACAGTTGTTTGCAAAAACGGTGCACGTTTTCTTTCTTTTCAATTGTTTACTGATCCCTATAGGCAAGAGACGCTAAACTATTTTTGTAATTATTCCGAAGCCTCTGTCTCATATATCTGTATTAGCTAGTATAGAATATGTAATAACTCATAGTATTTGATTATATTAACTAGTTATTAATCTGATCAGTTTTTATAATGTATTAGAAGTTTAATATGATGTCATGATATCTTATAGTAAATTATGGTTAAGTGAAGCTTTTAGAATATTATTAATCCGACACTTTCCCTGATTAAGGGTAGAGTGAAACATCTTAAACAATTGAACAGAGAGAAAACGTGCACCGTTTTTGCAAACAACTGTACCTTCCAATATGAATCCATTTTGATTTGGTTACATAGGAGAACAAAACATCACAGTTCTCTTTATGTAGGACGCAAGACAGCAGGCTGACTAGGGACTGAATTGTGACTTCATTACAACAAGGCTGGCGCTTAGCAACAACAAATGAATAAAAAATACGCCTCGAATCAATACATCGGTTGCAAGGATCATAATTGCGACATAGGATGTCAATCATAACACATATTTTCAATTGCGGTCGTTTCTTCTATGAGGACTCAAGTCCTGTCAGATAATCCGGATACAGCGCCTTGCAAGTGCGGCTTTACATTTTGCAACTCTTCGACTCTTTCTTAACGCCACTCCCGTACCCTAATCTATACTAGGTTTAGAGTGGGATTTGGGGTTATTCACAATATGTATAGGACATAACAGTCCAATGATACCAGAAGCTATCCTGACTCCGCAACACAGGTACACACATGTTCAATATTACTTGTAAATTACCAAATTAACAGCCTAAGCCTATTATGGATTAGTCAACGGGAGTGGCGCCGAGAAAGAGTCGAAGTGTTGCAAAACATGTAAAGCCGCACTTGCAAGGCGCTGTATTCAATAAGAAAGATCGGCCTCTCCATCTTGAAGGCCACCTAGCCACCTTAGGATATTTGGGCACCTAGGTTTCAGCCCGATATTTACCCCTCTTGATAGCTCATAAATGACCCCGCCAATATGTCTATATAAAAGCCCGGTTTTCGAACCTGATATACTCAGACAGACAGACAACTCAATACATACAATCTTGCTAGTCACTTCTTCTTTTCCTATACTTGTAAGATACATTCAGGGTTAGCCGGGAGTAAACCAGCCAATCCGACAAGTCCATACATTTGTATCGAAACGGGAGATCCCGGCCCCACATGGCTGTAGCGCTAATGCATGCTTATTTCGTAACTTACATCGGCAAAACTCTATCCTGACGACACTTTTGGAAACGCAGAGACTCGTCTCTATGATTCAATTAGAAAGTAACATACTACTAGGCTGAAAGTTACCTGCTGCTTATAGCTGTACAATTCAACAGAGTGCCAGCGAAGAATGGGCTCGTACACCTTACGGGTATACATTAGAACATTCTTACTCTAAGGCGGATCGGGTACGTAGGCAAATTATTGTTACTAATGAAGATAGCGTCTGTACTCTACCCTTTTTTCTCGCAAAATCAAGTATCTGAGACCATTTTTTCGTCAGGAACCTTTCGGCTGAGTCCGGTAAAATCTGGGGTCCTTTGATCTCTGATTGTAAGAACCAAGCTTATAAGCTTGGTTCTCCAATCCGAAGAGAAAGCGCCAAGGGACACTAGTGAAACACAAATAAAAGGCTCACTATCAGGTCTAGTAGTAATCCGTAGTGGGACACGAAAACGGAGATAGAAGGGGGAGGGGGGGGGGGGGGGGGGGGGGTGTGTTTGGGTCTATATCAAGCGGTATTCTATCCAAGCAGCCTAGGACGCGGAGACTGTTACATTTGACGTAACTTTTGCAGGGCTTGCAAGAGACCCCAATTTACTAACAAATCATCAGTGTTAGAAATTAGCAAGATCAACCCAAATAAGGAAATGGACCTATTCTCATGCAGGATGTGAGTCGGAGGAATGAAGTGGATCTGGTTGGAAATCAAGTTTATGAATTTAGACAATGGCACTTCTTTGCTAGTATAAGAAGGCCTCTATGAGCGTTCTAAATATGTAATCCCATGATAAGCTCTATTTTCACTGTGATACAGACAGATTCGAAACCTCCTTCACATCTTTTATACACTCTCTCTTCTTTTTGCCCCACAGCCAAGGCTGTTGCCTAGAAGTAACTAGTCCACAATTAACTCATACTGTGACACTTGCTCATCCCTAAACTCTAGGGTAGCTCTATCGACGTAAAACTAAGCATACAGAAAGAAGAGAAAAGGAAGACTCTGTGCGAGAGCTCACTACGGCTCTTTATAGCGCGTATGCTCCATGGCGGTGCCTAATCCGGAAGGCATGGCAACCAAAGGGTTGTCCCGTAATGGTTCATTAGGGCTCAGGGCTCTCAGAAATGGGCCGAGCTCAGTTCACAGATCGTGCAGCCGTCACACATACTAGTACTTTTCAATACCAATTTCGTATATAATTTACTTGGAGATTATATATATTTAAGATCAGATATATATGAAAGACGAGTATTACAGTTACATATAAAATACTAGATTGGACTAGTCTCAGGGACTAGACTTGGATGTGGGGCAAAAAGAAGAGAGAGTGTGTAAAAGATGTGAAGGTTTCGAATCTGTCTGTACATGTGAAACACCATTGAACTCTTCTCAAATGAAACACTAGAGCAGACCTCCGAGGTTTTTGCCAAATTTGATATACCTTATGACGGTCTTGATTGGCGTAGGAATCTCCCATTTGCTCATAAGGTCCTCCACAGTTTGATGGCCCTTCGAGGTCTTTGAGTTCAGAGACATTCCCCCTTTTGTGTAGAGCCACAGCAAAAAATCAGCCCACTCCCATACAGTTTTGTGATTGCACTTCCACGCGATCGCTTCAATTGCAACATGTCCTATACAATCTTTATCATTGCCTTGATACTTTTCCCAGCACCCGTTTTCCAGCAGCAACTTGCAAATCTTAATGTTGGCCATGCGAAATGCAAGATGTAGTGGGGTATCCCCTGGTTCTCCAAAGCAGCCGAGCTCAGAAATTGTAGAGCTGAAGTGTTGTAGGATGGATTTTTCATCGTTATACGCCACAGCCAAGTGCAGGGCATTCCACCTGAAATCGTCTTGTCTTTCAAGCAGTTGAGGAATGATCCCATATCGCTCGTTCTTGGCGGCGTGATAAAAGGCATCCTCGGCTACAAGAGGGTGAAACGGTAGGCGGCTGTTGTTGCGGCTCAGTTCACTTTTGATATCTTCGTCCGTGGCATTTTGCTTGATGAGGTCTATAATCCGTGAAGAGAAATCGTGTTTGTCCGTATACCGCGCTTCGCGGCGCACTTGTTGACGTGTAATTGCCATAGGTAATAACACGATTGTAGTGGATCGAAGAATCAATTATTGAGACCACCTGTTTTGGAAGTCGAATTGTCGCATAAATTTTGATTGTAACCTGAGAGTCCTGTATCTCACTCTCGTATGACGAAGCTGGACGATAGCGAAAAGTTGATGGGGGAGCTCTGGTATTTATGAGCTGTCGGCATGTTTTAACCGCCTCGACCGTAACGGGGCAGTTTTTAGCCTCGTGGCAAAACTATGCTTTTGGACATGGAAAGTGCCACCTTTCAGACGGGGCTGTGTTCGTCCGGGTTGGCACGATCTTAATTGCGACACTTGCGACACATGTGACGAGTAATTACGACTGAGGGGGGGCCTTGCTGCGCATGAAACTGCAGCCCGCTCAGCTGAAAAACGAACCTTGTTCTACCATTGGCAGTATTTTAGATGAAAGGGGGATCTCGATCGGGTGTCGTATTACTAGATTTTAGCGTCGCTGTTCACTAAAAGAGAATCTCATGGAACAACCAGGGTCACATTGCAATCAAGCGAGCGCATGAAACGCCGCACCTCTGGATTGACATTATTTTAAGACATCCGCCCAAGGCGATCAAAATCCTATTTGCTATCGAGCCTAGTGGCTTAAAAAGTTAAGCTCTCCTTGTAAGCAACGCGGTAATGACAGCGCCACTTCTCTTCCCCCAGACTATTGATCCAAGTCTTTCCTTCCTGCATCATTCTCATTTTTACTATTCACTTCTTCCTCTCGTCCGTTTCTCCAGACTGATCGAGATGTCTTCTTCAAACCGGGACAGTATTGGTTAGTAGCCTGTCCAGTCCGAAGGAATGGAGTACACATCGCAAATATTCGGAATGAAATTGGTGAAATGCTTTCTAGTTAGCCCATTCTCCTCCTTATTGAGCCGCCACTGCAGCCTCTTCCGCCCTGCAGCATGTTAGAAACAATATAACGCTAAGCGTAAAGGGGATCTGTCTAATCTATTTGACAAAGGATATGGCATATATCCTTGATTAGGAACGTTTGTTAGGATCGGGACTTGAGGCTATCTTTTTTTTTTTTTCTGAATCGGGTAGGAGGATTCGAATATCGTTTGTTGATAAGGCTGGCTAGTATCTCATAAATGTGGGATCAGACTAGTGCAGAAGAAGCACCGACCAATATGTATAGATCCCGACTCAAGACTCCTTTCCTTGCTCAGTTCATACCTTGTTGGTGCTAGCATATAAATCCTCCAACAGTTCATCAGTATATAGTTCTTTAGATACGAAATGTATGCGGCTGCATAGAAGAAGTTCAAAGAAAGAAAGTCCGAATTCGTGCCTTACTATTATAATCAGTAACATTAGAGATTTACAGAGTAGTACTACCATCTAAGAAGCGTGCTTGTGACAGGGAGTACAGCGCCTTGCAAGTACGGCTTCACATTATTTGCAACTGTTTCAGTTTGCGTGACTCAAGCTAGAAACAGCTTAATTACGAGCATTGGCTTGGAGCATGTTTGGTGGACCCCTCCGCACACACGAAGACGAACACTCCCCACAAATGTGTGGTATTTACCGACAACCAAGCTGCGATTCAAGCCATGGCCAATCCCAAGTGCCCCTCGGGACAATATATCCTCGCTGAGGCGATTCAAACACTGGACAGGTTCCGACAGCTAGGGTGGGAGATCCAGATCCGTTGGATCCCGGCACACGTTGGGGTACCAGGCAACGAAGCGGCTGATCGAGCAGCTAAGGAAGCTGCCGGCAACGGACCAACTACAGGGCCAGACCTAAGGGCACAGCCGGAACACACAACACCCCAGGTCCTAACAGCAACCACTAAATCTTCCATCCGCCGGACGCTACGAAACGAATGGGAACAATCCTGGGAGAGGTCTCAACATGGTAGAGAGCTCTTCCGACTGGGGGTTAGACCGGGTAAAGGCACACTCACGCTACACAATGGCATACACCGAGCGATCAGCTCAGTCATCACACAGATGCGCACAGCCAAGACCTCCTTACGCGCATATCTCCACGACATCAACAAAACCGACACTGACCGGTGCCAATGCGGCCACGGACGCCAAACTGTTCGTCACATCCTTCTGGAGTGCAGAAACTGGGCGGATGAACGACACCGAATGTGGGCAGGCAAAGCTCCATGCATGGACATCAAAAGCATTCTCTGTAGCCCGACCATGGCGGTACAAGCAGCCAAGATGATCCTAAGGACGGGACTGCTCCAGCAATTCGGAGCGGTTCCGCCCACCGTACTGATATACACATAACGTACACGAGGGACTACTGGTATATAGAAGTGAAGGAGGGCCAGGAAAGGCCTGATATGTACATAGACACAGAACAGCCATGATGACTATCAGTAGAGGTGGCCTAAGATGGGGACACCTGTCTTTATAGTCGAACGCTGCATAGCTGCACTAGAGCGGCTGGGACAGCCTATGAATAATACATACATACATACATACATACATACATACATACATACATACATACATGTTTGGCTTGGAGCATGTTTGGCTTGGAGAATGTTGGCAAAGCCCTTACGAGCATTGGCTTGGAGCATGTTTGGCTTGGAGCAAAGTTTGGCTTGGAGCATGTTTGGCGGGCATGTTGGCAAAGCCAGAAACAGCTTACGAGCATTGGCTTGGAGCATGCAGCAAGTTGGTAAAAATCACGTGCTACATTTGGTTTACAATGCAGGTTTTAATATCACGTGAAGTGTCACGTGTATCAAGTTCCGTATATCGTATATCGTATACTTTAGAGATATAAACAGTAGATGTATATACGGGACTTTCCGGAATGGAGTGAAGTGACAGCTCAAGTGCGGATACATCCTCAACCGATGGACTCCAGGTTAGTCCGTTATCTTGCGTAGATGTAGACTGGGATAGAAAGGGGCGGAACTGATCTCTTCATCAGCGATTGGCTATAGTATTCGTCGAAGCGACCCACCATGCCCTGAAGAGCAAATGTTGTCTGGTCTCGAATGCGCCTCGGAGTCTTGCCTGACGCGTCCATGCCTGAATCGTACTGGTAGAAACTGGCTGCGAGTCACTATTGGTGCTCCTCTAGCGACCTGGTTTTCGTGCCACCAGCTAAAACCCTGGTTCGTTATGGCTGTGCAGCGAATTTGGATTTCGGCATCCTGGGATGCTGAAATTCCGGATCGTACGGCTATAAAGGGGCGTCTGTCCGCACATCTGCCTTCTCTTCCCTTCATTTCTTTCTCAACTTCAACGGAAGCCACCTTAGGAAGGAAATTACTGATCATGGACCTCGCTATCTCTAGCTCGCGACATTGGCTCCGAGGGCTCGCCGAGAAACTCCTCGAGCTGGCCGACATGCAGGTCCAGCCGGGAATGAAGGACGTGGAAAGCGTGCCCAATTCAGATCATGACATCAGAGACTTGCTGACAGAACAACTTCCCGACACTATCTACCGATTTTGTCAAGATGCACCAGCTGTTGCGGAAGTCATCGCCGCGACGATTCGAGAAAAAATCCCAGACCCGCCTCCTCGCTCGTCTTCGAAACGAAAAGCGAGAGACGATCGGTCTTATCGGCCGACTTACCCAAAGAAGAGGTGTTGCGTCGATAATGTGAACACCGTTAACCCTATGGCACCTAAGAGTCCAATTCTGGAATACGAAACTGAGGATGCAATGAAATCTAGAACCCGTATTAACACAACTGAGCTTAGATCTACGCCTCAGCACGAGAGAAGGTCAAGCCTTACAACGCTTGCCATGGATCAAAATGCCGTCGAAAGTGGGAACATTAATAGCAGCACAACGCCGACAGTCTCCAATGAGGGGCAGATTGAGCCGTCACCTACGTCCGAAGGAGATATCGCTAAGGATCAATCTTTTAAGGACACAATCTATGAGGTGGTTGACAATGTCAGCCTGCTCAAGAAACACCCAGACGATCTGCCGCGCACCGTTCATCAGAAAATCCTACAAAATCTTCACACTAATCCGGGCCCTATCATCGAATCTCAAGCCGTCCAATGGTCAGACGGGAAAACGTGGTTGGAAGTGTTGGAGAGAGGATCTGCCACAAATCGTCGGTGCATCATATTCAATATGCTGGAATATATGGGCGCCTCAAAATGGTATGACAGCCAGATTGAGGTTGCAAAGCAAACGGTAAAGACCAAGCAAAACCAGCCCGTGGATGAGAAAGGGGCGGCAATGTATGTGCTATGCCGTATCACCCTGGAGCATCGCCTCCTCGATCGAAAAGTTATCAGCAACCAATTCTCTAGAGGTAAAAAGGTGCGCCTGCTTGTCAAGGAACTCGGGTTAGGAATCCTATTTAGCCCTGACATCTGGTAAGTGACAAGGAAACCACATTATTTCTACATACTTATATTGCATTTAGGAAGTATACTAAGAGAAACGAGCTGGAATTGGATCAGCTACTTCAAGGGTTTAAGGCCAACCCTCGATGGCTGGCTCTGTTTCAGATACTTACTCCGCAGGTGGAACGACTGGTACAGAGCGGGTCCACCGATCCAGAAGCATTGCACAATGCTTTAGAGGAACACAATCTAGTCTCTGAGGAAGAACTCCAGAAATTAGTAGTAAAATATGCTTTGGAACATGTAAGAATCCTACCATTCCGACTCCTGGATGAGCTGACGGTAGCTAGGAATCACTCCCGAATGGAGCCCTGAATGCCGCATATACTCGACTGATTAGTCGGGTCAGCAATCAGGTATTCCAGAAGCAAAGTTTGAGTGACCGTGATACATTCATTGTTAACAACTGCCTGAAATTGCCGGCCGATATTTTCTACGCCCTGCGGCCCGGGCAATGGCTGGACTGCTGGGTCATCAAGGTAGCTATGCAAATAGCAGACCGGCCGACTGGGGTGCATTTTCGCGAGAGCATTCCGGTGAACGACATGGGAAGAAACGGTCGAATGAGATCGATAAAGAAGCCTTTTGAAGCCTGGGCAAAAGAGATGGCTGAGCTTTGTAGAAAAGCAGAAGGCACTACCCCGCTCGTCTTCTACTCTCCTGTCTATCATACCAATTCCCATTTCACGTTACTCGAGATTGATGATGGTGAGAAAGTGATCCGCCACTATGACTCGCGGGCGGAACGGACGACTATCAATGGCACGAAGAAGACGAGAATTGCCACTCTAGTTGAGGCAAGTCCAGCATTGAAGGTGGCAGACGCATTTTCTAATGATTTAATAGTGTGATTTGGGTCATCTAAAATACCAATATATTGAAATGGTAAGCTTCTCACTTTGCTTTATTTTATTAACCAGCGTCTGACTTTGATAGCCTACACCGCAACAGAGCGACGGCTGGAGTTGTGGAGCTCGAGTGATATGGGCGTTCAAGAAACGATGTAATGGATTGGATATCGGGTCGTGGAATACCGTGGTGGACTCCGAACGCTTGCAGTTGGATATCGTCAACAGTCTAATGGCATGTATTGATTCGAATGCGATGCAGAAGTACAGCCGGGGCGGCAGACGTGGGGTCAAGAACAATGCATCATTGCCGGATGTGCTCAGTGAGGAAGGGCCAAAGCAGGGCTGCGTTGAAATGATTTGTATCAACTAGTAATATGTTTTTCAGATCCTCCTAGCAAGTATCATCGGTCATCGAAGTGATATTCACGTGACTCAAGCAACTGTGGTAGTCTAGTTCATGCACGTGATAAGAGCCGAGACCAACCACAAATTGCGTCGGGCGCCAAGGGAGCCCTTGGCGCTAACATTCGACGCTCGCTCACCACTCAAATAGCATCTTTGGCTCATCATCGAAACGTTCTGCTTTCTCAAATGTTTCAGTCATGACTTTATACGTAACCACTGTCTTACCAATATCTTGTGATCATGAAAAGAAAAGTCGACGCTGAGGATGATAGCAACAATGAGATACAGCCTGTCAAACACCGATGTCAGGAAAGCCCGTCAAGAACATGCTTGAACGAACAACAGAAGCAGATTCAACCACAACAGCCACCGTCGCCGTTATCACAAGGTCTTGAAAATCAACTTGCTAGTAACTACTTTCTCCTATATTATCACAAGTGACCGGGTCATAAATTAACTAAAGCTAGCCTGCGAACAGACTACGAATGCACCTGCGGTCAGGAAACCCGCTTCCGAACTTGAAAACAGAATCTTGGAGTGGATCCCAGATGAAGTAGATGAGCTGGAAGTAGTTGAGTTGGAAGATATGAGCCAGCCTCCGTCCAAGCGATCGCGATCAGCTTCGAATGACCGCGGTAGGGCCCGGTCAGTTTCGTCTGATGATGCGAAGTCATCGGCCTACAAGGATGTCAACTACGTTCCTATACTTGAACAGAAGGGCTATTTCATGCGTCCGTCGATCGCTGGTCCAATTGCCGAAGATGCCAGGCTATGCGAACAACTCTTCAGCCAGCCGAATGATGTTCCTCCTGGCACTCTTTTCGAGGACGAATATATCCAGGACTTTCGCAATGCCCTGCAGGGTCGGTCAGAAGCGCTAGTAACGCTACAGTTACATTCCCTCCTTATGCCTTCCGCCGAGATTCGATATATTCGAGAACGGGACGGATTGGAAAATGTCATTGACGGTTACAACGATCCGTGGTTCAAGACAGAGCCGATTCATGGACCAAGGCCGCAGCCAGATCATGCTTGGGGTTTGAAATGGTCGACCTTCTCGGATCGACAGCGACAAAAGCTCGGAGTCAAGCCAGATGCAAAGTCGGTGTATGCCGTGCGAGATGACATGTATTTTCCTTACTTTGCGGCGGAAGTCAAATGCGGCAACCAAGCTTTGGACTTTGCAGATCGCCAGAACATGCACAGCATGTGCATTGCCCTTCGCGGTGTTGTTACATTGGCGCGAGCTGCCGGGTGTCTAGAAGAAGTAAACCAAAGGATTCTTGGATTCTCAATTTCACACGACTCAGAGGATGTACGAATCTACGCATACTATCCTGAGATTAACGGAGACAAAATTGAATACTACCGCTGGCCCTTAAAACGGTTCAATATTTGGTCAAAAGAAGAGAGATGGACGTGTTTTCGTTTCGTGGAGAATGTCAACCGCCGATTCCTTCCCATTCATATCAGCCGATTGAATGATTTTTGGACGAAATCGCCGATGTCCAAGATACTGACTATGAGAAGGACGACGAGCAGGAAATTGGCTCTCAAGCTTCCGGATCTCAAGAACGATCTGTTTATAGTCGTGCTCCATCGTCACAAAATCGAGGTCTTCATGCAGAGCTGCGTAGCATGATCCAAAATTTACAGCAACAGTTACGACAACAGAGTGAGGAGCAAAAGGTACGGGAAGCAGAGCAAAAGGTACGGGAGGAGAAGCTTCTCGCTCAAATGGAACAACAGAGAGCGGAGCAGAAGGCACGCGAGGAGAAGCTTCTCACTCAAATGGAAGAACAGAGAGCGGAGCGGAGGGCACGCGAGGAGAAGCTTCTCACTCAAATGGAACAGCAGAAGGCACGAGAAGAGAAATTGTTAGAACAATTATTTACGCGTCTTGAACATAGTGAGAAGCCAAGATGAATATTACCGTAGCCCTATTGATAGGGACTCGAATTGACAAACGTGTGGCTGCTGGCCGTGTCATTGAAAGCGCATTCTCGAATCGATGAACTGCTAGGGTTTTGTATCTCCACAGACTTCTTTATTTCCCAAGTCTCCGAGTTTCAACATAATCAATCCGTTTCGGTCGCACGGATTAATTATATACCGGTTGGGTGCTTGAAACTCTATTGGACCTTACCAGAAAAGGTTAGTTCATTACTATGTATATAATATTGAGGGAGGTTGCCTCAGTACTTGTAAAACGCAAATCAATCTTCCTCTTACAAAGCTTCCTACGTAGCTCATTGTGTATCATTCATGATGGATGAAGAGGTATTCCCAAGTCAGTTGAGATTCGACGAAGTCCTACAAGAAAGCTACAAACAGTGGTCAACATATAACAATGTTGCTAATTTATCATCCTCGCTGCCTTATCCTTGCATCGACTTGACGCCATTACTCGGACGGACACCTGCATTTCTCGCATGCGGACAAATACCCGGCGGTGAACCATTTTCTTTTGTGTGCGAAGAAAGGGAAGGTCATGGTCTCCAGGTTTGTGGCCATTCGATCTGGAAAACATCCAATGGCCCTTGTGAAACAGAGACCAAGACCGTTCCATTGAGGTTACTCTTAGCTCTTTCAGATCCCTTAAAAATACGATTTTCTGACAACGCGCCATTGGCAAATTGGCCAGGAACTCAAGGATTATCTGAAAGTAGCAGAGAGAATCATATCACGCTTCTGTTTCTAGCGTGGTCATATATTTTGTCTTGTAAATGGGTTGAGTTGCTCGCCCATTCCCCAAGACATTCTTGCAAACAATCTTACACAATGGGAACTCCAGTCATGGACATTTCAGATTTTGGTGTTGGGTATGAAATTGATAACGATGAAGAACGCTGGTGGAAAGCAATCTTATCATTTGGTTGGGAGGCGACGACAACCTACGGAGACAGAAAATATCTCTCTCCCTGGTCTGTTGTTGCGGCCTATGAAACACCAAATACGAGCGAGGAATCACTTTATGTTGGTGGCTCGGACACGCCATCATCTGACGTCGCCTTGGAGTACCTCTGCCGCTTTTGCAGACACCATGAACTCGACGACCAGTTCTCTGCTTCACTGGCTGCCGCACTCTACATACCCTCGCTACGCGGTGCAACTATACCGCTTCCACTGCCCAAAAATCCGGTAAACGAACCGAGGCTTATATCGACATCCACCCTCTCGAAAGACTTGAACTCAGCCTACCTTCAGCACCGCCAGTTTCTTCCATACTACATGACATTGAGTTGTAACCCCTTCGGAATCCGGTCACTTCTGTGCAGCGTTTTTTTCAATATTGATGTCGAGTGCAATTTGGTTAGCGCGTGGTTAACACCCTGCTTCGCAATAGTCGATCCTTTGATTGAACGTGAAGAATTCACAAAACTTGCCACACTTCTAGGAAATAGGCAACCCAATGTCGCTGCGCTTTGGCTTGGTGCAATTATCGTTGGCATTGCAAAATCCGTTATACGTGACGTTCGGAATGGCTTGACTGCCCTCGACTTGCATGCTGCGGCGTGGACATCTACCATGCAGACTTTTATCACGGTAAATCCGGGCAAAGTGACAGGGCCTTCTATATTACGAGAGGACGAATGTCGTCTTCTATTCATCTTAGGAAGCCAGAGCCATACAAGGCTACCTCGTTCTCCGTGGAAGCCGTTTGGCAGTACACTTCTTACAGATACCGAACTCGAAATTCAATATCATGCCAACTGTAACTGCCACTGTCTGGAATACTTAACATGGAATTGGAGGTGCTTGACGGGAAAGACACTTGAAGATCCAGGCATGAAGCGACACCCAAAACAAAAATCCAGCGAAAATCCCGAATTTGGTGACTTTCCAAAATCCCATTTCTCTGAACGAACCGAGTTGCTATCGGAACTAGCAACTCGTAGTATCTTTGGGTGGTTAAGACCAAATGGACATCCAGCTTCCGAAAACTTCGTCAACCAGCATCCATGGTTCGATATCGAGAGCTCGGACGACGAGGAAATTGATGGAAGGTCGAACGTCAGCGATGTGGATCTGCGAGGGAAAAGAATTAGTACTGAAGAATGGATCATGGAAAATGCGACAGAAATGACCTAATCTGTAAGATCTATCCATTCTTCGAAGCCATCAGGTCCACCAGCCGGGTGATCGGAGCATTTGGAGCATATTGCCCATTTACCAGTCATACCATGGTCTCCGGTCTGGCAAATCTTCCACTGTTTCCTGCAACCTTGCGCCTTACAGGTGTATTGATTGTGTTCATTGTTGAAGTGTCCACAATTTTTGTTACGACAGGCACCTGTCTGGCCGGAACTAGCCGTCATTTCGGAGTGGAGGTCTGTTACTATGATAAGTTGACGGTATTGTGCTATGCAAGGCGAAATCTTGGTATGGTGAGTATACGGAGATGAGGCTTGGAGGATATGAACGTCAAAATTTATATTCACGGAGATGAATTATGAACCAAAGATGTATTGACCAGGGACAAAACATTTTGTTACATTTTTGGGAGTTATGGGCGAAGGTATTTCAATATGCATCTCCGATTGGCTATAGCATTCTCTTGCCCAGGTCATCGTAAGACAAGGGTCAAAAGCCAGCGTCACACCAGAACTTCGTTGCTTCCAATCCATTGGCAAGCAATCAAGTGTAATAAAGTATTGGATGAACTCTCCGATGCAGAGTTAGCGGCAAAAGGTTGATTGTGATTGGCCATTCGTGAACCGAACACACAAAGGCTAGCGGTTGTCAGCGACGTACACCGTGGCGTGTTTCTCAAATTAGGTGTTCGGATTTTCGTAGGAACAGCTCGACAGTATTTAGAATTACTGTACTATTTAGGCGATATGCGAGGCGTTATTAATTTGACCTCTTATTGGTGCACATACAAAAATGGGCGGGGCAGTGATTGAAATCTGACCAATACGCGATTCTTCCATGTTTATAGATTGATTTGCTCTTATTTTTCACTCTTGATATGTAGTTGTAAAATGATCAGCCGCCACAAACCGATAAAAAGTACGTAGTAAACAAACAATAACATGATCTATCAATTCATTCCCTGAGTTTTTTTCTCGTCCTCCTTGCTTCAGTTTTAGTCAACGATTTGAATAGGCAGGCTGCAGTCTTTTCTGGATTAATATTTCACCGAAGTTTTAAACCAGATCACTTGGATTTTATTGTCTATAAAACCAACAGTATACCGTCAGTTGAAACGTACTAGGGCAATATCTGGCAAAACACCAGATGTATGCCTTCGCGCCATTGTCGTTGTATGGCTGCTCAAATAAGACCGTTAAGAATCGTGCTATTCTGTCATAAGGACTACTGGCACCAATCAGACGAGTCTACGGTATGGTCTAAGCAGTTTTCTGCCTGTCCATGAGCTGTCGATTTCATGCATTAGCTGCGGGAAGGATACCGTACTGCACTTCCATGACCCGGCCGATGAAGATACACGTGATTCAAGAGAGGCTTACCCTATTAGGCACCAAAGATGCCCCGCGACTGACCCCACCTACGAGAGTGTCTTTTTCCGCTCTCTTAAAGGAAATAACTAGAAAATGCTGATTATTCCAATGAAGGCTTTTAATACAAATATGCAATCGCTTACGTGAAGCAAGGGAAGCCTGAATTGGGCAGGTATGGAAGTACATCCGTCATGTGTCAAAATCAAATAAGTTTCATAGTACGGGTATACTGCCCAACCATACCGCCAATATTACCCGTCATCATCCCACATATTAGGAGGGGTAGATCATGTTCCATCACTTCCCTGGAAAAGAAAAATAGTTTCGACTCCAATAATCACCGTTTCGCTTCTAGCGCTTGTACTCAAAGATGTCTAGCGATTGCGATTATAGGAAACTATCGACTGCCGTACCAAAAGAACTCACTAAAAGAGTGTCGGAAGCATTATTGGTTCAATCTACGATCGCGAGGGAAAAATACGATGCGTACAATCTGCCACTCATTTGTAACGAGATAACAACAACGGTCGAGACGGTGAGTACTCCAATTTGATTAATTTGTTGAACAGTGCTAATGTCTTAAAAGCAAGAAAATCTGAATCTATTATCACAGTTATTCCATCGACGCTTGAAGCGAGATCACGTTTTTGCGGGCAAATTCCGAGAGACACAAGCAACACCATCCTTGCCTAAGAGGACTGGGGCTCGAGACGAAATATATGTTACCATCGCCCTGACCGATCTTAGTCCCGACAATGGCTGGTACATATTTTACGAAGGCTCTCGTGCTGATCACCCGATACCCGATGAAAACAGGACTGTGCGAATACGGCTCGAGGCTGGGGATGCTCTGATATGGAGAGGTGATTTGGTTTATACTCACCCGACAGGCGGTGGAGGGATGTTCCAAACATTGGTGTACAAGTAATCAGACTGATATCGATGTCCGAGAATATGATGCACTATTTTGTACGCTAGGCGCTGTGACCCGATATACGTAGTACTGTTCGTTTCCATTTTCCAAGGCTCCCTGATAAGGTTGGTCCCAGTGCCCCTGATAGATTTGGTCCCAATTTCCTAAGTGATCCTGATAGGGTTGGTCCCAGTGTCCCTGATAGATGTGGTCCCAATTTCCTACGTGATCCTGATAGGGTTGGTCCCAGTGTCCCTGATAGATGTGGTCCCAATTCCCTGAGTGTACCTGATAGACTTGGTCCCAGTTTCCTAAGTGTTCTTGATAGATTTGATCCCAATTCTTCAAGGGCTCATTTGATTGCAAGGCTTCGTTTTGCCACTGAGATGATGGGTCTTCAGCAATGGTAGCTGCTGGAGCGGGTAGATAAACGGTTTCATTTAAAAGGCCACTCGCTGAAGGCTGAAATTGATCTAGGTTTGAAGCATTTGAAACCTGACATGTAGCAAAACCTGAAGCTGGCTGTGGGTTTCGGAAGCCGAAAGGTAGTGAGGCAGCCTGTTCAGTTGAAGGCTCATGATTGACAGTTTGGAATTGCAAGTTACAATCTAGTGCTGCGCCTGAAATCCGATGGTTTTGGGTCTCCTCAGATATCGAGTCATCGGCCAAGAAAGTCGCGTCTGAGGATGTTGTATCGCTGCTACCATCAACTTGGGATGTGGACTCAACGGTAGAAATTGCATCCCCGCCTGTGCTCACTGGAGGACCAGGTGATTCTTCTGTTTCGGCAAGTGACACTTGGACGGCGCTGAATGGATCGGTTTGAGTCTCCGTAGACGAGTCATGGGTACTCGCAGCAGTAGCCTCATCGATCGTGCCGGATTCGCTTCTGGTCCTGTGCGGACGTGACTCGTCTGATTCATTGGGACCTTGCTGCGTGGAGGATGGTTCATGATAGGATGCTACTCACGCCGTCAATGATCCAAAGTACGTGTTTCTTTAATGTGAAGACTTACGTCGTCGCCTTTTCCGCGGCCCCTGTTCAGCTTTGCTGGTCCTCTTTAAGTTCTGCTTCTTTTTCTTGATGTTCTCATCGAGTTCCTTCGCTGCTTCCTCCTGATGTTTTTCGACGATAGGCTGCCCAGATTCTGCCCGAACAAGATGTTGTGTGCTCTCTCTCTTTCGAATGCTCCCATCGTGACAAACTATGACTAGATTCATAATGATCTTGGTGATGTTAATTTGACACGTGTCAAAATCCTCCACTGGGAAGCCGCTTATCAGCATCCCATGTGCAAGAGCCGCGGCTATCTCAACGTCATAAGCTTTGGCTAACTTGACCAGATCCGGCCTATACTTTCTGATATACTCGTACAGTACGACGCATTCTGTACTATTGATCATGTGCCAACTAGAAAAGATGTTAGCTTGTTAATCAAGTTGTGTTGCAAATGATCTTACTCTTTACTAGAACCACCAAGGATCCGTAATATACCGGGACTGTCGAACCATTCCATGATATCAAGGAGTTTGCGCCACACATTTGACTCTCCTTTCAATCGCTTGACGTCTATGCCGAGTTGTTTTGCTATCCATTCGTTAGTGAGTGTCTGAATTTGAATGTCCGTCGTCTTAACGCTTCTGAGCTGATCTCTGAAGCGCCATGAAGCAATTTGTCGCTCATTCTCCTTCAAAATCTTCACCAATCGATCACGGCAATGAAGGTCTTTGATAGACGCTAGTATCCGGGATTCTTCGTCGCTGAGATATTTGAATCGCTGAGCTGGATTATGCTCAATTCGACCCAATGAGGCTGGTCCTTGGTCAATCTGCCAATACTTCTGTGTGCACAGTTTCAGATCTCCAACCTCATTTGGACCATCATCGTGACCCAGCGAGAGATTGCATGCAATGTTTGACAAGTACCGAGATACAGACTGTTTGCTCGTCGGTATGGTGGGACTTGATTTTGGATGAGCGACATTCGAAAAAGCAATTGATATGCCGTTTGGCAATAACTTCAAAAGTTCATCCTCGGACGCGCGAGAAAGCAAACAGGCAAAAGCATCAGAGACAGGACTGCTTGAAATGATATATGACGGAGAAAGGCGACTGAGTATATGCGAGAAAATCAGGTCTCCATCGCCTTTTTCAATAAGTGTATCTAAGAGACTTTGGATACTCAGATGCTCCATGATTGCACACATTTATGAAGACGAGATCGAGGACAAGATCAAGCTGAATTCATGGAGACCCTTGCTTATGTCAGACCGTCCAACCGGTTGGACGGTCTGACATAAGCAAGGGTCTCCATGAATTCAGAGGTGTGACGGGATTGCCTAGTTGCATTGACAGGGATGAGATACTTCCCACGGATGGCAGTGATTGCTCAGCCCCTCACTTTTACGGGATGTGTGTCCGTTCGGTCTACTAACGCCACACCTTCTTAAAATATCTCTTTGTGTATGCAAATTAAGGTGCGATATGAAAAATCTGAGCGCGCATCTCAAATCTATAAGATGCACCAGCATTCCTGGGTAGACCACATGACATACTACAATTCATTTTGCAAGCGATCATGGAATTCTGCATCTTCGACTCCGGTCAATCGGAACAGAATACTGCGGCTCCCGATGCGTTCAATATACCTGACAGAAACAATGCATTCCACGAAATCTGGGCCCCACTCGGTCAACAGTACGTTTTTAGCTGTTCTAGTCTTGCCTCGCTAACTATTACAGAGTCTCCGGAGTCCCACCCCCGAGCGAGGTGAGCGGATGCGGGACCCGGACAGAACAGGAACTTGAGGCACAGTTAGAGACGCTCCAGCTTATAGTGAACGCTCGGATTCAGCAAATGAGTATGCATATCTGTCACGCGTCCTTGACCTCCACTCAGTTGACCTGCGCAGGAAATGAGGCTCTTGAGTTGGGTCAGCATGTCCGAACGTTACTTAGGTAAGAACGGTTCTATCGAAATCATTGATATGATGCTAATGACTCCTAGTGCCAAGGACGCAAAAATAGCACGACTAGAAAGAAAGAATGAGGAATATCACTTTGTTTGTAATATGGCTACAGAAGGGGGTATGTTGATAGTCCGCCTTTCTCAATTTCGTGATGCTGACACTAGAGCAGGGAAGCAGATGGAGTTCGAGATCAGGTACATGTGTTCGAGATATTGATGAAGCCTAGGCCTAATTGGTCGCAATAAAAGTGATTTAGTACAAAAAAATGAAACGCTGCGGCGGTGGGCGGATCGATACATGCGGTTGTCTACACATTACCAAGCTCTGCTACGTCGTGTCTTGGAGCGGAAGGGGCCTCGGGTGAGCAAGTATAGACTAAGCAGGCGACGTAGAGAAATATAAGGCGGGGTTCATGTTTCTGGTTCAGTGTGGCTCCAGGGCAGGAAGTACAGCGGCAACAAGGCTTGAACTATAAAATCGGAGCGCTCTTGATTCAGCTAGTAACCTAGGATCAGAATAGCCAAGCGTAAAATGGGTCTACCCGAGTCATTTCGATTGTGACGCTCAAGGATTTTGTTGCTAGGAACGCAGAAATACAGCGATTAAAAAAAGAAAATGAGGAATATCATTTTCTTTGCAACATGGGTGCGGTAGAAAACCCGCCATCCATGTAAATGCCCTCAATTGATTGATGTGAACTGCGTCTAATTCGTTGAAAAGCAGTGATCTAGCACGCGCCATCTACAAGCCAGACCAAGAATTGAAGTCGCGAGTGGACCAATTTAGGTCTAGATACCACAAATCTCAGCTACATCGTGCGTCGCAGCTGAGGGGAGCTAGGCTGAGCAAGTATAGACTACAAAATTTGTAGCTGCGTTAGCACCAATTATCTTAATTCTACCACGACTCCCAATCCTATAAGATAATTTGGCATGCCCGGCTTGACCAGCATGACATAGTACAGTTGCAAGCGATTAAGAAATTTTCCTGCATTTTCCTCAGTAAATTCGCGGCTGCCGATATGGTCATTATACCTGACAGATACCCGGGATTAGGTCAACAGTATGTTTTTCTGCTTCTCCAGCCTTGCTTCTCTAACTATTTCAGGGTCTCCGGAGCCCTACCCGCGAAAGAGGCGAGCGGACATGCAATCCAGCCGCAATGGACGCAGCAGCCCCAGACAAATAGTCTAATGCAGCCTACTGCAGAACAAGCAATGCAGATAATTTCTTACCTAGTGACTTTAGTTCAGTACGAGTGGCTTTACTAGACTAATATTGAAATGATGCTAATATCTTCTAGCGTCCAAGACGAAGAAATCAAGAAGCTAAACAACAAGAAAGAGGATTACGAAGCATATAGTATGTTGATGATTCGCTATTATCAGTTTCATACTGCTGACACTGAGGAAGGGATACAAGCAGAGCAGAGTATTCAAAATCTGAAGGGGTGGGTGAACTTTTACCGTTCTAAGCATCGGGCTGAGCAGGTACAGACGACATCGGCGAAGTAGTTTATATTTCTGTTCCAGTGTCTTGATTATTTTATGGATTATGTCTAGATAGCTGGGATCAGGGATGATGACATATTGAGCATCATTTGGTTCCAGGTCAGCTGAATATGAGATCTATAAAAGAGACCATCTTTTCTATAGCTACAGACCTGCCAGCCTGTGTCCAAACTTCACCGCCTCTCACTCTTTGACTCTCTTGCATTATGTGGGTTATCCAAAGCATTCCGAACCTATGCTTTGGCGCCGATGATGATGAATTGACCCCGTTGTCCAATGTTTACAGGGAACACGAGACAGTAAGGCTTTCTTGATGTGAAGTTTTACAAGTGCGCTACCAAATGTTCAGTCTACTGTAGCCGGATGCGTTAAGCCCATAGAACCAAGTTCTGGGAATCCGCCGTGGATTCTCAATATTGAACATGAAATCATCTTCACCATCTCTGACCCTGACGACGAAAACGGCAAACGGCTCACATTTAATGAACTTCAAGACAAACTTATCAACATTAATGCGTTGATAAACTACTTCCGAGAAACAACACCGCCCATGAGTTTTAACGTCGAAGCTGTTCTGCACGATGGGTACATTTCGTCAGCAACACGTTTCATTGTCCACCGCGACGAGGCAAATCCCACTCTATTGAGCTAGCAAGAAATAATGGAGAAGCCTTTGGGATTCGACGCTCTTCATCGATATTTCCACGGGCGACGCTAGTGGGATTAGACATTCTACCATGCACCTTGTACTTCAAACCTCTTCAATGTATATTTAGACATGCGGCGGCCCCTATCATATGCTCCATCGATGCTATAGGATTGTTCTAAGCTTTTACCTTTCACCGTGACACGGCAAAACTAGCTCTATACTGCTGGCAGGATTTGATTTTCTTCACCGATGTTTTATCATGCATCTTTAGCGTAGCCTATGTAAGGTATAGATATAGGGGCATGTTCCCCCGATTGCGCTGATGCTTTCCACTGTGATCATTCTTCCTATCCGTTAGGTTGGATTACAACCATTCAGTATTCGCAACTCTTGTATCCTGAAACACCTCGTTCCTTCTTCCTCAATCTGTGTACCCCCTGACTACGTAATCAATTATTCGAAATGTCGGATTTACCTCCTTCCGAAGATAACACAAAGCCAGCGAACCAGCCTGCAAAAACTCCGCCTAAGCATCGTCGTCGTCTCCGGCCAGATGAAATACCTATCTACTACGCATTGCGCTCATCGCCTTGGAAAGATGGCATCATATCTCTTGGTATATCCACAGCTCACGAATCTCTGCACTTGTCAGCTAATATGTCAATCAGGCTGCCACCACGAGGACTTGGTTTATCGATTCTTGATCATACACAATGTGGAGCAGGCTGAAAAGCTTCTACCTTTTTCTTTCACCTTAGAGTCAATTTTTGGACAAGAGGTGATCATAGTCGACAAGTATAGAAAAGAGCTAGAAAAGCACGGGCCGGGGTTGGGACTTAAATTAAAATACGAGTCCTGGTTGATCTTCTGGGATGAACTGGTCATCTTGGGCGTTGATAAGCCTCCTGCCTATGATTACCCTCCTGAGAACGGAGCGGACGACTCCGATCCTCCACCATACGATTCCAAGAACGTTCCAGGCGAACTCTCGGCTTCCAAAACGGATGCGAAGAAAATATGACCTCTGTTCGGGCCTAAAGCCGGATAACGATAGTTTGTTTTAGCACAGACATATTCTACAATCTGATCCTAGTTCATCAAAATTGTGCTGAAGTTTCCTGCCAAAAAGGCAGGACCACTGCCCTCTGGCCGTTCTTGGATAAATCGACTAGGTCCGGATTCAATACACTATAGAAAAAAGCAACTTCGAAGAGTTCCTAATTTGCACAGTCAGTCTGTTCTACATACCGCGGCCACATTCGTCACGGCCGAGCGTAGCGAGGCCAAGACAGCTTGTTAGATGTTGTATATGATTGAGACATGACATCTGGTATAAGATCTGCCAGCCTTGCCTATATTCACCGCAGTTTCAATCAGACCAGTTCTGAATTCTAATCAATAATACAACCTTGGAATCATGGCTTACCTCCAAATCAATGTAGGTACATGAGCCTGCTGCATGATATCGATATTCTAATACGATATTTAGGAGTCTTCGACAGCTCAACGCTCGGATACACTAGCTACCAATAAACAAGTGGTATCATTTGAGAAGGTAATGCGAAGGTAGCTCACTATTTTGATATCTGCTAATTGCTGCATGTACATCTAGGCATGGACGAGTATCAAAGTTGAAATCGACATCGATATACGTGTCGAATATACATACCTCGAAGACATATCTTCCAATAACCAGGAACCCATAACATGGGTGATTTCTGAATTGGTTCCGAAGTCCCTCGTAAATATGGACTACGCTACAATGTGGATGGAGCTGATGGATATTGTGTATATTAAGCTTGATTCTGTCTTATAATTTCATACAAGTTATATAATCTCCTTTCACGAATTGATTCTCATTGACGCCAGTATGGATATTTCAAAGCTGATAAACGACGAATCCGATAAAAAGACGGATTGGTCGCCAGTGGAAGACGCTAAATTACGCTTGCTGGGGTCGAACTCGGCTGACTGGAAGAATCTCAGCATACAATTTCGGAACCACACCTCTAGTGATTGTCATGATCGATTTGGCCTCCTATTAGCAGCTGAAGATCACGCTGCTATAAGATACATTGGGATCTAGGGAATGATTTAACCCCAAAACCAAGCTTACCATTTTACAACGCTTGAGATTGAGCTCCGAATGTCGACTTGCATCAGCACGATGGCGAACCAGATACAGACTATAGAAAAGTATAGTGTATAGTCCCATCGATTCAAAGAATGATCGACTGTAGGACGAAAGGTTTAAGAGACCTCCCAAACATGCCAATGCTGCTGCATGTTGATTGCAATATGAAACGAGTGGAACATAGCTCACACTACGAAACGGTATTAGATAAATGGGGACAGGGTGTCTTTGAAAAATCTCATATGTGGTACATATATAGGAGAGGAATTCAATAGCCTTCTTGTTTCTAAGCATGCGCGGTACCAGGCGAACAATCACAATGTCTCCAGATTGCTCTTCATTTACAGCCATAAATGGACCTTCGAGTTTTTCGCTACCAGCATATATGGATTACTTTACTCTTTCCGCCACTCCGAACACAGATCTCTGGAGATCACCGCCTAATACAGACATTTCAACAGCCCCAGTGATTTTCACTTCACTACAACGACCTTTTGTTATAGCAGAAGTCACCTTGAGCGCCGACTGGGAGATGGAACGTGATCAAGGCGGGCTTGTCATCTTTGCTGGAGATGCCCCTTCCGAATCGTCATCGGATGCGCATTCTCACAAATGGGTAAAAGCAGGCATGGAATTCTCCTCGGACAAGTTCCGTTTAACATCAGCCAGCGCGACATCAGACGGTGCGGACGGCTTTTCATTCCCGCTGCCTCCTAACATAACGTCACTGCGCGTGAAGTTTGAAAGAGTTGGATCTTCGCTTTGGGTCTGGTATCAGATTCCGTCCCAACTGCCGTATGCGACTACGCCGGAAGCTGTGCAAGCCACATGGGAAAAGCTTCGTGAAGTCACCTGGTTTTTCCACGGAGTCGCAGACAAGTGTGTGCATGTCGGGGTATATGCCAGTCGGCCAATCAGAATAACGGATTCGGATATCGGCGGAGAGAGACTGGTTATGACATTTGAGGATTTTGAGATATTGCTTCAGCCAAGCCAATGATTTTAAACATCAATCATAACAATAGAATCTCTGCCTCAGACGATACCAAGATAATCGTGCGCTCATTGATTATCCAGACAGAAGACTAAAAATACTTCGACTGATCGACGAAGATTTTTGTGGATTCGGATTCTCATGTACCTGTAGCAGGGAGTCAAAGAGCCATATAAGATTAGCCATACATGCCCCCGTTTATTATTGGTTCGGGGTAGTAGTAGACAACAGAAGAAGCAAATATGACTTCCTCAAGATTCCTGAATTGCACGCTCACTTCCGCCTACATAAGCTCTGTCAGCCTCGCCCATGTTCACCGCAATTTGAATCAGATTAATTTACTGGAGTACAACTGTAAAGTCATATGAGACGTAGCAGCCTCACTATATTTACCGCAGCCAACAAAGTGTCAAGATGGATCCTGAAAGAGGATTTCTTGATCCCAAGCCATGTACAGCATGCAACCTTAAAGGCCTCACAGTAGGTTTCGATACTCCAAACTGTCTCCCTCACTGCATTAACCATTCATAGTGCTGGAAGGTAAATCACGATGATATTTCATGTTATCCATGCGAGCAAAGTTGTACGACGTGTGTGACTTGCCCAAACCGTGAAACGATGATATCCTATATTCAATGCAGCTTCGTGGAAGCCTCAACGAGAATCTACAACATGATCGTTCGCCTGGCATCCCTTGAATGGAAATCACGATCATTCGAATGGAAGCTGAAGCAATTGGACACATCATTCGAACAAATCAACACTCAAGACCAACGTATCAACGATCAGCAGAGGCAAATACGTGCCTTAGAGGCACGAATTCAGCTTCAAGGCCTACAAATTCAGACGCTGCTCAACAACAGCAAGATGGCAGCTGGGGAATTGATATATAATACATAATCGGGTTATCTCCCATTCTTCAGTTAATTAATGTCGCGCTTTTTTCTTCAAAGTAAGATGATTGACACGACTGCTGTGTATTTTTTATCATGTCCAATCCAGATCCTCAAGACCTGTTGAAGGAGATAGCAGAGCTCTCAGGAGACCTCGACACTCCTTTGAGTATACTGGAAAATATGATTGGTAGAGATGTTACCCCACCAGATGCCCCGCCCGCCATGAGAAAAGATATGCACACCAATAATGATATACCACAGCTAGGCGTGAACGAAATGGAGCCACTCGGTTATTTGTGTTTACATGGGTCGGATCCTGATCCAGTCGAAGTAAGCCAGATCACGGCAGCGTTTGACGAAGGCCAGAAGCTAGAGGAGGGCCCCACTACACATATCCAAGGAGGGCCAGTATGCTACCAGGTCCTCCCGTCCGGCATCTGGGACCCGGACATCCCGGATCCGGTCAGTGGCTCACCGAGATATGCTAAGTATATGCTAAGTCCTGTCAGGTCGAGAGTTTTGTCGAAAGGGAGCTCGGTGCCGGATGGGTGAGGCAGGGACCTGTTATCCTTGGCCACAACCCTGCGGCTGACGCGATTGGGTTTGAACCGAGACTCGCCCATCCGCGGGGGGCGGAAGGAATCTCATTCATTCGTTTAGTCCGTGGAAAAATGAATACCGCTGTGGAGGACGAGGACGCCACCGTCGCCCCTAGTCCTGAAGCGTTCGTCTTATATGAATCCTCGCATTCGGCGATCCATTTCAGCGAGCGTGACGCTCCTAATATCCGGCCAACAGCTACACCTGATAGGCTGTTCATCCTGCGAGGCGCACTCCGTTGTAAGATTAAACCACCCAAAGGCTGCGTTTTAGTGTGGGTCGGCTTTTCGGCTATACCAATTTTGGAGACAAAGAGAGACCCTAATACCTTTCCTTTCATGGTAAACTATCGACGGGTGCCATTGCCTCCGCCATTATCACAAAGAGGGAGGAGTCGATACATTGACTATAGAAGAACCAGATGAATCATGTCAAAAGTACTCTCATAGGCTATTGTAGAAAGCAACATCTTCATCGAAACCTCGCTGATATAGGTGTAGTAGTGGTGTGAAGGCTCGAGCTTCCTGCAAATATTCTGCAGAGTCCGTATTATTGAATGTCTCAATGAGCACAGACTCTCCATCTCGCCTAAGGTGAAGCAGTAAAGTAGAGCAAGAGAGTGTCTCTAATGAGATACCATCGACACCCACCCCTTTCTCGATGCGTCGATTCCGTTGACCGTGGTGGAGCCCATTCACCGCATCGCTACCTAGACCCAGACCCCTCAAAAATTCTATATCACTGCCGTAGGGCGATGCTTCCCTCTTTAGCGCTAGATGCCGAGATGCAAGGAGCCGTCTCAGCTGTACCTCCAAGGATTCTTCGCCGTCCACAGTCGATAGCAACGCAATACGTATTGGGTTGTGATCTTGGGGGTTCAATGGAAATTTCGACAAAACAAAGGACTGATCTCTTTTGAAGAAGTCCCTGATGTCTTTGCGATTAGCGCGTACTGTCGAGATAATCCTGTCGACTTCCGTTATTCGCGTCTTTCTTTGCATGTGGTGTGACCGTCCCATGGCTGGTCGAACTCGTTGAATGGACGTTGTCTAGTTGAAGCGTCAGGGCAGCCGGCCCACTTGGTCAAATACCCATGGGTGGAGCGCGGAATGTGGTCATCCATTCGGTTAGTTCAATTACACTTTTTTTTCATGTTAATTGGCTGACTGTAGTATTGCCGTTAGCTCGATTACACTTTATTCTCAAGCTGATTTGCTTTTTTAGAGTGGAGCCTGCACCACTGAGTTGATACAAAAGTTTTACTGCTTTTATGCGATTGCGATCCTCCTCCTTTAAGTCTCCTCCCACCTGACCTCTTTCTGGTTGAAATTTCTTTGTTCTATTAGATAAGCTATGGCAAACGTTGTGGATTTTTCAGAAGCACCAAATGGCGTTAGATGACCGAATGAACTTCGATAGCGCGGCGACTCACAGGGTAACAATTTCCGGGCTTGTTATGATCTTAAGCCCACAGGGAAGGTCGACAACTCCATCAGCAATCAAGGGTGTCTGGTTAGCTATTTATAGCGTTAACGGGGGTTGGTAGGGGCATGAGTTTGTTAATTGGATTATTTGTCATTGAGTAATGGATCTTGATAGCGAATGGGACTCGCTTGGATATTTTCGGAAAAATCTCGTTAATCAAATTTCCTGAACGCGGAATTCGTGGAGCAGTTGATGTGTACTTGTGAGTTCTTCAAACGAGGTACCTCGGTCCCATACTTACAAAATACGTATGTCCACATCATTGGTGATCAATGCCTATCTATACTTGGAAAAAAAGTTACTTGGCCCCCTGGTCATCCGAAGCCTTTACATGACAATGCCTTGATACGGAAGCGAATTCTGGGATGGAAACAAAGCGCTCCATGATTAGATGGACTAAAAAGTGAAACAGAGCCAATCATAGTGTTATTAATAATGATATGAGTAGTGTAGCGCATGAATCACTCCATAGGATGCAACGCACTGCCTGGCAATACATCGATCCATGTAAATCGAGTCATGACTTCCTTTACTTTCTAAGTGTATGGAAACGATGGTCAATGGGTCCGCTTAAATAGAATAATCCAATCCCTTATTTGGGTTGCAGGTCTAGACTCCCGGCTTTCTACTAGATGAGGCGTATGCCACTTATTGTATCTAGCTAAATATCAACTCATAAAAGCCTTGAATCAGTCAATGACCAAACATCAAAGACAAAATGGCGGTGAGGTCGATCGAAATCGAAGACCCGTTGGCCCTGGAGCCTACAGAGATAATGACCGTTTATCTCGAAAGAAAGAGGAAGCCGATACGCTTGATTCAAAAATACCGCCCCTACAACAACGAATTTTACAATAAACACCAGAGGTGGCTCGGGGGTCTACCACCGACATGCCCCCGCCTGTTCCAAATCAACCTCGAAACATCGCAGTTATTTGGAGGCACAGCGGTGATCTATAAACGGCTCAGTGAGATGATTCACCGACTTTTGGTTGAAGTGACCTATCCAGTTTGGGTACGAGAAGCCTTGGGGTTCGGTCCGGTGGAGGTGCGGTTCTTTATTTTCTCACTACTTGGATTTTTTCAAAGATGCCAGGTGTTCATGTGCAAGCATCCAAATGAACGAGAAAAGTTTCGGAGTATTGAGGAGAAGGTGAGTCAAGACCCTCTATGTTTCAACTACTACTAATTGAATGAAGATGCTCCAGAGAAAAAATCCATTTGCTTGCCTCGTCACATGGGCCCTCGAAAGCGGCGTCCAACTACCAAGGGTAGACCTGAGCTTTATCACGGAACCCATTCGAAAGCGCGCATTGAAAAAATGTTCTACATTGGTACAGTCTTTGGAACGCATAGACAACTTCGAGAAAAGATTTCCAGAACAATACAAGGAGCTGTGGTATGAGATATAGGGGCGGAATTGCGTCGGAACAATGATTGGTCTCGTTTACAGAGGAGGATGTCAGATAGGTGTCTTCGGCCGTGAGAGTCTCCTGCTAAAGTGTTGTTGATGGTCCATGTATTTTTAGAATTAGAGCACCTTATGAGGAGTGTTCTGTGTTCGTACTAGAATCTAACTAAGTCTCAGAAGACAAAACTTTTTTGAGTGGCCATTATGATATGAAAGAATTTCGATTCCATCACGTTTCGCTGTTTATTACATAGAACATGCTGGATAGTATGGCGAGGTGATATTTCAAGATGCACAATTCCTCAGTGAGCGGACAAGGGTGTGTAGGAAGGCAAAGATTTGCACAAGATGGATGGCTTCAATAGTGGATAGTAACGAACCGGTTGCCGATGGCCCTGACAGTGATCCTGATTGGAGTATCCTACATTAGACTGAGACGTATCTATTGCATTCTGAATGGGCAACATCATAGGTCTGTCCCACTGGGCGTTTACCACGATGCGTCAGTAATCAAAGCGATGTGTAGCTAAGGTGAGGGGTAATGACACAACAAGATGGCCTCTTCTTGCGTACTCGGTGGTTCCTCTTCTAGTTATACTCGACATATAAATGTGAAAGACTGAAAAGCCATGTATGATATCAAACAAAAGCCATAATTGTGCAGTAAAAGAACCACAATGGGACGATGAGGCATACCATGACATTGATTACCAGGACCTCGAAGAAAATGGACGCTCTTACTCGTTTTTCTGCACTCAGCCTGGTGATGAGGAGCCTGAAGTCAAGAATTCGTATGCGGACGATGAAAAAGAAAAGCAGCTGCAAGGTCTGACCCACTCATTTTCACTCAGCTCTTGACTGACTCTGATGTGATCCAGTCGACATGCATGACGTGTGGAAGTGGATCAGAGCTGGCCGCTTGTACTACGCGGTACTGAGAAATATTACGTGTGATTGATGTCGGCTGTGGATATGCAGTTTGGGTTAATGAGCTAGGTAGGCAAGCTGTTGGATCATTGGGGTTAGGCTGACCAATTTCTAGCTGAAAACAAAAATCACGAGGTAAGCAGCTACCAGTAATCTTTCTAGTCCTCATTGACACGAGTAGGTCGAGGGTTTCGATGCGTCTAGAATTTTACCTAGCATCAACCTAGAGGATTGCTATCTGTACCACCACGATTGTACTGACACATTGCCGCGGCATGAAGGCCAAAAATTCGACCTGATACATGTCAGACAGATGCTGTTGTGCATCTCTGATATCAGTGAGTTTGCAAAGCAGTGCTATAGGTAGAAGTCTCTTCTAATACATCACCCTCAACATGCTAACGAACGGACCTCACTTTCGTCGACTGGCTGTGTGGAACTATCTCAAGCCAGCTTGATTCCAGAAATCGACGACGACAACCTCCCTGGCTTTCGAAAATGGAAGCTCGCCGTGCTAGATGCAGGAAAAGAAAACAATATTGAAGTCAACATCTTTTCTGAAAAGCTAACCCAGGCTTTTCAGGCGGCTGATCTAGCCACAGAGGTGGTATAACTCCATTTTTGTGTATCTACTCGAGTGTCCTGATCCGAGAAGACCATCATTTGTATGGGTACGCGATAGGTGGATGAGAGAGGAGTGGAAACGAATCTATCAAAGCCGGCTATCCTTGGCTCCAGTATGATCTCTTGGTTGACATGCTACCAGTGATAGTGGTGAACAGCATCTTACGTATTACATACCCGATCGAGCAACCAGAGTCTCTTTGCTACATGGGCGGCCTACCTGGATTACTTTTGTGGAGAAGACGGATATAAAAGGCATCAGGTTACCTACGATGGGAAGCCACCCACACCTGACATGGAGATTGAAGTCTATGTCTGCTGCCAAACTCATTCCATTTAGAGCTAGGTCATGGCCCACACTCTCGACGAGCAGTACCACCATTTTAGCATGAAAGAACGAATCTAAAGAGTTTCAATGGGGACAGGGCTTTAGATAACGGTAAAACCCTGGATGCATCTAGTTAGATAGTGCTTGCCAAATCTGGTATCCCAGCCATTTACATGTAGCCTGATTTATTTCTTTTTCTGCTTTCTCTCTGGCACAACCTGCTCATGCAGCTTCATTTAGCGCTGTTTACTTATCTAGCCTAACTCACCAACAGCGGTTAGTCATGGACAAGGTCGGGTGAGGCTGGCAAAGTTATAACAATAAGACTCGCGACACTACAACTTACAACAAGCACTTCCTTTCCTTTCTAACTTCACGAGATAATTGTCTTCCTCTGCAACATCTCAATTTTCTAGCGACCATTCTTTTTTCATATCTCTAAAAGCATTCTCGTCACGGATACATGTCATAAGAAATGCCATGTATACCATTCAAGCCTTCCTCGAGGTCTCTCGGACCATTCTCGCCGCTGCCACCTGTCTCTATTTTTTCGGGGCTTTGCTCAAGCCAGTCGAAACACGCAAGCACAATGCGGTTCCTTTCATCTGGCTTCTGGTCGCGATCCTCCTGCTGTCAGTGATCGAGGCAGCCGTCACGATCGTTCGCGCCGGTGGTTTGCCCAACATCCAGCCTATGGCGGCAACCCTCTTGTATATACTGGGGCTTCTGTGCCAGATAGACCACCTATGGAACACCACAAACCAGGACCAGAAGCTGGCCTGGCATGCACTTCTCGGGTCCTGGATTACCATGGCCATGTTCGACTTACTCTCCGTTGTCGAGTTCGTGGTGGTCTCTCGCTCCTTGCCGGTCGACCTGGTCTGCGGTGCGGTGGTAACGAGTCTGCGAGTGTGTCTGGAGATCGTTCTATTCATTGTTTTTGCCTGGCCTGATAGGGGGGGGTTTATCCAGCTCACTGACCACGAGGTTGCGGGCGACACCACGATAGTAAGCGACCGCAGCAATACCAGAGGAGGTAACCGGAACAAATTCCTGAGGCGGAGCATACAAGACGAGATTGAAGCGGCCGGAGGGACCTGGCCGTGGGTTAGGAAGTTCCGGATCCTCTTACCCTGGATCTGGCCGAGCGGGATGCCGTCGGTGATGATGCTACGCATTGTAGTTGCCCTCCTGCTTCGGCAAGTCGAGATAGCGTTGGCGGTATATACGCCGTACGCTACTGGCACCTTCATAGAGACCGTCACTCGTGTTTACAAAGACGGGGATCTTATTCCAGTCTGGAAAGCCCTAGGGTTGCTTCTAGGCCTACATCTTGCTAATTCGGAGGTTGGGATCTCCACTGTGCGGAGTCTGCTATTGCTAAGTTTTACACAATTACGCGAGATGCAGGCACAGAACAGGATCCACGCGCACCTGATGGACCATGAGGCGGCATTTCACGACGTGACCAGCTCGATCGATATCATTGGAGGTTAAGCCTCGTATGAAATATGGGTCTAGCGACCTGCACTTAGTTGGAGGTTGCATTGAGTTCCAGGATGTCACATTTGGCTACACCAGCGCCAATCCCGTTTTCAAGAACCTTGATCTCATTATTGAGCCCGGAACAACCACTGCCTTTGTCGGACCGTCGGGAGTAGGCAAGACCTCTTTGCTGAATCTTATTCTACGCCATTATGACCCCCAGAAGGGTTCTATCAAAATTGATGGCCAGGACATCAGGACACTGCGAAAGGACGTGTATGTTGATAATGACAAAAATGGGAAGAGCAATACTCGTACTGACGTAACAAAACCCGGCAGTTTATCAGACCATATCGCCGTTATGTCGCAGTCGGCCCATCTCTTTAATACCACGGTTGGAGACAACATTAAATACGGTCATCCCCATGCCACTGTCTCTGAGATCCAGAGGGCTGCCGAAAGGGCCGGTATTCACTCTACTATCACGTCGTTGGATGATGGATACGACGCCATGGTGAGCGAAGGCGGGAAGTATGTATTCTCGTAGAGCTAATCAATCACGTCCAACTTTCATCACTAACTATTCGCTCTCATCAACAGAAATTTTTCCGGCGGCCAGAGGCAGCGAATTGCACTGGCACGCACCCTAATGAAGCATTCAGCCTCTGTGATGCTCTTGGACGAGGCTACGAGCGCTCTTGATGCCGACTCTGAAACCCACGTCAAGGAGACACTGGAGGCTGAGTTTGCCGGCAAGACAATCGTTATCATTGCGCAAGTGCTCTCCCGTCCTTTTCATGCAATTCAAAACTACTTGAGGAATGAGAAGCTAATCTCAAGGGGATTCTCTATTATAGGCACCGCCTGTCGTCGGTCATGCATGCTGACAAGATTGTCGTCTTTAAAAAGGGAGAAGACGGCTGCGGTGAGATAGCAGAGGCGGGCATGCACGACGAGCTCTTGAAGCAGGATGGCATTTACGCGCGGCTTTGGCGAAAGCATATTGGTGTGGCTGAGACGCAACAGGAGAGAAACGTGGAAGACTTATTCGCGGAAGAGTAAATGTCGCTCCGCCGTTGCAGGTCTGCGTCGGCTGGAAGAACTTCATGTTTGTGTCGTCCTCCAGAACGTTCATTTTGTCGTCAAAGATGGACCCAGTTTCAGACGATTGTCGCACCGGATACACTGAGCCCTACTACGATCAGAAATATCCTTAAACTAAATGGCAGAGCGCCAGACACAGCAATTAATGGTGCCGTTAAATGGGTGAGGATTACAACCTCTCAGGATGACATTGCCAATGGGTCGAAGAATCCACGTTTGACAAGATTACGGCCTCCTTATTTAAGTGGCAGATGAATTATTGATATCATTAAGAGCACCCATACTGCATAACGCAATGTATTGTTTTAGATCAATTGAGCAACAAATCAGAATTTTGTCTAGAGTTTCCTATGTACCATGATATGAATAGCACTGTGTGCACACTTTATGCTTACAGCTAGGACAGTGCTTGATTTCTGAGTAGTTCAAGTGTGGATAATTGCAAGAGCACTACATCCAGGTCAGCAGATTTTTATCCATGTTGGAAATGGACTTACACATGTCCACCAGAACTGAGATGCAAGAGAACATTGCGTACAGACATGGCCGCAGTCACAGATCCCTTTGTAAGACTTCTTGCATTCACACTATACTTTATTAATTCGAAGCACTGACACGCCGCAGATTGCTACATACACATGTGTGAAACCTAGCAAACCGTTCCTCGACGGTGAATCGGTCCGGTATCAGCTCGCACTTGGAACAAGTATGACTGCAGTCGCACCGTCCCTTGTATTGCTTCTTGCAATGGCACTAGGATAAGTTAGTATTGAGAAGGCCACTAATAATGGCAGATCATACGCATTCTCGACTTCCCACGTAGAGTTTGACCAACCGACTCTCAACCCCCTGCGGATCTGTATCTGTTGATGATGGTGGTGACTGCATTCTGATACTCTCGAGAATGTCTGTATGTATGAAGTGTCACCTGAGCGATTCGCTGGAGGACCAATAGAGTAGTTCGGTTAACGTAGCTGAAAGTTGTATTAAGCTAAGGGTGATTTCACCCAGCTATGCATTGATCCATCTCCTATGAGGTTAGTTTCATGCAGGCTTATCACTCACAGGGTTTAATGTTTGTAAGTAGATATAGCCTAGTGTGGCAGTGAGCACCTCCAAGTAGTCAGATCCCCTAAAATCTTATTTCTTAACTCGAATACATCTCTAGCTCTGCTTTCATAGCAACTTTCTCACAAGTCTCTCATGCACTTCATCCCCTTGCACTCAAACCTATCAGATATGACGAACCCATCTACTCATTCACAGGCCACAATGTGCTACAAGGCGTGTATCGTGATGACCTACCTCGCCCAATTATGGATCTGCAAGAACAATCTCATTCATCTCTCTATCATGAGCGGACTATTCATACTCTCGCCTGCAATGACTTTCCTGCCTCGCTCGAACTTCATGGCAGTCAGTGGTGGTATCTACGCTGCTGTGGAAGTTTTATATGCACTCAATCATTTGACAGAACGAGGTGTGGTTATGTTTTTGTGTATACGAGCCATATCATACATGATAATATACTTGAATTCAGCATTGTCAGTCATGATACATGAATGGGGCTCGTCCGACGTCATGATACATCTTATCCCCCTTCTGTGGCCGAAAGACAAACGCAAGCTGCAGATACATTTACTCGGATTTGTCTCCTGTGTGTTGATTGAATGTGGACTGGACATAGCTGTACCGCTTCTATTGGCAGAGATTACGGATATGAGCGGACAATCTGATATGAAAAGGCACATCCTCCTTTACATAGGTGTCACGTACCTTTCCAGTGGTCCCATGTCCATCTTGAAACGCATATTTTTGAGGCCTCTTTTCGACGATATTGACGCGACTATGAAAACCGAATTTTTCAGCCATGTCCTGGGTCTATCGCGCGATTTCCACGATGGGACGAACGCCGCGAAACTAGGATCCTTGATCCTTACCAGTCCTGCGGGTGCTGAATTGGCTCGCCTGGTCATGATTGACTTCATTCCTCTCGTTATGGATTTCTCCATACCGCTATGCATCTTATACCAGCATTTCGGACCATATGTGGTAATGGCAAGCGCAGTTACCATTGTGCTGGATTTGTGGTTGTCCAGCAAACTTTTGTCGCAACAAACGACATGTTTCAAGGAGTTCGGTCGCGCCGACAAGTACCAGCGATCTGTTTTCTGCAAAGCTATTGAGAATTGGCTTGCAGCAAACTACTTTGGTCAGACTGACAGGGAAAAGTCTTGCTATGCGGAAGCAAATCGGAAGATGGCTGAGTCTGGCAGGCGATACTCATATTGGCTCTACATCAGATCCGTACTGAGTTCAACGATCCTGTACGCCGGGTGTGCATGGATAACAGTGTTGGTGCCAGAAGGTGTGGGTTCTACAGGAGACTTCATGTTATTAGTGACCTGTTGGAACAGACTAAACCCACCACTTCGGGAGTTAGGAAGATTCAGTGGGAAGATTACAGAACAGGTCAGTAAGAGTGAAGACATAGTTGCGGTTCTCAAAAGGGATCCTTTGGTGCAAGATACCCCAGATGCTCGTCCTTTATCATCGGAGTCTCCTGCTGATGTAGATCTTGTGGATATAAGCTTTGCGTATCCACAGATGACTACGAACACTCTTCAGGGGATATCAGTCTCCTTTCGGAGGGGGCAGACCACCGCTATCGTGGGCCGGAGCGGTGGAGGAAAGTCGACCATCCTGAAATTGATACTACGAACATATGACCCGTGTGCGGGCTCAGTCCAGATCGATGGACAAGATATCCGTCACATAACTCTTGCTAGCCTTTGGAGGAACATTGGTATCATTCCTCAGGATATCACTTTTCCCGACGAATCGATATTGTCTATCCTCCAATACGCAAATCCGAACGCCTCACTGAATGAGATTGAGGAGGCATGTGAGGCAGTCGGACTCTTAGGGTGGATTAAAACGCTCCCAGCCGAATTTGAAACCACAGTTGGTGAAAGGGGTGTGAAAATATCAGGTGGCCAGCGTCAGCGACTGTCAATTGCGCAAAACATTCTTAAGAAGCCGAAAATTCTCCTTCTGGACGAAGCCACTAGCGCGATTGATGCCGAAACCAAACGTTTGGTCCACAGATATCTCAAAGAATCAACGCAAACTAAGATCATAGTCACGCATGACCTGGATGCCGTTCGTGATTTTGACAAGGTTATAGTCATCGAAGATGGGATGGTTGTTGATCAAGGCAACCATGAGGAGCTGATGGCTCGCCCCGGTTACTATCGCGATGTTTTGCATAGGCAGCATCATCCTGACGACCGGTGAGATGCACAACCTTGATTTGGAGCAAGAGCACCTTTCTCTCAATAAAAACTATCCAGCTTGCGATTTCTCGTACCATAGCTACACTGTTATATTTCGACGAATTGCTGGACATTTCAAGTAATAGTGACCTTCCAAGCCCCCTCTCCGGTCTTAGCTGTAACACTGAAACTGAAAAAAAAAAGTAATTAAAGACTGAATTTTGAACAGCGGAGTTAACGCCGTTAAGCAAGTGAAAACAGCTCCAAAGATGAAACTCCAATAGACGGGAGAGGTGTGGACTTATTTGCGAAGCCTACTCTCCAGTTGTCGAAATCGAGAATTAGAAATCCGAGTTGAATCCACTATAACCCGAATGTGTAGTCTGCAGCAGTGGAGTTATCTCCCGTAATGATCGATATACAGTTTCCACTGAGATCTCGCTGGTACGGGAGATATGAACCAGGGACTCTGAACGTTGCGTTTCCCACCGCAAAAAACGAAATCAGGAAGTGTAATGTTGCATGGATATCGATAAGTCTTATCAAGAGCTGACCATGTAGCGTCAATGTCTTGAAAATACCAATCGAGCAGATGTTGAGGCCAGCTCAACGACAAGTCCTCGGTGGCTACTGCGGCGCTCCACTGGGGATCAGGAGGGTTTATTCTGTCACCAGCCGAGATCATGGTGAGATTCATAGTCCATCGAATGGAATTCTGCTTAGTCCAGCCAATGTCCCCGCTGTACTCTGCGCTGTCAATAGAACCAAACCTCAAAGTTCCATTTTGAGAGACTCGGTATCCATCAATTGTGCACACCCAATCTTCCTCTGTCAGTGACCTAAAATCGCACAAACAACTAGGAGCCTTACGCGGTAGTTGCCCTCGGATAGAGCTCATAAAACTATCCTCTACTTCCAGATGTTGCAGACCAAAATAACCACTTGCCCCGTTGAAAACTAAGTGACCGTCACTTGATGCTGGGTAATAATCATGCAGCTGGCCGAACAGAACACCGGGGAACAGAACGCCACCAATATTAAAATTTTCCAACCATGCGCTGTAGATTACTTCGTCCCCGTCTGCTAAATCCTGCAGATACAGATTGGTGATAGTGTCCGCGTCTGATGTGGCTGTGGAAGAATGATACATATTGTATCGAAGTGCGCCAGCAGCCTCTGAAGTCTCATTGATAGACTGCACTATCACTCCGTCAAATCTTATATCGAACTGCATGGCCAGTGGCTGACCAGGCGTTCCTATCTCCACTAGCCCAATCATACTAACTCTCTCATTATCTAATTCATTTCCAGTGCAAAGACGGCACTTACCCCTCGTTATTGAATGTCAAAGGCACTACGGATTCGCAACTCGATCGTTTGCTAGCCAATGGCCGATGACCTGGATAAGCAAGAGAAACACTTGCCAGCGCAGCACAGTAGACAAGGCATTCGGCATGATTAGGAATCATTTTGATTATTTGGTTACTTGAGTACAATCAGAGGATGGAAGGACGGTTTATATACAGGGACGTGGGTCCGCTGTTGCCGTCACGAACGTATGGATCCCAGACATTCTCAGACCAGCTTCAGGCAACAACCTTCGCAGGGTGCATAAGCTGAAGCCATCCTCTATTGGCGGGCCTTATCTTACTTCCTTCTGGTGTGTCTATTTGCTTAATAAAATCATACTGGTTAACTATTAGCCTTTCCTGAGAGACACTAAGCAGATATCCGAAATATGGTTCATGGAACCTCTTGCTACGCCTAAATATGTGTTGAACCTAAACATGCGGAAGATGGGAAGCAGGTGTAACGAGTCTAGTCGGTCTGTCGCACCACAATTGAAGGAAAAGATGCACATCTTCAGAGAAATCCTATCCCAAGGGTGGCCTGGCTTTGAGAGCTCGCCAAGAACTCATGAAATATCACTTCCGGATCTTTCTCTTTATCGCACAGTCAGAAGGGGGAAATTGTCCTGAAGACATAGGATGGTCTCGCGGGCTCCATGCTAAAGCTTTGAGAAGATTAGAGCATCACACAGGCTCACCCGTTACGGTTTGCTCAGAATTTACGTCCAAGGACTACCAGATTCATCTTTCAGACCCGTTGATAGACTCATTCAAGGTTCCTGCCTGGCAAAAAAGGACTGTATTGTTTGAAATCTACAATCAAAGACAAATGATTATCGATCAATCTATCGACCCTCGGTTTCTGCAGAGCACACCCAGTCTTCAATTATCACTACCACAAAATTGACCTAAACCCTCTCAACAAGTAAAACAATTCCCGTGAAAGGTTTCCGAGTTGCCAGAATCTCACAAGGTCGAATGGTATGTTGTTGTGTATGTGCTTTTGGGAGCAACAACAACGAGAACGCTTTGGATTACGGTTTGTGAAGGTGCCGCAGTGACGGTCGACAGGTTAGTTGGCGACGAGGTCGAAGAAGACTTGGAAGTAGTGCTTGGCAGTGCCGGTATAGAGCTAGAAGATCTGACTATAACCTTTGCAGATGAGAGCCCTGTAGACTATGCGCTGTGTGATAGCAGGGGAATAGTCTGGCAGGTAAAACTTGAAGCCATAGTTGATGTAACAGAGAGAACTTGAGATACGACAGGTAAACCTCTATTGATCCACAATTGTTGACAAGTAAAAGGAGAGACATCATGGCAATCCATAGTACCATTAAAACCGGTATATGATTGTAAGAAGTGGGTACAATAGGGGTTCTCTAAGAAAAATGGATCTGAAATCAGGTATTTATAGCTATCATTCAGCGAGACAGATAGGTCAAATTGTTCTTTCCCAGTAAGTCTCCGCCCAGTGAGACGAAAACTGTGCGCGAAAATGGACTGAAAACGTTTTGCGAAACATAGTATAGTGGTGCATCATTGAAATAGACTACCATACAGTTGCCCATACAGCATGGTTGATCCCAAGCGTAAAATGATATCAAGCCATATATCTAACCTATTTATTAGCAACTTTTTCTCCGTCCATTGTGATATACGAACCTGATCATATGCATTGATGGTCTCAGCGAGAAATAAGACCTTCATAGCCATGAGCACACTCAAAACATATGTAATATTCATACCGAATAATAGTTCTAGTAATCAACGCACACAAAACAGTTGTACATGGGAATGTCAAGGAAGAAGAGGAGATTATATGTCATAAAAACCACGCAGACAACTTGTGCTATGCCTCGTAATTAATAATCGATGAAGAGCAGTCAATCAGTGCGCCTCAAATAAACTACGGCATGCCATCGGATACTTTAGGCAACCACGCTTCTAGGGTATATAAGTGGTTGATTCCCTATGTTAGCGGATCCTACATTTTACCATGTGGTATGTGTTCGATCTACAGATCAAAATAGTTAGCTCTCATTCCCTTATTAAGGAAAACTACGAAGCCCCTCCACCCTATCTGAAATATGGTGCGTTAAGCCTTTGCTACGTTCATAAGTGTGTTAGCAGCTAAATATGTAGAAGATGGGGAACAGGTTAAAAAACCCTAGCTAGACCCTAATTGATCTCTCACACAACAGTTGAAGGAAAGAGTGCATATCTTTAAAGCAGTCTTTTTATCTCAAGGATAGCCTCCATCGACAGAGGCTTTAAGAGCTCGCCAAGTGCTCACAAAAGCCCACTTTCGAATTCTTTATCTACGTTGCAAACTCAGGAGAGAGACAATAGTTCCTAAAGATATAGAACACATGGAGGAGATATCTTACAGGCGCTATGCGGCAGCTCTTAATGAATTAGAGCACTGTACAGGTAATAGCTCACCTATTACATTATACTATAAGTTTATATCTGACTATACTTCAGGCTATCAGTTTCAACTTTTAACACTCTTGACAGACTTCTCTAAGGGTTACAACGTGAAGAAAGAAGAATGAGATGTATAAGAACTAAAACCAGATACAAAACTGATGGCAAGCAAGTGCCTAGAGAGTGCTTTGAGGTGTAGAAATAGTTAATTTAATTTATTTATCCAATATCTTGAATTATCAACTCTAAAGATGCAAACTACTATATAAGGCCTCAGTATAATCGCCCGCTCTAAAGATATAGGATTTATAAAGCTCTGTTGTAGGGGCACTAAGCGGTACAGGGGCCTCTTCTTTCTTTAGTTACATTTAAAACTTCCAAGACCAGTTCGACCAATATTACCTTGTTTATATGTATGCCAACCTATGCTGGATAAGTCTTTTTAATTAGACGCATATGAATACAATACAATACGCATTCCCACCTAATCTCTTAATACCCTATTAGAGCCATGCTGCTGCTGCATCAATACAGTAGAAGCTATCCACATAGTGAATTATTATACAAGATCAATAAAAACAACAATCCCACTTCCCCCACCCTAGGATGGTCACAAGACACAACGTTATATCTTCTATTGCTACTCATGTCGACGATGTGCTCGGAAAGGACGATGTTAATAACGAGGTAGACGTCATAAGAGATATAGTAGCACTTGCTAATGTCGGAAGAGCAGTCGCAGTGCTTACATCATCATTGCAAACTAAAAACCCATTATCGACAGTTATTCCATCGTCTGCATTAAGTCCAATATTAGCAAATATATATCTGTGTTTCCTCTGGACTCACCAAGTAAGAGAGATATGACGCATTAGCCTTGACTATTGGTGCAATTTACCTCTAATAACAGAAGGAGACTAGTTAAATCAACATATAGCAAGTTGCAGCTTTCTGCAAAACCCCCCCTAGTAGAGTGTTAAACTAGTAAGAAGAGATTAGATTTAAGTGACTAACTTCTTTTGCCACTATTTAAAAGTCAGTAAATTCAATATTCAATAAAGATAGAAAAAAAGAGATGGTTACATATAACCATCTGCCCATCGTCATTCGCAATATTTGTGCCAATGGAACTGCTTTAGCGCCTAGTCTTATTTTTATGGCAAAATCGGGCTTTATACAGGATTCTTGGCTTCAAGATTACGATCCCCAAACACAGAGATGTTTCTTTGCAGCCTCAGAGTCAGGGTGGACTAATAATGATATCGGATATCGCTGGTTGGTGGATGTTTTTGATAAAGAGACAAAATCTCAAGCAAGCCGGGGATGGCGCCTTCTTATCCTCGATGGGCATGGATCCCACGTTACAATGAAGTTTATTGAATACTGCGACTCGAATCGAATTCTATTAGCAATCTTTCCGGCTCATGCAACACATACTTTACAGCCTCTTGATGTCGCTCTTTTCTCGCCTCTTTCTAACGCTTATACGAAGCAATTGGACGATTTTATAAGGGATAGCCAAGGCTTCACCCGGCTCACTAAACGTGACTTTTTTCGCCTTTTTTGGGCTAGCTGGAATGAGGTTTTTATAAGCAAGAATATCAATTCAGCATTCAGAACGACTGGCCTATATCCCTTTGATCCGGAGATTGTTATCAACAAATTCAACAAGAAAATCACCAGCCGGCCATCCTCAAGCGAATCCGGAGCTTCAATTATTCCTCCAGAAGATTGGAGACGGCTTGAGAAGCTTGTTAAAACTGTTGTTAACAATATTTATGATGAAAAGGCTATGCAGCTTCGAGAAACGGTGTCACATCTTTCTACTCAGCTTATCTTGCTTCAAAATGAGAATCAAGGCCTAAAAAGAGCTCTCATAAATTCAAAGAAGCCTAAAAACAAGAAACAGCCTTTATTTCTAGGTTTACCATCAGAACAAGATGGTGGAGCGCTTTTTATGAGCCCTACTAAGGTTCAGCAAGCTCGTGATATTATTTCTCAAAAAAATGACGAAGCCGCGCAGAAGCAGGCTCATAAAGATGATAAAAAGCTTCAACAACAGCTTAAAAAGCAAGCTAGAGAGGCTGAAAAGGTTGAAAGAGCTCAAATCCGACAAGAAAAACGTGAACAGCGTGAGCAAGAGGCTGCGGAAAAGCAACGGCTTAAGGACGAGCAAGAATTGGCTAAGCTAGCTGATTTACAGCTTCAAAATGATGTTATAGCAACTCCAAAGGCTTCAAAAAGGCCTACAAAGCAAATTTCTAGGCAAGCAAAGCCAAGAGCGCAACCTGAGGCTCATGTGGAGGATAATGAGGTAGTTGTTACTACAAACCGTAGGGGCCGCGCCATACGGCCCCCTGCACGTTTTCGCGATTAATTTTTATGCTTTTTAGATTTGCCATAGCTTATTTAGTGCTACACCAGAAATTCATTATATTTAATTATTATGTGGTGTTGTAAAGCTTCAAAATATTCTGTACAGTAAGCCGTTGAAATTATTCCTCAGGTAGGGTTATTCCTCAGGCGGTGAGGGACGGTAGAATACTTCTCTAGCTACAGGGGTATGTTGTTCGTAATGAGGAAAGAATAGCCGGGCTGACAGTCAGCGGTGGATCCTCTGCAGGGGCCTTCCTCTAGGCTTCAGCTCTCAAACTCGCATCAACTCGCGTTGGCTCGCGTTGGGCTCGCGCAGCTCGCTCCCGCAATTCGATCACGTGAGGGAGTAAAGCGGCGATGCTCCTGTTCCACTCCCGTCAAAGGCCAGTAATGAATTCTAAGGAGATGCATTTTCGCGAACAAGTATATAGGTAGGGTTGATTAAACAAAAATGTAGGATTACAACAAGAATACCTTAGATCACAGGTATCAACCCTTTGCAATTGGCCCCTTGGTCTCACAATACAATCCTTCCTTATAAAGAGCGCTCATTTCTGAGAGCTATTAGGGCACACAAGAATGATACTCGAATTCTCAGCCTCTGCAGGTAGTTGAGTTGAAAATTGCATGTGGATGATGCGACGGCTCCGTCACAGTTGGCCTGAGGCACCAGTGAGGTCCCTCCACCCCTCCCTCCCACCTTTCTCTTCTCTCCTCTCTCCTCCCACCCTCACCCATCATTGTCAAACCGCGAGTCCTTTTTGGATATCTTGCCGTGTTATCAGCTACTGAACCAGACAGCAGTTGCCATAGACAACAACATTTCCTCGCTGGACCTTCCGTTGTTTTGAAAAGGCGTTGCTACGTGAAGACTTTTGTCCAAAACAAATGTTCACCCCCACCAGCTCTCTATCGCCCTCAAAGAGGGTTCATGACCAGGCTTCTCCTGTGAGTATCTCTGATTCAATCAAATCAATGGAGAGATTGCTGAAGGATTACGTCTAGAATATCAAGTCTGCCTCTACACGCCCTGACCGTTCCCCTCTGCCTCCTTTGCCACTTTTCAGAGACTACGTACTTCTCACATATCCCTGGTATTGTGATCATGCTAACAAATAATAGGTTAAGACTCATCGTGCTCATCGTGCGCGTCGTGCGCGTCGTGAACTCTTTCCTTGGGTTGGTGACGAAGCAAGTCCTTCAGGTGGAGAGCTTATGGAGCCTGGCGAGGACACAAGGTGCCAGTTTTCAAACCTTCAGGTTGCTGTAAGTACACTGACCTTCTACTATAAGAGTGCCAATAAAATGGCTAAAGAGGGACAGGATGATGATATTCTCATGGCAGCCGCATCACGGCAGCTCCTTGAGGAGAATAACGCCTACTCGAGCAATACCATCGGAACCTTTGTCGGCCCCCCCAAGTCTGAGTCTGGATCTAGAAGTGATCCCCTAGAGCATGATGATGATGAGACGTTATGGCCAGAAACTGATACATCTCCAACCGTGAACAAGGGTCATGTTGTATGTGTTCACTATACTTATTGTCGGTTGTTCATACTAACAGTTGATGACGACAACTAAGGAGCCTCTTTCTAATCGTGCCCTCTTCGTCGAGAACAATGAACGGCAAGCGGCTATCGAGTATCTGGAACGTCGTTGCTTGGGTCGAGTGAAGGCGCTGGAAAAGGGCAATAAGCGATTGAAACCTGTTCGAATTGTTAAGACACCCGAGCCCGATCCAAGAAACCCAATATTCGCCGACCATCGCTGTCTCCGTTGCTCCAAGATCGTTGGGTCAGAAGGCCTGTTCTGCGTGCGTCCCCGCTGACATTCGAGATGCTATCGCTGCTCAAATGGCGGGGACCTTTGTGAGTCCATACCAGCTGCGTACAAGGCGGAGTTCAAAAAGGTGCAAAGCCTTCTACAGGCCGGTGCGTCAGCGGAAGCCTTTGCCGCAGTGGATCGTTATGTTGCGAATGTAACTGCCTATGCTCACACAAAGTCCAAGGCTAAAGCGCGTGCCGGTTCTGCTCCGGCGGGCTCCGCCGAGTTGACCGCATACTTGGATCGTAAATTCCGCGTGTTGTTTCGCAACCAGGATCGCATTGATAGTTATATCCATGAAAAGGTAAATATTTGTAAGCGAATGGTCTGTCCATGGTATGGTACTAACGTATATGATCTGCACAGTATGGAGACACCCCGGTTGGTCCCATTGAAGAAGAATATGAAGACCCTGATACCGATCTTTTTGCCGGCTTTGTCGAGACACCCGACAATGACTGAGCTTCGTTGCTCTTGCGGTTCCGTCCCCTGACCATTCTGGAGGAGTTTTGGTTGTGAAGAGAATGATAGATATGGCTTGGAGTCCCTGGATCTCAGTGGGTGGTTTTTGGGTTCTTTTATGGTATTGTGGACCTTTTTGGGTGCTGTCTATGACTTTTCGTGGAGTTTCACGCTCACTTGGCCCCTAATCTATATCGTTGTTGTATCTTGATAATATTACAAGATTGTTGCGTAGCGAGATCCATGTCACACATCAGACCCCGTTGGGAAACAGGAAGAGTATGATAGGCGATGAGGAGCATTGACGATTCCATGTCGAATTTTTGCAAATCGACTGGATAGTAAGAACCTTATGGGAAAAGTTATCATAATCATTCTTCTTACTTATATCTTGTTCTTTTACCCAGCCGAATGATGCCAGAACGACCTGAAAGTCCCTGGTTAAGTCTCTAAGACCTTGACATCATCGCGGAGAGTTTCCAAGGGCCCATGTAGGACCCTCTATTCTTCTTCAAGAGTCGCTTGAACCATTCTGACGACGGTGGTATCAGGAGGGGTTTCAATGTGCCGATTGCGTGAACCACCAGTCTCCCCGGTTACCTGCCGGTTGCGTGTACAATCAGGTGTGCCGAAGACAGCGGTAGAATTGCATGGACGAAGGGTCCTGTAGAAAAGTGCATACAATATGTGGACCGGTTGAATGATTGTTTGGATAGGATGTCGTAGGCTATAGAACACTTATCGTAGTAGTTTCCATCGATTGACCATACGAAGCCTACTGAAATTCATTGAACAAAGACATAGGCAGGAGTGTAACGAGAATAGCGGCTTGGTCTTCAGGGAGTTCCGGCGTCTGGCGAAGGTATACGGTGTATATACACAAGCGCCGAGGCGCCGGTTACGCACCGTGAGAGGTAAGGAGTATCTACATACAATCTTGCTACATGGTGCCAACTCAGTAAGGAGTACAGGGGAAAGTTGCTAACAAATTAATCATCTGTCGATTGCCTCATTTCTATTCCCAATTATGCTTACCATAACCTAACCTAATTTCCAACACGGCCTTCTAGCGATGGAAGCCTTGATGCTTTGATTCCTACGCAAAGACGCCTATCCCGGCCATATCTTGGTGTTGGCGCCCCAGCTTACTACCCAGATAGGAGCCCCGCTTCAGTGGTGATCCACTTAAGAAATAGTTTGTTTAAACAAACCACTCTTTTCTACTACATAGTAAACACTTCAATCAAATAAGTCATGACTCGTGACGCACCTTTTAAAAGTTTATAAACTCGAATGATCCACTTTTTTAAATAGTTTACTTAAATGAATTGCTTCTTTGAACAGTTCACTTAAACGACTTGCTTCTTCAAATAATATTCTATTTAAACAGCTTACTTTCAATGATAATTGAACTACCCACATTTTTTCATTCACGGATAGTGGAGAACGTTCTATGACGGCTCATCGACTCCTCGAGTGTAAAATTGTTTCATTTTCGTATATAGATCAAACGGCTCCAAAAACCTCAAGTTCAGTACTGAAATGATCTGCTATGCCGCTTACGCCACAGTCCACCCCTGGTTAGCTTAACTATCCTTGGCTCTGGTTTCTTGCTATTTCTAGGTCAATGTGATCGCTGTACGTCTCGCGAAGTGGACCCGATCCTTTGTGGTGCCGTTCCGGGACCTTGCCGGGATCTGCGCCCTAAGGAGTCACCTTTGACGGGATATCCCATTGTTATAATTTCCTATTTGGGCACCGCCTTTGTATGCATATCTAAGGTGGCTCTACGCGCTGCAGAGCGAGCTTCCTTTCCTTTCTCCTCCATGCTTAGTTTTCTCGCTGCAGATTACCCTTAGCTAGAGCTTAGGAATGAACCGTGTCACGGTCAAGATGCTTAGAGCAGCCTCTGTGATAAGGAGTCGTGCCGCTCGTGCGGTAGCGTCCTTCAGTTCCGTGACATTTGCTCAATCCTAGCTCTGGGGTAGCACTATGGACGTAAAACTGAGCATACAGGAAAGAAGGACAAAGGAAAACTCTGTGTGGGAGCTCGCTACGGTCCTTTATAGCGCGTAGGCCCCTTGTCGGTGACGAATTAGGAAGGCATGATAAAGGGATATCCCGTCGTAGACGCTCCTTTAGGGCTCAGGGCTCGACAAGGTGCCGGAACGGCGCCGCAAAAGGCCGAGCTCATCTCACGAGACGTGCAGCCAATTTCAGGAGACTTATATTTGGGAGGTAACGACAGCAGTGAAAATACACCGATTGTAGGTATTGATACGTTGCAGCTTTTAGTTTTATAAGGTTATGTGTGTTGCGGCTACCCAGTCGGAAGTATAAATTACTATAAAAAAGTAAACTGGTTACAGTAGTTATAATAGGGGGATAATCTCGACGATCTTATATCTCCTGGGATAACCTCACAGTATCTTTTCTCGATTTTCTAGTTACATAAGCGACAAATTGGATGGTTTAGAATTACAATAAGTATTATAAATATAGTGTAGCCCCTTATCGATTACTTAAACTATATGCAGAGTCATAAAACAGATGTCACATTACCTTTGAGGTAATATACACGAGAACCTCCAAGTTATATACGTGATGACTATGCTAAGGTTTGTCTCGATCAGTCGCAAAAAGACCTTTCTCGAGCAAGTGATGTCCACTATATTGTTCCGCTCACACCTGTTGGGCTAGCCTTACAAGAATCTCTGCTTTGTGTCCAGGACCTTGTAGAACCAAACCACGCCACACCTGGGCTTGTCTCCAATCTGGCGAGTCTGTTGGAGCTTTATTCTATACCCGCCCTCTTCGACTTTGTTTTGCCACCTATTTCAATTTATAGTAGCGTCCCTGTAACAATGACCTCTTTCGGGGTGAGAATCGTTTTGCATAGAGATCTTCAATCTCGTTCCACTTGAGATTTTTAGCCTTCAAGTCAACAAGGAATTTATCCTCCTCGGGCGAATATCGATGCCGAGGACCTTTCCGCTGGTGAAGATTGGCAGATTCGGCTTGTATGCTTGGAAAGAAAGGTGGAGAACGGGTTTCCGAGAGCTTTAGAGAGTAGGATCCACCGGTCTGCAAATTGCGGACTCTTTGGACCGGAATTGCCTCTGTGTGTGGTAATGATGATTCCGGTGATGTTTGTTTCAGTACTCTCTCTGAGGCTGATGAAGAGTTGTCCGAACCTGAGTGCAAGCTTTCGCTAGCGTCGTCTTTGTCCGTTTCGTCCACGTAGTCCACGTCATCTTCGTCGTCAGAGGGGACTGAGTCCAGGTCTTCAGCAATCTCTGAGCAGTGCCACTGGTGAGACATATATGGGACCACGACCTGCGGAATAGGACGACGGGAGAATCGTGCTGGTGGTTCTGTCTTTTGATATGCTGATTTTTTAGATTGATAAAAGCTAGCCTGCTTTGACAAACGGCCAGACTCTGGGGTAGGACTTGGAAATGAATTTGTCCCGGAAGTCTCCAGGAGAATGGGTGAATGTTGTATAGGCATCTTCACAAATATAGCCATCATTGGTTCTCCGCTTAGAGTACATTGCATGATGGTCGATCCAGCTATGGCTTAAAAGCTTTGTGATCAGGCCAACAGTTTGCAAGATTTACCGGCTTGAGTTCAACGCGGGATAGGCATTGTCCAACGCTCAGTCCAAGATGAAAACCCGCTATCAACGGTCATTTTTAGAAAGAAGTGTTTTGTTTAAAAGTGATATGTGTAAAAGCGATAGTAAAAGTGGAATACGTTCAAACTAAATTGTTTGTAGTTTAAACTGGGTCTACCCGTTGATTTGATAACTATTATAGATATGATTAGTACCACTTGTATGTTCTATTTTTCTATCTAGTCCATTCCTTTCTTCTACCAGTCAATTCAGGAAGCTTATGCGTGTTTTTCAGCGTCGTCATCGGTGTCACTCGCCTTGTTTTGATCCTGAATCGAGTCATAAAGATCACTCTTGTTTAGTAAAAGATTCAGCTTCCGGCGCTAAGCTTCGAAATAAATCAAACTCCCGTGTCTTAAATTATTCGGTTTAGACTTGATTGCAAAACCAGTGCGCGTGTCACGGACCTGGATCCACCTTAGTTAAACAGTGTTGTGTCGAGGTACGCTAGGCTTTGTTGAACCACACAAAGGTTCCTTGATCAGTCGATGGGCAAAGGTGACTTGAGTAGACGAGGTAACAATAGTCGAACTGGTGTCTTGAAAGTTTTAAGCGTAACTAAGATAGAAGAGATCCCCCGTACAGCCTGGTGCCCGTACGAGTTAGGTTGCCTTGCTGACTCTTACTGTGGTACTCAAGAGAATCATGTCAAAGAGCTATGAAGAACTAAATACATGTTAAAGAACGTCCTTATATATCCAGTCCTCCTAGTTCTGTATACTGTATATCGTATACTTTTAAAAGTAGCGAGTATAAAGTATACGATATCTTCCAATGATATCTTATGGTTCCGTATACCTTTATCTTATCCCAGATAATAGTATATTATTCATATCTTCACGTGACCTTAGTGCGTGCTCCATACCGTCGTATCCAGATTTCACTTATTGCTGTTGCAAGCTCGGTAATATAGAGAGAGCTAGCTTCATCGAGAAGGCGGTGATACTGGAAATACGGCAGTATCTGGCCAATGAGAAGTGAACATGTATTTAGTGTCTTGGCGCGTAGTCCGCGCTAACAGCCGGAAAAGATGGGTATCTCGCGATTTCCCGGCTCAGGAGCACTTTGGAATAATCGAACATCTTCACACATACAATTTTACAGCGTACACCTGTGTTACCGTATTTTAGCAACTTCCAAGGTTGCGACAATTGCCAGTGACTAGTCCTCAGTTAATCCGGTACAAGCTTATACCAAATTGGTCCTTTCCTTTTTAGTCATAGTTTCTTTTAGCGTCATGCAAGTTGGTTCGTAACAGCGCGCTTCTACACACATTGATTGTTTTAACTTGCTTCACCCTAACCTATATCCGGGAAAGCTCTGGATTAACAATATTCCAAAAGTTTCACTGTATCGTATCTTACCGTAAAATTAATATGACATCGCCTGAAATTCCAATACATAGAAAACAGTCTATGGTTCATTATACGTCTCTACTGATAACCTGTGAAGATCTTTACATAAACTTGATCCAGTTCTTTAGTCACGCTTCTCATTGGGATGGAAAATTACAGGGCAGAAAAGTGGTCGATTGCAGCGTGGCGCTGAATAGTATAGAAATTACTCATCACGATGAGGCCATGCATGTCAAATTTAAACTCATTATTCAGTCCGCCTCTTAAATCTGACTATTTCGCAGTCTACTTGGCCAAGAAAAAAGAAAAACATTACCAGCCGTAGGTAGCACTCATTTGGATCGATCTAAGCGACTAATTTCATCACAAGGTCTGAACCGATCTCTGCATCAGAATCTAGAACCTCATAGAGCTTCTTATCATCGGCTAGCGTCCGTATTTCGCAGGCGATATAGTGGATGACTAGATCCCTGAGTGCGGATCTTCCACCTGCTTCTAATCGCCCGGTGTTTGCGTATGTGAAGCCAAGGAGATCAAAAATCAGGGTTCGGTTCTCCGGATTCAGCGAGAACACACTAAGATCTCTATGGAGAGATCTTAAGCACTGCTGACGTAAAGGTTCAATGAGATATTTGGTTGCGAAAACGTACAACTTGGCGTGAAAGAGTATATCAGGATTTGACGAGAACGATGCTGGTTTGCTGTCAAATACGAGGGATCGGAATCTTTCCCAGAGCTGTTCATACGGATAAACGACGGTGATCTGCTCAGGAAACTCATCAGGTGCTTTTCCCTGAAATTCATAATGATAATGAGTAGGATTTTTTTTCGCTTTCTTTGATTTTTTCGACTTGGTAAAAGCAGCCCAGGTGTCTAGGTCAGGGGCTGGATCTGGCTCTGCGTCGTTTAGAGCAGAATCTTCGCCATTTTCCATTGATAACCCATTCAACCGGTCCGTAGAGTTGTCTGAATCAATGGGTTGGCTCATGCTGAGCTCTGGAGTTACATATTGACCGGTATATGCGTATTCACTGAATCCAATGAATGTTCCCTCTTCGACGTCGTCAAGAGTTGCAAAACCGGCAAGGGACTCTGTCATATGACCATTGTTCATAAGAGCATAGAGGGGATCCGATATATCTTGTGCAATAGCAGCATGAATTGACAGACGAGTTCTCTCGCGGCCCACGAGGAAAATGAACTGTGATGATCGGATAATCCTAGATTTCTATGATCAGCAACTAGCTCATGCTGTAATATATCTTCGGAATTAACATACTTTTTGAAATCAGCCATATTTCAGATTGCATAGTCAGCCAAAAACCAGAGAGCGGCATCGAATACATAAGTCAGCGTTAAATAGTAGCTCAGGACCAAATACTCGCCGTTCGATTTTCAAAATATTCGTGAGGGGTAAGCTGCATGAATGAGCTGGCAAACCGCTCTGGCCACTGAGTGACAAGCTAACTCATGCCACTCGTATGGTAGAGTAAAACTAACTCAAATAGGGATAGTCTGGCAAGATAATATATCAGACAGATTCGCAACCACCTCCGTGTTTTACGCACTCTCTCTAACGGATTTTTACCCCGCGGTTAGGCCTGCTGCCTGGAGCTAGTCTCTGAAAATCTAAGTTTTCTAAATACATTGCCTTTACACAGCTCCGATAGTCGATCATTTATCATTGGTCTATTGGGGGTTGCCTGTACCGATATCTTGGTACTGTATACGTTGATGCAACAAGTCATTTAACAACTAACAATGCTAGAAATTTCCATGTGCAATGTCTTCTTCATACCACTCCGGGCTGGCCATCATCCCATGATCTTCATAAAACTCTGCCATTTCCATGTCAAGAATAGATCCTCCGGGGTGGAAAATGTAACCGCATTAGCGAGAGTTGGATTTTCTGATTCCCACGGGGGCGTAGAAGATGTCGAACAGCGAGGACAATTGTGTCTAACGTGATCTGTTTTTATGGCAGCTCCGAGTGATATCCTCTTCCTTTCAAGGCATGATTGGCAAGCGCAGTAATATGTACAATAGAAGCCTCTATCACATAAGTGTTGGCCTAAAGCGCAAACAAAGCGGCTGTATCCATTGATTATTATCTCCTGTCCTGGTTGGTAGATCCTTCTCTTGACTCCACAATCGATGCAGAACCGACGATTATTTTCGGCATGTCCCTTTCCTCGTTTCGCTTTGATCTGTTTGTCCGCGAAGGTATCTCGAAAACGAAGCTTTAGGCCTGGCTGCAAGCAAAGTAGTCCTGATATCTAGAGGAGTCAGCTACCATGTTTGATAGCTAGGCAAAAGATAGTACATGCCTAGCCCACTTTTCTAAAGCACATAGAAGCGAAAGCTTTTGCTCTGATGTTGTAGGCATTTCTAGTGTAACTATGCCTCTGAAGAGCTTGTTGCTTTGAGATAGTGCTAGAGAGGATGGATACTCAACATAGCTGATTATTTGCAAGAGTAGCTCGGTTGGTAAATTAACCAACATAACAATGGAAGACTCAGCCATAAGGATATTGTAAGAGTTCCCGTATGAAGAATCAAGTGGTCGGTTACGGGATATTTTGATAGTCACGATACGGCATTTGCCCCACTCCGTTATGTATGCCCCACCGCCAAGGTGCTAAATTTTCTCCCCTGGATAATCATTTTTGGGTTTGAACTGGTCGTGAAATAACGATTTGTTTACTGTACAGCACAGTACAGGATTACATACTGTAGTACTCATCCCTTCAATCCGTCCCAGTGCAGGTGGCGAGAATATCCGTCTCAGCACCCGTCTCCCACACTCCCTTTGCGGAACGTTTGAATCCACAACCTCGCATCCAGCGATCTACCGCTTCGGCCCACTCCAGCTTTTCCTGATCAAGGCTGTCGATGAGAAACGCATACGCCTCAAGCGAATATCCTCGCCAGTCATCTCGGCACGATAACTTTCTCGTAGAGACAAGAATGCTCAGTAGTCTGCGAAACTCCTCATCGATCGTCACGGCGCCTCCTCTTATAGCCTCTTTCTGCTGTATACCGTTCCTTTCGAGAAGCCCCTTCCACGCGCAGTCTAATACGCTCATGTTGAACTGGCGGTAGTTGACTACTTCGTTGTTGCGTGATACCTCTTTTTGAATCATGTCACAATCCCCTACCCGGAGTGCATTCCAATACATATCCATTGCTAGAAGAACAAAGCATCACATTTCTCTTTAAGTAGGAAGCGAGATAGCATGCCGACCAACTGAAAATACTCCTTATATCAATGCTGTGTACTGCACAGTGCTGTAGCTATTACAGGCAAATAAATTCATTCCACAGCTACAGTAACTGTAAACGGGCCTATGTTACGTTCCCGACACTTGATGAGTCACTCTCGCCCATTCAGCAAAGAAATCAAACTCTCGACCCATTATCTCTCTGTAATCCAATGAACCTCCCTATCCGTTCACGCTTACTCTCAATATGAATTGTCATTTCCTCATCCGTCCCGATCCATGGTTGGATAGGATTTGGGTACCTATATGTTTCCGGCGTCGGTGGCCAGGTTTGATGGTAGTGTCTAGCTAAATCGTCCAATTGAGAGGATGTAAGGAGATTGTAACGAAGCACAGAGTCTGGACAACAGGGGTGCGGTCTACCCGTTGTCAGTGAGACGAGCTTAAGTAAGGGTTTAGAGAGATAGGCGAGTGTGGGTATAAAGTCGGCGTGGAGGCCTTGCGATGAAGTCGCCATACAGTACTATTGTGTGCGTCATTCACGAAGCCAACTGTGAGGATCGTCGCGTAGTAGATGAAGCTATGCTGTCTTCGGAATTCTGCGAGGTCAGCCTAGATTTAGTTCCCATTTGTTCCGCGCAAGGATGGCATTTTAAGAGAATGAACGACTAAAGTTAGGTATAATGTAACGGCTAAAAATAGAGTCTGTAGCAAAGAACGACAGCGCCGTCGGCTTGGTCGAATACAGACACCCTCCCTGATAACTTTCGACTTGAGATGCCCTCTATAACCGACGCGGCAGAGTATTCCCTCCCAGACGGCAGGACCCTGAGTGCCACGCGCTAGTAACATCAAAAGTGGGTTTTTATGGGACCTTCTACGTTAAGGCGGAGCAAATGAGGATGTTTCGCGCCTCTAACCATGACGTGTGGGTGAGATTTGCAAAGATGCCGGTATGGAATTTATTTGCTTTTCAATCAGGATAGAGCAAGTAGAACGTTATAATAATCGGAACTACTTTTCAACCCTACCACGTACGGGTTTTTCATTGCGTACTGGTATACTACTTGAGGACCCTACGAGCGCATGTTAAGATATCTCGGGCTTACGTTGACGATGGCGTACGTATTATGAAAATCGGAAATAAAATTCTTACAACCTCTAAAAGAAGCGAATCATGTCGCATTGATCGCCCATTTCCATTCCACGTTCTAGGTCTTTTATCAAGCTCGTGCGAGACCTATAGCGAAGTTCCCTGTTTCAACTACATCTGGGCGACTAAGCGATTCAGTTACAGTATCTGAAATGGCTGACCGTTGTAATCGCCGTAAGCGTTGTTCGTATCGTTCCAGTAAGATCTGGTGAACACAGCGATCCTGGCCAGTCGGAAGCCGGCTCTAGGAGACCCCAGTCTCGTAAAGCAACGATCACGGGACGTGAGCGTCCTCTTGGCAAATCCTTATATCGAGGAAGGCTAGCTATCCAATGAGGGCATACGAGTGGATATATGCGCTGCGCTCACCGTATTCGGGATAGCGGTAAAGTAATCTTGTCATGTGCTTACAACCAAGAGTACGGTAATCGTGGTCATCTTGGCAGAACAAAAACCAAAAAAGGGAGACATTTTGTATGCACAGTAATTCCAGCGTAATCTCTCGATAACCCGCCTTCAATCAGTAATCTTAGTCACCATGGGTCTAAAATCTACCCTCAATCGTAACTCCCCATTTCACGGGTTATCATCTCTCTCCCGGTGACTGCGTAAGTTGTAACTTCAGGGAAAGACAATATCCGCGAAGGTACAGTATGAAATGTGGATTCCTGGCATGTTTGAGTCGTAGACGCCGTGATTTCCACCCCAATAAGACCTGCAGCCTTTTCGTGCGATGGGATTCCTGATGGATCCGCCTTGGGTCTTGCGCTGCGTGGATCCGCCAAATTCGACCCAGCAAAGCATGGAGAGCGACTTCTACCATCACCTATCCGCGTGGACTTGGATCGCAAAAGGCATCAAAACGAATTTGGCGTCCCAAGAAGAGGTACCGTTTCACCTTTGACAATCCTGGGTCCAGCACTGAGATCTTGGCGCAGTGTAGCAGCGAAATCAGACAGCTCTGTCGGACAGCACCACATGTCGCCGAGGCGATCGCAGCAATCCTGAGCGAGGAGCTACCGTCAGCGCCGGATAGGGCTGTGATACCGCGCCCGCATATCGGCGGGGAGTCAACCGTTCCCCCGGAAGACCCAACAATTCTCCGGGAGTTACGCATTGCTCAGCTCCGAATTCAGGGATATGTAGAGCAGGTACATGACCTGCGACGACAATGCGGATATTTAGGTCGGCAGCTAGCCACCGCCATCGAAGAGCTAAGTTCTGCCGCCATCGAAGAGCTAAGTTCTGGTACCGACGAGTCGGATACGGACATCCTGGACGCGCCGCCGGTCCCGGTATCGTGGAATCCATCAGCCTTGGCATTGGACCTGGATCGGACCGCCGTGGAGCACTCGATGGGGTCGCTCAATGAAAAGGCTGCGCAAATACTGCGTTCCTTTGAAGACCGGTCCACCGTGCGCGAGCTCACAGCCCAGAACACTGGGGTTGCCGCCTGGATTCTACAAGAGGACAGCCACCGAGATCTTGAGAATATGTCGTCTCGGCTGAACGAGCTAGGGCTCCAAAACCTGGTTTTAGCCATGGCTGCTATAGCGCTCCGTGACTGGATATTTGCGGCGGACTACGAGGGAGATTGCAATCACTGCGTACTCCTGCATCATTACCGGAAAATCTTGGACGGTATGGAAGACCGCACACACCGGACGATGCTTAAGCTGACCCAAACGGCAGAGAAGGACGCCAATAAGCTCGACGTGGCTGCACACAAATCGCTATTCAGCAGTGCCTATTACAGGGTAAAGACCGTGCAACCTCGATTGGAAAAACTTGGATCGCAGTTCTCGAGACATCTTGCACTTCTCGTTCCCACGACCTGCATGGACACACCAAATGCCAACGCAGTGCGTGATCTGTTCACGGAAGCCATGTCTCTGAAAAACCAACTGATCCTGAGCGCGGACCGATATGTCATCGTGAACTTCCGTCCGGGAAGTGTCTTCGATGGAAAGTATATGCACGCGCGGAGTATTCACGGCGGTGCCATCACTGAGCCAGAGGGCGTATGTGAAGTCAAGCTATGCGTATCACCAGCCATACTTGTATACCCTGCGCAACGTGAGGGTCCTGTCAGTTACAGACTAAATGTGCAAACAACCGTGACGGAAGGTGACCATCATCTGGCAAGTAAAGGCGTTGTGATAGTATGATCGGGCATGGATCCGACGGTTCTAGAATCCACAGCGAATTCGAGCGTTCCAGCGCAGGCCAAGGAAAACGGCACCTGACCCTGCTCGCCATCAAGGCCAGGCAGAGCTCTACGCTCGCACTTGAGAGGTCTGTCGCTACTAGAACCCGGTGTTCTTCGTCGTATGCTCGATCTGGTCCGTGGCTGCCACAACTATATCCCCTCCTGTAGCTTACTTGCACGGTCGTAGAGGGAAAATAATGGGTAGATTTATTTGCAGGACAGTGCATGCTTTACAGTACTGTACAGGACCTAACGTAGGCGCGGCTAAGCAACTTGAGTAGACACGGCACTATTTTGACAATGAATTGTGCCAAGACACCGTGACATCGTAATTGATCACATATCTCTCCGTCAACTCGAGCTTCAAGCGGGTTCGCCCGGGCCGAGACGAGCTCGAGCAGGAGAGAATACAGTACCCTTGATGACATTCGTACACTCCCTGAAGCTCCCCACCAAAAAATAGCTTGACGGAGGACATATCAGGCCATAGATCGGGATCGATCCGGAGAACGACCGGCAGCGGAAATGGTTGATTGGAAGCTATGCACCTCGGCGGTGGTATCAAAACATTTATCGGCCTCTTGCCGAAAGTGTATACCACGCTCCAGAGAGTACCAAAATATCTAATGACGTCAAGCGATAAGTCTTCGAGGGAGCGGCGGTGTCACTTACGTCCACCGATAGGATTCAACGACTCGGCTGAGGCGCAAGCAGTGGATGCAATCGAAGTAGGATTGCCGCGCGAGGACTCGTCTTCGAAGGAGTATGCTACTTCGATCATGACGGAGAATTCGAGGCAGGGGCGGCATTGCGTCGCAGAGATTCTCCAGTAGGAACGCCAAGCGCGCATCCTGTTGGATAGACCACTCCCAGCGATCTTGTGAAGGCGGATGAATCGGGCATGAAGCGCGTCGATTTTGTCCAGCGGCGTCGACGTTCTCTCCGGAGTACAATGTGCCATTTGGCGATAGAGGCGAATCTGAGAGGTCCATGGCGTCAACGACCCTGGGGTCCATCCACGCTACTCCGTGGCCAAGGAAATCGAATTATATATTCTGCCACCGTAGACGAACACGTCGTGGAGAGGTGGAGTAGTCGTAATCATGCAGTCCTGATGACAGCGATGGAGCCATTCGCAATTGCGACGTCCCACATTTCTTTGTTTCTCATTTTCGTTGATCCTTCTTTCGCAGGTATATAGGCTCGAGTCGTGTTATGTTAGGAGGTCTCAGATTTCCCTCTCCCAGGATTTGTTCATGAAAATGGCAGTGCTCGACTCTCTCCCCGAACAATGCTACGAAGATTCTCCGCCCTACCTCAGACATGGTTGGTCCAATCTTACTCCGCCAAGTTCATGGTTTGCTAAGTACATAAGATGGTGAACAGGTGAAGAGGTTGTGGTCCGAGCCGGAGCATTGGTCTCTCCGACACAAACTGAAGGAACGGGGACGCATTTGGAAGGAAATCTTCATATCTTGTGGCTGGCCACCATCGACGGAGGCTTTAAAAGCTCTGCAGAAACTCGCGAAAGCCCATTTCCGGATCCTATGTCTCCGTCTCTGCCGAAGGCTTAGAACGGGAAAAATGGCTACAGAAGAGGAGGAAAGGAGGTCTTATGGGCGCTACGCTGAAGCGTTGAATGAACTGGAGTCTTGTACAGGTAGGAGCTCGAACCCCCGCGGCCGAAGATTTATGCCTCACCGTTTGCAGAGTATAGATTTCCGTTCCCCAGAGCTGTGACGGATCCCGTTAAGATCGAACCGTAGGACGGAAAGAGGCATGCGGTCCTGGCAGGTCACGCATGATGTATGACTCTTGCCGTACACTCGCAACAGAAATCTCCTTCCTCAATTTCCGTATATAGATCCTTTTTCAAACCCTAATATGAAACGGAACTAGACTGCATACGCTTAGTATATATTTTGAGTGAAAGATGACATCGTATCAGACGCGTTTGTGTATTAGTAACATATGTATTGGAGACACTTTTCTTGGGGTATTTCCCGTATGGATTCATACAGTACTATGCGGCTGTGAAACATACCCAAAATAACGCAGTAACCACATATGGCTTTGTTATGTTTCATCTTAGGGGTTTGAAAACCAACATGTGTATGTACAGTTTGGAAGGAGATTTTTGGTACAACTGTGGTAACACACTTGCAGTACTGTATCCCCCTTGCTACTGTGACGTTTGAGCGATACGTGCGGAACTAGACCGGCGCTTTACCCTACGAATATTAGACCAGAACTTGATCGAAGAAAACTGGTTGTTCACAGTGAATTGTACGGAATCTTCAAGTAGAGGCCTGAGGCAGTAAATTTCTCATACTCGGCAGTATGTAGCTGTTCATGAATACGTTACTTACTGCCGAGACCGGCTTTCAGGTCTTCGACTTCTTGTCTAGGTCCATCAATTATACGGCAGCGTGAGACATGATCGGCCTGGGATTGAGTGCTGCTCAAAAACGCCAGCGGAGTAGCGGAGGTCGCGCAGAAATGCAAGTACAGCATCTTTCCGGCATTTCCAAAACAGCCCGAAAGGAGATCCCGATTCCTGCGCAGCCGCGGAAGATCCTCGCCTGCTGGATGATACATTCCGCATGCGTATTGACCCAGTTCTTTAGTGCTTCCACATCTAGATCTCCAGATTGACTGTCATCCAACACCAGACATGCATCCAGGTGGCCGAATCGCAAATCGAAGGAGCGTTCCAACAGCTGGCCAAGAAAGGTGAACGGTTCGCCGTTCGCTATTTCTGTCAACTCCGTCGTCAAATCTTGATAGAGCCACGATCCGAGGTAGCGTGCTTTTACCGTGTTCTGAAAACATAACACCACATGTCGGAATCGTACGAACACGTGAGGCTCGAGTGGACCACCCAATTGTTTGGTCTTATATGCCACGGGTTGAGGTTCTGCCGGCCAACCGTTCAACTCCCAATTGGTGTCTTCGCGTGGGTCGTGACGAAATGCGGTTTCCACCTGGAAGTCTGAATGAAGATGCAAAACGAGTAAAGTTTCGGTATATAGGCAGTAAACGGCTTCCTGGTAGATGAGCTTGCTGGCCCGGAGGATCTCGGGATATCTCCCTCTGCGGTCCTGCGTTCCGATGTGGACTGCATCCGTGACGGCGAAGAGCTCCCTATAGATCAACAGCCGGAGTTCTGGTGATGTCAGTGTCTTCTCGGGATTCCACAAGCAAACGTACCGGCCGGAAGTCTCTCAAGCTGTGCCATCGGCTGGGCGGTCATATTCTTTCATGGCCAGCCAAAACCTGCAAGGAGGATGGATTATATTTCTCACCTTTCGAGTCATCACCCGCCGTGCTGTCATCACTTGATGACCGTCTGGTCGATTATGGGCCAAACACGCGCCACACAGATGTAATCTTTCTGTTCTCTTAGCACAGACGTCAAGCCACGCAGTACGGTTGTGCGAATTGGCGCCTTGGTATACTTCCTACTTAAGTGTCCTGAAAAACTAGTTTGATTGGTGGTGAGCCTCTAGTCTAATCATTTATGGCCACGGTTGGAGTCCAGGACTTAGAACCCGGCATCATTTCTGTGGCTACCGTAAAGCATGCTACAAGTGGACTATGGACTATCAGGGGCCTGGGCACGTATAATTTTAGGATATGGACCAGAAGACTAAATGGGTGGGTGTGATGTGCTGTAAAGATGTCTAAGATTGATTATGATTCTCCTCCGAACTCTGTGCATATGATGCAGGAGCTTCAAAGCTCTCTACCACCGATATCGTGTGTTGGCCGCCATTGACTGTACGGTAGCTTACGGACTCTTCGAACTTATACGAAGCCATGGGAGGAATAGGTGCAAGGCTAGCAGCATCGTATCCGAGACCCATCAAGCTGGGCCATGGCTGGAATTTCGGCACCGCTGGGAGTTGGCCAGCGGCTTGCGGCTGATGCTGCGGAAAGGATAAAGGCGTTGCTGGCGTCTGAGGAAGCGCAATTGGATTACCAAACACGTCTGGTGATGCCGTCAAAATGCCGTGCTCGTTGGTGTTCATGGCGGGCACGCCGTCCAGCCAGTCGGCCCACGGCAGTGGTGGCTCTGATTCTGATTCTTCCAGACCGCCGAATGATGGGAGGGGATGTTGAAGTTCGAGCTCGGGTAGGAACACAGTGTCCCTTTCCACATCCGTTGTGGTTTCCGCCATCGTCCTAGCAGGTGATGAGCCGGGTTGTGGATCATCGGATTTTATCTGATCGTTTCCCGGCCTGGTATGTGCGTAGTGTTGTTGCTGTATACCTGCGAACCTGCGCTGATTTCGCCTATTCTGTTTCCAGCGCCTCTCTTTCGGATCGTTTTCGCTGGAGCAGCAGGAGGATGATGTTTCCATACACTGCATGGTCGTGCGTCTGTGACTCAATGCCGCAGGATCAAGGTATGTCAGGCTGTCTCCTGGTGAATGCAGCGATATCCCTATATATCCAAGATTATGCGGCCATCCTCCGAATCGCGTAATGTTTTTAGCCCCGCACGTAGATTATCCACTATCCTTCTATGCTTGGGCGTACGCGGCCAATCACTTTGTAGCCAAAGCACGTAGCGGGGGATCAAATCATATCTTTGGTCAAATCGATAAGGGCCATGGACGTTGGTCGAATCAAACTTATGAGACAGGGTGTGTCTAGACCTACGGCATGCACAGATCTGACCTAGAATGGCTCGCTTAAACTTTGTATATGTACCTTGACAAAAGGGGATTCTCAGGCTGTCGCGTAGACCCACCTGCTGACATCTTCCGGATGCGTCACGTAAATGAAACGAGCTCTATTCCAACTTTCAGATCAAAGTCATCAAAGTGAAACCCCCTAGCGCTGGCCAGTGTCAAGCAATCGCTGTATGGGTAAAGAGACAAGGCAATTCGTTGGGGGATTTCTCAGCACCAGCTTCAGATTCGCAAATGCGTCCAGTTGATTACATCCCTGCTATGACGAGCAACGGCAATCAGAACGAGTGGCTATTTCCAGACGTAAGCCATCACCACACATGGAACCACTGTCATTGGTTCATCTTTGAACGTGAGCCGGATCTATGAATTCCAGCTTCCGGAGCGCCGCCTGATCTGGACTAGAAGCGGCCCGCGGGACCGGTTACCCTGTCAAACCCTAACTCAATATGACCCAAAAAACCGATGCGGCACAGTCTTCCTGTGTGACCACTTGCCACTACTCCGTACTATGTAGTAAATCAACCTCCAAGGCTAATTAGCTCGCTGGTGTGAGCATTCGGTCAATCCGGCTAGCGATGCCTTTCGCCACACCGTATCAGGAGCGATCCCGCAGCCTTATCACTAGTCATCGAGAGCCGTTTACTCTCAACATACAGTACAGTATGTCCGATTCTCACGCTCTTTGAAGCATAGCTTAGCTACAGTCGCAACCGAGATTTTCATCGTAAATCTACGGAGTACGAATCGATTTCGAGCCCTAATCAACCCCGCCTACTAAACCCGTACAGCAACAAGTGCTAGATTCAACAAAGATACTAGAGATCAAAGCAGGTTATTGTCAACCGTGCTTTTATTCAAACAAACTGTCCCTTTTACATTAAGGAATCGACCGCCCCAACATTAGATGTGTACGCCACATGTAAATTGCCTACTGACAAAACAAGTAACCAAGAGCCTCTCATGAAATAAGTCGCTAATAACAGCCTTTCATAGTATAGCCCCTTAATCCCGTACACAAGAAAGAAAAGAGAAAGAAACTCCTGCGACATCCCAGAAGAGAAATGGGCAGTTAAACCCTAGAATCCGACTGGTACTCGATTTGGGAATGAGGTCAGTGCACATTTTGAGAGGGATACGTATGATGAGCTGGAATTGGCAGATGTGTTGCTTGTAGCGAGGGGATGTTTTGCTGCTCATATCCCATGGTAGCCACAGCGCTATGTTGTGGTTGATGCTGCTGCTGCTGTGGTTGAACCATTGCAGTTCGAGAAGGGTAGATCAGATTGCGGTTGTATGAGTCCGCGTTGTTGTTGGCGTATTGTGCTGGGGTCGTATGGGGAAGACCATATCCCATGTCATGTTGTGTGTGGCCCGTGGATGATCCTGCCAGTGAATCAGCGGTCATTGAATACGGTGATTCATGCGATTGTTCCGGTCCGTTCACGGATATTGATGTTGATGGTGATGTGCCGGTTTCCGGTGGGGATACATATGAATACCATGAGCGCTGAGACAGGGCCGTTCTGTGCGTAAGAGGCGGGATCGGTGGTGGAATCGTGTCTGTCGACGGGGGACTGTTGAATGGTGAAGAATTCACGCTTGTTGGATTTGAGCTTGTTGAAGACCTCCGCTCATCTTCGCCTATTCTGCAGTTAGCAGTCTTTTCTCATACTTAGCTTCTAGAGCTGCACTCACTCTGATACAGCTGCCTATTCGTCATCATAGCCAACTGCTGCCTCAAATGCGCAATCTCCGATTCCAACATCGTATTCCGCTTCAACACGCGATCAACCTCCTGACCCTTGGCACTCAACTCAGCAACTTGATGCTCCAAACTCTCGATATGCTCCTTTGTGCGCGCACGACTAGTCCGTTGCGCTTTTCGATCATTTGCGCGTTTACGTTCTAATTGTTCGGCTGTTAGGGAAGTGACTTTGCGCATTCCGGTTCTTGAGTCTCTTCTCTTCCCTGCTGGTTGGGATGGATCTCCTCCTGTGCTGAAGGCACTACCAGCAACTGTGCGCCGAGGTGTTGTTGTTGGAGCCATTGCCTTTTCTGCCATCATAGAGCCGCCAAAGAATTTAGGATAGATATATTCCTTTTCAATTCCCTTTCAATCGCTAAAAAGGAGAAAATCGTCCGATCCGGATGTTTCCCGTTTAGATGGAGATCAAATCGCGCCTATCACAACTCTTGGTTTTGGCGGCTGTGAGAGGGGCGGATCAGTACGACGGTTGAGAAATATTCAGAAGGGAGGTTCCAGCAGTGCCGAGGTACCAGGCAAAATTCGAAAATTGAAAATTAAAAGGGTATGACTCTTAAAAGCTCGTGCGGTGTGAGAAGGAAAAAGAAGGAATGACCTTGTCGAGTTGAGGTAAACATGTAGTGATGAGAGGCTTGATAGCACTCAATGTCCCCCTTATTGTGTGTTTTCTAGAGAATGGCGAGCACGAGGGTTGGGATATCCCAACCCTCGGCTAGATGCCGCTAACCTAATCTGGCAATGGCGTCTACGTACAACGGGGATTCCCGTGATGTAGTGTATGTACGCAGCCGAGATATAGGGTTGAATCCGACGAGGAAAGAGAGGAGATGACGACTTCATTTATTTAGCGGATGGATAAGCCAGGTGATGCATTGGAAGGCTCATGTCTGTAATGCCCACCGCCTGCTTAAATGTAGGTGCCTCTTTCCACATCCCGCCGTTACTTTTCTCCGTAATCCATATTTGCCTGTTGCTCCTTCTCCTTTAGCATTTTTAGAATATGTAACACTGCAGTCAAATCCTAGAGTATGAATTGTTCCATCAGAGACTTCTATTCTTGTTCGATACTCATTCCACCAGCGCTTTCCTCAGTGTTTTCCCGTACGTTAGTTCCGGCTTATAACGTTGACAGAAAGAATATTGTCTCTAGAACCTACTTAGTGGTCTATCATTCCGAAGAACGTCTTATGTAGCACATTGCCGAACTACTGTCTTGGTGGGTTCATTAAAAACGTCCACTGGTCTAGGCTCAAAGAGTCTATTTTATCACATACAGTAAATGAAGATTGACTCTTGGTTTGGCTATCTCCTGGGCTTCCTCTAGAATACTTTCGAATGCTGCAGCAAACCTTCTAAAAGCACCTCCCTGAGCATCTCTGCTGAAAATTGTGTGGCTGGGACCGGCTTTACTGTATCATTTTACTCATGTGGAGTGATAGACGGTTCGCGCGAAGTGGGGAAGAAATTGATGACATTGCGGAAAAGCAGGACGCGAAGCATGATGACAGGTTGTTATCGGAATCAGCGCTCGGAGCTACGAAGTGTGCACCTTATTGTAATATGTACATAGTAGACTGGTAATCTCGCAAGCTAGCACCACCTTTCTCCTATAGACTATATATAGTGTAGCCATTGCTCTTATCGTGACGCACGTCCTCGGAGCGGTTGCGGAAGTATTCCGACCCCCACATAGTTTGAGCGCTAATGCTTATACACCGTTTCCTAGTACGTAGTACATAGCATGTCAGCAAAACTCTATCCTGACGACACTTTTATGAATTCACCGAGCGCCAACTCGGTGGACGAAGTGAGTCATCATGTGTCTCTTCACGGTGAATTCTTGCACACATTTTCTTAGTTGCTTATACTGTCGCACTTACGGTGCTTACGCTGATTTCAGACAGGCTCGAAACTTACTTCCATACAGTGATTCTCGAAATCGGCTTGACCCGTACTCTCAAGTCTTGATTGTTTGAAGCCCCACTCCCTACCCCTGTTGCTCATGAGAAAGGGACGTGATTGATCGCCTTATGCTTATTGAGCCAATCAGTGAAATTCCAATGTTTCAGGTACTTTTTAGAGTGGGGCAAGGTAATCGATGAGAGGTGTTTGTCAGTCAAACCGATTTCGAGAATCACTGTATAAGAGGCTTATGGCGCTGTTTCGTACGCCAAAAAACCGTGCGTTATTCCGGCTACGCCGGCAAGCTAAATACAGTATACATTACAATGGGACCGAAAGTTGAAGACCACCAAGCCAAACTATACGTGTGTATGGATTGCAGTCGTCGTTTTACCACCGAAAAAGAGCTCTACCAACATTTGTGTTGGTATAGCGCAATATCCATCAGAACTATTGCTAAGAAAGACCTCTGATACTCTACTGAACGGAAGATTGTTGCAAGAGCATAAATGCAAGTTGTCGGTCAGGCGAGATGTGAAAGATATGGTGGAGCTCCCCACGAACCCACGATAGGAGAGGTTCCAGCATGCTAACTTATGTCTAGCTACATTGGCCAACTGTACCCCTGACATGGCACACGAACCGTCAATTCCACATGCACCGGGAATTTATTAAACGTCGGCCTCGAAAAAGGAAACAACTTTACACTCCTTGCAAATTCTGTAGAGTATATTGTACAGCTACCGCAGTCTAGGATTATTGAATACTGAGAAATTCGAAACTTCCATGTGTTGGTCTCTCTTCTTTATTAGGTCCCAATTTCAAAGTTATATTCGTATTAAATTTGTAAAGACCAATTTTAAATAGCTGCGATCCGACCAATGCAACACAGGGGGGTTTCGAATCTGTCTGTATCCTTGTCCTAATTTTAAGTACAGTACCAGAAGCCGATTGAAACTTGTTTCGTCTCAGTCATGTGGCGATGATTGTTCCAAGATTCGCCCATTCGCTCTTTGCAAGCGGAGAGAAGTAATGTGACACGATTGTCAGCATGCAGAGTGCTGTGCCATGGAAACGTTAGGTCTGGACGTCTGCAGGCATACAGTACAGTATAATAGTCAATCCGTAAAAGTTCTTGATTCTATATCAAACCAACCACAAGCGCCATGATTACGTTAGAAAATCTACCTCCTGAGCTCCTCTTTATGATATTGGATCTGGTAATATATCCTCCTCAGTAGCCCTGGACTTCCGCTAACCTGGACAGCTGAAATAGGATCGTTACTTGGTTAACGCCGGTCTAGGAAGCCGCAGATTTTATCAAATGTTTGTGTTATATCGATACCGTACGATCAATTTCCCTTCGGAAAGTGAGTGGTCTTTGAATTTATTGACTACTGTACACGTCGCTTCCTAGGGTTAGTTAGGAACCTGCGATTTATGGCACCGTCCCGGGTGACTCAATTTAATCGGTGTTCCTTCCGTACATCACATTGGTGTAAAAAGTCTCTAGGGCAGAAATCAGATGTCGAGCACTTCCATTCGGATATCGTGTGGGATCTGCAAGAGCAGTTAGGTTACATACTAAAAAATCTGAAGCATGGAGCGCTCTTATCTTTCTGGTAAGGAAGTCTTGGCTATGAAGCTCCGAGCTAGCTATTGAAGAAGCAACGAACAGGTGGCACCTAGGAACATGCATGCCGTCGCCCGTTTTCGGAGAGGATGGTTACATGCCCACGTTCCAGCCTAATATCATCGATCTACTTTCAACTGGGTGGTTTGCGGAAATTAAAAAAGCTTCAGTCATTGAGATAGCAACGGCTCGTCACTCAAAATCATCCTGGTTTGGGGTGTTTCATTTACCACACAAGAAGCTATGTGACAAGAAGCTATGTGATGGGTCCAATGCGTTCTCAGTCTACGCTTTATATGCCCATACATTTGCTGGCTGACCTTGGATCTGTCCTATCTAACAGTGTCTTGCAGAATATCGGACTATGTATCTCTCCAGTTACTGCCGTGAGTTACTTCTTTTCTCCAACTTACTAATCTCTGACGTCTATTAGAAGGCACTCTTCCAGGATCTTGAAGCAAACACACACATCCAGGTCCTTCATCTTAGGCTGAGCGGAAGCGAATATTACTCATATGACCTAAGACGAGCATTGTTGGAGGAGTTGGGCTGTCAGGATACGAATATTCCATTCGCGGATACCCTGGGCCATTCAAGTAGAGATCTAGATTGGAACGATGGCGGCACCTGTTCCAAGTGCAGGCCAATATCATGTCCATCTCTCATTTTGTTCGTCTCGCTGATTGGGCCTTTGGACAGCATGGGATTGAAAGCTTAAAGGTTTTAGCGCACAGAGACTTTAGCTGTGAGGATCGATATAAGAAGCAAAAAGCGATCTTGGTGAAAGCAAATCTTGATTACACGCCCGTGTCAATGGTGCAACTTTCGGAAGGCGGCCTTATAGGGTAGTGCTTCAGCAAAGAGAATTCTTCGACAAGTACCCAGGCGTTTCTGACACAGTCAGCTCTTGTTCTCTGGAAAGCTTCATGGATAGGAATGATAATGTCTGGAGCCTTTAGATTACAAAAACTTGTCAACTGTTCATCGCTTTTACATAACAAGACAACTACAGTACCACTCCACCCTTCGATTCAGGTCGGGCCATTTCGATTCCGAAACTGAGATCATATGTCGTAAGATAGTCACCTTTCCCGATTTTGAGTGAGGTTTCGAATTCCTGGCAGAATATCAAATCTACATGGATTCCCTGTGGTAGCGGAGTATTCTTTTGGATAATATGTCTTCGGGATGCGAAGAAACGAAGGGTCGATATCTGTGGTGAAAGACGGCATGGAGCATGGAATAAACTCCAAAACGGTGACCTGTGTTGTGTTTGACTACCAAAGGATCACATCCCACGGAAATTTCCCGCTTTCACTACAGTACCATCGCCTCTCTCTCGTCGCATTGATATGCTCAATTACATTGCAACGTGGAGACCAACAGGGCATTGCTGGGAGACAGATCCGTTGACCGATCTACCTCAACAAGATTTGACTTGCCCACCGTGGCGAGAATCGCGACGCGTCTTTGTCCATTGATCCTACATGAGGCTGGAGTGGTCACTCGTTGCTCTATAAATATCTCGTATTCACTCGTGTTAAGAGTCGCCAAGCGAACGGGCATAGCGGCGCTGCCTCACTTGGGTGACAGAGATTCACTCAATGATTGGCACAAGAATTTCCAGGGCGAACTGTCTTTAACTGTCTAAAAAGGTATGTCGTTCGCTGAAACCTGCGAAACCCAAATCTCCACATAGAAGTATGCACTATTCGCTTGAGTTGGATACGGCCAGAGATACACGGAGCACGAGGATATCCGCAATACCATATACAATATGCCAGCAACAAGAATGGACACCGAGAAGAGAGGCTGCCTTGGTCTTCCTCGAACTCTTCTTGTCTGATAGACGAGCAAAATGCAAGCGTCGCATCGGACGTTGGCTCCTACGTGAGTTTCATGGTGAGCCTAAACAACGGCACCTGTTTCGAGTGTTCCAGTCTGGCCGGGAAATACACATTCACTAACCATGAGCATCCAGAATCCATCTCCTCTGCAAAATCCTACATCATACAGCCGGCCAACTCCAAAGCCGGAACCTGAAACTCCTGTTCTCGTAACACAACCGAAGCGATGCTGGGATCACGGCTGCAACGGTCGTAAATTCTCCAATACCAGCATCAACGAGAGCGATCAGAGGCCTCGAAGAAGTTAGTGTTTACGAGATCTACGGCGAGTAGCAAACACGTTGTGTGATGATGCACCTGAATCAAAAGCAGCACTGACTAGATATATTGACCTCCGATCTTCTGGAACTCAACCGGAGCGAGCCGTCGTCCCCAATCTGGCGATTGACGGGGATCTTGCTACAGGCACATGAAAACACACGACTACAATAGCTTGGTGGAGATAATTTAAATTTGCCTGGAATCGTAGATCAAATATATAAATCTCCCTAATAGCCGACTGTCCACGCTTTCATCTGTAAGTTGATTCATGCGAGCGTCTTCTTCTTATCGTCATCGTCATCGTTGTCATCGTCGACGCTGTTGTCGCTGTTGTCGCTGTTGTTGTTGTCCCAATACTGCGGCCGCTGTGCCTGGTGCTTGACGGAGGAGTTGGTGCTGTCCGGACAATGCAGCGAGTTCGTGCGCAAATGGAGTTGCGCAGAACTTGCGTTTTTCGGAGTCGTAGACCAGCCAGCAATTGAACTAGACGCAAATGTTAGATGGCTAAACACAAAGATAGTACAAAATGATGGAGGATCAGACATACCTTGGCAATCTTTCTTCCTAGCCACAAACATCGCCGAGTCCGTGGGACAATCACAGATGGAAGCTCGATCGAGCGCTCGTCATCCTCGGCCGTTTCATGGAAAAAGCCTGGCGGATAGTACAGTCTACTCCAGGAAAGGCCGTGGATCAAGAAATCTTCCGGCAATTGGCGCGAAGGCCCTGTCTCCTGGGCAGGGAACTCTGCGTTTTCAATCTCAGTCATATCCGTCTCTAGAGTAATCAATGTGTTCAAATACGTTGCGAGCCGTTCCCAGGGAACGTCCGCTTGAATACGAGACATGCTTTCAGGGACCATTGCAAGGCACCATAGGAAAGCTAGAGAGACGTGGATACTTGGCAGCGTGTTCCGGTCCCCGAGACGGTCAAGGATGACATTCAAAGTGGTAAATGCAAAATGAGATGCCAGAGAGACCACCTCGCCACTGCTACCAATTCTTACATCTTTAGACACACGAAGATCAATGCCAAGCTGGCGACAACTGGGTTTTTGCCAGGAATAATACGCTTTCTCGAGTATCTCCAATTTCGCCGCCTGAGTGAGTCCGGCCTGGTTGAACAAAGTCGGAATCTCTGCATCGTCGTGACCGTAGTCGAATATAGCAGCGTAATTAGAAGCTGTGATGTATACACCCTGTTCTCGGAATAGAGGACCAACGACGCCAGCGTGTCCATCAAGTTGAGACAAGAATTTATTGGCCAATCTCAAAAAGGTAGGAATATCCTGTCTTGTGAACAAAACTCCATGTGCTTCGACGAAAATAGTCAAGGCTTTGGGATAGTATTTTGAATATTTCGTCGCAGCCTTGGCGGGGTCTAGGAGTGGTCCAAAAAGGAGCAGAATACTGTCACGCGCATTGGTAAAAGGCTGCACGCTGATCAAAGCCTTGGAATAGTACAACAGCTGTTGTAGCACATTTGGTCTAGCGAGCACCGCTAGGTGATGCTGGATCCGGCCAATGTCGGGATTAAGATCGGCAGCTTTCGTGTACCAATAGCGAGCGACTCCAGTGTAGACCTCGCGATCCCGCATGTCTGCCTCTTCTATGGCCATTCTGTAGCGTGCCAAGTCTCCGAGGCACTCGATCCACGTCTCTTCGAATTGTGGGACGCTCTCTAACAAGAGCGTCATGACTGCGTAAGCCATGTATATGAAGGTCAACATATGCTCAAGTGACAAGGGCAATTTCTTTCGCAGCAGCTCCAAGAACGAATGTATGCCGTATCTCCACATCCTCGCCGGCATCGAGTAGGCCTTGGCTAATCCCTTGAGTGCGTCGCTTGCCGCCGGGTGATTTGAAGCAAGGAGAAAGTCGAAATGTTCGTGCAGTAACGATCTATGCAGCGCAGTAAGGGCTTGCCATTGTAGCAAGGTGAGCTTGCCTGGATTTCCATTTTGCTCCTTGACGAGCTCGATGCATTTCTTCTCGACGACGAGCAGTCCTGTGTAAATTCCTCTCACTTCATTTACTAATTGGTCCTCAGTGATTGGATGTGTCTCAGGTTGCAAAAAGATTCCGCTAGCTTGATTGACAGGCTGATAGATGGCATGGTTCAAATCTTTTTGATCAACAGAAACCATAGAAACGGTGCAAGAGTCCGAAAACGCGTCGTCGTCAGATTTTGGCGGTGGCATGAATGCCTGCTCGCTCGAAGGAGCTGGAGAGCCAATTTCGGGGGCCTGTGAACACTGGCTCATGCGATTCCGAACAGCAACATTAGGAGAGTTCTCTATAGTCCTTGATCTAGCGAAATGGGAGGGAACACTTCGGCCTTGTTGTTGTTGTTGTAAGGCTCGTAATGAAGCTTCTGTGAGAGTATTTTCCGGTGGCCTGCCTGAAATCAGTATAAACAACGAGAGAGAAACATAATTGACGCGACCTACTTTGTATCAGTCATCGTTTTAGCAGTCTGTGTACACTTTGAATCTCAAATCACGAATTAGTGAAATATGTTGGTCATGTGATATCTCCGGTTCAACTGGCTAAGATCAGTTTGGACGAGACGGAATTGCACAGGCAGTTGCTTTGCATGTACTATGTTCGAAGAGTGCAGAATGGCGTTGAGGCTATCTGTGTTTAAAAAGATTTTCTTCTCGTATGAAAACTAAACAAAGCGAAGGCACCTGGCCTATATCACCAGCCTAACGCTCAAGGCAGAGCTGTATACAAATTATTGATTGGTTACTGAAGTGTGGACCGGGTGAATTTCACCCTTAGCTCGATGCAAGTCTCACAGGAGGTGGCAGAGCCAACTTACAACGGACTACAGCAGATGGAGTTGAAAATTCTTGATAAATCTACCAGCAAGGCTACCCTGACCGCCACCCAAGTGATGCAGAAAAACACTGTGTCCAATGAGGCTGTCTATATCCTTATCTCCGTCCAAGCTTCCTCAAAACGCCAAAATTACAGAATGTTCCTCTCTAATTACCCAAATTACCAAAAAAGGCCTCTTCAGGGATAGAGACGTGATTTCTCGATCTCCTTCCTGTATTCTGTACTGGAATCAGATTAAGCCTATAAATTTTGCCTTGCTAGCTTACCAAGTGTGTCCCTTAACTTCCTTGATCTGACACCGGCCAGCCAGCCGGCATGATGAGTACCAGCGCTAGTACACTTGAATTTCATCTCTCCTTCCGTGATAAAACTCAGGTCTACCCTTGGTAGTTGGACGCCGCTTCCAAAGGCCCATGTGACGAGGCAAGCAAATGGATTTTCTCTGGAGCATCTTCATTCAATCAGTAGTAGTTGAAACATAGAGGGTCTTTGACTCACCTGCTCCTCAATGCGCCGAAAATTTTTCTCGTTCACTTGCTTGCACATGAACATCCGGCATAATCGAAAAAATTTAGGTAGTGATAAAATAAAGAACTGCACCTCCACCGGACCTAACCCGAACGCTTCTCGTACCCAAGATGGATAGGTCACGTCAGCAAATAGTTGGTGAATCTTCTTACTGAGCCATATGTAAATGACGTCTTTACTTCCAAATAATGGTAGTGTTTTGATGTTGATTTGGGATGGATGGCGGTATGTCGGTAGTGAACCTCCGAGCCACTTCCGGTGTTTATTGTAGAATTCGTTGTTGTAGGGGCGGTATTTTTCAATCAAGCGTATCGAATTCCTCTTTTCTTCGAGATAAACGATCATTATCTCTTTAGGCTCCAGGCCAAAGGGTCTTCAATTTCGATGGGACTCGCCGCCATTTTGCCTTTGATGTTTGGTCATTGACTGATTCAAGGCTTTCATAGGTTGATATTTAGCTAGATATAACCAGCGACATACGCGTCATTTATTACCAAGCCGGGAGTCTGGACCTGCAACCCAAATAGGGGATTGGACTATTTTATCTACGCGGACCCATTCACCATCGCTTTCAGGAACGTAGAAAGGAGGGGATGTCATAGTTCGTTTTACATGATCACTCTATGGGTATGTAGGCACTGCCTGGCAATACATCGATCCATACGCTACGCCACTCGTCTCATAATTTGAACAAACTATGATTGTCTCTTATTCACTTTTCAACCTTTCCAATCATGGAGCTCCTTTGTTCCCACCCCAGAATTCGCTCCTGTGTCAAGGCCTTTTCATGTAATGGCTTCGGATGATCAGGAGGCCAAAAAACTTCCGATCCATTTATGGATAGGTATTGATCGCCAATGATGTGGACATATCTGTTTTGTAAGCTTGGGACTGAGGTAGCCTCGTTTGAAGAGCTCACATGTACATATCGGTTACTCCACAATTTCGGTGATCACGAACTTTGGTTAACGAGGTCTGTTCGAGGCGGCTCTGAGAATAAATTAGGTCCTTGAATGTCTGCTGATGAGTATTCAAGTTGACCTCTTTCCCGACATGGCATGTGGAGTTCGCGAAAGTTAATAGGCCCGGTTTCCAAAAGTATACTAACGAATCCCATAGGCTATCAAGTTCCATTAGCCGATGGATACTCCGATTAACGGATCTATGCCCTACCAATCTCCGTTAATGCCATGAATAGCTAACCAAACACTCTTGATTGCTGACGGAGCTGTCGGCCTCCCCGGACGACTTAGGATCATGACATCAAGTCCGGATTTTGTTGCCCTGCGAAGCGCCGCGCTGTCGAACTTCTTCCGTTCATTCAACATTGCATAGTCTATGACTGGAAAAAGGTCTCTAAAATGGAAGCATAATAATAATAATAATTTCTCTTATCCAATAAAACCCCATCATTAGATATACACAGTACATAAGGAATCGACTTTAGCGCCTGAATTAATAGTTCTTTAACTATCCTTCACTCACTATAAGTATTTTCCGCTTTAGGATAGCTGTCGCCGACTGCGCAACAAAAAGTTATAGTACTGTTAGAAGGTGCCACGCATAATATACCCCCATGCTTAATTAGGACAAATTAAAGCTCCACTAGTTATGGTAAATGCTCTATTTTAGGGTCGTACTACGCTGTGATTCAGCATGGCTGGTGGCCACCTTTCACACCTGATTGGACTCACGCTAGGTTTTGCATAATAGGCTTGCTCATCTCCACTCTACGTTCATGTACGGGTAGACTTCGCTAGATCTATGGGCCGCCTACGATGGGCATGCCCATGGACGTCCATGGACGGGCTTTCGATCAATGGTCGGGCTAAAGGGAGATTCCAATCCACATCTCGTCATCGGCACCTCGCCTTTTGGGGTGCGCTGGAGGTAATAATGGGTGACTGTTGTGGGGCTTGTCTTTCGAATTCAAACGAGCCAGAGGATCTATTCATTTCAGGGGTCATGACGTTTGTGAAAGAGAACCCTGGGAGACAAAGAATAGGAAGCTTTCACCCTCTGACAGCGACTGATTGGACGGAAATGGCGTATGTGGCGTGCGAATTAGACTAGTTTTGGAGGTAGAATCCAAAAATGGCTAGCTAGATTTGAATGTAGCTTTTAGCTGCAGACTTTATACGGCTTTCTATTTGCGCTTCTAACATTTGAGCCTTCCAGTACGCATTCTATGAATGGACATGCTTAGTACCTTGTAATATAGGAATTATACTCAAGAATTGGAAATAAACGGATAATAGGATGAGGAGACTCCGGGACCAGAATTAGCAATAACCATGGCCAATTCTGATGCGATCCAAATTTGAGCGTTGGGTCCAATGCTGGACCTTTCCGCATGGATAAAATGCCTTCCATCCTCATCGGCTGAAACCTGGATTCAGAGCTAAGTAACACGAACATCATGTATCAAATCCTTGTGACACTCATGATCATATGGGCCTTTGCTGCTGGTCAAAATATCTCTGACATTACAGTCATCAAGAACACCGCTATCCTCCCACTCAGTTATGGTGCAGGTAGGGATATTCACAGCCTCACTCTGGAGTTAGAAGACTAATGTCGTCTATAGCATGTGACAGCGATGTGCGTCCCAGCAATGGAACCTACCGCAATCGAATGAACCCTGCGGCGCAGTCTGGATTTGTCATATTTGATGATGGATTCTTTCCCGTTATGGGTACTACCCCGACACTTCAGTGTATCGCCAGCGTATCCCATGACCTGATAGGTAGCCCCTATGCCCTAACCCCCATCCAAGGTACAGGTGGTCTACTGGTGGTCTTTCAAGATGGGACGGTAATCTGGCCCACTTTTGGGAATAATACGGTAAGCGATATCAGTGAGCATTCTACAACCATTTGCTGACGCAGATGGCCAAGCTTGATGATATCTCTCTTCATTTACCAATAAGGTCGCTAAGTGGCGCTACTTCTCACAATGGGATAGCATATATCACTACAAATGACCCGGATATCCCGATGGTTGCCACGCTAGATGTGGAGGAACTGACAGTGACGCCGATGATCAACAACTACCAGGGCCACCACTTTGCAAAGTATGAGCATGTTCTCGTGATAGAAGACCCTGCTGATAGTGAACATAGGCTGAAAAGCATTATCACCACTCGCAATGGTGATCTAGTCTTCGCGGACACCTCCGGGACCCCAGGTAAGGTCGGTGTGAGTCCAGAATATCTCCGATGCTAATGGGGATGTGATTAGATTGGATAGACGGAAGTCATTCCCGGCTTCCGCCCGCCCTATATTTATTTAATACTTCGTCTCAAACCACTATCGCCCCGGCCAATAACTTCGTAGACGGCATAGCCGGACTCGCTTTATCACCTGATGAAAATTCTATCTATGTTGTTGGGAATCTTGGAGACAATCAAATCATGGGGCCAAAAAGCATCTACGCTTTCGATTTCGATGGCCGCTTCACGAGCGGATTACGTCTCGTCTATCAGTCTGGAGGTGTACTGACCGGCGATATTGCTGTTTCTTCTGCCGGTGTTTTATTTGCCGCATCAACCTCGGGCCTAGACGTTGTCGATCCTTCAAGGGGAGTACTACTGGGGAAAGTAAAAGCAGATGCAGGCCCTATCAAAAGTGTTGCACATGACGCGGAGACAGGGATGTTGTACATTGGTGGTCGAGAAAACATCTATAGGTCCCGATTGGTGGAGTGTGGCCAGTGATATATTGGTTTCTGATAGAACAAAGAAACAAAGAAACCCTTGTTTACAATGAAGGTTCTGATTTGCTAGCCCTGGCGCTTGTTTGGGTGGGTCCGCCATGCTATTCCTAAGCTGATCACCTTAGCGTGATGGTGGCTTGCGGGATGCTACGCTAAGTGAGAGCACTAAAAGTACTAAAGACACTCAAGGAATACATTATAAGTCAACTCATCTAGAAGCGCCACTACCCCTCTTTAACCAGGGTGCTTTTGAGTCAGAATTACCTTGTGCCTCCAGCCGTGTCATGCTAGTATCTCTAGCGCGATCATGCCGGGCCCTTAACTCGCGGATTGGAGTCAAATCCACAGACGGGGGTGCTGGAATTTGGACACTCATAGCTCCTTGTCTCTCTTGAAGCTGATTTGCGTCCCTTGACTGAGCTTTGGTTGGTGTTTGTTGTTGAACAGTGGCGTGTTTCTTTTGCTTCTTCCCACGGCGGTCAAAGTCCTCGGAAAACAGGTTTTCGGTGAATGCCTTCTCGGAGTTAGCGAAACAGCTCGACGAGTATGTCTCCGAAAACTTGCAATATCATTCCATGGTGGGGGGAAGTCTGTATCTCGCATAGATCTATACGAATAAAAAGTGTTTTCTGTCGGATCCTTGATCAAAAGAGCGACATTCAGATTGCAATCCATAGCAAGCGTGTGACATTTGCCATAGATGCCTTCCCTCCTTTTCCTCTTCATGGTCTGTTTCTCCTTGGCAGTTTTCTCCTCCCATGCTTTGAATTTGCGAGTATTGGTCATGGTCACGTTGTGATAAGAAGGAGAGACAGCCTCATGCACATGTACTTCCGTCGGCGTAGGTTTGGCTCATTATTTCAAGGGGCGAAGAGAAGTATGGGTCCAAATTTGGCTGCAATATCCATCTTTGGCTCCGCCACTTTATATAATCTCTTGCAGTACATTGTCGGGCTACCTTAAGTGGTCCAACTAGAAAGGAGTCACACCATGGAAATCACTCAATTGTATGCCCTAGTGCTTGCCGCTATTGTTGTCGCATACGTCTCTTTTTACTTCTTACGTCTCATTATCGGCTTCCTCGTGACCTACGCTGCAATCTATTTTCTCAAACACATTTACTACCCGCCAATCACGCGAAGCATCCGAGCTGTAAAAAATGTCTCACGGTTTGAGATGATCTTGGTCCTGATCTTTCTCGCCATTAATATTCTCTCCGTTACCCTATCTGGAAAGGACGTCCACAACATTATTAGGCGCACGGGAGTAATTACGACCATCAATTTGATCGTTCTGGCTTTCGGGAGTCGCCTCAACTTGGTGGCAAGTCGCTGTGGTGTCGGGTCGGACCAGTATGAACGCTTTCATCGATGGCTTGGATGGATAGCCACTGCAGAAGGCTTCGCGCACGGTCTGACAGCTTGGATCTACGACAAGCCGTCTTTCAGTCGCCCTTCAACTAGAGCTGCTATCGTGGTAAGACTCTCGGGTCGTTTGTATCCAGCCTAGATTAACATCTTACAGAGCGGGGCAGCCTCAATCTTGCTGTGCGTGTCTACGTTCAATGTCATACAGAGACGAATGTATGAAGTTTTCGCGAAACTGCACCTAGCCATCGCAATGCTTATCATATCCTCAACTTGGTGGCACATTGGGCAGCGAAATCCGCTGACTCCGCCGACGCTCTACCTTCTCATCAGCCTGTTCACATGGCTTGCCGTGACTACGCTGCGGTTTTCTAATCTCTTTTATCGGAATTGTTCCCGGAAGAAGGACCGTACACAGGCTGTAACGGTGGCTCTGCCGGATATATTTCACATTTACGTCAAGGTCGCTAGACCATGGAGGTTTCGCGCAGGACAGTACGTATATCTGACAATTCCTCGTGTCAGACGATGGGGTCAATTACAGTCGCATCCCTTTATGATCTCCTCGTGGTCAAAAAACCCTCTACAGGACGATGCTTCGAAAGAATACGAAGAGAACACAGGCTACGATACCATCCTCCTTCTTGCAATGCCACGGGACGGATTTACTGCCGGCTTAGAAGCCAATGCCGATCATATCCCGCTGGATGAGAAAGGGAATATGCCTCTCATGGACCCACGCTCTATTTACATCAGTGGAGGCTCTCAGAAAATGAAAGCACTGATTGAGGGGCCTTACGGCCGGGAGCTTGATCTAAGTCAGTATGGCACGGTGTTCCTCATTGCAACTGGTATCGGGATCGCCGCCCAATTACCTTACTTGAAACAACTCGTTGACGACCTTCGTACATGGGACAGCAAAACTCGTCGCGTCGCTCTGTTCTGGGAAATTGAAGCAGAGAGGCACGTTTACTGGGTGACGTACTTGATGAATGAGATCCTCGATGACGACTCGGGCAACGTATTGCCACTCCCCCAATCTACTGTTGACTGTGCTAACAATACCTTTTAGATTTTGAACATTCGCGTATTTATTCGCGGAAATTTTCTATCAGCGGAGGCTTATAGAGGCAGAACTGGATCTGCATCACAGCACCAACGTTTACGGATGATCTACAATTCTCTTGACGTGGAAGCAGAACTAGGGCCGGAATGTCGACAGGTCAAGGGGAAAATGATAGTTTCCAGTATGATACACTGTTCTAATATATGGTATACTGCTAACGATTTCTCATAGCGTGCGTGAACCCCTCAATGAGAAGCAAAGTCCGAAAAATTGTGGCTAGTAATGCCTCCCAAAAAATTCGCCTGGAGGAGCTTGACTTCAGACCTTGGAGAACCACGAGCTCAGGGAGTTGATTGGTTATATTTCTTGTTGCCCTTTCCACAAAGTATAGTCGAAGCATTGTGAAAGGAGATTCAAGATGGGGTTCCTCTGCTCGATCTGGATCAATAAAGTGAGAGTAATGTAAAGAATCAATCTTTCCATCAATTAGCCATGGGTCGAGCTCTCTCTTTCAAGAGTTGTAAATAGGGTGAATCTTATTCAAGAAATCTCCTCTTGCCAATAAATATCACATTGATACTCAAGATTAAGTGCGGTTTCAATAGCTTCTTGGAGTAAATATAGTAGGATTTTCCAATGCCTTCGAGACCGGTCTAAGCTTTCTTGAAGCCGCTGATTCTCGTCTCGAAGGCGGTCAGCGAGTTCGAAGTCTTCAGATTTCTGGAGTTCGTCGATAATGAAGAAAAGCCATTCCGCGGCAGAGTTACGCTCGAGATCGGTTTGGGTTGCATAGCGTTCGTCGTTCATATCTCGTAACTAGCGTAATTGTTTGAAGGCAAATCCGACTGTTTTCTCTATTAATAGAGTATTCATAGATTCCACTTTTGGCTTTGACATTTTTGGCTCCAAAGCCAAAAGTGGACTTTGTATATCGAATAAAGCATATCATTCTCTAGTCGACGAATCCAATGACACTCAAAGAAAAGATCATAGCAATATGGAGTCACATAGATCCGGTGTCAGGTTCGCGCAAGTCAGTAACCATGATGCCACTCTCCTCCAATTATCGGTGAAAGGGCCACTTCGTGAAATGGCGAGGCTGCTTAGGCAGGGAGCAAATCCTAATGCACCAGATCAAAATGGACGAACCCCAATGTCTTATGCAGCTGAATTTCGGCAGCTCGAAATCATCAATCTTCTACTGCACTGGGGAGCGGTAGTAGATTCACAGGATCGCTCAGGCAGAACACCCTTGTCATGGGCTGCCGAATCAGATGCACCTCGGGTTGTTGACAAGCTCCTCCAACATGGAGCAGAAGTCGACTCCCGTGATAAGCAAGGATGGACCGCGCTTTTCTGGGGAGCAGTAGGAGGCGCACCGTTGGTTCTGGAAATTCTGCTTCAAGGGGGCGCTGACCCGACAATACGGGATGAGAAAGGGTTTTCAGCTCTCCTTGTTGCCGAATATAATAACGTTAAGCACATTGAGCGCATACGAACGGTTATGCAGAGACTGGTTTTTCCATTTCCATGGCAAGACTCCTCTTTGTTGAAGTTGACAGGTTTAGAAAAAAAGATTTTCACCAGGGATTGGGATGTGAAACCAGGGTGGGATTGGGCTATGTCTAACGGATCCCCGTACTTTTTCAACAACCGATCACAGGAGATATCTGCTCGACAATTGGCGTCTGAACGATTAAGGTGCTACGGGGATATGGGTCCATGGACCCGCTTTCCTTCATGCAGGGAGTTGGAGCCAACAGTAGAGGAATGTCTTGACTACTACATAAACAACTAGCAACAGCTAATGCACAATCTAGCAGGCCGCCAGCGACCGTCAGAAACCTCGCATATTTAGAGTCTAAGCATAAAAAAGAATACAAATGAAAGAATCACCAAACTACCCTGCATTGTATATAAAGAACTTGCCTCGCCAGTGAATGCCGGGGCACTGGCCTTGGGGAGGGTTGTAGGGAACGAACTGGGCATACTTCCAGTAACGACCGGATGGCTCGGTATACTGGTACTGCCAACATCAGTGACTGGAACTATTTGGCCCGTTGCAGTAGCCCCTAAAACCCTTGGTTTGGAGGCTCGGGCACTTGAGGTGGGTGTCATGGAAGGGCACCATGGTGAGTAGCTTGATTGCTGGGGAAGTGATTCTTCAATGACAAAAATTTCCAATTCCGGCCGTGGGGAACTGAGGTCTTCAATAAATATCTCAATGAGCTCCGAGGTGTTACCTGCTGGAGCAGACGCGTTCCATCTGTTGAAGGCATTGGGCGTCCTGCGCACACGCGATGATGTTTTCATGTTGCTTGACTGAAGCACTCAGTGAACCCTCATCCTTCCGTCTTATATCTAGGACCATATACGTTAGCTCTTCTTTTGGCCTGAGCCAAGTTTGGCCTCAAGTGCCAGAAATGGAGGATCCAGTAGCTATAAAGAGTGCGGCCTTGACCACATTTCCAGCACTTTTTTAGATCACCCTTCCTAAATACTTATTCGTTAAAACTTATTCCAAACATGCCTGGAGATTCAAACTCGAACACCCAGTACGTGGATGAGTTCATCGGAAAGAAGTATAAGATAGGAATAGTATACCGCTATCTTCGATAAGATAGAAGTATACGGAACGACAAGATATCATTGGAAGATATCGTATACTTTATACTTACTACTTCGAAGAAGTATACGATATACAGTATACGGAACAAGGGAAGGTTGGATATATAAGGACGCTCTTTACCATCATGTATCTAAGTCTTCCATAGCTCTTTAATCTAAGTCACTTGATATTAGACTTTGACAGTGAGAGTCAGCAAGGCATTCTAACTCGTACGGGCACCAGGCTGTACGGGGGATCTCTTCTATCTTAGTTACGTTAAGACTTCCAGTTCGACTATTGTTACTTCGTTTACTCAAGCCTACTCTATCGACCAAGTTATCGAACCTTTGTGTGGTTCAACCAAGCCTAGCGTACCTCGACACAACACTGTTTAACTAAGGTGGATCCAGGTCCGTGACATTTTGCAATCAGCTGTAAACATTCTAGAGCTAGCTCTCGAATGTGGTCCGGAAAGTGGGGCCAAACAATGGATAGTGCGTAACACAAAAGGAGGTTGCGAATCTGTCAGCCGTCAAGGTAAATGAAATCATCGATCCATCCATTTATCCTCGACATCGATGATATTCCACGACCTTATAAGTTATAAGGCAGATCATGACCCCTACAGTCGGCTTCTCGTCATTTTTCTATACATCCGTGCCAGCCTCAACAAATCATTTGTTCAAAATGCCGAACAGCTCGCCATACGTGATAAAAGATTGGAACGATCCAGCCGATGAAGGTAATCCTCGGAATTGGTCAATGAGGAAAAAATTGTGTATCACTGGGACGTACTCCATGATGGGTCTATGCTTTGCAATTTCAGGAAGCATCTTCACCGCCATCTTAACAACTCTAGAGCAAGAGTACGGGATACCATACACAGTATCAACACTCGGTGTAGCTCTCTTCAACTTTGTAAGCAGAAACTCCCTCATTGTGTGCAGAATATTCTAAGGTCAATTCAGGGTTCAAGTGTAGGTTCCTTGCTATGGGGTCCGCTTTCAGAACGGTACCGTCCTTCACCGCCTGAGGAATAAACCCACCTGAGGAATAATTTTTCCCCATACAAAATTGATAAAACCTACCAATTTCAACTTCTTATAACTTACCCAAATTTTAATATAAATTAATAAAAATTTAAATATAGATTGACATAATATTATATTATAATTAAAAAGTAATAAATTAATTCATAAATAAATATAGAAAGATTAATTAGAAGATAAATTATACTCTTTTTTAATAATTATTTAAAGCTTAATAGAATCTTATTTATTAATTATTATAAGTGTAAAATGTAATAATATATTATATAATATTAAAATATTACTATTAGCAAATTTTTATTTAATTTTTTTAATATATAGTCAAAATAAAATTAACTTTTTTATATTTTAACTATATATTCTAAAGCAATAAATAATATATATTAAAATATTAATTATAAAATAAATAATAGTAATTATATATAAAATAATTATTAAATTTATATAATATATAATTTTTTTTATTAATCTATAGAAATTTTAGGAAATAAATGATAAAAATTAAAAATAGTTTAAATTTTTATAAAATATACTATAAAATACATTTATTATTAAATATTTATAATAGAAAATAGTTATAAATAAAATTAAAATAATTTTTAATATTTAGTTAATAAATTTCTTAAAATTTTAGTCTTTTTTTTAAGAAATATAGACTTAAATGCTAAATTAAATCTTTAAGATTATTTTTAATTTATTTTATATAAAAAATAATAATTTTAATAATTTTATTTAATAATATAAAAATTTTATAATATTTTTATATAAATATAAAATTTTATTCTTATATTTTAAATAATTAATATTTTATAATATTTTAAAAAATTTTACTTTAGAATTTTTATTCTATTTTAAAAATTAAAATTTTTAATTAAATTTAATACTTTATATTATAAAAATTATATTATATTAAATATTATACTTTATTTTATGTAATTAATTTATTATTATTTTATTATTAACATATATAATAATATTTTTAAGGTTTTAATAGATTATTAATTAAAAATTAAATTTTATATTAATATTAGAAATTTATACTTATAATAGTATAAAAATATAATATTCTTATTTAAAATTAGTTTATTATTTTATATTAAATAAAAATTTAATAGTTCTACTTTAATACTTTTAGTATATTTAAAAATTTAATTTCTTAAAAAATCTTTAACTTTTATACTAATTTTATAGGCTTTAATAAAAGCTATTAGAAATTTTAAATTTATAAAATATAAATTTAATATTATATTAATCTATATTTAAATTTTTATTAATTTATATTAAAATTTGGGTGAGTTATAAGAAGTTGAAATTGGTAGGTTTTATTGATTTTGTATGGGGAAAAATTATTCCTCAGGTGGGTTTATTCTTCAGGCGGTGAAGGACGGTATGGACCTTACGGTCAAAATTCACAATATTTACAGTTTCTCACATTCTACACGGCGTACATTCGTTATTAATCTAAAAATAGCACGTAATTAGAAATCTAAATAGTATGCCTTGTAAGCCCCTGTCTAGATTACGTAGGCGGCCTTATACAAATCTGTGCCTCGTACGTGCTTTTAAGCAAATCTATGTGGTTTTAAATAGGATTCGACTCAAGGCGGTGGCAGATCTTAGACTATACGCCCCTTTCCAAGCTCATTCTCGAACCCATTCTCCAACCCCTACTGGAGCGGATATTGGAGTCTATATTTATGTGTTACTCAATGATATGAGGGTTGCAACCGTACCTATTGAGGCGCGTTGATAAAAAATCGAGGTCAACCGTGGATTTATAGAGACTTGATAAGTTCGAATAGGAGAAGCTCTAGGCCAAGTTTTGAATGAATAGCTTTTGTATTTGTTGTCCGGTTGTGTCTGTATTTCCCTTATGTATATCCTAGTCATCTATATCAAAATTATCTAGATCTGAAAAAGCTTCTGTGGGGCTTGCTTCATAATATTGCATGCCTTCCAGTCCCACTTCCTTTGTATCTTCCAGTCCCATTTTGTCGGAACCTGCCTTTCATCTGGTGTATTGATAATATCTATATGGACAGCAGAGTAGCACGACATGGAACCCTCCCGCTTTTTCCCAGTATCAGTCTGTACCGTTCTCTTGCTCCGTGAGGGAAGCCGATTAGGAGTGCACTTAGGAATCATCCAGAAAAACCGTGTTGCAGATACTCCTAATGTATCTTTCCATTTAATGGCACATCGTTTTCCCAGCTGTTCCTCAATCCGGTTAAAGGCATGATGAGTAATCAATCGGAATTCTAACTGATCCCATCGATCTCGTTTAAAAGGTTTCTTATATCGATGCTGATCATCCCAGTCGAAAAGCTGCTGAAGAAGATCCGCCCAAGTAGGAGAACTCTTCCAGAGCGTTCCTAATCTCCAAGGCTGAGGGATGGTAAATGGACCTGAATAATACTGACAGAGCCAGCTATAGCAGACGCCAAAGTTATAAGCCACAAGATCCTTTGGTGCTTCTTCTGTCTGGCTTTTCACGTCAAACTGGAGTACTTGGATGGTTAGAGCTAGGAAGCAGATGCGACGCAGTCGCTCAAGGAGCCGATCGCTGGGACCATTTGAGCCAAGGAATCGACTGATCCGGTCGATCTGTTGATAAAGCTGGTCAAGTGTGTGCACACGGCTTTGACGTTCCGCATAGGCCTTTTTCGCGTACGGAGCAAAAAAGCGGATCTCTTCCCGTAGATTAGAAGGAAATAGAAGCGTTTTCCAATCTAATTGGGATGGTAGGAGCCACCACATTCCACTGTCCTGGACTGTCTTTCTTAATGATAGACCCCGCCACTGGAATCCGCTTTTAGACACCCAGGTATCCCTGTAGAAATCATATGGAAGGCCGTCCCACTCGTCATTACAAACATGCGGGATGATCCGTGCCAGCATAGTCCCAACAGCACCAGTTTCGACTGTTCGCCGCGCATTATGTTGGTGCAAGCTTTCAAAAGCCCCTAGCCAGCGATTGAGCTGCCAGCGCATAAAGCGCACAGCATCCGAAGTGGGGATAGATAGATATGGGAATGCGTGATTGGGTTGATGAGGTGAACGATCTAGATTAAGTTGCTGAAAGAGCTCCCAAGAGACACGATATTCTTCTCTAGTACCAAAAGAATGTCCCTCTGCGGCACGCAGGCTCAGATCCACACGAGACTTGGAACGCTGATAGGACCGAAAACCGGCCTCAACAACCAGATTCTTGATCTGTTTGCTACGCCCGACACTGCCTCCTGCTTGTGCCCAGAGCTGCAGAAGATCCGTTGGAACTAGAAGGCTTTCGATATTTTTGTTAGTGAACGGGTACACAGTTCGTGCATCTATGATCTCTTTATAACTATTATACCGTTGGGCATAGACAAGACCTTGGGCATGCATGGGGTGCTTTTGAGAAGGCTCAATGGTCATCATCGCCACATCGCGCAATCCATTGACAGGATAGAATCGGGCTCGTGTATGGTTTTCAGGTGTCATGGATTCCCACCAATGCTGAAGACAACAACGCTTCCACCAGTGGATGTGCACTGGATCAGGAGTGATATATTCCTTCCCAATATCGACAAACGTTTTGGAAAGGTTTAGATGCTCTACTCTGACTAAGGACTGCAGCTGGTGCAGGAAATCATCTCGAAGCGCAGAGAATCTCTCGTGGTTCCAGACCAGCTTCGTACCATAGACCTGGAGCATCATGAACATCCCACGGAATTCCGCAAGGCTTGGATCTGCTAATTTGGCTAGCATTCGTTCCCACAGTCCCGGGAGATAGTTCCCTGGGACAGCATAGTGGATTGGGGTAAAGCCTCCAACATCCCGGCTACGGTGCTCATTATTCTTAGCCCGCACCTTGCCGGCTCCATGAGCCCATGTTGGAGGTAGGTGCTGCATCATACTCGGTGGCAGGACCTCCCGGAGTGAGGGAAGCACTACCTGATCGATCCATCGCTCATGCTGGACTCCGGATAGATAGGTTTCTTTCTTCCAGGGCATCCGTGGGAAGGCAACATGTACCCAGAGGTGTTGGTCATGGAGCCCTTCTGCGAACCTGATATGGCGACATCGATGGAGACGCTGGCTGTGAAACCAGATGTGGAGGGGTTTGTGAGCATTCTGCATGGGTCGGGGATAATAAGAAAATCGCATGCCTCGTAGAGCCTGAAATGAACGGGCTTCCGCAATAAATGCATCGATATCAAATCGTTGGATCCGAGGCAAGGGAGATCGATTGGATAGATTCATATTAAGGGTTGGACGATCCGGGCCTCCAGTCAGAACTTTCTTCCATAAAGGATCTTGAGGCGGCGGAATGGGCGCTTCCATTGGCTGATGGAGAACATCTGGCAGGCCAGTCTCCTGCAAAAACGCGGTAATGTCAGACAGGGACTGGAACTTATGTGGTGTATCCGGCACCGGCGGTTGCTGACACTTGAGACACGTAGATTCCTCTATCATGTGGTTTTCAATCCACTGCGCAGCCGAATAATGCGGCGTTAGATGATGATTTGGAACCGGACTATCCTCTTCATCAGAACTTGAACTAAGCTCTTGCCAGTCTTCATGATCGGTTACAGAATGGTCAAGCTCCGACGACTCCGAAAGTGATACGGGCTCATCTAAACCAGAAATGGATGGCCTCGGTGAGGGCATAAATTCTTGTATGGTATCAAGGCCTAGTGGTGACATTGGTCGTGTTATATCTTCTCCTTGGTTAACATCGACTGTCCCGTCTGCGCTCAAGACCGGAGTAGATGAAAGGATAGATAGCGATGAATCAGATGAGAGCAGTGGGCTTATAGGATGCCTCTCGTTAATAAATGAGTGGTTAGATGGTGGGTTCGAACAAAGATGAGGTTGAGCTGGTCCAACAATACAAGGGTCCGGGGATGACAGTAAGTTGGATTCATTAATCATCAAAGGAGGTGTTTGTCTTGGTCCCGCTTCAAATCCCCAGTTCACCTGGGTCTGGTCGTGTGGGAGAAGAGACTGCTTAGATGCAAGTCTAAGCCAAGAAGATGTTGCAGTTTCTTGATCTATTTTCTCCCCTAGAACCCTGTGGCCATCATCATTAATGGTTTGATTGAGAAGAGAATGAACTGAGACTTGAGCTGTACTTCGCCGGCCGCTTAAATCTGGTATATCGGGTGGATGATCTGGTATAGCAGTAGAGCTCTGTGAAGATAAAAGAGATTCCTGGTCACCTAAAATCGAATATAAGATTATTTATTGGAATATGAGAATCTAGGCGTAGTATGTGTGATTGCGAACCAGATGTCTGATAAGATTGATGATCCAATCTCCGTCGTTCTTGCTTAGCAGTCTCCTCTGCTCGCCGGCGTGCTTTTTTTTGCCTCTGCCGTTCTAGAGCGCGTTTCTTTGCTTCTTCAATTGAGAGACGAGGGTGAGACTTTTGGGGATACCTTAAATTCCCTGGGTCTTTGCGCGGCATGGTGACGGGTAATAAATGTTTCCTAGCAACTATTAGACAGATGTAAAATATATAAAGGTCTAGATGGAAGCTTTAGAGAGTCTTACCACTGCCACAAGCTATCATGTATATAGAACCGACACAGTGTATTCCTAATTATCGAGATGATAATGTACTACAGTGCCAACATAAGGCGAAGAAGTAAGTCAAAATAATGGAATAATCAGTGCAGCGTTATCTGAAGTTGCAAGACTGTGGTAACCAGAAATTAGTTCATTGTTTTGACAGGGGTTCACAGCTTTTGACAGGGGTTCATAGGGACTATCTAGTGACTATTGGCTCCTTTTATAATTAGCGCATAGAACCCCACACTAGTGCCGCGCTAGAGCTAAGCTGGCTGATAGGCTCCCATAGTGAATGCAGTTTCTCCAAAAATGTGGCAACCCGCCGGTGGAATGCCTGCCAGCGGATGGGCCGCAACTGACGGCGCAGTGGCGAGTGATCCTGGATATGCTGCCACAACCAGCGGGTGCCGTCGACGGGCCATGGGGTCCGCGCATCGTGCAAAAAACTCCACTGGGGATCCTCGTTGAATGGATTGTCGTACAGTTGCTCCCACGGAATCCTGATCCGGTGTGCATTGCAGCACATCCTCCATCAAGATCCGCCGTGCATCCCTCACCGTGTGGTCGACCATGCCACGGAACTGCCGCATCGTGAATTTAACGTCTTTATACAGCAGCTCGTCGTCATTCTGCCACGTCACATGTCCCTCCGTGGTGGTGTTGTAGTGGATCTTCAACCCGTAGGTCCGTAAATCCAACATCCACTGCATTGGGCCCTGGAATACACAGAGAGCGAAGTCGAGCACATACACGTACGCCTTGTGGTCAGGCATCTCCTGTGTATCGGAGACAGCTCAATTCAACCGATGCGAACGGTAATGCAACGCACTGTCCGTTTTCCGGCGGTGGAAAATTCTCTTGACACTCGGTTTCCCCAGGCCCGAAATGCGCGCAAGTCGCCGGGCCTTTCGTTCCACTATAAAAACATTGGTTGTTGGAGAAGGTGAACACATCGCATCCGACGTTATAGTTGGACGCATAAGACGGACTTTCCGAAAAGTGCTGAACGAACGGCCGGAAACATCAAAACAATATTTGCTGGAAACATCAATTTCAATGGTGGTTTGTGAGCCGGAGCAATTTGCATTTTCCCACACGGTAGCATTGGCTATATATGCGGCCCCAGCATGAGAGATGCCAAAATAGAAAACTATCCATTGATCGATGGCAAGCATGATGAGTTATAATTCCTGGCAGAGCTCTCGGTGGGAATCTTCAAGGTTTCCCGCCTACGTGCATTGATTTGGCAAAGAAAGGCATCTTATATGATGAAGGTCTGGAATTTGGAAAGGGGCTAGAGCAAGCAGGATGCCAGGTCACAGTGAGAGTGTGGGACATCGGATATCACTGTTTTGATGGGGGGCTGAAAGATGTGCCATGTCACTTAGAGCAATGTTTTGAGATGTGATGATCCGCGTCTTTGGGCGGGGCCAGCTTCAGTATAGGCCATTCTTAAATCAAGTAACAATCGCCTTAGCGCGCGACGACCTAGCTGTTATCTTTCTTCGCTTGTGCATAATTAAAACAGGGTTTGAAGCCTTTCGTTTCCCAACAGATATGAGAGTTGTTTGGTGCAAATCAATTGCCATCAGTTGTCCTTGTTCAGGAATCCATACCATACGAAGTTGGACTGTCGAATGTCATCATGACGGACACCAGACTGACCCAATTTCTGTAATGTTCTGTCTATCTCTTTCTTGATGTCAACATCTTTAGGCCGAGTATTGTAGCATAAGCTAGTCCCAGCCCATGACATTGGTAAGTGTAAATGATCACATTAGACGACAGCCACAGTTGATACTGTATGTGGCAGCCGAGTATTCCCACAATAAAACGTGGCTTAGGAAACGCACTGGGTACAAAGATATATCGCGGAGTCTTAGTGCAAGCTCATTACTGTACCTAGCCATTCGGTTCAAGACCCATTCCGGCGAGCAAGAAATTGTGGCACAGAAGCGAAAAAATCGTTGCAGAGAAAAGCCCTTTTATAACCGTTGTATATCCTCCATGTATCACGCAGATGACGGCAGAGATCGCACTGGAGAAATGAGAGTAGTGTCTAGCCCGTATAATCCTTTGAATCTAGATTGAGAAGCAGCTTCACTATTGCCTCATGCCCTTTTGATTCAGCCAGTGAAAGTGGTGTTGAGCCATCATTACCCTTTGAATTTGGATTGACTCTAGCTGTGTTGAGAAGTAGCTTTACTACTGCCTCATGCCCTCCTGATGCAGCCTGTAATAGTGGTGTCCGGTCATAATTATCCTTTGGATCTGGATTGACTCTATCCGTGTTGAGAAGCAGCTTCACTATTGCCTCATGCCCTTTGATGCAGCCCAAAAAAGTGGTGTTGAGCCATCATTACCCTTTGAATCTGGATCGACTCCAGCTGTGTTAAGAAGTAGGTCCACTATTGTATTATAACCTTCTAATGCAGTCCATGACAGTAGTGTACAGCCATAATCATCCTTTAAATCTGGATTAACTCCAGTTGTGTTGAGAAGTAGGTCCACTATTGCATCATGACCTTCTGATGCAGCCCGTGACAGTGGTGTCCAGCCATAATCATCCCTTGCATTTGGGTTAGCTCCATATTGGATGCTAATCCGAGCAGTATCCACATTCCCTTCTGATGCAGCCCATAGCAGGGCGATGCTGTTGTTCTTTTCATTGCGATAAAGACATGAAATAAACACAGAATGAAGATGTCGGCTGGTCCGAGTTAACGCGCTAATATCTCTTTCTTTTTCTAGGAACTCAGCCAGAAGTTGTAGTAGTTCAGTGGGTAACGTTATCAGATTCATTTTGATGGGCTTTGTGTCGTCCCGGAGTGTAGCGAGGTCGTGTGCAAATGGAGTCGTGCAAAATTTACGTTTCTCGGAGTCGTATTCCAACCAGCATTTAAACTATGAATGAGACAGTCAGAATCCAGATAGAAAGACGGCGGATAACAAAATACATACCTCAGCAAGCCTGATTGCCATCCACAGACATCGCCTCTTCCGCGACTCAGTCACAGGTAGGAGCTCCACCTTGCATTCGCTGTCTTCTTCCAGTTCGCAGAAGAAGCCCTGAGGATAGTACAATTGACTCCAGGAAAAAACACGAATGAGGAAATCCTCTGGAAATTGGCGCAGCAGTCCCAATTCATTTCCAGGAAACTCTGCGTTCTCAATCTCAGACATGTCCGTATCTGGCGTAATACACATGTTTAGATAATCTGCGATTCGTTTCCAAGGCACATATATCTGAATTCGGTTCATTGCCCGTGGGACCACCGCGAGGCACCATAAGAAGGCTAGAGAGACGTGAACACTTGGTAGCATCGTCAACTCCTCTTTCTGGTCAAGAATAATACTGAGAGTAGCAAATGCGAGTTGAGATGCTAGAGAAACCACTGTACCGCCACGCTTGGTATTCTGAGCAGCCTGATCAACGCTAAGCCGGCGACAACTGGGGTCCTGCCAGTATTTGTATGCTTCATTCAATATTTCCAAGTTCCGAGTCTGACTTAGCTTGGTCATGTTGAAGATTGCCAGCATTTCTGACTCATCATGGCCGTAATCGAAGATAGCAGCATAGTTGGAGGCAACTATATAAAAACCTTGGTCTCGAAAGCTGGGACCAACAATGCTAATATGTCGATCAAGTTGGGATACGAATTCGTTAGCTTGCTGTATAAAGAGACAATGATCCTGTCTTGTGAACAATAACCTATGGGCTTCAACAAAGATTGTCAGAGCCTGAGGATATTTTGTTGCCATCTCTGGAAGAAGTTTAAAGAAGTCGTTGTCAATAGTCTCACGTGAATTAATGAAAGGCTTGACACTGATTAGAGCCTTAGAATAATAGAATAGCTGTCGTAGCATATCTGGCCTAGCAATGACACCAAGATGTTGTTGAAGGCGTCCTTCTTCTGGATTGAGATTAAGAGCTTTCCTGTACCAGTACTCAGCGAGATCTCGGTGAAGAATTCTGGCTCTCATATCAGCCTCTATCGCCATTCTGTAACGTGATACTTCGCCCAGAGACTCAATCCATAAGACTTTATCTTGTGGGACCCTTTCTAAAACAACCGTCAGAAACCTGTACGTCATATAGATGAAGCTCCGTATATGCTGAAGCGAATCTGGTAACCTTTTTCGCATGGACTCCAAGAGTAAGGATATTTTGTGCCACATTCTTCGTGGCACCGAGACAGCTTGGCCCGATCCCTTTATCCTGTCGCTTGCCACCGGATGGTTTGACGCGCGGAAGAAGTCGCCATAAGTATGGAGAAGCACCCTCACTCGCGAAACTAAATGCTGCCAATCTTGGTTGGAGAGACTGCTTGGATCCTCATTTCGCAGCCTCAAGTCCCTAGTAAATTCTTTCTCCTGCAGACATGGGGGGTTCCAAAAATATCCTAGGCTCATCCGTGACCGCCGGTTGGTCCGATGTTTCTTGGCTCAAGGAAGCTCCAGGGACAGCGCGATAATCTGATGATTCATCTTGAATATCACCCCAAGGATGCGCTTTTGTCATCTCAAGACTTCCGAATTGGCCGCGTAGCTGCTCTTCGGTATTGTTGTCGTTCCTGAGTCTTTGAACTACAGCGATCGCAGCAGCAGTTTTTTGATAACGATAGACGACCCAGTCAAAGAGATTGTCGTTCTGGAAGGACTGACGCTTAAAGGAGTCTGGTTTTTCGTCAAATTTGAGGGAGTGAATGTGCGTAAAGTAAGCGGTAAGAGGTGAACCGTGGCATAGTTCCTCAATTCGGGTGGCCATCTTCTTCATCTTGATCTTGTCATGTTTCTGCTCCGGGGTAGCAGCCTTCAATCCCTGCCAGGGAAGAGAACTATGGAGGAAGTAAAGCAGCATATAGCCTAGAGATACTATATCATCACGACGAGACTGTTCGATGCCTAAGTGGGTGTTGATGCTCATATAACGAGAAGTACCCTTTGGGAGTTGATTTTCACGGTAAGATATGTGGGCGTGGGTTTGGGGGTTGCGGTAATATCTGGTTAAGTCAAGGACATTGATTTGATCTTCAAGCATTCCGAATCCTATAGCGAAGTTTTCGGGTTTAATATCACCATGTATGAGTGATTTCGAGTGGATATATTCGATGTGGGAGATAAGTTGCTCACCAAGGAGCAACACAGTTTTCAAAGAGAATCTGCGGTTGCAATAATTGAAGAGTTCCTCCAAATTAAGTCCCTGAAGATCTATGACCAAAACGTTGTAGACGTGTTCGGTACCGAGCCAATGTACGAAGGGAATTCCAACACCGCCGATTAAACGTTCGTATATACGGGCTTCATTTTCGAGTTGTCGTTTCCCTTCTTTCTCAATCTTAATGGCGACAAATTCTCCAGAGATAACGTTGACGCCTTTTCAAACTGTCAGTATATCTTAATCAAAGTAATAGAAGTCACGAGTATTTCTCACCTGTATAAACTTCACCGAAACTACCACTCCCAATCCGACGGATAACCCAGTATTTTCTTATCGATGTACGAGCCTGGGGTTATCATGTTGAATCTTTGAGTGATAGATGGGCGAGGTATAACAATCACCGGCTTGAGGTTTGCTCACGAACGACAAATCTATGACGGTAGGTCAACTAGCATGAGCAGAACAAAACGAGAGGCACTGCTCTTCTTAAGAACATCCGATAAATATTTATTCTTCATCCGACCAATCAACTGCATAGAGAGCTGGGTGAAATCGCCTCAGCCATTACCAGGGAGGCAAGGCGTCACGGGTTTCACTGTACCTAATACTACCATTTGATTCGATCCACTTTTTGAGAGCAACCAGTGTCCGAGAGAGAGGAACAGATGTAAAAAAGCAAAGAAAAGTCCAAACTCGGGCATCGCTTAGGATGCGTCGACCGAATACATGCATAACCGGTCAGACTAATGCCACGAATTTGACAACGAATCAATTGCAACGCTTGCTGCCTACAAGTATCTGCTGCGTTTGCAGTGCTTGCAAGTCTAGCGAAGCGATATTAAACTCGGAGGCTTGTTTGACCCACCTTTCAGGGCAAATTTTGCTCTACTATTGCGTTAGTCTGACCCTAAGTCGAGCATGGCTCCGACACAGGTTCTAGTTGAGACCCAGTTTCCTTCCATTCTGGCCCGTTTTCTATTCTTTTGTCTCCCCCTGCGCAAAATCAGTATTCATCATTGTTCCCGCCGTCGAAATGACGTTTGGAAGCGCAGAAGCATCAGCCACGTGAGATCAAACAACCCAAGTCGTTCATGCTGGGAGCCTGAATGCAGAATTACCGCTTCAGAGCCAGGCTTTTTAAACTTGGTGGATCCTCTTTTGCTTGCTGTAGGTACATTGGGGATAAACTTCACCCAGTCCGATTTTCCGTTCTCTTTTTCTACCTAACATGTCTATGCAAGCATGATCGCCGAGCTACAGAACAATCTCGTCGCCAGCCTTTGAGTATATCGAGAATTCCTGATCTACGCAAAGCACCTGTGAGTTATTCACTCGTCGATTAGTCACTGCACATTGAGCATGTCCCTCCACAAACGGATGCTAGACAAAACCCAATTGCCCGGGATAAAGAAGCTCATATAACAAATGGTGGAGACATAACTTTTGATAGGAGTTCTACAATACCTCAGAAACAGGGTCATAACATAGCTGCGCAGCAGTTACAATGTGACAAATGTGGAACGTTACAAAAGACCAGGGAATTTGGACAGACACAAGAAAAAGGGCCTGCGAAGTTCGAAAATGTGGGAGATAGCGAGGAGGAACAGAGTGCTCGAGGGATAAAAAGAATTTATTTGTTCATTGTTTTTGTTTTCTGAGATTTCTTCCAGACCAGGATGTGTCCCAGAATGTAAGAAGAGCAAACAATTCAATAGGGCTATGAGAGTAGACAAATACTTAGTATGCTGAAAGGAATATCAGACCCCGCGGGTGTCTTAAGAAGTATGGCGTTAGTTTGACAAGTTTGGAAGTATGATACAGATGAATATGGGTGGCAACCCCCATTGACGCCTCCATGTTGTTTCTGAGAATGTGAAGACAAGAGCTGGATCGTAGAATAAAGCAAAGTTGACGAAACTGGTGATATAAACTGCATAGATGCATCAGGGCTGGCGTCTCCTCAGCGAAGAGACTCGCCGCATTGCTGCTCCACGTGGTACGGGACCGCCGAACACACTGCAAAATAAAATTTGGAAAGGTGCCAAGGGTCGTCTCGATTAATGCATCGTCAGAATGCTGAACGACTATCTTCCATTCATTTCTGACCAGATATCGCGTGATATATTTATCATCACCATATCAAAGGATGCTTGACCGAAAGATGCTTAACTGTCGATGCTATTCGCACTGACGGCAACCATTGAAGAGTATTTTTCGAATGCATCAGCTATTTCCGAAGCGTCATCTAGTTCGCGATACCATGCAGAGTAGAGAGCATTCGCCGAGGGATAGGACCAGCGATTACTATCAAAGTTGCGATCAGACGGATATGTCAGTTTCATCTTCGATTCCGGAAATATCTGGCCCATTAGCCTTCGGAGTGTAGGAATGTAGGAACGGGAGACGAGCATCCCGTAGCCACCCTCGAATGCGCAAATTTTAAATGTTAACTTTATATACAAAATGTCAGAGAATCGAAGCATCACAGCCAATAGATTAGACTAGCTTCTACGGAAACTAATGCACGCAGGAACAAAGGATTATCCGTAACCGATAGGGTTAGGGTATCATAGCCATCAGGGCCTTCGCCATGATGGGAATGACAGATAGCAGCATAGGCATCATAGCTATCGCTATGATGGCCATGATGAAAAAAGGATATATAAGGACGCTCATTCACCTGTATTTAGTTCTCTTCTATTGTCTTTGATTAACTGTGATAACTTGAGTATACGTTCTTCTATCGAACAGGATATTCAGTTTGCCTTACTTTCTTAAGACTTTACGCTCATCTAGCCTTTCGTACATCAGAATATATTAACTTCTTCCGTTAATATAACTATCCTAGTTATACTCTGACGGTGTTCAACCGAAGTTTCCGACACAAAATTGTTGAGTAACAGGGAGTTTGGATTTATATTGAACCCCATATAAATTCAAGGGTGGCCAACTTACGCGTGTGGCCAACTTACTTGAAATACGTTAACTAACTAATACTTGCTCACCTGTAACTAGTGCTCCCAAGTCCCAACCTCTGCCACCCCAGCCCGTTCGCGCTGTTAGCGCGGTTGCGGGCGTACATCAGCCTTATATGGTAGCTATTGGTTATTTAAAGCGTTTCAAGCGTGGTGTTGAATTTGCAAAGCGGGCGCTGATAACCACAACAGAATCTGAGATGGCTAAGCATTGCTAGATTCGTTATAACACCATATCTGATCCTCAGTATTCTCTTGTTTCGATTGTCTCACGATTGAGAAGTGCGTGAAATTTACGGAGTCGGATCATGTGGTCGCCACGGATATATGCCGCTGGGGATAATCTTGGTGATCCTTTTTACTTTGCATGAAGCAAAGGCGATTACTAATGTTGTATACCTGTATACTCCTTTGCTCCAGATTTCCGACTTGTGATTGGCTGATTTTCGACACCAAGAAATATGATTTGTACTGACCTGGAAGGAAGGCCTCCTCTCCCTAACCCGATACACTAATTATCGGCGTTTACGGAATAAAAATAGATTCGTTCAGTGGAGAAATTAACAGAATGTTTACCCCGTTGTGAAAGCCACATTTTGATTTACGTACATACTAGGTGGTTTGGGTAAAGCGCGCCGCGCTCGCACAGACGCTGACTTGGAACAAGCTAGCAGCCGTGTTATCTTTCTCCCAATTCTGTCTAGGTGAATCTTTTGTCGGCTCTATTTTAGTCGAACTATTTGCTTTCCGACCACTGTGAAAGGGTCATAGGCTTGTATTGCTTGGCTTTGGTCGTATAATAAATACCTTTGCATTTAAGGCCCTTGGACAGACACAATTATAGGGAATCAAGTTGGCGTAATAAATTTCCTCAAACGTGTAGGTTGGTGCTATCTGTTCAGAACTCTCAATGAACAATCCTATGTCCTTGAAGGCAACTTCACAGAAATTGCTCGTAAAGGTTGGCAACGCGAGAGAGTCGGTAGACTAATGTCGTTTTCAGATTAGTACTCACGCAAGCACATTTAAAAATTGAGATCTCGACCATGTTCTCGTTAGATCCGCCGTCATGCAGCCGCAGTGATTGTAATCCCGACTAGGCCAATCGGATTCTTGGTCAGACTTCCAGCAATCCCGCTAAGTGGAGACGCCGAGCGCACAGGCCATACCCGAATCGTTTGTATCCGCACCTACTTAGGGCTATAACATGGGTTAGGTTCAAGTTCAAGTAGTACTGGCGTTTACACTATGCAAGAGGCATTATACACTATTTGAGGATACGGAAAATTATAGATTCTATGTAAAATGTGAAGGATCCGGAAACATTTCAAAATTAGTTCATTTGCGCCACCGACCTATGACTCACTGCATTCACTTTAGTGGTGTAACAGAGAGCGGCCGAGCCAATCCACCGGTAGCCTAATGCAAGCCATGATAAGGGGGGTAGCGAGCGATATTAACATACGGCATGTAATCAAAGCCATAGTATCCAGGAATAGATGAAATATACCAGCAAACATGTACATGCCGTAATTAGTAAAGCTTCTACGTTAAGTAGACCAAGCTCTCCCGAGACACGGAATCTCGTTCTCGACGAGGTCTATCTCGATTCTAGTATCCGCTTGGTAGATTGATGTTGTGGTTTATCTGTATGCATAAGCTATGTAACATAGAGCAGCTGAACCTTTGTATTGGTACATTAACATCGCACAGCTTACTCTAATCCAAGCCTGCTGCATTAGTTTACGCGTTGATATTTGAAAGCGCGGTGTAGTTGGAGCACACTTCGTTTGAATCATGTTAGTAGCACAGTGTTGATGACATAACTCAAGTACAAATGACATAATATCATGAAAACTGATTGCGATTATATAAACCACAATTGTACTCGTGGTTCAGAGTGATTATGTTACCTCACATGCCCATGACAAATACCCACCTCTATTCAGAAAATGGTACCGTACACTCCTGACCAGTGTTTTTATTACAATATCAATATACTGACAAAGTAATTGAAGGTTACAAAGGATCAAACCTCTCAGCATGACGATGATGACAAAAGAGCGAAGAATAGACGTGCTCAAAGAGCATTCCGAGAGAGACAAGCACAAAAACAACGAACAATTGAGGCGGAAATGGCTGCAAAGGATGCGGAAATTAAACAACTTCGTGATAAGATCAATCAGCTTCGTGCTCAGAACAAAGCTGAATGTCCCCAAGGAATTGCCAAGTTTGCTCAGTTACTTCGCGAAAAGGACGCCGAAATCGAACAGCTTCGTGATGAGTTAAGGATTATGATGGCGATCAGTACCGAGGTTATGGAGCAAAACGAGAGGTGGAAAAATTATTATGCCTGGCCTTCTTCATTAAATGAATATTGCGAACAACAAATGGACTTGCATGGATTATGACGATGTTGGAAAATATCAAGTGAACACACACAATATATTAACGCCCGGCGGCCAAGCCGAAAGGGCAACTATCGATGACCTACTAATACATGTCCTAATATATATGCCGTGCCTCCTTGGAGCCCATACATGATCACTTTTAATATATGCCATCTCATCTATCAGTATCGTAGCGGCTGCTCGTGGGTTAGTAATTTTGTTAGTAGCTGGCTTGAAGGCGCTTCTTCAAGTGTTCAACCTCCTATCTTCGGTAGTTGAAGGGCGTCTACCGTATCTGTCACGAGGTGGTTGGGAGTTAGGTTGGGGAGAGTGGTTGATTTGTGTTCATCTACTTGGTTAAGTGGTGTCGAGTCGGCCCGTGGCGAGTATTGAGGCCCGTACCGCTTCTAAGTTTGGGGTCCAATTCTGATTTATCTGAAGCTGATTATTCTCCCTGCAATCACCATATCCGGGATAGCCGTAAAGTAATCCTGTCATCTACTTATCTAGGACCAATAGGGACCCTGAACAGTTGCTACAGCCGACACAACACCAGCTTACGAATTTTCGGGTTGAATGAATGAATGATGTTTATTACGCCCGGAGGGACTAACCCTATAGGGCACTAGTACAATAATTACATAATCCTTCTCAAATTTCCGGCATGAACTCGCGATAGCCCATATTTTCCTTCCTATAACATGTCTGCTTGGTGTTTGAGTCTTTCGATAGTGTTTTCAGAATTCCCTGCGTGTTTGCTAGTAGATGATCTTAAAGGTTATCTTCTCCAAGTGTGCGGTGTCCTATCTTCGGCGGCCGCAGCAAGATCTACCTCAGGGGAGGGAAGGGAAGGGGTTAGTTAAGGATATGTTGCTTCACTTTTCATTGAGTCGATGGAGGCTCATATTCGGGTTCCTGTTCCAATCTTCCTGCTGTAATTGCGTAGTCAATTACTGCATGAACGGCCTTCATATCCGGTTGCCATCGATCAGAGTCTGAGCGTGATTTTCCGCCTAAGAAGAATGACAGATTTCCTCGTTTCGTCTGCGTGCATTGATTCATACCTTCTATCATCGCTGTCCATTGCGTGCAGCGGAATAAAAAGTGTTCCACCGTCTCGCTTGCTTGGCCGCAGGCACAGAGATCAGAATCTGCTGCGCCTATCCTGTTCAAATAGCTGTTGAGCCTTGTCATGCCTGTCCGAAGTTGAGCTAATGTCTTTGCCTCTTTCCGATTCAGTCCATCATATAGACTTCTGGTGTGCTTTCCTGGAAGTGCAATGCCAATAGCCTTTGAGTACTTTCCGACGCTCTCTGGGAGAGTCCATTCTTGTCGTTGTTCAGCGATGGCAAGTCTAATCGCAGTTGATTTGGCTTGATATGGCTGTGTCTCTGGTTGGCATTCCGTTTTCGTTGATTTCTGTGCCTCCGTTTTTGCCCTAAGTTTCACGTTCATGTCTGTGTGAGCTGGGACCCAGATTGCGTTGATCGCGTTTCCCTGGCGCTGCAGGGTCTGAACCAGTTTGTATATCCGTTGGATGATCTTTTGGCCGGACTGTTGACGAGGTTGGCTGATTGCTGCAAGGGCAGATCTGTTGTTGCTAAGAATAGTGATCCATCTGCGGCATGTCCTGACTGGGATGCGTTCCAGTGCTGCTGCTATTGCTCCTAACTCTGCCGTGTAAGGGTTTTGTTCTGTCCTTTTGCCTAGTGTTATAGAGTAGCTGGGCATAGTATTGTTATTGCCGTTTGCTTGGGTGTCTATCATGCATCCTCCCATGCCCACGAGCCCTGCTCTAGCAGATGCACTAGTCGCTATTAGGATGCCTACTGCCTTACTTGCAAGCTCCGTAGCCTTCGCGCTATCCCTTTCGCATATTGTCTGTATCCGGTATGTCCATGGCGAGACAGTGAATGCCTGAATGGTCTCTATCTGCTTCGTTGTTGTTGCTTTCAGTGCCTGAGCTATCTTCTGTAAAGGGGAAGTGAACCTCCGGGTTGTATCTGTTTTCAACTTCACTAGTGGATTGGATTTAGGCAAGGTCTGGATATCGATCCACAACTTTGTAGCCTTCTCGGTATGTCGGTTGTGGAAGGGAAGGATTCCTGCTTCTGCTTCCGCCACTGAGGTTGCAACTGTCCGAAAAGCGCCTGTGACTGCGATGGCTCCATGTTTCTACATTCTGTTCAAATACTGTGTTCCTTTTGCTCCACAGGCATGTCTCCAGACATTAGAGGCATAATCTGCCACTGGTGCAACTGTTGCCATGAACAATTGTCTTGCTGTTCGTGGGGATATCATTTTCAGTCTTCTCAGCGCCATCGCTGCTGTGAGTCCTTTGGTGGCAGCATTGGCAATGTGTTTCTTGAAGCGTAGTTGGGAGTCCATCACTACCCCTAGGATCTTTGCACTATCCTTTGGTTTGACCATTTCCCCCTTAATTGTGACTGACGTACTGCTTGATCGATCTATATTCCGGGTGAAGTGCACAATGGCTGTCTTTTCACTTTCAAATGTAGCTCCACTCCGTCTCTCCCAGTCTAGAGCTCTATCAATTATAGCCTGGATGCTGGGTCGGTTTGATTCGGCAGTCGGACCTATTACCTAGGCTGTGTAATTATCCACAAATGTAATTGATCCTCCTGCCGCGTTTATCTTGTGTTGCACTAGATCCGCATTGAAGAAGGGAAACAGTATCGGGGAAAGTGGTGATCCCTGTGGTGATCCTGCTTGTGATAGTTCCCTCTGTTCACTGGTCACTCCGTTGACTGTGATAGTGGCCGTTCGTCCTGAACAGAAGGCGTCAATCCACTGGACCATCTGATCCGGTATGCCTCTTGCCTTCAGTCTCTGGAGTAGTCTTTCCTTGAAGACTCCATTATATGCTCCTGCAACGTCAAAGCTGACCAAGCTGAGGACCTTCCTGTTCCTCCACGCCTTGTAGATTTCTTCCTGAAGTAGGAGAAGGGCTTGTTCTGCAGAGCGCCTTTTCCGTGCTCCGAAGTGATTTGTGGGAAGCAGGCCAAACTCTTCAACCGCGTATGATATTCTTTCTGCGATGACCGCTTCCAGTATTTTGCCCAGCGTGGAGAGCAGTGATATCGGTCTCCATGCTTTGGCTAGCGAGTAGTTGTCTTTTGCCGGTTTCTTCAGTGGTATTATTTTCGCATTTCTCCATTGGGCTGGGAGGTCACCATCCCGTAGTGGTGCCTGAAAGATCAGGAACGCTCTTTCTTTGACCACCGGCCAGAGCTGTCTCCACACCATTGCCGGAAGACCGTCTTCTCCGGGTGCTTTCCATGGCTTGGCTTCAAAGACTTTCCGTTCGATCTCCTCCATGTTCAGCTCAGGCATGTGTACTGGTTCCCTTTGCGGCTTGATTCCCCCGTCCTCGATCGTTGCTGGTAGAGGTGGGAAGAACGTGGCAAGCAGCTCCTCCGTCTGTTCCGTGTTGTCTTTGGTAGACGAGCCATCTGGCTTTTTTAATGATGGTATCTTGTCGCTGAATGAGCTGCCCCCCGGTTTTAGATATTTCGTAGCTTGCCAAATATTCGTGTCATCGGCCAGGAAATCCTCCCAATGAGCTTTCTTCTGCTTTCGGATTGCATCGTGGTATTCTTTTGCCGCTTCACGAGCTCGCCGTTTGAGTTCTGGGATTGCACATCCTGCTCTCCGCCGCGATCTGGCCTGGTTTCTCCAGCATGTGTAGGTACGGCGGAGCTGCGTCAGATCGGCCGTCCACCATCGTTTAGCGTATGGTGAGGGCTTTGCCCTCGGGGTAAGCTTTTAACTGCTTCTGTGACCGCTGTCATGAGGCGATCTGTCTGTAGCTGGACTGAGCCGTCCAAAGGAACCCCTTGCAAACTATTGGTGACTCTAGCTCTAATTTCCTTCCACGGCGCGTTCTTCCAGAGCAGTCTCTCAGTGGCGGGTCGATCCGGAACTGATATGTCAAACTCCGTCTCAATAGCTTGATGGTCTGATCCATGGTTTGTGTAATGTATACCACATTTAACCCTCTCCTCTGCCAGCTCAGTTGATACTAAGATTAAGTCGATTGTTGATTCCATATCCCCTGAGTGCCATGTCTTTGTGCCTCTCGGCAGAAGACTGCAGAGAGTGTGCTCGGTCATATAGTCAACTAGTGCATCAGCCTCCCCCTGTCTTGCTGGAGATATTTGATCTCCGCCCCAGAGTTGATCATGCCGGTTGAAGTCTCCCATAATTAAAACATCTGTCCGTATTCCATCTCTTCCCCGTATATCTACTACTAGGCCATGTAATAGCCTAGTTGTCGATATTAGTGCTTCCTCATTGTTCCCCTCTACATAGACTGAGGCCACTAACACTGCCCGGTCTGGCAGTTGTAGTATCGCGGCTGTCAGATCCGGAGATTCTACCGGGATCTGTTCTGCCTCAATGTCGCTCCGGACCCATAGCATGCTCCGGATTGGCCATCTTCCATCATGTCTCTCTGTAGGTATCATCTTTGTCCAGTACTATGTCCCATCGGGCTTGCCACCACGGCATTCTCGATTGTCCGCGCATATGGCTCAGATACGGCCACTACCCCGTAGTCTCTGATCTTGTCATCGTTCATTAAGCTCTGTTGTATCATGTCCCTTTTGCCCACATTTAGTTGTAGTACGCGAAGTGATTTATGCATGAGACTGCATGAGGCGTACTCGACAGTTTTTGCTAAACGATTCGTGTGGTCCTCCGCAAGGAACACATTTCGGAATTGCAACCTGGCAGGTGCTGTGGTGATGTCCCTTATTTGCACATTTGGCGCAGGTCTGAGGCTTTTTACAAGAAAAGGCCTTATGTCCCATCTCCTGACAGTTGAAACATTGAACCGGTCCTGCTCGTGGTTCAAAGAGTCGAGTGTATGCTGATTCTCCAATAATGTCAAAATATTGGTCTTTTAACAGCCGTTTGGCGTCGCTTCCTTTCGTGACATATATTACCATAGATCCATATGCCTTGCTTGAGTCCTTCTTACCGAGCCAGGGTATTTTAGCGATGTCAACACCATTCTCTTTTCCGAGTACTTCAGCAACTCCGGGCAGAATGTTCCCATCCATATCCAGGACCGCCGTGCGGTTAGCGTTATCTATCTTCACCGGGTATAGCTGGTCCCTCAACACTCTCACGCCTGGTGCAGTTATCTTCTGCGCAGCGTCTCTAATGAGTTGAACCTCTCTCTCATCCCTGCAGATTATCTTTACCCGGTCTGCGTTTTTGGAGTCTTCCATCACTGCCGCACAACGCCAGTTGCTTCTGTCTTCTGCCAGGCGCATTTCTTTCTCGATATGCTGTCTGATATTGGCAATTTTGAGCTTAGTTTTGTCTTCGTCTCCCGCACGCGATATGTCAATTGTGCAGTGTAGCATGTCAGTGGTCGTGGGTAGCATGGGTGACATTGGAGGGGTTGGTGGCTCCATAGCTTGACTAGTAGTCGGTGTACTTGCAATGCCAGCATACGTTGACTTCTGGCTAGTTTGTGTGGTGACTCTGGCGGACAAGCTGTTGGTAATACCGTCTAGTTGTTCTCGCAATTGCTTGCACTCTTCAGCCGACTCATTTTGGATTGCCTTCAGCTATCCCTGCAAACCTTCAATCATGGCGTGTTGTTCTTTGATCATGTTGCTTTGCTCTTGCATTGTGGTCTCTTGTTTGCTAAGGACATCCTTCACAGCCTTAAGCTCCTGGTGTGTCTTCTCTAGAAATCGGCACATCTTGAGGAGCAATTCTTCATTTCCATCTTTACCCTGTTGCCTCTCTTCGATGATATCGGCCGCTCTTTTGACTTTGGTAGTTCCATTGGTTTGAATTGTGGTTTTCTTTGACGTTTTGGTACCATTGTCAGTATCGGCCAAGGCTTCCCGTGCTCTTGTTGATAGTGTCATGACGCGTCCGGTTCGCGTCGTCGCCACCTGAGGTGAATCTTCCTCCATTCGGAATGAAAGAGGTTTTTCTGGGCCTGTCTAGATATGAGCTTCTAGTTATACATAAGCTTATACTTGTACAGAGTCAACAACTAATCTATATAGAGTTAGCCTATCCGCTAGGTTGATTTACTTAGCCAATAATCTTACGCCGTGCAGAATGTGGGAAAATGTAAAATTTGTAAACTACGAATTTTGTCTTTAAGGTCGATATAGGCACCGGGATGAACGAGGCTCATATAAGCCTTAAGCACGTGTCGTTCTCTGCCAGTCGGTCTCAATAGGCATGAAGGGGCCTGGGATCACCATATAGGCGCCACCGCCCGTTGAGTCCTGGCGCGCCCGTTTCTAACAGCTGCCCCCGGTGAAATCGGGGGTGGCGACTCCATTGGAGCCATCAGTCGGCCCCTGTACGGCCTCGGCGGGCCGCAAAACCAGTTGCTCTCCAGGACTCGTCCCAGCGGCTAGGGCCATTTGGGCTTGTAGCAGCCGCGTGGAGACCCTTCTCCAACCACTGATCCGATTCCAATGGGCGTTCCTGGTTACCGCTTGGCTTTGGGAACTGTAGCGGTGTCTCTAGGGCTTGATTTCCCGGCATTCGGGTCGCTGTGAAGCGGGTTTCTCGGCGTTGAGAAGCCTATAGGGCCCTCTACAACGTGCAAAAGTGTCTTTTTCAAGAATACCAAATAATAAGCACAAATACATGCAACAACCCCTACCATAGATTCGATAAGATCAAGCAACACAATTGAATACAACAAAATACAATAAATATTACAACAATTCGTGACAGTCGCACAGCGGACTGCCACCAAGGCACCACGACGGAGGCTTCCCGGTAGGACTGAGAAGGGTATTTCCGTCGATAGGGCTCCAAAACTCTAGGCGAGGCTATAAAGGGGTTGCTTCATGTGCGGTGCCTATTTGGGTAGACCTTCACACAAAGGATAGCATACAAATATCCTTTGCTAGGCGAATGACTTCTTCTTCCTTTCTCTCCTCATGCGTGATATTGCCCGTAGACCGGGTGCACCTAGCTAGATAGCTCAATCCAAGTTTTTGACCACTGTCACATAATATCAAGCATCCTCCTTTTATTTTCATCTCTCGTAAATCGGCCAAGCGGATCTTGACAGTGTTCTGCTCTGATCGAGAGACTCCTCTTTTCCCTGCTTTCTTGGCGTCTCAGTACGCTCGTACAGCCAACGACATCGGTTGCGACGCTCGAGTCAGAGATACCCCTTTTTACCACCCTTTGTACGACGTCTATCATTGAACGAGATGAGGCCAGGCCTTGACGGTGTCGCCCCTGAGACATCGAGTGCAGGAGCGCGACAGGATGGAGAGCAAGAATGTGCCTCTCGACGCCTGACTATGGAACTGAATAGCCCTATCCTTGAGGAACTGGATACGGCGGGAATAACCAACCCCCTCAATTACAACACCTTCCGACGATTGTGTATAGAGCAACTAGATGAGCTCTTTGACAACGTCTATGAGCACCTGAACCGACTCGAGGTGAAGGCTGCGAAGGCTGCGGAACGGGACGACGACGGAAGCTTGGTTGAGGAGTAGCTGGAGGAGATTGCTGCCTTGAAGGAGCAGATTAAGTAACAGTAAAATGCTGTGGCTGAACTGATTCAAGAACGTGACGAGGCTCAGCAGCAGTTGTACGAGGTTGGACAGCAGGATCGCGAAGATTCTGCCCCTGCACCAGCTTCAAGTGTGAAGAAGAGCACCAACCTGCCCGACGGGAAACGACACGACGATGGGAAGGATACCAGGTTCGTCTTGGTTGATCGATATTGAGAACATGTTGGAGGCTAATGCCGATCATTATCCAACTGCCCTGGCGCGTATGCAGTACGTGAAAAGCATGTGTGAAGGAGAAGCATCGGAGCGCCTGCTCCATCGTTCCGGAAGGACTCGCCACAGCGATACGTGGCGTTGACGACATTATCGAACACCTCAAGACCATTTACGACGATGCGAACCGTGTCAGCTCCGCGAAGCGAGCGTTCGGAAGCCTATACATGGACGATACCAAGTTCCAGGTCTTCCTTTCAAAGTTCGTGCTAAATGCGCAAGAGTCGGAACTGCCAGCCACTCTGTGGAAAGACGAGCTGTACGAGCGGTTGTCCCCTGAGATGCAGAAGCGGCTGGTCGAGGAGAGTTACGACGACGCCATGTTCTGTCAGAGCTTCGTGCGTGAGTGTCACCGCACAGCAAACTGCATCGAAATGATCGCTGAGAACGAGAAACGTGCTTCGAAGCCTCGTGACAACCGTGGCAGCGATGGAAATGGCGCCTGCCAGGACAATAAAATGGACAAGCTGAGGTTAATTTTGATCATTTGTTCACGGACTAATCAATTTGTACTGGTATAGACTGATATCCCTTCTATCCAAAATATCTGATTATTCTTGGCCCGGGTAGAATCAGGGTTTAAATTAGGGTTATTTTTTCACTATCCAAAATATCTGATTATTCTTGGCCCGGGTAGAATCAGGGTTTAAATTAGGGTTATTTTTTCACTAACAAAATTAACCCCATCTATCCAAAATATCTGATTATTCTTGGCCCGGGTAGAATCAGGGTTTAAATTAGGGTTATTTTTTCACTAACAAAATTAACCCCATCTAAGGCCGATCTCAATCAGCTTATACCCCCCATCTCAATCAGCTTTTCCCAGCTGATCCCCGTCAAATTTGCACCATATATTATATAACCATTAATCAATATACGCTTATAATTTCACCATGATTTATCCAGTAAATATCTTATAAGAGCGTAGCAAAGTAGATAAGTTCATTGAAGAAATTTTGTTAGGGTATAGCGGGAGCTAGTTCCAGATTAGGACTAGCGCACTAAGCACACTGAGCACACTGAGCACGCTGAGCATGCTGAGCAGTCCGGATCAGGGTTAGGGTTATAATTTATGCTTAGTAAAATAGGGGGCCGATTAGAATATTTTAATAGTTTAATAGCTAGTTCGACAGCAAGTTTGACAGATTAACAGGTATTTAGACCACCATTTGGCCAGCCATTCCGGCAGATTGATTGCTATTTCGCCAGCTATTTATCCAATTAAAGCCAACTGTATATTTTATCCATTCAATCACAATGACAAACCCGATCCCATTGCAGAATGCATGTTTTGAGCGACTGGCGGATTTCCCCATTGTGGTATGCCGTGAATGCCGATATGGTGTATGGCCCAGCCAGATTGAAGGTCATTTACAGCATGCCCACCGTCATATATTGCCCGCGATCCGGATTCAGCTTGGAGATGAGGTTCGAAGCTGGCCTGATGTCGCTATTGATCCAATCGAGTTGGAGATTCCACCCACTCGGAACCAGGCCATTCCCCAGCTCATCGGCCCATTAGACGGCTGGCGGTGCCGATTATCACCCAATATATGCACATACGTGTGTCCCAGCATGGCCACTATGCGGAAGCATTGGTTTCAGCAACATGGTTGGAGCCGGACTTCCCAACGAGGACAACCCACTCGATCCACCATGCAACGCATCCAGGAGCAGCAGGAACGAGCATGTCAACGGGTTCCATGCCAGCGACTATTCCCCCAAAAGACTGGGTCCCAGTATTTTGCCATTATCGATGGAAAAGACGACTCCAATGCCATTCCCACCACACCCGGATCCATGATTTGGGAACAGGCCACCCGGCAGTATGCTGAGTACGAGAAGCAAGCCGCGGAGCGGATTCAACAGGGCCATGTAGACGAAGCCAATCCGTGGCTCCGTCGAACGGGCTGGGTATCATATTTGGATTCATTTTCCAGCACTCAGTTGTTGGAATATATCGACATGCCCACCATGGATGACCAAACAGATCCATCCCCCGTTGCCGATCCCAGTGAACGTGCCATCCAGGCCATATGGACGGCCATGGGCCAGGTTGGACAGATCAGCCAGCAGTCCGTCATCCACACCGGCGTGTTCGTGCGCATGGAAGCCATCCGGACAGAACGGCATCAAACCCGGTATCAGCCACTGGAGGCATATCAAGATCCGGAGACCATCATCGAGCGCGTTCGTCCATGGCAGCAGATGTTGATGTTTTTGGCGGACCCAGGAGGGTGCGTCCGACGAGAGGCATCCCCCATATCGATTCACCCCACGACAGCAAGCGGCATGGAATCGATTGGTGCAGATTGCTCGTCCCGTTATTCGACCCCAGAATCCCGGACGGTCCATTATATTGCAACCCGGACAGCGCCGTCCATGGGAACTCAGCCCATCGCCCGTCCCCAGCGAGTCGTCCAGCTCGGATGAAGAATCATTTACCGATGATGATGAGATAGATGAGGATATCCACCAGGATCCCACACCGGAGAGCTCCACCCCACCGTTAACTGCCATCCAGCGGGCATGTTTAGATTTTTGCATCGAGCTGTTGAACCAGCGGGTGGTGCACCGGGAATACGATTGCGCATTGGTGTGTGCCATGGCCGTATTGGGCGTTCGAGATCGAGGCGGATGGCGCACCCCAGAGGATTATCCCCCCATTTTATCCAAGGTCATCAAACTCGCGCGGTTCATGGTGGTTCGCAAAGCCATGGAATTGGCGGATCAGGACGAGGAGGCCGAGCCCACCAGCTCCATGCAGGAAGAGGACTGGGATAGCGCGTATGGAGGATCCCCATCTCCCAGTCCCCCCATAACCCAGAAAGGATGTTTGCAGTGGGTCACGCAGATGATGGACCGGTTCATGGTGCGAGGGTCCCAGAGCCCGATGCAGTGGATGTTGGATTTACGGACATACGGATTGAAGATCCATTACAACACCACGACCGAGGGACATGTGACATGGCAGAACGAGGATGAGCTGCTGTATAAAGACGTCAAATTCACGATGCGGCAGTTCCGTGGCATGGTCGACCACACGGTGCGGGATGCACGGCGTATCTTGATGGAGGATTTGCTGCAATGCGCTCCCGATCAGGTGCCAGCCATCCCATGGGAGCAGCTGTACGACAACCCATTCAACGAGGATCCCCAGTGGAGCTTTGTGCAAGATCCGCGAACCCCATGGCCGGTTGATGGCACGAGCTGGTTGTGGCAGCACATCCAGGATGACTCACGGTTACGTGGTCGATTCATGCAAGCCGATGGACAAGGAATCCGACGTGTACGATGGCAGGCATTCCATCGACGGATTACCACGTTTTTAGAAAAGCTGCTAGCAGCGACGCAGTTCACATGGGGTCAACCTATCCAAAATATCTGATTATTCTTGGCCCGGGTAGAATCAGGGTTTAAATTAGGGTTATTTTTTCACTAACAAAATTAACCCCATCTAAGGCCGATCTCAATCAGCTTATACCCCCCATCTCAATCAGCTTTTCCCAGCTGATCCCCGTCAAATTTGCACCATATATTATATAACCATTAATCAATATACGCTTATAATTTCACCATGATTTATCCAGTAAATATCTTATAAGAGCGTAGCAAAGTAGATAAGTTCATTGAAGAAATTTTGTTAGGGTATAGCGGGAGCTAGTTCCAGATTAGGACTAGCGCACTAAGCACACTGAGCACACTGAGCACGCTGAGCATGCTGAGCAGTCCGGATCAGGGTTAGGGTTATAATTTATGCTTAGTAAAATAGGGGGCCGATTAGAATATTTTAATAGTTTAATAGCTAGTTCGACAGCAAGTTTGACAGATTAACAGGTATTTAGACCACCATTTGGCCAGCCATTCCGGCAGATTGATTGCTATTTCGCCAGCTATTTATCCAATTAAAGCCAACTGTATATTTTATCCATTCAATCACAATGACAAACCCGATCCCATTGCAGAATGCATGTTTTGAGCGACTGGCGGATTTCCCCATTGTGGTATGCCGTGAATGCCGATATGGTGTATGGCCCAGCCAGATTGAAGGTCATTTACAGCATGCCCACCGTCATATATTGCCCGCGATCCGGATTCAGCTTGGAGATGAGGTTCGAAGCTGGCCTGATGTCGCTATTGATCCAATCGAGTTGGAGATTCCACCCACTCGGAACCAGGCCATTCCCCAGCTCATCGGCCCATTAGACGGCTGGCGGTGCCGATTATCACCCAATATATGCACATACGTGTGTCCCAGCATGGCCACTATGCGGAAGCATTGGTTTCAGCAACATGGTTGGAGCCGGACTTCCCAACGAGGACAACCCACTCGATCCACCATGCAACGCATCCAGGAGCAGCAGGAACGAGCATGTCAACGGGTTCCATGCCAGCGACTATTCCCCCAAAAGACTGGGTCCCAGTATTTTGCCATTATCGATGGAAAAGACGACTCCAATGCCATTCCCACCACACCCGGATCCATGATTTGGGAACAGGCCACCCGGCAGTATGCTGAGTACGAGAAGCAAGCCGCGGAGCGGATTCAACAGGGCCATGTAGACGAAGCCAATCCGTGGCTCCGTCGAACGGGCTGGGTATCATATTTGGATTCATTTTCCAGCACTCAGTTGTTGGAATATATCGACATGCCCACCATGGATGACCAAACAGATCCATCCCCGTTGCCGATCCCAGTGAACGTGCCATCCAGGCCATATGGACGGCCATGGGCCAGGTTGGACAGATCAGCCAGCAGTCCGTCATCCACACCGGCGTGTTCGTGCGCATGGAAGCCATCCGGACAGAACGGCATCAAACCCGGTATCAGCCACTGGAGGCATATCAAGATCCGGAGACCATCATCGAGCGCGTTCGTCCATGGCAGCAGATGTTGATGTTTTTTTGCGGACCCAGGAGGGTGCGTCCGACGAGAGGCATCCCCCATATCGATTCACCCCACGACAGCAAGCGGCATGGAATCGATTGGTGCAGATTGCTCGTCCCGTTATTCGACCCCAGAATCCCGGACGGTCCATTATATTGCAACCCGGACAGCGCCGTCCATGGGAACTCAGCCCATCGCCCGTCCCCAGCGAGTCGTCCAGCTCGGATGAAGAATCATTTACCGATGATGATGAGATAGATGAGGATATCCACCAGGATCCCACACCGGAGAGCTCCACCCCACCGTTAACTGCCATCCAGCGGGCATGTTTAGATTTTTGCATCGAGCTGTTGAACCAGCGGGTGGTGCACCGGGAATACGATTGCGCATTGGTGTGTGCCATGGCCGTATTGGGCGTTCGAGATCGAGGCGGATGGCGCACCCCAGAGGATTATCCCCCATTTTATCCAAGGTCATCAAACTCGCGCGGTTCATGGTGGTTCGCAAAGCCATGGAATTGGCGGATCAGGACGAGGAGGCCGAGCCCACCAGCTCCATGCAGGAAGAGGACTGGGATAGCGCGTATGGAGGATCCCCATCTCCCAGTCCCCCCATAACCCAGAAAGGATGTTTGCAGTGGGTCACGCAGATGATGGACCGGTTCATGGTGCGAGGGTCCCAGAGCCCGATGCAGTGGATGTTGGATTTACGGACATACGGATTGAAGATCCATTACAACACCACGACCGAGGGACATGTGACATGGCAGAACGAGGATGAGCTGCTGTATAAAGACGTCAAATTCACGATGCGGCAGTTCCGTGGCATGGTCGACCACACGGTGCGGGATGCACGGCGTATCTTGATGGAGGATTTGCTGCAATGCGCTCCCGATCAGGTGCCAGCCATCCCATGGGAGCAGCTGTACGACAACCCATTCAACGAGGATCCCCAGTGGAGCTTTGTGCAAGATCCGCGAACCCCATGGCCGGTTGATGGCACGAGCTGGTTGTGGCAGCACATCCAGGATGACTCACGGTTACGTGGTCGATTCATGCAAGCCGATGGACAAGGAATCCGACGTGTACGATGGCAGGCATTCCATCGACGGATTACCACGTTTTTAGAAAAGCTGCTAGCAGCGACGCAGTTCACATGGGGTCAACCTGCTCGTGCACCAGAGTTGTTGAGTATTCGACATGAGAACAGCCACGTGGGTGGGATCCGGAACATGTTCATTGAAGATGGCATGGTGGTGTTGGTGGCCCGGTATCATAAGGGGTATCAGATGAGTGGAGACGTCAAAATCATTCATCGATATTTACCCCGGGAAGTGGGCGAGCTGCTGGTGTGGTATTTATGGCTGGTCTTGCCATTTCAACGGCGCATCGACGCATGGATGCATCAACGGGAGGATATCAATCCCCATATCTGGTCATCCGCACCGTGGGAACCCGCATGGACGTCCGAACGGTTCCGGCGGATTTTACAACAGGAGAGCACCATTGGATTATCTGGAGTCACGTTGAATATTGCATCGTACCGTGACATTGCCATTGCGATCAGCCGCCGATACATGCGAGCTGGACGGGCATTTGTTCGCCATGATCCCCAATCCACCACCAGGGACGATTTACACGAGGACGAGGCGCAGATCATGGCTGGGATTGCAGATGAGCAGGCTGGACACAGCTCCCATGTGGCGGGAGCCGTATATGCGCGGGAAACCACCGAACGAGCCGGCGAAGTGGCGGATCGACGACAGCGATTCCGGCAAAGCAGCCAGGAATGGCATCAGTTTTTGGGATTTGCATCCGCCATTGGCATGGTTCGCACCGGCAAGATCACCCCATTCCAGGATACCGCCCAGGCCAGCCAGACCGAGCGATGGAGCCGTACGCGAGCCATGGATGTCGACGAGTCATTACGACAGATGATGGGACCGTCGGCGACGTTCCGTGGCAACCAAAAGGCCATTGTCCAGTCCATCATCCAGCGCCAGAGCCCCATCATCGCGGTGATGCCCACGGGTGCCGGGAAAAGCTTGTTGTTCATGTTACCGGCATGGATGAGTCGCGGGGGTACGACCATTGTGGTGGTTCCATTGGTGGCATTACGTGCGGATCTCCAACAGCGATGCCAGACGTTGGGGATCTCATGTGTGGAATGGGATTCGCGACGTCCCGTGGATGGAGCGGCCATTGTATTGGTGACGCCCGAGTCCGCGGTCAGTGAGGGATTCCAGACCTTTATCAACCGAAAGCAGTGGACCAAGGAGCTGGACCGAATCGTGATCGACGAATGCCACATCATATTGCAGGAAGGATATGAGTTCCGGAAGCAGATGGCGCAGCTGGGTGCATTAGTCCGCGCCGAGACGCAAATCGTGTTATTGACAGCCACATTGCCCCGTGACAGTGAAGCATTGTTGTGCCAGCGAATGTATTTGGATCCCCATACAATCCAGTGGTTCCGCAGCCGAACCAGCCGGACCAACGTGGCATATCAAGTCATTGAGATTGGGGCTACGGAGCCATCCCGTGATCCAAGAGAGCAGATGATTCAGTGGATTCAACAGCGAGTTCGGCCGCTCCATGAGGGGAAAGTGGTGATATATGCCAATACCATTGCCACGGTGCAGCAGATCGCACATGAATTGCAATGTCCCGCATATTACAGCAAGGCGGTGGATAAACCGGGGATGTTGGCATCATTCCGGAAGCAGAATCCGGGGGTGATCGTGGCCACGAGTGCGTTAGGCATGGGGATTGATATCCCCGACATCCGGCTGGTGATCCACGTGGGCCGGACGCGGTCATTATTGGATTATGGACAGGAAAGTGGACGCGCCGGACGCGATGGGGGTGCCAGCGAGGCAATCATGTTGATTGATGGCCACGGACGGGGTTGGGGGGATCCGCCCCCGGTTGATTCCCGGGTGGAGGAGTATCTTCGAGGCGGTTGTCGACGGCGGGCATTGGATATATATTTGGATGGAACGGTGGATGGATATAGCCGACAGCAGTGCGAGGCCGGTGAAGCAATTTGTGATCGGTGTCAGAGTATTATATATCCCAATGCCGATGCCAGTCCCATCGCCAGCCCAAATGATCGGCCGAATGGCAATCCGAATCATGAGACCAACGGCCAGGATCATCGCCAGCAAGCCAGGCTAAACGCCCGGCAAAACGCCAGTCACAACACCAGCCAGAATGAGCGCCATTTCACTCCACATAAACGAGCCATATCCGAGCATTCCAACCCCCCCGTGGCCAAGCGCCAGGCCCATGCCCGGTTCCCACCCACGGCATATTACCAGGCTCCCAGTCAACGACAGACGCAGCACGCGGAGGCGGATGGCCAGGAAATCGAGTCGATCCGGGAACAGTTCGACCGGTGGGCCGGGCAATGTCGATTATGTGAGATGATGCGGCAACCCACCAACCATGAGATGCAGGATTGTCCCCATCCCCAGGCACCCATTACCCGGGTCTGGATCGATCAGGTCATCCAGCAGATCGTGGACGGGTCCCGGGATGGTGGACGGAGTGGACGGAGTGGATACGAGCCATATGCGGCATGTTTTGGATGCCATTCCCCGCAGTGGATCTGCCACGGGTGGGAGAGCAATGGGCACGGTGGTTACCGGAAGATGGGACGGGCATGTCAATATCGCCATGTTGCCATTCAGATCATTGGGCAGTTGTTACATGGACCCAAGCAGGGTGATATCCGTGTAGCATGGCAGCGAAGAATGCAAGAGCAGTCCCCCGGGGTGGATATTTATAATGAGGCGCAGTTGATCCGGCATTTCCAGCGGCGATTTGGACGACGTGGCGAAGAGCGCAGCGGATTGGTGGTGGAAATGAATTGGATGTGTATCTTTGCTGAGCAGGAATTGGCGGAGTAAGATTATATATCATGATGTAGGCATCCCCTTGTTATCTCGCTCGTTTATTGTTTACTGTTCACGACGCATATATTCCATACTATCATATTCCAACCCGGCGATATATATATATATATATATATATATATATTATGACTACCAATTGGTGCACTAGGGTCAGGGTATAACCCAACTTATATATAAAGAGGACCCCCAACCCGTACATAAACAGGAGGGTTTAACCCAACTTGCATGTAAAGGGCACCCCCCAACCCAACTTGCACATAAAGGGTAGGGTATAACCCAACTTGCATGCAAAGGGCAGCCCCCAACCCAACTTGCATGCAAAGGGCACCCCCCAACCCAACTTGCATGCAAAGGGCACCCCCCAACCCAACTTGCACATAAAGGATTATATATAACCCAACTTGCATGCAAAGGGCAGCCCCCCAACCCAACTTGCACGTAAAGGATTATATAACCCAACTTGCATGCAAAGGATTATATAACCCGACTTGTACGTAAAGGATTATATAACCCAACTTGCACATAAAGGATTATATATAACCCAATTCGCGTGCAAAGGGGACCCCCAACCCAACTTGCGTGCAAAGGGTTAGGGTTATAACCGCTGGGTTAGTTAGTTAGTTAGTTAGTTAGTTAGTTAGTTAGTTAGTTAGTTAGTTAGTTAGTTAGTTAGTTAGTTAGTTAGTTAGTTAGTTAGTTAGTTGGTTAGGGTTAGGGTTAGGGTTAGGGTTAGGGTTAGGGTTAGGGTTAGGGTTAGGGTTAGGGTTAGGGTTAGGGTTAGGGTTAGGGTTAGGGTTAGGGTTA